>JAJNMX010000009.1:0-600000 GCA_022577645.1 Clavispora santaluciae
TCAGTACCTCCCTAAAGAACATCAGTACCTCCCTAAAGAACATCAGTACCTCCCTAAAGAACATCAGTACCTCCCTAAAGAACATCAGTACCTCCCTAAAGAACATCAGTACCTCCCTAAAGAACATCAGTACCTCCCTAAAGAACATCAGTACCTCCCTAAAGAACATCAGTACCTCCCTAAAGAACATCAGTACCTCCCTAAAGAACATCAGTACCTCCCTAAAGAACATCAGTACCTCCCTAAAGAACATCAGTACCTCCCTAAAGAACATCAGTACCTCCCTAAAGAACATCAGTACCTCCCTAAAGAACATCAGTACCTCCCTAAAGAACATCAGTACCTCCCTAAAGAACACCTAAAGAACACCTAAAGAACAATGGGTTACATGTCAGAATGCAATATTGCCCTTCGGTGTTGAAACAATGGTTCTCCCGAATCGGCTCATTACATTATTCACAATATCACAATGGTAGCCGAAGACGTACATCGCCCTAAAATACGACCGGGAAAACTATATAAGGGGCTTCGCTGTCACGGAAATATCAACCTCTTTCATAGTTCCATCACTCTGACGAGTTCACCAACAAAAGAATAGATACGAGTCACTTCTAAAGAAATTATACTTGATTATCACCTGAAACCTATTACCACTAAAAACATCAAGTACCCCCTACTGGGATAACCACACCGTCAATTCGCAATAAGTGCATCCTCTTCAAGTCCCATCGATTAGAGATGAATACAGACACCCGGAACCAAAGTCACTACGGACCCACACAGGTCACCTCTCAGATATCCAAAACGTTTCTTGGATCTTCTAATTCCAGTACCAGTGACATTGAAGAAATACGGTACATCCCCGCTATAGCAATCTCCAATGCCGAAATAGAGACTTTGAGAACCACATACGTTACCCCAAATGATGTCAAAAGTTACTTCCGCAACGAAGCCTTAATCCATAAAAAGAACTTCCACTTACTCGCACAAGCGAGTATAGAAATAGGTCGCGTGGATCTCTATCTTAAATATGAGTTCATTCCCGCGCGGATGAGAAACAATGCGTTACCCCACTCACCCGAATCCTATAGGAACCACCTTTTGGACTTAAAAGCAAAGGCGCTGGCAAGAATAGATGAAATCGGTCCTTTGATAAATGTTCCTATTACCATAGAAACACTCAAAAGAAATTGGTTCCAACACTGTTGTGAAACCATCTGGGCTAACAATGCACAATACTCCCTGCTTAACTTTAAACAAATGGAACCTCGACTCCCCAAATCAGTCCAGGAAACACTTAACGCAGAGGCTAAAAAAAGCATTGGCCAAATGCAATTACGCAATGACAAAAGTAATGCAAAAATAAGCCAAGCTTACAAAAAAACGGAAAAGTTCATTAAAGATACACAATCAAAAGCCGAAATAAAAAGTATGGAGCACATGATCCATGGAGATGATCAAGAAATGAGCCAAATCATAGATTTAACCAAACTGTACAAAGCTCAAATCGACGCCCTCACCAAGAAAGTCGCGAAACTCGAACGACAACGCGACAATAAGTCACCAGGTCACTCTAAAGCCCCGAAGAAGCAAAAGAATACTGCCCAGAAAAAGCAGAGAAAACCTGTCTTTATAAAAATGCTGCAGCCCAGTATCATCACAGAAATCCAAGATGAACTCAAGCGTCTTGTTATATAAGCAGAGAGAAGGGCCCACAAGTTGTTATCTTCACCGAAGTCTATATATGTGAAACCTAAGAAATTTAATCACATCATAATCTGATGTCCATCACGCTTGCTCAGACACGGCATCCGGCAGGGCACATAGGAAAGTATACAAAAATTTAACACGCAGATTGAGTCTAACTACTGCTTCCACATCACGAATTCTTCAATAATCAATACTCACAGCTACTGTTGCCATACTCATTGCTGTGTAATTGATCATCACCTGTGATTTGTTATATCTAAATGTCATCAGTACCTCCAAATATCGCCAGTCCTTTTAGCGGTGTTGGATGATGAATTCACATCTGGTGAGTCTATTCAGAATATAAATCGAAGTTTGTTGATTGTGGTGTGTTATAGAACAGACAATCCTAGACAAAACTAGCTTATAGTGGTTTAGGCATCTGAAGACTTACAGTAAAGTGTATTGCCCTTATGTTGTGTATATTATCGGGTCACATCCTGCAGAATCTACCGCGTTGTGAAGACGTTCCTCCATCCGCTATAATGAAATAACGTAAGGAACCTTTAAGCTCTAAAGGTGTATCTCTCCGTAGACCACTATCACCACGTACCTCAGCTCTACTTAAATGTTCTTACATGCTCAAAGGAATATGGATATTACTTCGCATATACATTTCGCAATACTTTAGCTAATGTCAAGGATTAATGCGAATATCTGTGTACAACATTAATAACGTCTCATATCTTCTTTCAAAAAACTGAGAAAGACTTGCAAAAATCAGGATTTCGACTTTCGACCTCGAAAAAGAAAGAGATAAATCACATCACACCCTACTACCTGGGACCCAAGTCTCTGCATCTCTCGATAAGTCATTCTCTGTCCACACTCCGAATCGTGAAATCTGGTGCTCATGCAGGTTGCGAGTCTTGGAAAGGGTTCACTGTCAGTTTCTCTGCAGGCGCACAACCAAAAGGCCTGCGAAAGTATCCAAAGAGAAGACCCAAGCCCTAAGAATAATCACTGGAGATCCTGCTTATAGAATTTAAAAAGAGCCATAGAGAGCCCAAATATATTCCAGAAAAATGAGAGCGTTCTCTATCACCGCACTCGAAACAGCTACGCTGTGTCACAGTGTCTCTAAGCCCATTCAATGTGTGTTACATCACATGGTATTCAGATCCGTACATGGAGATCTGAATTACTGCCCAAATTCAGGGTAAGAGCCAACGAAAATATCTTTACCGCTTCTGACTAGCCACTTCATCATGCGGATTGCCTACACTGTTGAGATGTATCGATGCACACCCTATACAAGGAAAGGAGTGCATATACATCAGCAAATGAGCCACCCCTATTTAGAATTGCCCGCACTTGCAGGATATAATAAGGAGGTTTCTCTACAGCTATTAAAAGAATACAGCAGCTAGTCAACCCTATAGCTATCAATTATATCTTCTAAATTATGCAATTGCCCCTTTTGTTGTAGCAGCCTAGTCCCCCGCATTATTACCTTCAATATACAAGAAAGAACACGCAAAGTCTAATCGACAGCCAATGCCAGGGCGGAAAAAGCATCAGCATCATCTGAAAAAGGAGAAACTAGGCAATTCAAGCCACCTCAAGCGGAAAATCACACCAGACATATCTCTTTTATATATGACGTCGGTTGAGTGCAGGCCAGGAAGAGGTCGAGAGGCTCTACGTTTTCACAATGGCACTCTCATGGCGGGTTCCATAAATCTGTCGAGTTTCCCATAAAAAATTATTCTGTATCTCTGTTGTTGCTATGTTATTCGTATGTAGCTGAATATCCAATGGAAGCTAATGTCGTATAAACATCTAGCTGTGAAAAGATAATGAGAGCTCTAAACCATTCAGTACTGCGTACATCATTTCTGCGATTGCTCCTAAATCCGGTGTATACTGCATACACACACCTATCGCCAACTTTCGGGAAATAAAAAGCCGCTGTGCAAGAGGAGTTATCCTGCAAGCACAAGGGTAGATGATGCATACACCTGCTGAAAATCTACATTATGCACCACATGTTATTAGAATATGAAAAGTTGAATGCCAAGCAAAATTAGGTACTCATAATTAAGAAAATAAAGTTCTGAAGGTATTTGCGAAAAGCGAGGAGTCGACCTAAGTGCCTAAGGGTCACCAGAATCAAAATGTAGGTCTCGGTATGTGTGAAGAATCTAAAGCAGTATACAGCCTCTTTATCTCTAAGTATCAGAATATTAGCGAGAAATCGCGTTTAGTATGGCCCTCTTTGTTTCCATGGTAAATGACACATATCTAACAGAAGCTTCGGACTTAGCTTTCACCGTTCCTTGTACAAAACTGAGCGAATAAGAAGAAGCGCATAAACTAAGCGCAAGGGCCGCCTCAATCTATCTTCCCCGAATTTAACCCATTATGCATTAGCCTATTCGAGACAAATAACCGCGAACGGATAACTGGGACATTTTTAAGAGACGCATTTGCTATATGAAGGAAATGAATCTAGCAGGATACAGTTACCCTATATTGTAACAATTAGCGATGGTGCACCATCATCGGTATCCGGGCTTGAACCATCTGGTTTTGAGCAACCTTTCCAAATGATACTGATTTTGGAGAATATAAATATGCATACATATCCATCTTTCAAGGACTTCATCCTGTATTACTGATGCAATCGCTTACGCTTTTAGTGCTCAGTTTTGCATTTTTGTGCCTCAGAGCTCTTGCAGCCGATAGTCTCGATGGCTGCCAGGTTACAACTCTTGGAGAACAAGGTTATAATGTCGATTTCCTTACAGATGTGGCTTACCGCAAATGTATTGCCCAATCCGACAAATCAATCACAACTGCATGTTACAAAGCTTACTTGGAAGAAATGGGCGCCCTCTCTGCTGACATATCTATCACTGGAGTCACTGACACATCCATAGACATAAGTGACATTCCATCAGTTGCATCTGGCTCCTCTGTCAAACCATACTATAAAGATGTATATGGCCAGAATATTGATGTTACACACTTTGGTCTTCGTTTGACAGGTTACTTTGTACCCACAGTCAGTGGAACATACAACTTTTCATTCTACAGTATTGACGATGCCGCCGCTGCCCAGTTTGGTGACGGTTCTGCTTTTTCTTGTTGCTCTGATGCGGCAGATGCTGTTAGCAATGATTTTTCAATTCTTACTTGGGGTAAAGCAGAAGTTGATAATGGTGATTTGTCCTCCACATTCGACTTACAAGCTGGATATCTCTACCCTGTAAAGATCTTATATTACAACGAGGCTCCATATAATGCTGACTTCAACTTTAAGATTCTTGACCCAGATGGAACTGATGTCTCTGACCAAATTTACCAAGTCGCTAGTACAGCGCTGTCATATTGTCCTATCAGAACCACCACTACTACAACTATAACCACCGATAGTGAGTTCCCCACTCCAGGTACTTACACTCCATCCGACTGCAGTGATATTGAGACCTGCACTGTCGATGTAGTTGTTCCTCACACCACTACTACTACCACCTTCACCACCGACAGCGAGTTCCCCACTCCAGGCACTTACACGCCATCCGACTGCGATGACGAAGAGACCTGTACTGTAGATGTTGTCGTTCCACATACAACCACCACTGTCACCGTTCCTCCTAACAGCGAGTACAGCACTCCAGGTACTTACACTCCATCTGACTGTGATGCCGAAGAGACCTGCACTGTTGAGGTTGTGACTACCAGCAGCTCCCACACCACTACCACTGTCACCGTTCCACCTAACAGTGAGTACAGCACTCCAGGTACTTACACTCCATCTGACTGTGATGCCGAAGAGACCTGCACTGTTGAGGTTGTGACTACCAGCAGCTCTCACACCACTACCACTGTCACCGTTCCTCCTAACAGTGAGTACAGCACTCCAGGTACTTACACTCCATCTGATTGCGATGCCGAAGAGACCTGCACTGTTGAGGTTGTGACTACCAGCAGCTCCCACACCACTACCACTGTCACCGTTCCACCTAACAGTGAGTACAGCACTCCAGGTACTTACACTCCATCTGACTGTGATGCCGAAGAGACCTGCACTGTTGAGGTTGTGACTACCAGCAGCTCTCACACCACTACCACTGTCACCGTTCCTCCTAACAGTGAGTACAGCACTCCAGGTACTTACACTCCATCTGATTGCGATGCCGAAGAGACCTGCACTGTTGAGGTTGTGACTACCAGCAGCTCTCACACCACTACCACTGTCACCGTTCCACCTAACAGTGAGTACAGCACTCCAGGTACTTACACTCCATCTGACTGTGATGCCGAAGAGACCTGCACTGTTGAGGTTGTGACTACCAGCAGCTCCCACACCACTACCACTGTCACCGTTCCTCCTAACAGTGAGTACAGCACTCCAGGTACTTACACTCCATCTGATTGCGATGCCGAAGAGACCTGCACTGTTGAGGTTGTGACTACCAGCAGCTCTCACACCACTACCACTGTCACCGTTCCACCTAACAGTGAGTACAGCACTCCAGGTACTTACACTCCATCTGACTGTGATGCCGAAGAGACCTGCACTGTTGAGGTTGTGACTACCAGCAGCTCTCACACCACTACCACTGTCACCGTTCCACCTAACAGTGAGTACAGCACTCCAGGTACTTACACTCCATCTGATTGCGATGAAGTTGAGGTCTGTACTGTTGATGTGGTGACATCGCATATTTCATCCTGGACTCCATGGTATCCTAATGCTACTACGTCTACAGTTACAGAAACAGGGACTTCTGTCACAGTTATAACAGTGACTTCATGTCTGGATGACAAGTGTCAAATTTCGACTTCCACAGGTGCAATTTCAATTGTGACTACAACCTTTGACGAAACAACGTCCACATACACCACTATTTGTCCAATTTCTTCTGAATCAACCGAGACTAGTGCATCTGAAACAGTACACACAGACACAACGGTTAGTCTGCTTTCTTCTGAATCAACAAAGACTAGTGGATCTACTACTTCTAAGGGTCCCTCTGATACAGTTGTACCTGAATCTTCTACTAAATCTAATGTGGGGTCCTCTCTGAGTACTTCCATTGTTTCAGTCCTCAGTCAAACCCTCGTCGAGGGAGCGGGATCAAAGAGCACTATTGGAACCTACTTAGCGGTCTTATTATTGGCATACGCCATGTAATTGACCATAATTGCCGTTGGACATTTTTTGGACAAGTTTCAAACTTTTATGATTATTTCTCTTCGATTAAGATACGTTTTACTACTCTGATACCATGGTTTTATATAATTGTTGATCAATTATTCTTCTTCTTTTATTTTGGGAACTATTTTTATTTGATAAATATCAAAATTTTATACACCCCTTTCGTAATAACAGTGGCAGTTCAAATGTACCCATAAATAAGCAAAGGGAATTAATTGCCTCTATAAGAATTGGTCCCCATTATGTTGTTTCAAAATTCTCCGATCTTTGCTGAAGCTTTATACCCAACTACTTTAAAATCTTTTGAATTTTCAATCCTTTCACATTCAGTAAGAATATAGTTAATGTCAAATCTGATTGTGTTAGCTATGTATATGATTTTATGGTTATACTGCTCCTTAATAGCGGTAAAAGAATTTATTAGATTACCCTCAACATCGAAAAAAAAAGTTTAATTTCAACAAAAAAACGTACTTAAGGAGCGATTTATCATCATATTAATATATTACAAGAACACAGAAGTAATGAGAATGTAAATTTTACTGGGACTGTTTTTATCTAATAAAGAAAGAACTCGAATTGAGGTTTATGAATACAGCGAAATATGAGCTTGCATAAGTAAAATAAAGTTTTAAATATTTATTGATGTGAATACTCCCAGGGACGCTACGTTCATGTGCAGCACTTAATACTCTATGCAATTAAATACTTGAGCTCACCTCTCACTGGAAAAAAGAAGCGAAGTGAAAGCATAGCGGTTTTCAAGACTCTAAAATATACATGCTCTATCCGGATTTGGAAAGCCAAAATTTGGGGCCTAGAGGCAGGATATCGCCACTCGTTAACGGCGGTTATCCCCTGCATATTACAAAACCAAACATCGACTTAATCTTAAATGAGATTGAGTCTATTCATATTAAAATACTACAAGATAAATGATGCATTGAACTCACCCAATCTCATTAAGAAAAAATGTGAAATAAAAAAGAGTAATTTAGATAGTTGGGATAACCTGTTCTAAAAAAATTTCATTATGTTCTGCAATGTGCATTGCGTCAAAGTTCTGCATTTAAAGAGGCGGGTCAAATCAACAGAAGCCTTTACTCTCCAGTGACTGCGCGTATAGCCTAATCGAGAAAGCAATGATCCTAAAATAGATTCAGGTAAATTCAAATGTATGCTGTCCGATGGTTCAAAACAGAAAATTCGAATATCGATAACCATTCAAAGTAGACACCTTTCTATATCAATGGACAGTAAATTTAAATGAACCTTTCTTACGTTTGTATCTATTTCACAAGTTGCAGAATATAGTTTTTTGAAAAGTAACATCAACTAAAATTTACCCTTGAGAATATGCCTTGCAACATTAATGCAATCAACGAAGGCCGGTGTCCAGTTCCGAAATTCAATCCTTTATTTAATCTGCCTTTTGCCACCGTAATCAATACCCAGTCAGGTATGTAGTACATTTTCTGTATGTCCAATAAAAATAGCCTGTTAGCATCTTATTTGAGGGGAACACTTTAATCGATGGCAACATCTCCGCAAAGAGGGAAGGGTCTTATCCCATGCGCATACCGTCTTTTTGGAAAGGAGCATTTGCATCGACTTTTGTGCAACTCAATATTTACTGCACATATTACTTTCGTAATTCAATTGGCAGACGCGGGCCCAACAAAATAATTACATTCCCATTTACCTGTCCTGCATTTTAGAATTGTTAGCCATTTGGCGAATGGCTGTGCTTTATGCTTTGTCATGCATTAGCTACACCAAACAGCCCGTTTAACCATGATACTTTTTCAACATTCTCTATGCTCCCTTTTGAAATATTGCATCTGATGGTACAGGCACCCCTTTGGTTATATGCCTGGTGCGTATTTGGTTACTCGGTTCCTGTACCATGATTAGTAAAATCGTACCTCCTGCACTCGTCCAGTGAGATTGCTTGTGTAATATTTTACGTAGATGGTATGCATAGCAATCTTAGCCGTAATGGTACAGCGTCTATATAGAGAATGTGTAAATACAATAAAAGATCTCGTATATGTTTAGGGCTTATAAGGGATATAGTATACTGTACAAAATCAAAAAATAATAATACGTTAGCAGAAAATAGGTGGACTTGGGCTGAGGCTCGGCTGCGGCGAACAGCCCATTGCTTCCGCGCGAGAGAACACCCAAAAGAGAAGAGGGCCAGAGCTCCCGTTTTTGGTGAGCTTTCAAAGTTCCGAAGCGAGTGGAGTGCCAAAGGTGTAAAGAAGAATGAATCAAGACGTTTATATAGAGTGAGTCGACTTGAGGGGAAACTAAGAGTAGGAAATGTTTATATACAGGGAATTATACATCGATAGGAATTCTGGTTGACAAAGAAAGGATTAATTTCGCACTTTTTGGCTTTTGCATTGCCCCAGGGTAACTTGAACTCTCATAATGGTATGCGACTATCCCAAAAGAGGCAAGCTTTTAGGTTGACTATAAGTAATACAAAATCAGATAGGATTGCTCTATTAGCAATATTCATTTCTTCGTCAACAAACTAATTGAATTTTGTAACATTCAGGTTACGCATGTTTAAATTTTCAATGTATTATTTCCCGGGCCTTTAATTTTGAAAAAAGAAATCAGTTTCCCTTGGAAAAACGTATGGAGAAATCCTGGGTGTACATTCATGTTCGATTGTTCTTTAGAGACGTAGAAAGTTTCCTATATATGGTATATTTTGACTCAGAAGTTTATTTTCATTAGAAATCACTAGTCGATTAGGGAACGTTAAACTCTTCATATCTAGAATCAGGGTTAGGGAAAACATTATATGCTTTTTAGGATGATACGAATAATATGATAATAGAATTTTAACAATGTGGAGTGACCTAGCCCTCAGATGCTTTATTAAGTTACTGCTGATAAAGAACATCAGAATCTCATTTTCTTCTCCACAAAATTACAAATTGAGGTCTTAAATGAGGGAGCAAGAGCTCTGAATTGTTTTCCTGAAGTCTTTAAAATCACAAATCAATATTATGCATACTTTCAAATAGGAAAAAGTTACAGTTTTGAATACCTATAATTTATCATCACTAAGTACGGCGATATCTATATAACCATATTTCATGGCATACAAATCATACACATGCAATAAAGTGCCTCGAATCGTTACTTACGCTGCGCGTCACCATATTAGCATTACATATGCCTTTAGGGTGTGCGTGGATATTTCCGTCCATTCTTAAAGATCTCAATCACGAACTAATTACGTACCTCTATCCATAAATTATTGTGCCCATTCTCGATTCAAAGTCATCTCAGGGCCTCCCTTGCATAATTCAACAGTTGGTCTATTGCATTTACTTCAGAGCCTTCTAAGTACTTTTCTTGTTGAAATGAAGTTTTTCTTATTCGTCCTGGATATTGATTTCTCACAACATACGGAAGAAAATAAATGAGTAACTTCCTATAAATATTCATCGGATTGCTTTCTGTGTGACGACATAAATGGATAAATGAGAGCGCAGGCTCATGAAAGCCAATATTGATGCGATAAATGTTCTATTGGATTTATTTTATAGATCTTATGAAGCAGGGAAAGCGAAAATGACTCTTCTTGAGCTTTTGTTTTGTAAAACCAATAAGAGTGGCTACTTCCTTAGAATATTACCCAGGGTTCAATTTTTGATATTTTTAGTGATGAGATATTTTCATTGTACTAATTTTCTATCTTTTTGTTGAAATTCTTATTATTATTTCATTAGATGGATATCGGCCATTGGGCGCATATATATATATATGATTTTTCTTATCTTATTTTATTTTTTTTATACAGAAATCAAGGCTATTGAGAATCACACACGTGGACTATATGCACGTGATGATTATCTATTGTTGAGATGTATGGATGTTATCCATTCCTGGATAAGCTCACTTCATATGTGAACAGGATCTATATTCCTTATTAAGTAATATGATCCTGTTAATTAAACCGTAAGAGATAAGATAAATCCCTCAGGGACTATATAAGGAGAGACAACTCCTTATTAAATAAAACAAGCAATCAGATAGTTACCTGAGATCTACTAGACATAGATCTCCTCTCAATTCAACAATTGCCCTTTTAGTTGTATACAGCGTTTATCCTGTACACTAAATTCAACATCTATTGCAATGTCTTCATAAAATTAATCATTGCAATACACTATATGTACGAAAGGAAGGTTTCCTTCGTTTATTACAAAGGTATATAAGATCCCTTATCTTCCTGGGATATGATCCTCTCTAAGGATCATTCTCCCTCTCTCTGATATATATACATATCCATCTCTACTATACGTTACTTACTAAATGTCCAACTCGTCAGTCAATAAGAATGGTGAGGTTCTATACAATGATACTTCTGAGGTATCTTCTAATGTACCCACTGAACAGTTCTTTGATGCTAAAGCATGAAAGAAGGGTGTGTATAAGGTTAACCATACTGCACATCTACTTTCACAAAGGCATTTGATTTCTCTGAATTTTCAGTTTTGAGAAAAACACATACGAAACTGAACTTTGTGAGAAAAAAAAACAATGTTCCAAGTAATATCAAGAAATTTTCTTCAATCCTCAATAACGTTCTTTATATCAATTTCGTAGTCGTAGTGTCATTGCCCATATATGTACTACTGAAAGGAAGAATGCTGCTGTTAATGCCAGGTAAGAGACTTGAATACTCATGTGCTGTTGATTTCTTCCTGTTAATAACATCAGTACATTCCTAGAATAGCCTACCCTCTTCTATACTACCGCTGAGGGCTGAAGAAAGCGACCGAAATATCAAATTCCTAATTACAGTGATGTATGGGAAATTGAGCACTCGCAACATACTCTTACGACTGTAATATTTTCCTCAATATCCGCAATCTCTTGAACCGTTATGCCGCATTGTGTTCAACAAAATGCGTTCCTTCAACCACTCGATTTTTACAATCGAAACGACGTTAAGGTACTTTCCGACTACAGATGTCTCACTCTACAGACTACTATGATGACGCACCTTAACTCTACAGAAATGATCACACATTCTAAAAGGAACATTGATATTGTCGCGCATACACAGTTTGCAATACTTTGGATAATGTCAAGGATTAGTGCGAATATTTGTGTACAATATTAATAATGTCTCATACCTCATTCCAAAAAACTGAGAAAGGCTCGCAAAAATCAGGATTTTGACTTCCTTCAACTAAAAAGAAAGAGATTAATCTCATCAGCCCCTACTTTCTTGGATCCAAGTCTCTGCATCCCTCGATAAGTCATCCTCTGTCCACACACCAAAGCGTGTAAGCTGGTGCTCATGCAGGTTGCGAGTCTTGGAGTCAAAAAGGTTCCCCGAGACATTCTCTGCAGGCGCACAGCCTTGAGAATTGCGAATGCTAGTTACTAGAATTTTTCAAGCTGAGAAATCGTCTTCATGTGCACTCCATAATTCTCTGAATTAATTTGGCAGTAAACGTTTCGGTGTGCAAATAATTATTTTTGAAACGTTACTTCTAAATTTACAACACCATGTTTACAAATTAGTGCTTTGCTAGTATTTCAGCCAGATCAATACTTGCTGTTTCTTGAGAGTATCGCTCATTGATTCTTGAATGTCAGTCTTTTCAAAGGTAAATCATATCTCTCATCTATACTCATTTTATCTCAAAGTCACTTATGAGAACGCTTAGTACCCTTAAATCAATTCTACAAATTTGCCACCATTCTACTACCAGAAAGAAATCATCGATGTCTCTGTCTCGCACTCAGGATCTTTTTTCAAGAATACTAGTGGAGTAGGTTCAAACTTACCACCTTTAAGTAGGCGTGTGTGATAGTATCTCGGCCACCACACATGCCAGTTCATATATAGAAGACCCAAAATTAAGCGATTGCAGATATTTTTTCTTTCCGCATTTAGATTTGCCCATATAAATAAACGATAACCTAATGGGTATTTGATTCCCACGTGAGTTTCAAGTAGTTAGAATTTCCCATCGAATTTTTGGGCAGCCGATAAAGGAAGGTGAAAAGGACATTCATAGCGTCGAACCTCAAATCAACTTAATGAGAATTCAGATCTAAGAATCACCTCTTCTCAGGCATTCACGCCATGATTTGTTTCTAAAGATAGGATTGCTTTATATTGTCTTGGGTACTGCAAGTTATCATAACATGATCACATAGTCTCCTAAACTGTGTAGCGCGTCCAGATATGCCAAGATCATTAATTTGCGCAATACATGGAATGACGCGAAAATAGGCATTAACGGAGCTTATCATCTTCTGGCATACTTCTACAAAATATCAAACAAATAGCGCGAATTGCAAATATACAACCGCATGTAAAAAGAAAAAAACCAACGCGAAATAATTCATAACGTCCACAAAGTCGGATTAAGGATAAATTCTAAAAGTGTCTCTATTGTTCCCCACTTGAAAGCACTTACGATCCCCTTTACGAGCATGTTTTCCAGTTGACGGTGCCGTGTGTACTCGTGTAAGCAGATCACTTCTACACAAGCACAAGTGGATCAGGAGCGTAAATTTACTACATGTGATGATGGTATATTTTAATATTATCTTTCTTTTACCTTCGCCGTTGGCGACTTTTCACGCTCCTACCGTCTTTTTTCTTGGACAGAAATTCCTTAAATCTAAAGTCACCACACGTAACCGTATTTTCTCTTGATTATGCAACTCCCCCCCAAAAAGGCCCCTTTAGCCCCTTTTCTATCATATTCGGGAGAGAGGAGAAAGAAATCTTTTCACAAGTAGCAGCGCTTCTAATAATGAACACTGAATGTAGTTCTATTACCGTCGCGACAATGGGGGAAGTTATGCACATTCCGGATATAGTGTAGAGGTATACGCGCGAAACTTGCGCCATGTGCATGGATTATTTTCTCGCACTCTGTTTGTTTCTCTATTTCAAGAAGTCTATTACTATGAAGAAGAGGGCCATCCAGGACAATCAAGTAAGGATATGAGGCGGATGAAGTAAGTACAAAGAATTTTATCCCTAAAAGAAAGGGCCAGTGTTATAAATCTGGCAATTGAAGAAAAAAAAGGGAGACAATGGTTCTGGTTCTCTGGATAGCCGTCGTCTACCTATTTTAGAACTTACTCGCATATTATAGTTTTATTAGAGGTAGTACAATGGAGCATATTGAGATAATAACCTAACCATGCTTAGAATGCTTTGTTTTGATACGCCAATTTTCCGGCAATGCCCGTCGTTAAAGACTTGAGCTGATACAAATATAAAAAGAAAATTCCGGAGCAAAAGTTGAAGTTGAAAATCAATAGTCGCATCATGATATTATTGAGATTTATCCCTCTCTTACTTTCGCTTACACAATTTACCAGCGCAGGCTCAGTTGGCGGGTGCGTTCCGAAAGATGTTTTCAACAGCGGGTTTGATGTAACTTTTTTTAACTATCGGAACAAGGACCGTATTGGCTACAAAAAAGACTTTTTTTCGTCTGAACTCTTTAAAGAGGCTGGGCAATTTGAAACTGCGAGTGGTGTAAAGGACATCAACTTCTACGGAGGTGACTATGGTGTTGATAAAGTACAAACTGGGACACTCTATGGGAAAACATTCACGGCGTCGAACTTTTCAATGGTCCTCACGGGATATTTCTTAGCACAGGAGTCTGGAGAGTATTATTTTTCAGCTGCTGCTGATGATGGAGTGGCCGTGGCCTTAGGGTCTGGATCTGGTGTGTGCTGTGGTGGCGTCGATGACAGCGTACAAAAAGGTTTTCAAATTGAAGCATGGAAAGCTGATACTGTTGAGGGAACAACAGGAGTGACTGAAACAACGGTGACTCTTATTGAAGGTGTTTATTACCCTATCAAAATCATTTACTTTAATATGCTTACTCAGTGGATATTCTCCATGAATTACACAACTCCATCAGGAGAAATAAATCTGGACTATTCAAATGTTTACCAAATTGAGCTCGAGGAAGAATATTGCCCGGAGCCATCCTCTTCAGCCGTTCACACTACCACCACCGTTACTATTCCAACCGACAGTGAGCACACTGAACCTGGTACTTTCACTCCAAGTGACTGTGACGAAGAGGAGACCTGTACTGTGACTGTTATTCCTGAGACAACGGACCACACTACTACCACCGTTACTATCCCAACCGACAGTGAGCACACCGAACCTGGTACTTTCACTCCAAGTGATTGTGACCAAGAGGAGACTTGTACTGTGACTGTTATTCCTGAGACAACGGACCACACTACCACTACCGTTACTATCCCAACCGACAGTGAGCACACCGAACCTGGTACTTTCACTCCAAGTGATTGTGACCAAGAAGAGACTTGTACTGTGACTGTTATTCCTGAGACAACGGACCACACTACCACTACCGTTACTATCCCAACCGACAGTGAGCACACCGAACCTGGTACTTTCACTCCAAGTGATTGTGACCAAGAAGAGACTTGTACTGTGACTGTAATCCCTACAGAATCCGAGTCAAGTTCGATTTATTCAGAGCTGTCGACTGAAAGCCTGGAAATTCCAGTGCAGAGCCAGTTAACTATTACTGAATCCGATTATTTTAGTACAATTATTACGGTGACGAGTTGTTCGGACGACAATTGCGAGACGGTGGAACCTTCTGTTGTTACGCATACAACAACAGAAACAAATGAGTGCAGCACAACTATTACCATCACTGATTGCGATGACAAGGAGTGTTCAGAGTCAGAGTCTATTGGTATTATCTCGGTGGTGACGACGACAGTAAATAGTGAGGTTTCGGTATACACCACCGTTTGCCCATTATCATCCGAATCAGAGAAAGAACCTGTTCCAGAGCCTACCCAGCCTGGCACGGAACCTGCTCCAGAGCCAACCCAACCTGGCACGGAACCTGCTCCAGAACCAACCCAACCTGGCACGGAACCTGCCCCAGAACCTACCCAACCTGCTCCAGAACCTGTTCCAGAGCCATCCCAACCTGGCACGGAACCTGCTCCAGAGCCAACCCAACCTGGCACGGAACCTGCTCCAGAGTCAACCCAACCTGGCACGGAACCTGCTCCAGAACCTACCCAACCTGCTCCAGAACCTGTTCCAGAGCCATCCCAAGAACCTGGCACGGAACCTGCCCCAGAGCCAACCCAACCTGGCACGGAACCTGCTCCAGAGCCAACCCAACCTGGCACGGAACCTGCTCCAGAGTCAACCCAACCTGGCACGGAACCTGCTCCAGAACCTACCCAACCTGCTCCAGAACCTGTTCCAGAGCCATCCCAAGAACCTGGCACGGAACCTGCCCCAGAGCCAACCCAACCTGGCACGGAACCTGCTCCAGAGCCAACCCAACCTGGCACGGAACCTGCTCCAGAGTCAACCCAACCTGGCACGGAACCTGCCCCAGAACCTACCCAACCTGCTCCAGAACCTGTTCCAGAGCCATCCCAAGAACCTGGCACGGAACCTGCCCCAGAGCCAACCCAACCTGGCACGGAACCTGCTCCACAACCTAGTCTGTCCACTCAACTGCCAAGTACTATTGAAACTATCAATCAGGGTAGAGGCTCGAAAAAATCTATTAGCCTTTCTTTTGTGCTAATTGCCTTCGCTTACTGGATCTAAATGAGGCATAATTATTATTGTTTCGCACCTAAGAGTCACAGACCTTATTTCACCACTTTCGCTTTTTTTTCTACTTTCTTAGCCACTAGCAAATACTTAGATACTCTCGCCTTGCCCCTATATGGATAGCTTGATCGCACAGAGGTTTCAGCATAAAAAAAATTCATTAGAATGGCATAGGATTCTGCATCACTAAAATCTTTCATCGTTTGATATTAAAGATTCTTACTTCTCCTGTTCACCCTCATTAGAAAAGGCTAATTTTAGCAATAATTTAGTAATAATATTTCATTCCTTTCAGTTATTAAAAATAAAAGATAGCTTAAATTAAATATAGCTAGGTACCAATGGCCACACATATATTCTGACGTTAAACACCATCATTTCTTAAGCCTTCTCTGACGGCCAATACAGAATCAGCAATAACTGCATCCACGCCTGCCTTCATTTGGATTTTGCACAATTCAGGAGAATTGTTTTCTACTCCATATGTCACGCACACCAACCCCGAACTCTTCACAACCTGCGCCAATCTAGGAGTTGTAACCAAAGTCTTTGCTGCGCTTACAATACCCAACAAATTCCATTTTTTCGCGAAGCGAATTGCATTTTGCAAAGAAGATGCTCGGATGTCAGCCATAAACTGTGTACCAGCCTCAGTCAAAAACAAAATTGGGATAGTTGGCTGCTTCAAGGATAACAATAAGCAAATATCAGGATGGAATGATGAGAACAATATGTCGCGCCCAGTAGAATTTTCGTCATAAACAACCTTGAGAATGGTATCCACATAGAAATTCATGTCAAACGAGATCTCTCCCATACTCTCAAGTTCCGCTTCATCTAACATAGGATATTTGAGCTCAATATTGAAGCCCACATTCTTGGGTAATCTCTTAAAGAGCTCTTTCAAAGTTACAAAATCAGAGGCAATAGAATGTCCTCTAGAGTTTCCTTTAAAACCCTTCTCTTTCCAAGTTTTTGTTAACTTCATTCTACTGGTAATCTGATCCTGAAACTCTCTGTCCAAATCGTCTTCAATAGTAGGAGAATCCATATCACGAAGATGATACGACAGCATCAGTCGTGGACGGTTGTACTTCCCCAAAAGTTCATCGTCATAAGCAAAGTTTCTAGTGATATTGCCGTTCGAATTAACCTTGTCATACAGGAAAACCTTTCCATGATTTTCGGAAGAATTTTGACTGCTAAGCCCCAAAAACTGTTCAGAAGTCAATGTGTGCATAGGTATGTCAACACCAGATTCGGCCACAAGGAAATCATGATAAACAACCGGAACATGGTCTTTTGTCAATTGAACATCAAACTCAACGTATGACGCACCCAATGATGCAGCTGCAATAAAAGATTCAACTGTGTTTTCACCTAACTGCAAAGATTTTCTATCATTAAGATTTTTTCCCAATCCCCTGTGGCCGATGACCCGAGTCGAAACTAATTGTTTCCAATAGGTATCAGAACGGGTGATTGACATTTGCTTATGCTTAAATGGAGTGACGCACAAATACTCAAATTTCACACTTCCCATTAAATCAAGCGATTCTTGTTCAACTATGGGGACCGTTATAGAATTGTGCAACGAGCGTAAATTTTCACCAACTTTGGTATAGGCGGACGTGAGCAAAGCCACTCCACGACCTAAAACATTGCATTTTGGCTTAGATACACCAATAACTGGGTATTGGTATGTTGGAACGATGTCGAAAGTGATGAATACATCATTGTGGTCTTTCCCGTCAGTCAATTTAAAAGAAATTGGATCAGTGGCCCCACCGTGAAGATCATCCAATGGCAAGTCAATCACTACCGGATTATTAATAGCTTTTCTGGTCACTTTACTATAGCAAGTCACAACCAAGGAAAGGGCAGTGTCCAACTCAGTGAAAAAAGACTTCGACATTGAAATACGGTTTAAATCGATCGGCTTCAGCTCATCACGTAAATCTGAAGTTCCCAAAGTTAACAAAATCAATTGCTCATCATTTTGCAAGAAACGGTGACCGAAGGATTTAATTGGCTTCATTTTTCGTCTGCTTGCTGGAGATCTAGAGCGCAGGTGGCTCCGAACGGCGCCATTTTCGGTAGTTGGACTTGTTGAGATCACATTTATCGACGAAGAAGATCCATTTTCTAGCTGCTTGAATTGTCGGTACACCTCATTCACAGCATTCCTGTTTGATTCGGGGAGCTTCTCAATTGACGAAGTCAGCAAAAGCATTTCTTCACCACTTGGATTCAAAAAGGGAGAATTCATCATTGATTCAGGTTGAGATCTCACATTAGGCACCCGAGGAACATTTCGGGAAGGATCATCAATATCATACAATAACAAGTTTTTGTCTTGTGGCTTCACCATATTGGCAACATCTAAGTGGCCTCTCAATGCTGCATGCTCCATAGGCAACCATCCAGAACTATCAACGAAGTTAAAGCCTGCGCCAGCATCCTTCAAAATTTGCACAACATTGCCATAGCCCTCTGCACATGCAATAAAAATAGGTGTCCATCCAAACACGCTTTCACCCAACTCAGTATCCGCTTCACTCTCGATCAAGAATTGAACAAGAGAAGGAAGCTGAAGCTTTGCTGCAATGTATAGGGCTGTTTCGTAATTCCCGTCGCTGTCGCTATAATTCACATCAACCAAATTAGACAAAACCAACTCACGCGCGATATCAATAGAGTCCATCTTGACCGCCATTAATAGAAGGTCAGGCGAATTTAAAGGAGAATTCATAGCCGTAAGTAAATTTTGTAATGTTTTAGGATGTTTTCCAATGATGGCAAGATGCAATGGGGTAAGATCCTCTTGATCACCCCAGTCCGGCACGGAATCAAGAGATATTTTGCTGTCCATCAAGTTCCATTTCACCAAATAGTCCAAGATTAGCTTTGTGACATCTTTTATTCCATACTGCGCCGCATAGTGCAATGGAGTGCGCAAATAATTGTCCTTAACTCTAAGTAACCTTTGCGTTTGAGGATAAGCGTCCAACTTTGAGAAAACATGCTTTAAACCGTCAGTACGTACTGGCGCAAGCTCAGCTCCATCAGGACCACTTTTGTTTCCATACAACCGGTAGATTTCCGCTGATTCACCAGGAAAGCTCATTTTTCCTTCCTTACGCAATTGCTTCTTTCCCAAAGACACCACGTATTGATGAAAAAAATTTCTGCCATTAATATCCAAAGGGTCGACCAAATTCTCATCGGAAGTAGCTGAGTTATTCAAAAGGTTGTTAAGTAAAAGATCAATGCATTGAGTGGCATTGCCGAGGGTGGCCTTGTTCAATAGCGAAAGATAAAGTTTCACAGGCTTGGCGTTGCCGCTCAACTTTTCCAATTCATCTGCAAGCTTTTCAGCATTGTCAGCATATATAAGCTCGTAAAATTCTTCAAGGTTTTCTTTATCAAACGAATACCTCCTGTTGTTTCCGATTTTCAATACACTCAAGTCTTCGGTGGTATCTGCAACATTACCGGTGTTGTCGGTGGATTCAAATTCCAATTGCTTCACGCCAAGTTGAAGTAAAATGCTGCTTATAGCATCTAAGCCAATTTGGAGGTCATATCCGTTGGCAAACGGCAATGCCTCCACGCGAGTGGTGAGGTAAGCCTCTTTGTTATGGCGAGGCAAATCAACTTTTGGAAAGTCTGCACCTTCCAGATTTTCGCTGGCAATATGGTCATTGGCCAAATCCATGAGATAAAGTAACTTTTTGTCGAGCTTTTTCAAAATCTTGACAAAGCCTTTGTGGTTCAATTCACCAAACCATTTAAGGTTACGATACACGGTCCTAAGCTCAAGTAGAATGGACACAATCTCGTCCAACTCATCAGTAGTGTCTACTTCACGTGTTATCTTACCATCAGAATAGCCCAAGACATGGATTACTCGCTCAGCCCTACGCTTGTAGTCACTGAACTTGACATTGTAGAAGTCAGAGACCTTCTCAATGTCTCTGTCCAACTCAAAGAAAAACTGCGATAGAATAGCAGAAATGACTTCCGGAAGGTCAGTGGGGGAGAATGTGCGGTAATTGACAAGCTGGTCCACCGTCTTGATCACCTTCTTCAAGTGCTTGTAGTTCATGTAATACCCAGACCATTCTGGGATCTGGTGAGATAAAAAGGTTTTTCCGAATTTCATGGATCTGGAGGGGATTTCTTGTGCGAAAGGTCAAAGAAAGGGAGTATGCGCTCTGTCAAGGTGGAAATCTTTTGTTTTTCTCTATATAAAATCTCTCTTGCCGTGGCCTATGAGCATGCTCCAGCTGCCTCTACCCCCACCAAAGCACTGTATGCAAGCCGACTGCACTCGGCACGGGTTTGACTGCCCAAACCAGAGAAGAGAGCCAGTTGGAGATAACGGCAATAGGGGCCAATGGCAGCGAAGGAGTTGCTTCCCTTGTGTCAGTGTGAACAAAAACCGGAAGATCTTCCGTGACAGACAGAGTACATTCACTGTTGGCCGTTTTCTATCAACCGAGTATTATTAGACACGTGCGACCGGCGTTAAAGTGGGCTATTTTCGGCAAGAGGTTGCGGAATGCTCCGCGGCCTGCCGGAATAGGAATTTGCACCCAGAGCCACCTTCACTCTCACTTACTCACTCCCACCCCCTCTACATCTGTGCCAATAAATATCCGATTCCCTATCACCTAAAGCAAGGTTTCCCCCAAAGCGCAGCGGCCAATGGCGCAGGCAGCATTAACCGTGTCCAACACATGGTTGTCGTTCTCAGCCAACAGAGGGTTTGTCTCGACAATGTCCAAGGACTTCAAAAGACCGGTCTGGGCCACCTCCTCGGCAATGAACAAGCCCTCTCTCAACGACAAGCCACCCTCCACTCTGGTGCCCGTAGCCGGCACAAAGGAAGGGTCGATGGCGTCCACATCGTACGACATGTGGATGGGCGAGCTTCTGTCCGGGTTGATTCTGTCCAACGCCATCTCCACCACCTTGCCAATGCCGTACTTGTCCACGTGGTACATGGAGAAGGCGGGGATGTTGTACTCGCGCAAGATCTGGCGCTCGCCCGCATCCACGTCGCGCAAGCCAATGTAGGCGATCTTGTTGGCCTTCAACTTGGCCGGCACCCAGTCGAACTCGGGAGGGTATGTCTCCTTATGGATGCCCATGATGAACGACACCGGACATCCGTGCAAGTTTCCCGAGTCTGTGGTTTTGGGCGAGTTGATGTCGGCGTGGGCGTCGATCCACAACACGCACGTGTCCGGGTTGTGCTCCAAGGCGGCGGCCACCGTGGCGGTGCCGATGGAGTGGTCGCCTCCAAGCACAAGCGGCAATCTTCCGCTGGCGTGCGCCTCAACGCACGCGTCGAACACCTTCTTGTTGCAGTCGTTGACAATGGCGGTGTTCTTGACTCCGTACAGGTCCTTGTCGTCTGTTTTCTTGCTCTCCAACGAGGTGCCGTCCAAGGGGTGGACCTGGCGGGTTTCCCATCCCAACGACTGCACCTGCAGCTCGAAGCCGTGGTTCAAGATGTATTCGGGGCCGAGCTCCACGCCACCTTTGGGCTGGCCGCCGGAAAACGGTACAAGCACGAGTGTGGCTTTCTTTTCGGGGTGGAATTGGTATGCGACGGGAGAGGACATGGGGTATAGGGTTGGGTGGGTTTGTGGCCGAGACGGGTGGTATTTATACGTGGCGGGGCGCGGCAGGCGAACGCGAGCGCCCGGTGCCAATTGCACTTAGGGTGCGGCCCCGCGCAAACGGCAGCAGAAGCCGAACGGCGACGCGGCCTGCTGGAGTACTTGAGTTTTGACTAGAGTCTTGAGTCTATTGGAGCTATTAGGCCTATTAATAAGTCTATGGCAAGTCTATGGCAAGTGGCAAGTCTATGGCAAGTGGCAAGTCTATGGCAAGTCTATTGACAAGTCTATTGACAAGTCTATTGACAATAGTAATTGGCAAGGTACGTAAATCTATTCCATTGGAAGTCCGTGCCGGCTATTGTGCACACTCCTCTGGAGACTCCTGGGTCACAACGAAGCCCAGCCAGACAGAATCTACGGTCTTGGCGTCGGTGTACTGGGCTGAGATCACACCGGTGCTGTGCGTAGCCACCAGAGCATTCGGCGGAGTCGCGTTCCCGCAACAGCAACTCAAGCCGAGCCCGCAATCTGCGCCCTCCACCGGCCCCAGCGGCGCCAGCGGGCCGGAAAATGACTGCCGCCGACAAGCCACCAAAACGGCGCCCGCCCTATTGCGGTTCGCTCTTTCCGCCGCTCTTTCCGCCGCCCTGACTCCCGCCCCGTTCCCCCCTTCCCCCATTTCTTCACTATGGTGACTGCACCGTAATGTCGCGGACTGATGTAATCGCATCTCCAACCTCGTAGAATCCCCCTCCACCCATGCCGTTCGACTTCAAGTCCCATTTGGACGTGTCGGAAGATGAACTCACCGCCGACGACTTCCCCGCGGAAGGATCGCACCACTTCTCCGACTCGGACGACGAAATGCTCATGTCCAAGTCGTACAACTCCACCCACTTCTCCACCACCGAAGACAAGTTCATCAAGGACCACGACTTGAAGCTCCGCGCGTTCGAGGCGCTCCAGTCGCCCCAGGTGCCGCGCTCGCCCAGCATCTCGCTGACAAAGTCGGCGTCCGGCCCCAAAAGGAGACAGCTGATCATCGAGTTCCCGAAACAGACCCCGCTGTTCCACCCGAACCCGTCCGCCGCCTCCCACAACAACAACCACACGCAGGACCCCAAGTCCAACGCCAATGCCTTGCCCGAGGAATACCCATCGCACGAGTTGGTGGAGTTGTTCCAGAACGTGCGCATGTGCTTGGACTTGAGACACAAGTATTTGGACCTCTCGCTCCAGAGAGACGAGTCCGCCAACCCGAAAAACATGCCGCTGTGGAACATCTACCCGCCCCCACCCAAGCCCACGTACAAACTGAAAAACCGCTTCAACCAGATCCCGGGCGACGAGGAAGAGGAAGACGAGTTTGACTTCTCCAAGTGCATCATTCCCGACAATGACGTGTCGGACATCTACGAGGTCAAGTTGAACCACGAGGACGTGTATCAGGTGTACGAGCGGTCCTCCAGCGAGCCCATTTCCGAGATCCCTACTTTGCACGATTTTTACTCCGACTTGGCCAAGATTGTCAAAATCTCCCTGGACGGCCCCACAAAGTCGTTCGCGTTCAAACGTTTGCTGTACTTGGAAACAAAGTGGAACATGTACTACTTGCTTAATGAGTTCGAGGAGAACAAACAGTCCAAGCGCAACCCTCATAGAGATTTCTACAACGTGAGAAAGGTGGACACCCACATCCACCACTCCGCATGCATGAACCAAAAGCACTTGTTACGGTTCATCAAGTACAAGTTGAAGACCAGTCCAGACGAGCAGGTTATTTTCAGAGATGGCAAATTGTTGACATTGGCTGAGGTGTTTGAGTCGTTGCACCTTACTGCGTACGACTTGTCCATTGATACATTGGACATGCACGCCCATACGGATACGTTTCACCGCTTTGACAAGTTCAACTTGAAGTATAACCCTATCGGCGAGTCGCGTTTGCGTGAGATTTTCTTGAAAACAGATAACTTCATCAAGGGCCAGTACTTGGCAGAAATCACTAAGCAGGTATTTGAGGATTTGGAGTCATCCAAGTACCAGATGGTGGAATTGCGTATCTCCATCTATGGCCGCAGTGAAGATGAATGGGACAAATTGGCTTCTTGGATTGTCGATAACAAGTTGTTTAGCCATAATGTGCGTTGGTTGATCCAGGTACCACGCTTGTACGATTTGTACAAAACCACCGGTAACGTCAACACCTTCCAAGACATCTTACGCAATCTCTTCCTTCCGCTTTTCAAAGTCTCACTCAACCCCAAGTCAAATCCTAAGCTCCACGTTTTCTTGCAGAGAGTGGTTGGATTTGATTCCGTTGATGACGAGTCCAAGCTGGATAGACATTTTAATACTCGGAAACCACCAACAGCTAGCGAGTGGGACAACCCAAGTAACCCACCATACTCATACTACTTGTACTACTTGTTTTCCGACTTGATTGCGTTGAACCAATTGCGTGCCTCCCTTGGCTATAACACCTTCCTTTTGAGACCTCATTGTGGAGAGGCGGGAGACCCAGAGCATTTGATTGCCGCATTTTTAACCTCGCACTCGATTTCCCATGGTATTCTCTTGAGAAAGCTTCCATTTGTTCAGTACTTGTACTACTTGGACCAGATTGGGTTGGCCATGTCCCCATTGTCCAATAATGCATTGTTTTTGACATACGACAAA
Organism: Clavispora santaluciae; assembly: GCA_022577645.1. Lineage (NCBI taxonomy): Eukaryota > Fungi > Ascomycota > Pichiomycetes > Serinales > Metschnikowiaceae > Clavispora > Clavispora santaluciae. Next base: position 24,881 of record JAJNMX010000009.1, read on the forward strand.
AACCCTTTCTTTACCTTCTTTAAAAAGGGCCTTAATGTTTCCTTGTCTACTGATGATCCGCTTCAATTTTCTTACACCAAAGAGCCCTTGATTGAGGAATATTCAGTGGCAGCTCAGATTTACAAGTTCTCCAGCGTCGATATGTGCGAGTTGGCCATGAATTCCGTTAAGCAATCGGGTTGGGAGTGGGAAATCAAGAAGCACTGGTTGGGAAAATCCTACCTCAAGTCTGGCGTGGAGGGCAATGATATCGAGAAGACAAACGTGCCTCCCATCCGTGTTGGGTACAGAGACGAGACGTTGAAGAGTGAAATCCTGTTAGTAGACTACTATACTTCTCTTGACCCCAGTAAGTGCACATGAGAGTGCACTTGATAGAATAAGCCGTTTTACAAATAATATATACTCATGGATTTAATATATAAAACTTTTGACAATCGTCCGGATGGGCTGCAGTTCGGCACATAGTTGGGAGCCCAGCGTGGAGGTGCGGCCTGGATGCATATTGGGAATATGCGTTTATGGGAAATCCGTGCCCTGAAGACGCTACAACCTCCATCAGAAGCGGCCAATCAGATCAGAAGAGCTTGATTTTTTTTTTCGTAGAAAAAGAAATACTGAAACTATAATCTCTTGCAATCATGGAGACGCAGCGGTACGGGCCAGAGCATGATCATGATGATTCACGTACATATCCAACATGCGCTTACCGGGGCGTAGGCTGCGAGGTTTAATTACACCGATTTCTTGGGTTAAATAGCAAGCAAAATCCAGCCAATTTAACCGACACAGATCATGAAGATCAATTCGATTGGAATACAGCTGCCGTGTTTTGATGGGCCCGACTCCAAGCTTCCGGGTGTCCTAACTATTGCAGGATCTGACAGCTCAGGCGGAGCCGGGATCGAGGCCGATATCAAGACAATGACAGCCCATGGGGTCTATGGCCTCACATGCATCACTGCATTGACAGCCCAAAATACATTGGGAGTTGCTTCAGTCCTAGAGACGCCGCAGGCTCACGTGGAGAAGATACTCGAACAGAATTTTGCCGACCTAGTGGAAGGCTATCCCGAGCCTCTCTTAAAAGTGGTGAAGACTGGAATGCTTACAAATGCCGCAGTAGAGGCAGTAATCGGACGCCTTGAATATTTGGAAAGGAACAGAATAAAGCTTGTTGTGGATCCGGTGATGATAAGCACATCCGGCAACACCCTCACCGATTCCAAGACAATGCAGCTTTGCCAACGTGCGCTTATCCCTCTGGCGTACTTATGCACCCCCAATTACTCGGAAGCGGTACGCTTATATGAATCAGACGGTGAAACTGCACCTGCTACTAATACGGTAGACCAATTTGCGGACTTTGTGGTACGGTTGCAGTCGAAGCTCAAGTGCCCCAATTTATTGGTGAAGGGAGGGCATATTCCGTGGCAAGATGGCAAAAGAGCCTCGGACAAGAGTACCCAAAATCTTGAAATTGTTGACATGTTATTTCAGAGCGACGGTCCCACCATCACCGCTTTTCATTCCCAGTTTCTTGACTCGAGCAATACCCATGGAACCGGGTGCACATTAGCCAGCTCCATTGCATCGAACTTGGCAAAGGGAATATCTTTGGAGTTGGCCGTGCCCCTTTCAATTGACTACGTGCACCGGGGAATGGTACTGATGAAAGAGAAAATTGGCCATGGGTGTGGGCCATTGAACCATACGGTCCGCGCTAGAACTAGCGTGGGTGAAGTCATTAGAGGAGAGAGCTTGAAGCCCGTGATTAGTACCCACGGATGCATGGTTGAATTTTTCAAAACGCACCCTAAAGTGAAGAGTAACTGGAAAAATTACGTGGAGCACGAGTTTCTCCTGCTCCTTGCGACCAACCAGCTTCCATTTGAGCGTTTTCTCTTCTACTTGAAGCAGGACTACTTCTACTTGGTCAACTACGCGCAAATGCACGGCATTGCTGCTTCCATTGCGCCCACCTGCGAGCAAATCCACGCCCAATCTCAGATAATCGAGTCGATTATGAAAGAAATCGGCCGCCACAAGGAAAAATTGCAAAAAAAATACGATATTATCTATGAAAATGGCCATTTGGACCCTGAACTTCGTCCAGCCGAGTCTTGTATTGCCTACTGCGACTATCTTATGCAATTGGGGAAAACCGAGGATTTTCTCGGCCTCAAAGTGGCATTGGCACCCTGCTTACACGGCTACGCCGAGGCGGGTGCATATGGCAAGAAAATTCGGACTTTACATGATCCTCTCGATTTAGGAGTTGTTGAGCCTCACCAATCGGAGGCGTACGACGCGTGGCTAGGCGACTACACCTCAGACTGGTACACAGAAGCAGAAAAGAAGGGACGGGAAACATTGGACCATATTTGCTTGCAAACAGGTATTTCCACCCAACGGCTAGACGAGCTCGTTGAAATCTTCAACCAGGCCACCAAGTTGGAAGTGAGGTTCTGGGACCAGATTACAAAGCCGAATATATAGGCCAAAAGACTCTAGGGTAACTTTTAAAAAACAACCCATTAATAGTCTGTACATTAATAGTCTGTACATCAATAGTCTGTTAATAGTCTGTACATCAATAGTCTCTACATTAATAGTCTCTACATTAATAGTCTGTACTTCAATAGTCTGTAGTGGTGGATTTACCTCCGGTTCCCCAGTCTTAGCGTGCAATACGCGCGATTTGGGAATGTTGCACCCAATCGCACCGAAGTTCACGTTTGCACCGCCGTTCGTCCCCAAAAATTCAAAATGAACAGAAAAAAAGGAGGGAAGCTCATACATTTCAACACATACCGTACATTGCACCAAGTATCATGGCCCCCGAAAAGGACCGTGCCTCCCTTCGCCCCACCGGTGGCCGCAGCCTTACCTCCTATTCCGCGGTCAACACACCAGTGCACCAAAAGTTCAACCTCCACCACCTCCTCCTTTTCCCTCATGTATAACCCGTACCAACAAGGCGGCTATCAAGGCTACCAGCAGTATCCGCAAGGATACCCGGTGCAGAATCAGCCAACGGGCTACTATCCTGCACAGCAGGGTCTCTTCCAGGGCCAGCAGACCGGCTTACCCCAACAGGCGCAATCTGGACTCCAGCAACCGCCCACTGGGTTCCAGTCCCAGCCCACCAGATTCCAACCACAAGCTACGGGCTACCAGGCGCTGCAATTGCAAGGGCTGCAATTCCAGGCACCTTCTGGATTCGGCCAGCCCCAGCAGACCGGGTTCCAGCCGCAGCAAACTGGGTTCCAGCCGCAGCAGACCGGGTTCCAGCCGCAGCAGACCGGGTTCCAGCCGCAACAGACCGGGTTCAATGGAAGCGCCGGCGACGGTGCGCTCCAGCCACAAAAAACCGGATTTTCTGCGGCGCTTGCGGATGTGAAGGAAAACACGGAGTTGAAGATCCCCAGTATGCGGTTGTCGTTCATCACTGCCCTGGACCAGTCCAAGTTCGAGCACTTGTTCCGTACCGCCGTCACCTCGGGTAACCTGGTTCTGGGTGACGCGGCCCGCGACATCTTGTTGCGCTCTGGCTTGCAACCGGTCACTTTGGCGGAAATCTGGGCGTTGTCCGATACAAACAAACTGGGGCTGCTTTTGTTCCCCGAGTTTGCGTTGGCGTTGCACTTGTGTAACTTGGCTTTGAGGGGCGAGCCATTGCCCGCAGTTTTGCCCGAGCGCTGGTCCAATGAAGTCCAGAGCTTCGTTGATGCAATTTCTTTTAGTGTCCCAGAGGACCCTGCCACCATCATGGCCAACACTCCTTTTGCGGGATACGCAGGTGCGCCTTCTACCTCCTTTGTGGCCCAACCCACAGGCGGTGCGTTGTCTGCACAGCGTACAGGTGGCGGATCCTTGATCCCATTGCAACCCCAACAAACCGCAGGTTTGGTTCCTGCGCTCCAGGCCCAAAACACGGGCTTTCAAGGATTGCAGCCTCAATCGACCGGATTCCAAGGAGCTCAACCACAATCGACCGGATTCCAAGGATTGCAGCCCCAATCGACTGGATTCCAAGGAGTCCAGCCCCAATCAACGGGATTCCAAGGAGTCCAGCCCCAATCGACTGGATTCCAAGGATTGCAGCCCCAATCGACCGGATTCCAAGGAGTCCAGCCCCAATCAACGGGATTCCAAGGAGCTCAACCTCAATCTACCGGTGTTCAACCACAATCAACCGGATTCCAGACCCTTGCGTCTCAGCCCACAGGCGTGCCAGGCCAGTGGGGCTTTGTCCATACCCCTACCGGCGGTATCCCTGGCTTGAACGCTATGCAACAGCACTTTTTGCCAACTGCATCACTCCCTAGCCATCGGTTACAGAATGCTATGGATGGTCTGTTGCAAGGAAACGTCACTTGGGCTATCACCAAACAAGAGAAGACAATCTATGACGGCATTTTTGCTGCTTGGGACCCCTCTAAGAATGGATACATCCAAGGGGATGTGGCCATCTCCATCTTCGGCAAGTCTGGATTGTCTAGACCCGACTTGGAGTCCATTTGGAATTTGTGTGACTCTAGCAACAGGGGAAAGTTGAACAAGGACGAGTTTGCTGTGGCCATGCACCTTGTGTACAGAAGATTGAATGGCCTTGAAATCCCATTGCGCTTGCCTCCTGAATTGGTTCCACCTTCTGCCAAGTACTTGCAAGACTCCGTCGAGACCTTGAAGAACTCTTTGAAGGGTGGCTCTTCCCGCAAGGCCACACCTTCTCAAAAAACTGGCGGCTCCGCCTCGAGATTCAAAAATGATGATGACAACGTGGCGTACGTGTCTAGCTCTCGCCATAAGAGCAGAAAGCCACGTGAAGACCAGAGCAGTGTCCAAACATCCAATTCTAAGGACTTGTCCGTTCAAGACCTCAAGAAATTGATACACGAGAAGCGCATTTTGATCGATGCACTTGATGTTGAGGACCAACACAACTCTATTGCACAAAAGCAGGAAGATGAGGCTAACTACCGCCAAATTGAGCATTTGAAACGCCAAATCAGAGATGTGCAAGCTCAATTAAACCAGTCTACCGCCGCAGGATCGGGTGCAGAGAAAAAGCAGTTGTTGGAGAGATTGGAACACTTCACCAAGGATAAAGTGCCTACTTTAATGGCACAAATTTATCAAGTGAACGCTGATATCACAAGTGCGAAGGTGGAGTTGGCAAAGTCTTTGTTGAAAAAGCAATACCCTGACTGGATTCCTAGTAACTCCGAGGAAGACATTGTCGGAACGGGAATCAATGGCGAGGTGACCGAGGCTGACATCCGCAAGCACAAGTCCAAACAACTTTTGAAACAGCGTATGGCTGCATTGACTGGTAAGTCCTACGCAGACGGATCAAACAAGGATGCCGATTTCAAGTTACAACAAGAAGCCGAGAAAGCGAGAGCAGAAAGTGAGGGACAACAGTCCATGATCAAGGATATTGAATCCAGCATCAAGGAATTAGAGGATGGCGCAGTTGTCCACTTGCAGACATCCTTGAAGTCAGAAACTACGGCAAACAAGTGGGAAGAAGGAAATGGTGTTTCGGGAATATTGAAAGAATTTATACAAGAGTTGAATGCTACAAGTGCAAATGGAGCCCCCAAACAAATTCAACAAGTCGATGAACAGAGACCCTCTTTATCGGTGAATTCTTCAACTTCTTCCGTCCCCTCGACCAACTCTGTGACCAAAGCTAAACCTACCTACAAAACCCCTGAAGAAAGATCAGCTTACATCAAGGCTCAAGCAGAAAAGAGAATGAACGAGAGATTAGCCAAACTTGGTATTTCTCGTAACAAGCACCTGTCGCAGCAAGAACCAGAAAAAGAAGAACCTAAACCTAAACCCACCAATACTGTTCTGCAAAGTGATATTACTCCTGCTCCGGTGAAAAAAACCGTCCCTGAACCAATTCAGACTCAAAAGAATGAAGAGGTGCCCAAAGAAGAATCAGAGGATGAAGAAGATGCAGAGTACGCCGCTTTGTTGAAGCAGAAGCAGGAGATGGAAGCTCGCAAGAAAGAAAAAGATATTAAAAAGAAGCAAGATAAAGAGGCAAGATTGGCTAAATTGAAGCAAGAAATGGCAGCTTTAGAAAAGGACGATGACAGCGATGAAGAACCAGCTCCAGTGGCGCTGTACAAACCTTCCAACATTGCAATTGCTAAGGAAGTTGTTGACGAAAAGGTTGAACCCGCGAAACCTGAAGTTACTGCGACCACCATCCCCGTTGCTTCTGAAGCCAACGAGTCAGATAAACAGGCTCCTCATAAGAGTAATCCTTTTGCCAAGTTCTCAAGTGGAGCTGCAGCTACTTCTGCCGCTGCAAGTCCCACCGCTGCCATCCCGGGTACCAATTCCAACCCATTCTTTAAAGCGGCGAAAAAGGATGAACCTGCCGACAAGAAGAAGATGGAAGCACAAAGAGAGTCCCAAAGAGGTCTTGGATCAGAAGATTGGAGCGAAGAGGAAGATAACAGCTCTGATGACGAAGAACCAAATAGAGCTGGTGCAGCTAAATTAGCGAGCTTGCTTTTCGGAGGGATGCCTCAACCTATTAGCAGAGCCCCTACTGGAAACGTGGGATTCAACTCTCAAGTGCCAGCCCAAGCGCCCGCCCAAGCGCCCGCCCAAGCGCCCGCCCAAGTGCCAGCCCAAGTGCCAGGCCAAGCGCCCGCCCAAGTGCCAGCTCAAGCGCCCGCTCAAGCACCAGCCCAAGCGCCCTCTCAAGCACCAGCCCAGGTAGCCGCGCCACATACAAACTTGGAGCCAGTTCAAACTGCGGATGAGTCTTCAGACTTTGGAAACACAACTGATTCGTCGGATGACGAGTTTGCAACCCCTTCGCCACAGGTTGCACCAGAAGACCCTCTTGAGAACCCCACAGAAGCTATTCCTCCTCCAATTCCTTCTGTGGCGCCACCAATTCCTTCTGGAATTCCTCCAGTTCCAACACAAGGAGTACCACCAATTCCATCCAGTGTACCACCTCCAATCCCTTCGAGTGTTCCACCTCCACCTCCAATCCCAACAGGCGAAGCGCATACACAGCAAGCACCTCCAGTACCATCCGGTGTTCCTCCCGCACCACCGGTGCCATCGTTAGGCTCTTCTGTTCCGCCACCGCCACCTATGGCACCACCGGTTCCTTCAGGAGCATCCCCTGCACCAGGAGGTCCTCCACCGCCTCCTTCATTTTTGAATGCACAGGCCCCCTCAGCACCTGCTGGTGGCTTGCCCAACATTGGTGCTTTATTGGGACAAATTCAAGGTGGAAAGGCTTTGAAAAGAGTTGATGATAGCGAAAAGCATATTGCGGATGGTGCAGTTGTCGGCAAGGTATTGTGATTACAAGACCATCTGGAAATATATAACAATTCTTGAAACATTGACTATTTACACTAAATTTAGAACTTGTAATGGACATTAGGAGCTTTCTTTGGATAGGGTTTCAGCTTCTGAGTGGTTGGGTTCAATGTATAGCTTTGAGCCACTCTTGCTAACCTTGACACACTCACCTTCCTGAATTTGTCCCTTGATCATAAGCATGGCCAATGGGTTCAAGAGCTCCTTCTGCAAGGCTCTGTTCAATGGTCTAGCTCCGTATATTGGGTCGTAGCCCTTTTCTGCCAAGAAGTCCTTTGCTTCATCTGTTAACGATAAAGTCATCCTCTTGCTGTCAAGTCTCTCTTCCACCTCACGCAAGCGGATTTCTAAAATATTTCTCAAGGATTCCTTGGACAATCTGTTGAACACCAATATTTCATCCAAACGGTTCAAAAACTCAGGAGGGTAATGCAAACGCAAGCTTTCAGTCACATTGTTCTTCACTTCTTCTCTGATTGAACCATCTTCATTGGCTTGGTCATCAGCCAACAATATTTCTTGACCAATGTTAGATGTCATAACAATAATTGTGTTGCGGAAGTCTATCTTTTTGCCGTGAGAGTCAGTCAATGATCCCTCATCTAGAACTTGAAGCAAAAGCTTAGCGACATCTTTATGCGCCTTTTCAAACTCGTCAAACAACACAACTGCGTAAGGCTTTCTTCTCACTGCCTCAGTCAACTCACCACTATCCTCATATCCCACATAACCTGGAGGAGAACCGATTAATCTTGACACAGTGTGCTTCTCTTGAAACTCAGACATATCGAACCGGACCACTGCAGACGAGTCATTGAACAAAAATTCCGCCAACTGCTTTGTAAGCTCGGTTTTACCTGTACCAGTAGGACCCAAGAACATGAATGAGGCAATAGGTCTTTTGTCGCTTGTGAGGCCTGCTCTTTGCAATCTGACTGCATCAGAAACAGCGTGAATCGCTTCATCCTGACCAACAACATGCTGCTTCAAAATAACCTCCATGTCCAAAAGCTTGTCCTTCTCACCTTTCATTAAGTTGTTGAGGGGAATTCCAGTCATTTTAGAAATGACAGCAGCAATGTCATCCGAAGTGACCGAGTCGTGCAACAAACTGGTACTCTTAATAACATCCTCAGACTTGGTCAACTCTTGCAATTCCTGCTCAAGTTTGGGGATGGTAGAGTATTGCAATTCTGAAGCCCTCCCGTAGTTTCCTTCACGCTGCGCTGCCTCCAAGTCAAACCGTGCTTGCTCCAAATTGGCCTTCGCCGTTTTGACATTGTCAATGACACTCTTTTCACTCTCCCATTGCTCAGTGAATTCTTTGAGTTCAGCTTCCTTGATCGCCAAGTCCTCTTCGAGCTTTTTACGACGATCTTGGGACAATGTATCCTCCTCTTTTCTAAGGGATTCCAACTCGATCTGAATTGTCATTATTTGACGATCCAATTGCGCAATAGCATCTGGCTTCGATTCATGTTGCAACCGAAGAGTGGAGCATGCTTCATCCACCAAGTCTATGGCCTTGTCAGGAAGGAAGCGGTCCGTGATATAGCGGTTCGAGTATAATGCCGCCGTCACCAATGCTCCGTCTGCAATTCTAACACCGTGGTGCACTTCATAGCGATCCTTCAATCCTCTCAATATGGAAATCGTGTCTTGTACTGTAGGCTCACTGACTAGAACCAGGGAAAAACGCCGGGCCAAAGCCGCATCCTTCTCAACGTATTTGCGGTACTCTTCAATGGTGGTGGCACCGCACAACGACAACTTGCCTCTAGCCAAGGCAGGCTTAAGTAGGTTTGATGCGTCAATAGATCCTTCGGCCTTACCGAGACCCATGAGCAAGTGCAATTCATCCACGAATAAAATCACAGAACCCTTCTTCTCTTCCACCTCAGTCAAGATCTTCTTCAACTTCTCTTCAAAGTCACCACGGAACTTGGCACCAGAAATGATTCCAGCCAAGTCCAAAGTAATGATCAGCTTCTCCTTCATTGACTCAGGTACTTCGCCCTTGATAATCCGCTGCGCAAGCCCTTCCATCACCGCAGTTTTACCCGTACCAGCATTACCAATCAAAACCGGGTTGTTCTTAGTTCTCCGTGAGAGAATTTGGATTGTGCGCCGGATTTCTTCGTCCCTGCCAATGACAGGATCTAGCTTGCCGTCTCGGGCCATCTGGGTAAGATCGCTGCCGTACTTCTCGAGGGCTGGAACATTATCCTCTTGGTTGGCCTGCATTTGGAGACCCCTGGAGTAGATCTGGCGAGGCTGCAAAATTCCCGAACCCCGGAAGATCCCTCTGAGTTGTTGGCTTGGAGGAGTCCATGATGAAGGTGACGCTTTTGTGGGGTACAAGTTGGGTCGAGTGGAAATAGCAAAAGAACGCACTAAAGAGTTAGGCCTCACACGTGCGTTGACCACGTTTCTTGCTTTCAAGTTTGCTCTTAGCATGGAGCTAAAATGTAAATGTTTTCCAAAATGGGGATAACCCGGAGGTTCCGATAGGTTGTGGGTCTATATATGGGTGGCTTGTCACGCTGTAGAGGCGTGAGCAGTCACGTGCGCTACATGACCAGGACCGACGAGAACCTTCTAGAACAATTTGCAAGACAACAAAGAAGTGGAGGCAGAATATTCGGAGTGACTATTCCAGTCGTACGCAAATGGAGCCGGCCCTATCCAAGTACACTTTGCAAGTTAAATGAGAGATTAATGGGTTCATATTCAGATGTATTATCCTACATGCAGTGCCGCCGAAGTGAAAGTCGGCATATAAGATAAGCAATATTAACCAAACAGAACCGCCTGTGTGGCGTAATGGTTAGCGCATTTGACTTCTAATCAAAAGATTCCGGGTTCGAGTCCCGGCATGGGTTCTACGCGGTTTTAGCTCAGTTGGGAGAGCGTCAGACTGAAGATCTGAAGGTCCTGTGTTCGATCCACAGAAATCGCATTGCTTTTTGCCACTTGGGATGGCAGCATGATTGCCACCCCCGGGAATTGATGCTTTCTTTCCCTCTTAAGTTTTTTTTTTATTTGTGGCAAAGTTGGTCAATTCTCACCTGTGCCTTAGTTCTACCTGAGTTTGTATGCGAAATCTAAATCATCGCGAAACTGAAAAATTACCTGGCTTCTCATGTTTAGTTTAAGCAAATCAAAGATGGTTCTACGAAACCAATTATATACCCGGTATGCCAGACCAATCCTAGCACCATGTACCCGAAATATATATGTTCTGAGTCTTGAAAAGCGAAAGAGAAGCACAAAGAAGAATGCATCGGACAAACATCAGCAATGGGTTGATCAAGAAGAACAGAGACTCATCCGCCAGAAAAACGAAGAATACAACCGCAAGCTTAAAGAGCTAAAGCAGCTAACAAAGAATGTTGCTTCCTATGTGCGCAGCAGAGAGGCCCAGGATCTCGAAGCACAAAAGATCAATGAGCTTGCATTGCCATCGCAAATAAAATCTGGTATGGATCATCAGGCACTTGAAGCCCCCAGATCCTCAGATATATCCAAATTCGATGCCTCTGAAGCATCTTTGTCCACATCCGTTATCGAGTTGCCTTCTTCAATCCAGGATAGACTTGGATTGGCGGTGAAGTACTTGGTTTCTAAAGAACATCAGAATTGGGGCCTTGTTTTCCAACAGTTGGAGGCTGCAGGTGGATTTGTTGACATTCCAGAGAAAGACATCAGGAAAATGGTCTACGCAATTCCCAAGCACAAGCTCGCGCAGGTGTTTCCCAAAATTGAGCTGTTGTTGGAGAAAGCAAAGCTTCCCGTCTCTCCCAAGCTAATTACCACGTACATGAAAAGTATCATGCTCGGAAACACACTAGACAATAAGCAAATTGGTCTTGTGGAGCAAACTGTGGCCAAGTTACGTCTTGTGAGTAAAAAGGGAAAGCTACCACGTTCAGCTTACGAGCTTCTCATCGAGGCATACGGCAAGAACAGTAATGTGGCAAAGATGAATGAGGTGATTCTTGAAATGAAGGAAATTGGCCTTCTGCTTTCTCCTACGGTGTACTCTAACGTTCTCTCCACATGCGTGTACAAAACACGGGACCATAAACAGGCGGTTCAATTTTTCGACCTGATGAAGTTTCTTGCCGGGTCTATGGCCCCTAAAACAAGAGAATATCAGGATATTATCGTGTCATACGTCAACAATGATGATATAGAGCGTGCATTAGATCTCTACGAAGAAATGGTGCAGAAAAAACTCGAATTCAACCAGAATATCATGGTGGCTCTCGCCCGTGGTTGCATGTCTCGCGAACAGCTCAAATTCAAGGCGTGGGACTTCATTTTCGAAATCTATCGTTGCAGATGGGAGCCCACTGTTCAAACTCTCGAATACATGCTTTATCTCGCGTCCAAAGACGGCGATTTAGCATTGGCTAGGGCGCTATACCAGCAACTCAACATCTCGGATGCAACTTCGGCTCGATCCTTCTCCTTTCTCTTGCTCGCATATGCCAGAAGCACCGTGGGTAAAGATATAAGCGAGTTCCAACCCCTAGCTATCACTGTACACGAAGCTGGAAGAAGCTTCCGCCGCAACATTCTCGAGAAAATTGACCTCACCCCCAACATGGAAAACCCCAAGCAGGCAATTCCCTATCTCCCCAAAATCACTCTTTCCACACCTCAGGAGATATTGGCGGAGTCTAGTGCTGTTATGGCCCATGCCCTCATGATGCACCCGGGCCACGTAAATGTGGAGAGCACCACAACGTATTTGAACGTTGCTGCACGCATGGGGTCTCTCGATGATTTCATTGATCGCTTCGAAGAATTTACTTTCCTAGACAGAACAGGAGTTTCCGAGACAAGAACTATGGTCGAGCCTGACGTACTAGAATCGGTAGATGTGGGTCTTATGTCGGAGGGTAACAACGCCACCAAATCGCCAATTATGGCTCAAGTGGTGGAAGGCAGAAAATCTTCCTTCAAAATGCCAAGGAATACAATAACATATATCATCGCTTTGAAAGCAGCAGCGAAACATCGCAACTACATTTTCGCCCAAAAAATATGGACGGAGAGAGGGACATACAGAAAATCAACGAGCTTCAAGGAGTTGGCAAAAGATCAAAAAGAAAAGCTTGATTTCAGCTTTGCCAGTGCTATGGTCAACTGCCTCACAGAAATGAAACTTTTGGATGACGCGTTGGCGATTTTAATCAGTACTGAATATCAGTTCAAATGGACGTGGAAGCAATTGCTGCAGCTTTACACTGCGGCGTCGGAAACTGGTTACGACAAGATTACAAAGACCATCAGGGGAGTGGTGAAGCGGGCCCAAATTAATCACGAGGGAAAAATTAGGAGAAAGGACTATAAAAGATACATGATGGAACGTGGCTACTAATACCAAAATTCAGCATTTTCAAATGTACATAGAATGGAGCTTGTAAATACAAAGAAACACACTTTTTCAAATTTAAGTTTAGTTGGGTCTCTATAAAAAACTATTTACAGGTGTTGATGCTAATGATACCCTTCTTTATGATGATCTTCTTGATGGCCTTGCCGCCAACAAATCCTTCAGCTGAGGTATTGGCGTATACATGTTTCAAGATATTCTCTTCCAGCAATGTGAGGATTTCCTTATCGGTTTTAAAGCTACCTCTAGGCTTTCCATTGACAATAACTTTAAAGGTTGTCAACAGAGAAGCGATGGGCTCACCGACAGGGAACTTTTCAAAGAAAATGGACTTCCATTCTTGCCCAAGACCATTACTGAGTCCCTCCCAGCATTCTTCAGCCACAGAGGGAGTCACAGGCGCCATAACAATCAAAAGCTTTTTGTAGGAATCGAGGAGAACCTCCGAATCAATGTTCTGCTTCTCTTTAAGGACACGCTGAAGTGAATTTGTCATCTTCATGAAATCAGAGATGAGAGTGTTCATCGAGACATCTTCAACAGATTTAGCGATCAGCTTCGTATAGGTCTGGATTTCATTGTACAACGTAAGCTCAGGCTCGTTAAGTTTGTAGGACTTATAATGTTCGCCATTCAAAGTCAAATTGTGAAATTCCTGGCAGTTTTCTTTGTTTACAGCGGTTGCAGTCTTGTAGTTCAGCAAAATGTCATCCTTTAACCGAAGCACTTTCTTTAACCACCGTTCGACACCTTGAATCTGCTCCTCATTCCAATTCAACACGTCAGATACAGGCGCAGAAAATAAAATATGAGCCCTCACGGCGTCAGCACCGTATTTAGAGATACATGTCACAGGATCAACGCCGTTAAACTTTGATTTGGACATTTTCTCGAAACTCACCTTCGGTGTCATACCGGTTTCTGCAATTACAGGACTTCCGGAACTGAAATCCAATTCATCCGGCCTTAAGAAACGGCCAGTTTCAGGCTCGGTGAAAGTTTCGCCATGCACCATACCTTGAGTTACCAATCTCTTTATGGGCTCGTTTTTGTGTGTTTTGCCATCCCACAAGCCAACATCTCCAAGAAATTTAGAAATGAAGCGAGTGTACATCAAGTGCAAAATGGCGTGCTCCACTCCTCCCAAGTATAAATCGACAGGCATATGCTTCGAAGCTTTTTCAAAATCAAAAATCTGGTTCTCATTGTGAGGGTCGGTGTAACGGAAAAAATACCACGACGAATCAATGAATGTATCCATTGTATCCGTCTCTCTCTTGGCAGCACTGCCACAAGATGGACATGTCGTGTTGACAAAAGAATCAATCGTGGCCAAAGGATTTCCCTTGCCGAAACATTGGCCATCCACAGATGGGAGTAAAACGGGCAAGTCTTTATCTGGGACAGCAACAGGACCGCATGTGTTGCAATGAATAATCGGAATAGGAGCTCCCCAGTACCGCTGTCTGCTGATCAACCAGTCTCTGATCTTGAACTGAGTAGATTTCCCGCCGCTGCCATGTGTCTGCAATGTTGCGGTGATCTTTTCAGCGGCATCTTTACACGTCAAGCCCGCAAACACTCCCAAAGACTGAGCTCCATTTTCAAGAACCAGCAGATCGTACAATCTGCCGTCCTTGCTCTTGAACATTGATTTGAGCTCAGAAGCCTCCAGCATGTCAGCCGGTCCCACCGTCGGGCGAGCAGGAACGCCAGGAAAATGGCAAGCCCAAAAATCGGCGTCTCTATCATCATGCGCAGGACAGCCCATTACTGCACCATGGCCATAGCTGCCGATAACATAAGGTGCAGCAAACACAGGAATGTCATAAACTTCAGAAGGAGTGCCATCGACAGAAATGGGAACGGAGAGTTTCAATCCGTCAACAAGAAAGCCCTCTTTGGAAGCGGGGTCGTCATTTTCAGCACAGCGAGCTATAAACGCCGCCAATTCCGGATCCGACAGAGCCTTGTCCACAACGAGTGGGTGGTTGAGCGCAAGAGCAACAAACTGGACGCTGAAGATGGTGTCCGGGCGCGAGGTGAACACACGAACAGAGTGCCCCGCTGCCGAACGGAAAGTGATTTCCGCGCCGTGGCTCTTGCCTATCCAGTTTTTCTGCATCGCCTTGACCTTGTCCGGCCACTGGTCAAGCTGGTGTAGATCATCTTGTAACAGCTCGGCGTACTTGGTGATGCCAATAAACCACTGCTCCAATGTCCTCTTCTCCACAAGCGCGCCCGAGCGCCATGAGCGCCCGTCGGCATCAACCTGCTCGTTGGCCAACACCGTCTGGTCCACTGGGTCCCAGTTGATTTCGGCCCCCATACGATACGCGAGCCCCCGCTCGAAAAGCAAGGTGAAGATCTTCTGTGTCCACTTGAAGTAGTCCGGGGCTGAGGTGTTGACCTCGCGCTGCCAGTCAAAGTCGGCCAACATTGCATGCATCTGCTCCTTCATCTTTGCAATGTTCTGCTCGGTCCAGGCGGCGGGGTTGACCCCTCTCTCGACCGCGGCATTCTCTGCGGGAAGACCAAACGCATCCCACCCCATGGGGTGGATCACATTGTAGCCCTGGAGCCTTTTGTACCGCGCAAGCGCATCGCTGATGGTGTACACCCGCTGGTGGCCCAAGTGGAGAATGCCGGAGGGGTACGGGAACATGGAGAGACAGTAGAACGGCTCTGCATCGGCAGCAACCTCATGTTTGGCCGGGTTGAGCGAGC
This sequence comes from Clavispora santaluciae, assembly GCA_022577645.1. Taxonomy (NCBI): domain Eukaryota; kingdom Fungi; phylum Ascomycota; class Pichiomycetes; order Serinales; family Metschnikowiaceae; genus Clavispora; species Clavispora santaluciae. Next base: position 40,386 of record JAJNMX010000009.1, read on the forward strand.
CGTCCGGCGACGCCTGTTTCCACTTGGCAATCCACTTCTTGTCGAGTTCATTGAGGCTGGGCGGGGCGGCGGAGGCGTGGCGCCATACAGGAGAATCATGGAGCCGGCGCACGCCAAAAGGACATATGTGCCGGTCGGCAGTACTTTGGAGGCGCAGGAACTGCCGAGGAAGCCGGCAGTGCATGTTGTGGATGGAGGTTCCTGTAGTGGAAGTGGTTCCGGTGGTGGAAGTGGATCCTGCAGTGGGTGGAGGTGGAGTTCCTGCAGTGGAGATCGCACCATGATGGGCCCGAGCCCGCTGCCGGCATACAGGCGTGGAACCGTCAGAACACGGCCCTACGTCGGCGCCGGGCCGGAGCCCCGCTTTCCGGCCAACAGCTTCAAGGACGAGAAGAGAAGGTCGCACATTCCGCTGAAGCCGCGCTGGTCAAGGCTGTTGAGGAGCGCTACCCGGATCTCGTCGTAGGTGAGGGCGAGCCACGTGACCTCGGGGTCCTGGCGAAGCTGCTTCACCGTCTCCTCCGCTAGCGGGCCCGGGTGGCGGGTGGTGATGCCGGGCTGTTGGTCCTCTAGCTGCCACATGAGCTCTGCACACATGTACGCCAAACTGGGGTTCTGTGCAAGCCCACCCATGGTGCGGAGCAGAATGAGCCCGGAGTAGCTGAAGCAGGTGTGGGCCGCCATCTTGGACGTGTACCGGGGGTCAAGGAGCATGCCCCAGTTCAAAGTGCCGGGCTCGATCTTGAGCGCCGCGTCTTTCCACACGAAATTGATGGCGTCGGTCACGTACGAGTTGCGCAACTGCAACACCGCGTTCGGGCCGCCCGCGAGCGGCACCGTTTTCAAAAACGCAACGTAGCCGAGCATCTCCGACATCACTAGCGGGTTGGTCGACACCATAAGCTGATACACGAGCACGGGCGGAGGCACCAACGCATGGCAGTCGTCCCACAGGCTAACATCGACGGTCTTGAGCGCCTGGAACACCGCAAGAAAGCCGATTTGCACCGAGAGGCCAAACTGACACCACCGCGGCAGGCAGAATTCAAACAAGGACTCGACAATTCCGGACAAGACCGACGGGAACTCCGCAAACGCGTGCTGGGCATGGAGCGCGGCCCACTGGCGAATGCTTTGGGCCAAGCACAGGAAAAGACCCATCGCAACCGAGCCACACTCCCGTGACGCCAGCGGAATCTGGCCGAGGTCGCGCAATAGCACCGTGAAGCACCGCTGGAGCGACGAGTGGTCCACAATGTACACAAAAAGCTTCGTTTTCCGTTCCACCACCTGCGCCAAGTCTGTCGGGGAGTCCCCGGACGCAGGCGAGCACATGAAGTCCACAAGAGGATCCTGCAAAAACTGCAAACCCCCATAGAGCCCAAAACGGAGAAGCTGGGAAAATGCCAATGCCGATTTATGCGGCGCCAGCGCCAACACGTGGTACTTGATGGAGTAGCGTAGTTTTTTCGCCATGGCGTCACTGGGGGCCAGGCCCAAGAGCAGAAGCGCCACAAACATGGCGCGGAAGCGCTCGTTTGGAAGCGACGTGACGCTGAGAACGCTGCTGACGTTGCTCATGGCTATCTCCTCGAAATGGGACGACAATGCGTGCACCGAGTCGATCGAGGCGATGGAAACCGAATTCAGCGTTTCAAGCGCATCGAAAACAAGGTTGCTTGTGGCCACCCGCCGCTTTTTGCTCGACTGCTGTTGGAAGTGGGAAAACACCCGCTGGAGGTGGTCTTCCACCTGCTTGACTTGGAGGCCCACAAGGTCGTCCGGGTCGCGCACAATGGCCGCGAGCACGCGCCGCATCTCTTGGTTGGGATACGCCACCATGTCAAACGCGTGGTTGAGTTTGGGCGGCACTCCCTTGGCGAACACCGCGCTGTAGTCGAGCTCGCGGTTGTTCATGCGATAAAAGGCCAAAAGCGTGTGCAACGACAGGTCAAACGGGAAGCGGGCGGCCAAATCCGCCACGTACTTGACGTGCCAGTAGCGCACAGGGCTTTTGGGGGCCAGCACGAATGCATCCGTGGCGTGCACCGCGACAATGATGAGCACTGCCACATGCGGCCGCAGAAACTCGTACAGCAAGAGCGCGTGCAAAAGAGGGAGGCAGCGGCGCAAGTAGCGGAACACGCAGCGGCCAAAAAGCGGCAAGGCGCAAATAAGCCACTCGAGGAGCGCCTGCTGGCACCCAATGGCCAATCGCTTCAGCTTGTGCTGTCTGCCGTTTTTGTAGTAGATCTCGGGCGTCCCGAGCACGCTGATGACGCGGTTGATCAACGAAGGGTCCAATAGAAAGTCCGCCTTGGGCACGAGGCACCGGTGGATGAGCCCAAGCCTTTGGGTGGTGGAAACGCGTGGCTCGAACACCTGCTCCACCACCGTGGAGAAGTCATCGCGTGAGAGGCCCTCAGCGGCCGCGAGCTGCGCCAACTCCGAAACAGCGCGCGTGCCATCCGAGCCGCCGGCAGCAACCCGAGCTAGAAGCAGGTTCACCTTGTCTGGGGCGGTGGCAGTCATGGGACAGGGCAACGGCGTGGTAAACAAAAGGTTGGGAGGTAGGGATGTTGGGGCCCGCACCTGGTGGATGCGGGTCCCTGCACCACACGATAAGCGGACCCATTCGAGTGTCTACTCCACATGGCAATTCCGGTGGTGGTGATTGGCGCAGGCGTCGTGGGCCTCACCACGGCGCTCGAGCTCCACAGGAGCAACCTGTCGTACGACATTACCGTGGCGGCGACATTTTTGCCCGGAGACCTACTGGTTTCCTACACCTCTCCCTTTGCCGGAGCAAACTGGCACTCGTTTGCCGCCAGCTCCGACAAGGCGCTACAGGAGCTAGACGCCGTGGGCTACCACAGGCTCATGGCGTTGGCAGACAACCCCAAAAGCGGCATCTGGCGAAAACCCAACGCGCTGTTCTTCACCGCCGCCGCCGTGGAAGGCGCCAACGGAACGGCCGCCCCGGCCCACTGGTACGACCGCATGACCCGCTGCAGGGTGTTGCCCGAGGCCGAGTTGCGGCCCGGAACGGTGTGCGGCACCGAGTTTGACGGCCTCGTGCTTTCGGTGCCCACGTACTTGGCGTTCTTGACCCAGGAGTGCTTGGACCGCGGAATCAAGATCCACAGGGTGCCCGAGATCAAGCACATTGACGCGGCGCGAAAGTTGCACGCGTCCTCGTCTCGCGCCGCATTGGTCGTCAACTGCGCCGGTCTCGGCGCCTCCCAGATTGGTGGGGTCGAAGACCCGCGGCGCAATTTCCCGGTCCGCGGCCAGGTGTTGGTGGTGCGGAACACGGTCGACCGCGTGCTCATGGTTGAGGGATTCAAGGAAGAAAACGAGATGTTGTACATCTTCCCGCGCAAGGAAGGCGGCGCCATCATCGGAGGGAGCTTCCACGCCGACAACAAGGACGGCACCGAGGACTTGGGGTTGACGCAGCGCATCATCAAGAGAGCGCTCCAATATGCGCCGGAGTTGGTGGACCCGGCGGTCCACAACAACCCAGACTTTCTTGATATCGTGCGGGTCAACGTGGGGCTCCGGCCGTTCAGAGAAGGCGGCGTTCGGATCGAAGTTGACCCACACAAGAAGTGGTTGATTCACAACTACGGCGCTGGCGGCGGGGGGTACCAAGGAAGCTACGGCTTTGCCCAAAAAGTGGTTCAGCTCGCGCACACAGCATTGACTACGGCAAAGCTCTAGTGCAGCTCTAGTGCAGCTCTAGCGCAGCTCTGGCGCAGCTCTAGCGCAGTTCTAGGAGTGTCCATTTCTTATACAATACATCCGCCCTATACCTGTAACTCATTTGCAAAGTGCAGCCACCAAAATCGAGAAGATGGACTTGGCGTACTTCTTTTGGTGCTCTTTATCTGTCTTGGAGCTGATGAATTCCAGGGCTTTGGATTGGTGCGCTGCTGTCGGGGTAGGCTTGTCCAGATACTTTTGTGTCTGCACCTTGATATCGCCGTATCCGTGCTGGGGGCCAAAAGGGCCTGGGTTCTTTGGGCTTTCGGGAATTTGCATTGCTAAGGAAAAGTTGCTGCCAGTAGCAATCACTGTCACCAAGTTGCACCCTCCCCATACAGGCGATAGCCTGCAGATGCGACAGTGCCACATGCGACGAACACGGCGGGATAGGTTCATAACCGGACAGATAATATGGCAATGGCAATGGCAATGCAATGGCAATGGAACACAGGGTTGAAATCGTCAGATGGTGCGACAATATATTGATGCTATATTCGAAAAGTGCCGTCGTCTAAATCCAAAGATTCACATCTCAGCACACCGGCAGCACGTAAATGCTGGCCCAACAGGGCAAGATCCGTAAGAAAGCAGGATCCGTAAGAAAGCAGGATCCGTAAGAAAGCAGGCAAAGAGCCGTAAGAAAGCAACCAATAAGCCAATCGAATCTGCGTCTGCACTGCCCGGGCCCCGTGGCGACTTAAATACCACCTGCTTCTCTGAACCAGCGAACACCCCGGTCAAAACTCACCACACAAAGACCTTCGTTCGCATCGCCGCCGGCCCCCCCTCTGACGGCCTTCCGGATGAAGGAAACGTCACTGCAAACGCTGATGTCGGTGTCTTCATCGTGAGTAACGTCATCCAAGTCGGACACGCTGATCTGCAACGTCGCTTCCCGCTCGCGCAGCTCCATGTTCCACACCCGCACGCACTTGTCAAAGCCGCAGCTGGCCAACAAACTGCCGTCTTCGTTGAAGCTGAGACCCATGATCCAGCCCTCGTGAGCAAACCCGCCCACACTGGTCTTGGCCGAGTGGCTCTGAGTCGTGAGCGAGCCCACGTTTTCGCCGTACGTCACGTCGTAGAGCGTGATCGAGCCCGCCTGCTGGTTGTCACGAGACACAGCGAGAATCGTGCCTCCTGGCGAAAAGGCAAGCACCCGTGGCACCGACGTATAGCCCTTACCCTGCTGCGCCTGAAGGTCGGTGGAGTGGAACGTGAACACCTGCTTTTGGTTCGATAAGTCGTACACCACAACGTCGCCGGACGTGTAGCCCACTGCACACAAGCCATCACACGAAGAGACCGCAAGGGAGTTGGGGAAGGAGGTGGTGGTGCTGGACGAGTGGAGTAGGCCAATCTTCTCGCCGATTTCGACGCAAATGGTCCCCTCGTTGTCGCTGACCGTTAGGCGGTGCACCGAGGCAGTGCCGTCGGCCCGGGTGGCGACAAAGTAGTTCTGCACCGAGATGGGGTCCTTGTAAAAGCCAGGACACCAGAAGCTGCTCGAAAAGGTGTTTTTCGTGTCGACAGCGCTGAAGGTAGCCAAATCGTCGTTGGTGTAGGAGTAGAGCCGCACGGCGCCGTCAAAGCACGCAAACGCAACCACAGCCACTCGTGTGGTCAGGCCGGTGGGAACAGTCTCAAACACGGCCACGTGATGGATACCAATGGGGTGGATCTGCTTGTACACCACGAATTCGAGCGGCTGGTGCACCTCGTCCTTCTTGTTGTCCCAGAACGCAGCATCGCCATCGCTGGAAACGGTGATGGTGTACTTGTTGGTCATTACGACCGCCAGGATATCCAGTCGATGCGCTTGGGCCGCAGAAACGGTGCTGATGTACTGCTTGCCCATAGTGAAGAAAGAAGTGGTGGTGGAGAGATCGAAACGCGCACGTGATGCGTGGAGGTGTAGCAAACGGCGTACATCACCCCCGTAGCACCGGAACACAAGCGAGATGCCGGCATTAGAGGCATTGATGTGTTTCTCTCCTGGTTGGGAAATTCTGGTCGCTTCCATTTCTCTGCTTCCCCACTTCGCTCTTTCATGGCCCATACCCACAGTTTGGATGCTGCAGGCGATAAGGTAAGGAGAAGATAAGTCCACGCCAATCAAAGATGGGCCTTCCACACCGAATTTGTGGCATATGACTGTTTTTAAATTTTTTTTTTCAAATTCTACAATCTCGGTTCGGCCGAGGAGAATGAATAGAGTCGTTTGCTCACTTCGCGATATCACCACCTTCCAACCACAAACGCAAATGCTCCGAAAATTGTTCACTCCAGAGAACAAGAATCGGGAAAGCTCATCATCTGACTCAGAGCCGTCCGAAGTTATCACAAAGGAAGATATCCCAGATATTCCTACAAAGCGCCATTTTTTTCGTAAACCTCTCGCATGGTCCGATGTGAAGCCGGAGATAACATCAGACACAAAAACAAACAACCCATTCGGGAGTAGACTGAACTTACCTCGCTCGAAAACGTTTTCCTTCCGAAGAACAGGTAGCAAGGACCAATTTCTCTGTCTTCCTAGAAGCAAATCGGTTCACTTTGCCGAAGATATTCTGACTGTGCGGTTTGTAGAACCCAGAGCGAGAGCCAGAGAACAGAAACCAGCAGTAGAGTGGAAAAAGGCACAAGTTCCCAATGAAAGTATTGCTAGTATCAGTACCGATAGTGGAGATATCAGTGCCGACACTTTGCAACGAGTTCAGGCAACACTAGGAAATATTTTCCTTCCAGACACCCCTCAGGATAAACAGGAACAGGAAAGAGCAAATGACACCACGTTTGACAAGGGCAACTCAGAAGAAACAGACAGCTCTGATTCATTTTCGGAAGAAGATGAGGAAGTTGAGATAGATAGTCCTGATTCAACCGAGAAGCAAATGGCCGTCACCCTGATAGAGCTCCTCTACCCATTTTATCGCCAATCTTGTGATTTGGTGAAGCTCGAGTGTGTCGAAATTTCTCAATGTAACTTGAACCAGCTCAAAGCGGATATTAGAGCATCTCTAGATGATGCAGCCTCTAATATGAAATCTACATTCAAAATTACGAAAGATTTACAAACGCAAGTACGCGAGTTCAAAGGCGAAATCAGCGCTCTCACCGAAGAAAAGCGGCAAATTCTTAAATTACTAAAAGAAAAGGAAGATGTGATAGTGGGCCTTGAAGGCCAAGACCGCATTATAACAAATAGATCTGCTTCGCAAAATGAAAATAATGAAGGTTTGATTAGAGAAAAGGCGCTCAAGGCAGAAAATTCAGAGCTTCTTCAGAGAGAGGAGGCAACAAAATTTGAGCTCGAGCAGATGAAGCGCCGGCTTAAAGATTCGAATGAAGAAAAAAACAGATTGACGCAAAAGCTCCTGACGGAGCTACAAGAATATGAGACAAGAGAACGGCTTTTGGAGAAGAAAACCGAGAGCCTACAGATTGAGATTGAAGAGAACAAATTAAAAATCCAGAAATTTGATACTGATCTTGAAATTGCAAAGAAGGCCGCCCAGGAATTTGTCGAAACGGAAAATCAAACGCTCAAGATGCAAATAAATTCTCAGGGTAAGAAGATCTCTAGCCTCGAAACGAAATTAAAAGATGACGAAACAAAGGCGAATGTAATTAGGCAAAAGTACAAGGCGCTTCTCGAGTCTGAAAAAACAAGAAGAGTTGAATTGGAGAAAATGCAAATTTCCAACCGAATTGCAGTGGATTCATTTCGAAAATACATCAAATCGAGCTTCGAAGCATTGGCCGCGATATTTCAGCCCGAGTCAACCCAAGAATACACCCAGGCGTATTATGGATTTTCACAGACACGAGTATTTAATGATAGCCACGAGAGCTCCATTGCCCTCATTTGCGCATTTCTCTTGACTACTATAAGAAACCTCCTTGGGCAGTATCTCCGGAACGAGAAAGCATTGGAGAAGGAGGTGGACAACCGTCTCAAATACCAACAAGAAGTGCTTTCGACTTTCACAAAAATGACGAATAGAATTATCCAAAGCCAAAACAATCGAGTTGTTCTGGCCCCACCAAAGGAGCGCAAAAAGAGTTGGAATTAAATATGCGCGTGGTGCGTTTGTGCTACACCTACATTTTTTTGCTCCTACAACCACGTTGGCCCTAGTAGATCTACCCAAAAAAGATAAGAGAGAGTATAGAAAATGAAGAATCATGGATTTTCTAATTTTAAAAATGCTTGGATGCACTGGTGGTACCAGCAAGGTGTCAGAATGATTGGTGGACCCCGAGAGGCGCCCACAAATCAAATCCGAAAGAGAGATAAGCTCTGGGGTTTTCTCCGGAAGAAAAAGAAGGAAGAGGGAAACAATCCCGAAGAAGGAGAAGTTGAGCTGCCCCCTCTTGTGGGAAATTTTGTTCACACCGCCCCGAATCCAGCCTTCTTAGATCGGTCCAATATTAATGCGCCCGGCGAGAACCACACAATGGTCAATCGCATCCGTCTGGTGTTGAAAAAAGTAGAGGAAACAGAAGGAAGATCAGCCGAGCTAAATCTGTCCAACACATCACCTCCGTCACAATCTTCCACCTGTCCAGGAGAAGTGGGCCACGGTAACACCACTACTGCAGTTTCAGTAGTTAGTGCGGGCACTACGTAGTGGGTTCCAACACCATCCGTAAGTAGATATAGAGTAGAGAGTTTATGTCATGGCAATATTTTCACATGCTCAGAAATCCCCCGAGTTATGTAATTTTGCCACATCAAGCTCGTTTTGTTTTCCCCCATTCCTTGGGTTCTTCACCAGCCCTGGGTGCAAAGTTTTGTGTGCACAACCGCGTCCCCAATCCACGCAGACTTTGTGCATCAACCGCATACGATCTCAATCTTCACCGATACAGCACCAACTCGATGACTTTCGACTTCCAAAGTCATGTCCAGAGCCTTTCCGTGTTCGAGAACTACCTTGGTTCCGACCGAGTGATTGCTGCGGTGAAGAAAAACACTACCGTGTTTACTGCTATGGCCAATGTGGTCAAAGCAACGCCCATCTCGTCCGATACCACCTTGTACAAGATTCTCAAACTTTCGGGCGCCGATATTGAGATTAAAAGTCTCATTTTATGTCCCGCCGAGAGATACCTTGCGGCTGTGGGCAAGAAAAACATCATTGTCGTTGACACGAGTGAAGTCAGGTTTTCCGACCGGTCCAGTGCCACGGTGGAACCGTTTTCTTTTGAGCTCGGCTCGTTCAACAGCGAAATCAAATCCGTCCAATGGCACCCGGCCTCGTCCAGAAAATCCGAGATTGTTGTTTTGACGAGCACCCAGCTTCTTGTGTACGACATTATGGTTTCCTTCTCGGCGCCTGTGTTGGCACTCGAACTTTCGACATATCCCGAGTTGGCGGGGAAGACGGCCCATTCGATCGTATTTGGCTCGACGCATAATCTATCTGGCGCTCTTACTTTGTACTTAAGCACTGATTGTGGTGATATTTACGCCATATACCCGTTCTTATACCAAGGTGGACAATTCAAGACATCGACGCGCCAGCTTTCGCGGTTACACCAAGAATCCGAAGAAATGCTTTCAGCATTGCTTGGCAAATTCCCTCCGGTGATTACAAATGTAGATGACCGCGTTGTGGCTCTATCGAAACAGCTCTCCTTTGTTGAGAATTTACAAACCAGCTTAGCAGCGGCAATGTTCAAAGAGCTGGAAATGTCAGGCGACATCATTTTGGAGTATTCCGGTGCTGACTTTGGCTACAGCTTACAGCATGTGGCGAAAGCAGGCCCCAGCCCTTCTCTATTCCAGATTTCGTCGAATGAGGAGCTCGCCATTTTGGCATCTATATCTGTTCAATCAGGGAAAACCACCGTGGCATATCACGGTCAGTTCCAACCTGTCGTTATGGGCTTGCAGACTCCAAAGACCAAGCTCGAAAAACCCGTGAAGCCGGTGACAATGCTGGCAAAACCGAAAACTGAACGCTACACCAGACCCGCGAGGGGATTTGGTTACGTCATTGACTCCGACTCTGACGCAGATGATGACGGTCTACAAAACGCCGAGATGGAAGAATACAACACCAAACTTGACATTTACAATCTCAAAATGAAGTTAGAAGAACATTTCAGAGAAGCATTTGGCAATTTGACCAAGATGTCGGTGGACACCCTTGTTGGCGATGCTACAATTGCACACGCCACAGGACAGAAACTTTTACTTGCATCTCGAGGAGAACTTTATTATGGAGACTTTAGAGAAGCCACTGACTTCTTGTTGCTGCCAGGCGGTTCGGCGTTTGCTCCCAAGTATGAAAAATTTCCCATTTCTGCTCACACCACGTCATTGGCATACTGTGAGGATATGGTTAACCACAGCGGATCATATGTCTTTGCATGCTCTCCCACGGACAAGGTTTCAGTCACAAAAATTGTGGAAAGCGAACTCAAAAGAACTCCGGTCAAAGATAGCAGTATTGCTGCCATTTTGCCTCCAGCCACTCCCTCATATGCTCCAGCGGAAGAGTTGCTCTCGAGCTTAAACAAAAATATCAACATCGAAACGGTGAAGAGCTTTGATCCCAGGTCTGCCGAATCGTTGAAAGATGTCCATAGAGCGACGAAGGATGTTGCCAGCCAGATCAGCTCTTTGACCAAGTTTATTGTCTCTCTCCAGATGAAACTCCAGTTCCAAGTGGAAGATCTCAACGATCAGGCTCTAGATTTTGAAAAGGCCTCGCGCAAATGTGCCGAGATTACAGTCCCTGCTCGCACGGCAGAGAAGCTAGAGCGGTTGATGGTGCGCCAGAAAGAATTGGCCAAGAGGCAAGAACGGATCTATGAAAGTGTGCTACTGCGGTTTGAGAAGTTGAAGCTCAAGATCGATCTTCCGCTTTCGGATGCAGAGCTCGGATGGTTTAAGGAGCTAAACATTATCAATAAGACCTTGAATCATGGTGATGAAGAAGAGCAAAGCGTGGTGCAGCTGGTGGAAGAAATCACGCAGCAGATTGCGCGGTTGTCGGCCGAAGACCACAATGGCTCGGCGAGGGCCCACAAGATTCTTGAGTTGGGGCCAGACCTTTCGCGGGTGCATCACTTTTTGTTGAACGAAACGCTGGTGATCTCGAAGTTGCGGGAGAAGGCAGAGGCCGCTGCTGCTTCGGCAAGAGCGTCGCAGACCGTTTAAGTTTATAGTTGGCGATGCATGGATATATTGACGTGTGAGTATATGTGAGCGCGCGTGGGGAGTTTACAAACGTAACAAGACCCACCACAGCATTGTGTCAAGTAGACACGAGTAGCAGATAGATCGACGGACCATTAAAAGTCACATATTGCTGGGGGCGGCGGCAAACATTAATGCGAGTTAAATTTCGGTTCGGCGGCATAAAGGTGCGCGGAATGAGTGTCCGATTCCGGGGTCTACGCCGATCCAGGTGGAGGTGGCGGTGGAGCTGGGGCCGGGGCCGGGGCCGGGGCCGGGGGTGCCGGGGGTGCCGGGGGTGGTGCTTCTGAAGGTGGAGGTGCCGTTTGGGAAGGCGGAGGTGGTGCATGTGTTGAAGGAGGAGCAGGAATAGATGGAGGCGGCGGCGCCAAAGAGGGCGGCGGCGCCAAAGAGGGCGGCGGCGCCAAAGAGGGCGGCGGCGCCAAAGAGGGCGGCGGCGCCAAAGAGGGCGGCGGCGCCAAAGAGGGCGGCGGCGCCAAAGAGGGCGGCGGAGCCAAAGAGGGCGGCGGCGCCAAAGAGGGTGGCGGCGCCAAAGAGGGCGGCGGCGGCTTTGCAAGCGGTAGACCTGAATGCAAAGGGCCGGAGGCATTCACAGGAGAACCCACGGCAGGATGGTCCGAAACATGACTGGCAGCAGCCGCTGCGCCCGACAGAGACGGCCACAGGTCCGTCTTTTGCCGCTTCCAGGGAGGCAACACGTCGGGCGTGGGCAGGCGCGGCGTATACGAGTCCACAAGGCCCCTGGGGTCTCTGGAGTCGCGGGCAGCGATTTCGCGGTCCGCGGGCGCCCCGGGTCTCGCCTCCGGGTCTCTGTCTCTCCCCCTCTGGGGGCAGTCGCGCGAATAGTGGCCAACACCACCACAGATGCGGCACACCACCAGGGTGACGTCACGGCCCGGCCGTCTGCCGAGCTCGGGAGGCACATACGGCTTTGTTTCGCGCAACGTGCCGTTCAACACCGCCAACTCGCGGAGCTGGTCGCGCTTCAAGTCGTTCTGCCCCACCGGCAGCAGAATGGCCTTCTCGATCACCTCGTTGGTCAAGCGCACCGCGGCCGCGATCTTGGCCGCCAGGTCGGCGGAGATGACCACGTGCAACGCCTCGTGCGGGTTCTGGCCCAGCGCGTCCGCCAGCTTGCCGTCCTTGACCGAGCCCTTGCCGCGGATGGCAAGCTTGGCTCCACTCTCCTCCTGCAACTGCCGCAACGTGTTGCCCCGCGGCCCGAGAAGCAACCCGACAAAGTTGATGTCGGGGTAGTCCTGCGTCGGAATGAAGAGCTTCTCCGCGGTCTTGGCGGGCTTCTTGTAGTCCACGGGAGGGTCGTACAGCCGCACCGAGCTCACCGCGGTCTCCACGAGCACGTGGCGCTCCTTTTCGAGCGCCGCCAACACCCGCGTGTTGCGCGTGTTGGTACGGTTGCCCATGTGGTCGTACTGCGGCGGAGGCGACGGATCGCGGCGGAAATTGGCCACGGAGGCGGACGGCAACACAGCCTCAAGCGACGAGCCGCGGCGGCTGCCTCGCCGGAGCAAGTCCAGGATCTCCTCGATGCGGAAAACCTGCTGGTATGCGTCGATTTGTTCCTGCGTCAAGTGGCCGGTGATGATGGTATCGAGCTTGACTCCTCTGGCGGGGAGAAAGCGGGACCGGGTTCCGGCCCATCGGGTCGGCCGTTCGGTCATTTTGTGGAAACCAAGAGAGGCAGATGGGTGTGACCAAAAGAGGCAGATGGGTGTGACCAAAAGAGGCAGATGGGTGTGACCAAAAGAGAGGCAGATGGGTGAGAATGGGGCATGATGGTGTACGGGTGTTTTCCTGGGCCCCGGCACCTTTATTGCCGTCAGCATTGCCAGCATTGCCGTCAGCATTGCCAGCATTGCCGTCAGCATTGCCAGCATTGCCGTCAGCATTACGATGTTCGGATTCATTGGTTAATTGGGGTTTCGGTGGAGTTGTGGAGTTGAAGTTGTGCAACCACTATACGCTTCCGACCCATTTCATTGCATGTAAATCACCTCTAATCTTTTTTATCTACAAGTACCCAAAATATTCTACACACTTTACCCGCGCTGTCCAGGGGCTGTGATCAGGGCTGTGATCAGGGGTCTGCTCTCACAAACTCCAACACGCTGAGCACCTCCCAGCCCGCCTTGCGGTGGGCCACGGTCTGGACGGTCCAGCCCCGCCGCGTCATGGCCGCCGCCACCTCGTCGGGCTTGTTTCGGGCGCAAAAGAGAATGTACGCCGCTCCTCCGGGGGCGAGAATGGCGTCGAGGCCGTCGAGCACCACCCACGTGACCACCATGCCGTCCACGCCGCCGAGGAGGGCCAAGTCGATCCACGTGGGGTCGTCGGCGGTGGGCGGCACGCCGGGCACCGTCTCTGCCGGCACATACGGCGGGTTGAACACCAAAATGTCCACGGACTGCGGCCGGAGTCCTGTGGTCAAGCTCATTTGCATGATATCGGCGACGCCGGTGGCGGCGGCGGCGTTGCGGCGGAGCGTTTCGGCGGCGGTGGCACACGCGGCGGGATTGACGTCGGTGGCCACAAAAACGCCGTGGGGGAATATGTGGGAGCGGAGAAAGGCGGAGACGATGCCGGATCCGGTTCCGATCTCGCACACCACGGGGAAGCGGCGGCGGCGGTGGAATTCAAGCCGGTCTTCGAAGCAGTCGAGAAGAAGGTACGAGTCCTCTGCAGGCTCGTACACTTTTTCGTCGAGAGTCGGGACGGTGGGTGTGGGGAGCATGGGGCCGGTGTCCGAGCCGAAAATGACAGAGGGCAAAGAGCGTGGGTGAGGCTGAGATGTCTTGGTGTAGCGCGATCACTTCACCCACCCTACTCCCCAATGCAAGTCAAGGTCAAAACTTTAACCGGCAGAGACATCCCCGTGGATATCGAGGCGGAGGACAAGGTTGTGCGGATCAAGGAGATGATGGAGGAGAAAGAGGGCATTCCTCCGGCGCAGCAGCGCTTGATTTTCAACGGCTCGCAGTTGAACGACGACGCCACCGTTGCCGAACTGGGCATCCAGCCCGGGGCCTCGTTGCACTTGGTGTTGACGTTGAGAGGCGGCTAGTGTGTATTAATGTATGGTATTACGAGTGTGTGTATTAATGTATGGTGTAACGAGTGTGTGTAGCGGCCGGGCGGGGGGCCTAGCCCAGCTTGGCCCATTTCTGCGCGTTGGCCAAAAACGCACTGACGTTGGGCTTGACGGCGGGGAACACATAGTCCGTGTACACCTCCTCCACGCCGTCCACGTGTCTGCGCTTGCGGATGGGCGTGGGCCGCCGCTTGTCGACGTCCGCCACGGTGTGCGGCGTTCCGTGCGCCTCTTCGTACGCCTTCCATGCGTCGAGGAGCCTGAGGCCGTTGGCGCCGTCGCCGGCGCTCTTGTAGCGGTTGTAGGCCTCGGTGAACACGCGGCGTGTCTCGGCGTGGTGGTGCGCGCCGATGGAGAACTGCGTGTCCTTCTCCACACGCTGGAGCTCCTCCAACTGCTGCGGCGAGAGGATCAACGACTCGAAGAGCGCGAGCGCCACCCACGAGTCCACGTTGGCGTCGTCCACGCGCGCGCGGAGCACCGCGCGCGCCTCCAGGTACCTGAGCTCGTCCTTGAGGTGGTCCACGTACGCGGCGACTAGCTCGTCTGCGGGCGCGAACGCCACGCCGCCGGACGCGGTGCTCATGTCCAACGCCATGGCGAAGAGCGCCACGGCGCGCTCGGCCTCGCCCATGCGCTGCTCAAAGCGCACGTAGCGGTGCAACACCGCCAACGCCGCGCCCCCTCCCGCGCCCGCGCCCACCAACGCCGCGCCCCCTCCCGCGCCCACCAACGCTGCGCCCGCGTCGCTCACCACGGCCTTCTCGAGCCACTTCTCGTAGAGCTTGCGCACGCGGTCCCACTCGGAGAGCGCGGACTCGAGCGCAATGTAGTGCCGGAACACGTTGGGCTTGGGGGCGTCGCCCGCGAGGCCGATGGCGCGGCCCAACACCCGGCGCGCCGCGCCCACGCCGCGGTGGCGGAGCTCGAACTGCGCGTACTGGATCCAGAGCTTGCCAAAGGTGAAGCGGCGGTGCGGCACCGCCTCGAGCGCCTGCTTCCACGTGGCGCGCGCCTGCGGCACGTTGCGCGCGCCAAACTCGAGGTGGAGCGCCAACTTGATCCAGAGAAACACGTAGCGGCGCCACGCCACCAGCTTGGCACTGCCCGCAGGCAGCGTGGCCACGGCCTCGCGGAGCACCGGCGCCGGGTCCGCCTCGGCCTTGGCCAACTCCCACCACGCGTCGTAGTCGCGCGCGTCGGCCGCCACGTCCTGCCGCCACTGGAGCCGGCGCTTCATCCGCAACGCCTCGCCGCCGCCGCCGCGCCCGTGCACCTTCTCGAACTCGCAGAACGCCTGGTACACCGCGGCCCGCGGCTCGGGCGGGAGCACGCCGGCGTCGAGCGCCACGGCAAACACCTCGCGCGCGCGCGCGTGCTCGCCCTCGCGCGCCTCCCACGCGGCCCACTGCGCCACGAGCGCCGGGAGGTCGGGGTCGTGGCGGTGCTGGGGCTGCGCGAGCGCGTCCACGGCGCCCTCGTAGAGGCCGCGCACGCGGGCGGTCTGGAGCGCGCCCGCGTCCGGCTGCGTGGTCTCGAACGCAAGCCAGTCGCGCCACATGGCGCCGTCGCCGCGGTGGAGCGACACGTAGCGGAGGTACACGGCGCGGGCGCGGTCCCACTGGTCGTAGCGGCGCTCGAAGTCGGCGTAGGCCACCCACGCCACGCGCGGCGGGCGCCACGCCATCCAGCGCTCGAACACCGCGCGGGCGCCGCGGAAGTTGCCCACGGCCTCCTCCGTCTGCACGTACATGAACCAGAGCTTGTCGGTGCGGGGGAGCTGCGTGACCGCGCGGTCGAGGATGTTGCGCGCGTGGTTGAGGTTGCGGTGGAGGAGCTCCATCTCCACGTAGCGCACCCAGAACGGGACGTGCTGGGCGTTGACCTCGAGCGCCCGCTCCATGATGGACCGCGCCCGCTGGAAGTCGTGGTTGTGCTGCACCTCCCACCGCGCGTAGCGCACCCACTGGCCGAAGTTGAGCCGGTTTTTGTTGAGCTGCTGCTCATACTCCCGCCGCTTGGCGAGCTGGTACGACCGGAGCTCCTCGAGGTCCTGGATGGTCTGCTCGGGGCGCGTGTAGGGCGATTGCTTGAGGGTGTGGGCGTGGTGGAGGATGTCGGCGGACGACACCTGGACGTCGGCGGCCTTTCCCGAAACGGAAACCGTTTCCGTGGCGAGGTTCGGCGGGAGGCTGATGTTGGTCATGCGGTTGGAGATGCAAAAACGCTGGCGAAGAGGTTGGGGTGTGCGGGGCGCGGGTGCGAAAAAAATGCCTTCAGCCAGATTCGAACTGACGATCTCCTCATTACTAGTGAGGTGCCTTACCAACTTGGCCATAAAGGCGGATGTGGAAGACAATACCGGTGGTGTGGCCTTGAGGTTGGGAGGGGAGGAAGGCAAGGGAAATAGAAGGAAAGAGAAGGAAATAGAAGGAAAGAGGGGGAAAGGGAAAGGGAAAGAGGGAAAGGGAAGACGTTAGAAAGGTGGCTAAGTGACCATGACGAACGGGCTGTTTGAGCGATGGCAGAATTGGTGAATTTGATCAGGCTAGGAACGCGAGGGTAAGAGTAGGGCGGCTGGTATGCGCAGTATAGCGGGGATTTTACGAGCAACTCATAACGAATTGGACAGAGGAATCCACATATTAGCGGGGGAGGTGAAATCTAAATTGATCTTCGTATCTTCGGTGGATTCGAATCTTCGGTGGATTCGAATCTTCGGTGGATTCGTATCTTCAGGTGAATATCAGATTCATACGTTTTTGATCATGTCTTATGGATGGTATATGGATCTAACCGAATCAGGGAATGAGAAATAGGCACCTGGGAAATCTTTCGGAATTGGTATTCAGAATTGAAATCTATTGGAGATCAGATTATCTTCAGAATGATATCAGAATTGACTATTGGAGATGATTATCTCCAGTATCACGGGTACTCAGGTACTCAGGTACTCGGGTACTTAACACGTACTAACACGTACTTAACAGGTACTAATAGGTACTAACAGGTACTAACACGTACTAACACGTACTAACAGGTACTAACACGTACTAACACGTACTAACACGTACTTAAAAAGTACTAACAGGTACTAACAGGTACTAACAGGTACTAACAGGTACTAACAGGTACTAACAGGTACTAACAGGTACTAACAGGTACTAACAGGTACTAACAGGTACTAACAGGTACTAACAGGTACTAACAGGTACTAACAGGTACTAACAGGTACTAACAGGTACTAACAGGTACTAACAGGTACTAACAGGTACTAACAGGTACTAACAGGTACTAACAGGTACTAACAGGTACTAACAGGTACTAACACGTACTAACAGGTACTAACACGTACTAACACGTACTAACACGTACTAACACGTACTAACACGTACTAACACGTACTAACACGTACTAACACGTACTAACACGTACTTAACAAGTACTTAATTGGTACTTAGGTACTTAACAGGCACTTAACAGGCACTCAGGTACTCAGGTACTCAGGTACTCAGGTACTCAGGTACTCAGGTACTCAGGTACTCAGGTACTCAGGTACTTAACAAGTACTAACAATTACTAACACGTACACTCAGGTACTTAACCAGTACTTACACGTACTAACACGTACTTAACCGGTACTAACAGGTCAGGTCCTCAGGTACTAACACGTACTCAGGTACTAACACGTACTCAGGTACTAACAGGTCAGGTCCTCAGGTACACTCTGGCCAGCACATCTCTGGTCTATGGGTAGGCTCACGCCCACACCTGGAGCTGCTCAAAGTAATCCACGCGCCGCGAGGCGTCGCCAAGGTAGCACACCACCTCGTGCCTCACGTCGTCCACCATCGCCGGGTGCCCGCACGCCACGAACGCCGTGGAGCCCGCGCTCTCGTCCGCACTGCAGCGCACCAACTGGCGCATGTCCGGGCGCCCCGCCACAAACTGCACGTGCGGCAAGCTCCGCTCCAAGCCGCCCACCGCGTCCGCGTCCGTCGCATGGTGGTGGGTGTAGGTGTTGGCCAACAACGCCAGGCGGTCGTCCGGCCGCGTCACAAGCCGGCGCCCCGGCCGCGTCACGTACACGCGCACCTCGACGCCCGTGCCGCGGGCCGCCGCAAGCTCGTCGTAGAACCACACGAGCGCACTGTAGTCGCGCACCACCCACACGAGAAGCACGCGCCCGCGGGCCGCGGGCAGGGCCAAGCGCTTGGCGCGCGCCGCGTGCAACAGCTCGGCGTAGATGCCCGGGATGCCGTTGCCGCCGGCGACAAACACGCACGTGTCGTAGTTGCACGCGGGCGTGGGCTCGCCGTACGAGCCTTCCACCGCCACGCGGATGGACGCGGCGCGCGTGGGGTGGCGCTCGAGGTAGCGCCGCAAGTCCGCGGTCACGCCGTGCTTCGCCTTGATGTAGAACACAAGGTGGCCGTCCACCACGGTGTAGGTGAAGGGGTGCGACTGCCAGAAGCAGCGCCAGCGGAGAAAATGCACGAAGCAGTGGCCGCCCGCGGTGGCGCGGAACAGGCGCGGCGCCGGCACCGCCACCTTGAGCGTGAGGTCCTCGTGGAGCCGGACGCGGGCCGCGGGGAAGCCGAACGACGCGAGCCGCAGGAGCCGCAACCCGCGGTCCAAGAGCCACACGCACGCGGACCAGTAGTAGTAGCTGAGGAAGTACAAGCGCTTGACGTGGAGGCACGCGCCCACCACGAACACGAGCGCCAACGCCACGTGGAGCGCCAAAAACGCCTCGTACCACCGCCGGCGGAGCACAAGGAGGCCCTGGACACACAAGGCCACGCCCGCCGCGCCGCTCGCCACGCCCCACCACACGTACGCCTCGCCCGGGCTCCGCGCCGCCACGAGCACGGTGTAGCACGCCCCGTGCAACGTCACGAGAAGCACCACCGCGCGCGAGATCCACCGGTGGAACATCACGAACGTGGAGTACTCCCAGCGCGTGAACGCCTGGAGAACGTTGTTGCGGCCCGCGAACAAGATCAACACCGGGAGAAGGGCGCTGGAGAGAATGCTCAGCCGCACCGCGTAGTACCGCATGAGCGCGTGCGCCCTGCTGGGGTAGATGGGGTCGTTCGCCACGGGCGCGATCCCCGCGGTCATGAGCCGCGCCGTCACCGCCACAAACGCCGCGAGAATGGCGCTTTCCGCCCGCGTGGGCACAAGCATGGACACGCGCGCCACCTTGCGCTCGTGGGTTCTGGCGCGCCCGGCGGTGGCCGGGAGAGACACGTGGCGCCGGAACCACCGCGCCGCGGGCCCCGTGCACCGCTGCGCCGCCGCGGGGACGACGATCTTGGCCCAGTTGCCCGCGGCCGCGGCGCACATCACCGCGGCCCAGAACCCGACCACGTAGAAGCCGTAGGCGATCGAGCGGTTGTAGTTGCCGAGAAACTGGTCGTACGACGCGCGGTACGTGAAGATGTCCTGCTGCGCGAGCCGCAACGGGTGGTTGATGGTGGCAATGCTGGTGGAGGACGAGTTTTGCGCAAACGTGCGGTAGTACGCGAGAACCGGCGCCACCGACGCCTCGGTCCAGTTGGTGTCGAACTGCGCGTTGCACAGCGCCATGAGGCTGCCCATCTGCTGCGGGTACGCCTCCGAGTAGCAGTATGCCATCGTGGCAAAGGCGTTTTCGTTGGTGCACATGCAGTAGTCGTGAAACCACGGCTCCGCCTGGTATTCGGACTCGCCGCAGAAGGACACCCGGGCCACCTGTGCGCTGCAGCTGAACGACGCAATCCTCAGCTCCGGATACCCGCTGAAGGGCGCGCCTTCCAACGCCTCTTTGGGCGCTAGGAAGTAAAAACCCGCCACCATCACCACTGTGGTCAAGCCTCTGTGGATGCGGGGTTTGGGGGAGAAAAACCACATGGCCAGTGATAGCAGAGCTAGTCCTAGTAGCGCAATTAGCATCTTATATAACTCCCGCGGGGCTGTGTTGCGGTGCCACACCGGCTGTGGTTCTGTTTGCGGATGAGAAAAATTATCTATTTCATCTAACTTGTCCTCGACTGCATGATCTGTGCAGGAGTCCGCGTTCGGAACCCCCGGCTCAATGTGTCACCCTCGGATCTCCTCTGGGTCTGATTATCTAGATAATCACCCGGGGGCCCGGCGGTTTCGCAGTCGGGTTTTTTTGCACGCTGTACCGTATCGGGCGATTTTGTCATGCGGTGCCGGGCTATGGTATGGGCGACGACGCTGTGGCTCATTTCGGGGCCCGGGCCCGCCCGTTGGGCCCCCGGTGGGTTTGCCGCCGCACGACCTTCTTCAGTGTGCGAATCTTACTAATACTGCACCATGAGAACATCTGGAACCAGGCTCGATTAGAAATAGACCCACGCCGTATATAACCCGGCCCGCTGCATCCATCTTCTCCACAATGTCCCTCCAATCTTCCGCGCTAAAAGAACAGTTCATCCCGTTGTCCCAAATAAGACGGCCAATACCGCCGGTATTGGACCACCAGAAGATCGACGCCATGGTTTCGACGTTAAACGGAGTCCCTACTGCATCCGCCACCTGCGCTTTAGAAGACATAACACCCGGTGAACTTCCTCCGGTAGATGTGTTCTTGGTCCGAGAACAAGGAAAGAGCTACTACTTTGCCTTTGGCGGGTGCCAT
Source organism: Clavispora santaluciae (assembly GCA_022577645.1). Classification (NCBI taxonomy): domain Eukaryota; kingdom Fungi; phylum Ascomycota; class Pichiomycetes; order Serinales; family Metschnikowiaceae; genus Clavispora; species Clavispora santaluciae. Next base: position 61,125 of record JAJNMX010000009.1, read on the forward strand.
CGGTTCCAGGCATATGACCGGAAGAAACAGGAAGGGGAAGAGCCTATGGTGCGATGCCGGGTTTTGCCTGCAACCCGCAACACGCTTCGGGTGTATCTCGGGGCATCTGTCGATGAGATTTTCAAGAATTGATACGTATATAGAAATGGAGGTTAGGGGAATGTCGGGAATGTCCGAAATAGTGTAGGCAATGTCGGGTCGGAATAATGTGCTGAACCAGCTGAACTGACGGCTGTATTGTGCTTTATAGTCGCTACTTGTATCACGCATCATTGAGAGGAGTGGTGGAGTTCACTGATTCGGTGCTGTTTCGCGGTTCCGAGGGCAAACGAAGACTGGCATGCTTCACCATTCGCCGCTGTTGCCACTTTTCGGGAATCAAAGGCAACTTGCCTCTCTTTTCTTCGTACACCAACGCCTTGAACATCGCCGCCACCGCCACCCAGTACAACAAGTAGCTGGTGACGCTGCCGTAGGTGGCACTGTTGGTCCAACCGAAAACGGCGGTGAAAAGCATCCACGCCACGCCGTCATCGGGCAACTCGCCGTTGCAGCAGTTCACATGCCACACGCTCTTGGTGATGTCATAGGAGCCGGGGCCGTGGCCGGTTTCGGAAACGTCAAAGCCGTCACACTGATCGATGAACGCCTGAAGCTCAAAGTTCCATACGCCCTTGGAGAAGAGGCCCGCCGCCACCAAGTACAAGAAACACGTGGACACGATCATGAACTTCTGCACCGAGAGGGTTTGGCCCGAGCGGTACATCACCACCCCAATGGTGGCGCCGAGCGCCACGGCAACGAGGGCCGCGTTCACAATGGCCCAAACCGAGGTGTTCTCGTTGACCCCAATGCCTCCGACAAACACGATGGCCTCCAAGCCTTCGCGCAAGGTGGTGACGAACGGAAGAATGAACATGGCGTTTCGCTCCGACCACGTCTTGGACTTTTCCACGTCCAAGTAGTTGTACTGGTTGATGATGTCACCCAACTTCTGCTTCCACTTCTGCTGCATGCGGTTGACGCGCAACATCTTGACGCCCATGACCGAGATGATGACGCTGGCGAGAATGGAAAACACGCCTTCCCAGTAGTGTTCGGTGGTGGCCCACAAATCGCTTCCCACCACATAAAACACCGTGAGGATGAAGGCACCCACCACCATGCAGGCGACAAAGCCACAGAGCCCGCCGATCCAGATCTGCCATTTGAGGAGGTGGAGCTCTTTTTTCCCCGTGGGTTCCTTGCGGGCGCCGGGCTCCGATTCGGCGGGCTCCGAATCGGCGTCTGTTTGCAAGCTTCGATTGACAAACGCCAAGAGCACCGAGATGATGATGGCCAGTTCGAGCGACTCGCGCAACACGATGAAAAACGTCTGGACCGAAAAGTAGTCTTCGAGCGACGACATGTTGGGCAAAGAGCGGTGGTGGGAGTGAAGTATGGGAGGGTGGGAGTGAAGTATTGGAGCCGTGGCGCCTGTATGGCGGCGGCCGGGGAAATTCCGAGGGCAGCGTGCATGCCGGGCCGGCGCCGCACCAGGTGCAGGCCCGAAGGATGTGAAGAAGATGTAGTCTTGTCCGCCTCCCTTCATTCTTGCTGCATCAAAGAACTGTTCAGTGGATTCATTAGGAGATACCTCCGAAGTATCGGTGTGGACCATCACCTTTCTTATTTGTTGGACATTTATCGGTGTGGACCATCACCTTTCTTATTTGTTGGACATTTATCGGTGTGGACCATCACCTTTCTTATTTGTTGGACATTTAATAAGTAACGTATAGTAGGTGGATATGTATATATATGGGAGAATCCTTAGAGGATCAAGAAATTAAGGGATCTTATATACCCTTGGATAAACGGAAGCCTTCCTTTCGTACATATGAAATAGGATGTGTATGTCACATCTTTATAGTGCATTGCAGTGATCAACGGTTGATATGTAACCACTGCAATAGATATCAATACGTGCATAGTTAACGTATGTGATTCAATAAAGGAGATCGAGTTGCCCGAATCGCCGAAGTATCGCGTGGAGTCATCGAGAAGTCATCGAGTGGTGTGTAATCTATGCCTGGCAGGTCTAGTAATTCGGCCCCGGGCGCATCCGCTTCGTGTCGGGCTCGTCCGTGCGCAACTTCTTGAACCGCTCGCGGTCAATCTCGTGGCTCTCCTCGTACCGCGGAAGGTCCTGCGGCGCCAACGGCAACGGCTCGGTGGTGAAGTAGTCGTGGTGGAGCGCGTCCACCGCGTTGAGGCGCTGGTCCGGGTCCAACGCAAGCATCTTGGCCAAAAGATCCGTCCCGCAGTCGCCCAAAAGCGTGCCAAAGCGGCCCTCGAGCGAGCGCTTGCACGTGAGGCCGATGTTGAGGTCCAGCTTGTTCGGGAGCAGCGCCGCGGCCGGCCACGTCTCGCGCAGCGGCGGCCCCACCAAGTCGAAGATGAGCTGCGCCTGGTGGGAGTCCAGGCTGCCGACCAAGATCGGGCGCCCGGTGAAGAGCTCGGCAAACACGCACCCCACGCCCCACATGTCCACCGCGGTGGTGTACTTCCGCTCGCCCAAGAGCAACTCCGGCGGCCGGTACCACCGCGTCACCACGAGCGCGGTGTAGGCGCGCTCGCCGCCGCCCGGCGGGCCGCCACGCCGCGGCCGCGCCCCGTGGTACACGCGTGCCAAGCCAAAGTCCGCGATCTTCACCACGCCCTGCGGGTCGATGAGAATGTTGGCCGCCTTGATGTCGCGGTGGAGGTACCGCTGCTGGTGGATGTAGTCCACGCCGGCCAAGAGCTGGCGCATGATGCACTTGCGCACGGGCACCGTGACGTGCGCGGCGGGGTTTTCCAAGAGCCCCACGAGGTCGAGCACCATGTACGGCGACACGGTGTAGAAGCAGCCGCGCTGGCGCACCGCGTCGTCCGCGGACACGGTCTTGGGCTCCTCGTACACCATGCCCACGATGGGCAACACGTTGGGGTGCAGCAACTTCTTCAAGATGGTGATTTCGCGCAACGCGGTGATGGGGAAGCCTTCTTTGGCCAGGTGGTTGATGAGCTGTTTGAGCGCCACCGCGTGGCCGGAGCGGCGGTCGCGCGCCTTCTGCACCACGCCGAACGTGCCCTGGCCGATTTTCTTGACAATGTCGAAGCGGTCGAGCTTGTCCATCAGGGCAAGCTGCAGGAGCGACTGGAGTTTGCGGGAGGAGTGGGTGTTTCCGGGCTCGGACATGGTGGGCCGGAGTGGGCGCGCTTGTTGCGGTGACATGATGTGGCGGTGCGCGCACGACCGGGAGGGAATCGTGGCTGGTATGATTTCTAGGAGCTCGGCATATAATGGTATGAGTACAACTCTGCTTATGATATAACAACTCTGATTATAACACTGATTATATCTCTGCATAGATAACTCTGTACAATGTTCTTTTAATGCATACGATTCAACAGCTTCATAGGTCTACTGGTGCGGCTGTGTAGGACTGTGTAGGGAAAGTGGGTCAGGTTGTTTGACAGCTGCCACTCATGAGATGCATTAGAATAAATTACACAGCCGCGCGGGTCTGGTCCATGTAGCGCGAAATCTTCTTGCGCTCGCGCGATAACGCGGTTGCGGCCTTGACGTTGAAGCCCTGCTCCAACATCGCGGACGTCTCCTCCAACTCCAAGCCCGCCACCTCCGGAAGAAGGAAGTAGACAAACAAAAACGAAATGAGACACAACACCGCAAAGAATGCAAACGTGCCCGTGGGGGTGATGTTGCGCAACATGGTCAAGAATGTGCACGACACCACCAACGAGCCGCTCCAGTTGGTGGCGGTGGCATACATGCCGCCAACCGACCGCACATTCACGTCGGAAAACAACTCCACGCCGGTCCACGCGCTGTTGCCGATGCCGATGGCGTAGCACGCCACAAACAACACCATGCCGATGATCACGACGATGCCCCAGCCGGAAATGCCCGCGGTCTTCACCACAATGGTGTTGGAGTCGGCAAACGACACCCCCAAAAAGTGGAACGCAATCGCACACAACACCAACGACCCGCACATGCCGGGAATAGCCCAGAGTAAGATGCGGCGGCGGCCCACAACGTCAATGATGCACAACGCCACGAGCGTGAACACAAAGTTGGTGCCGGCCACCACGATGGACACGGCGGTGGCGTTCTCGAACCCCAACGTCTCGAAGATGGTGGTGGAGAAGTACATCAACGAGTTGAAGCCGGTGAACTGCTGGATGCCCTGCAACCCGCACGCGAGCACCAACGCGCGCAAGTTGGCGGCGTTGGTGTGGCAGAGCTTGATGGAGTTCCAGATCTGGCCCACCGGCGACCCGGGCACGGTGGAGTTGGACGCCACCATGTCCTTCACCACCGCGTCCGCGTGCTCCTCCAGCATGTGCGTCTCCACGCGCATGAGCACGCGCTTGGCGGTGTCCACGTCGCCGTGAATCACGTAGAACCGCGGGGTGTCGGGCAAGAAGAAAAACAACACGGTCTGCAACACCGCGGGCACCATGCACAAGCCCACGGACACGCGCCAGCCGTGGGCCACGCGCGTCAAGCCCCAGTTGATCAAGTACGCAATGAGCTGGCCGCCGGTGATGAAGATGCAGTTGGTGACAATGAGGCGGCCGCGGTAGCGCGACGGCGCCAACTCGCTCAACATGAGCGGCGCAATGAGCGACGCGGCGCCCACGCCCCAGCCGAGCACGAACCGGCCGCCCACCATCGTCCACACCGTCGTCGCCACGAGCTGGATGATGGTGCCCACGACAAAGAGCACGTTGGAGCCCAAAAGAACCCGCTTCCGGCCCACCAAGTTGGCAGCCACGCCGCCCGCGAGCGCGCCCAAGAGCGCGCCCAACGACGTGGCGGAGGTGATGAACGACTTTTCGCCGGACGTCAACACGTGGTTCAGCAAGTCCGTGCCCACCTGCACCAACGCGGCGGAGATGTAGCCGGTGTCGTAACCGAACATGAACCCGGAGATGGACGACGCCAACGTGAGGATGATGACAAGCAGCGACGGGCGGTCATTGCGATGCAGGAGGATGGTGGAGTGGTCCAGGGCCTCGGCGGAGGTGGGGGCCGGCAGTTTCAGCGGGAGAAGGTTGTCGCTGGACACGCCCGAAGGGGCAGGCAGAATTTCGGGAGCCATGGTGCAAACACAGATGCAAAAGGCAGGGGGAAGAAGTGAAACGTGTGCAGATTTAGAAAAGCACCGGTGGGGTGGGATGGGGGGCGGATGGGGGTATTTATATGTTTGCGCGGGCGCGGTATTTTTCGCCGAGCGGGGACCAATGGGGGGCGAGCGCGGCCGGGGCCACCGCGCGTTATTTCGGCGAAACTGTTCCCGTTTCGGCGAGCGTGCCACTGGTCGCCGTGCTATGTGCAGGCATTTCCGGCGGACCCGGCGATCATGTTTTGATGCAATGGATCCTGCTGGACACTCCCGGTGACAGGACCGACCAGAATACCAGAATACCCAGGTACTACTCCAGATCCCCAGATACTAGCCCCTATACTATTCCAGATACTACTGCAGATACCACTGCAGAATACTCCCACCATCTGGCCACAATACTGACGTCTGAGATCCATTCCTAACATAATTCATGGACACCTACTGGAGGCCTGCACGCAAGCGGGGCCGCGTCGATTGCACAGAATGTATTGCTATATGTAATGAGCCTGTAGTATCGTCTACACGGCAGGCTAGCGCTTTTTAGGAGGAGTGAAGGTGATCTTTCTGTTCTTGAAAGGCTGCCACTTGAACTTCTTGACCCACACCGACAACAAGTACAACGAGGACACCACAATGAGGGCCTTGGCACCCCACTTCTTTCTCTCGTCGTGCTCGGGCTCGGCGGCCCAGTTCAAGAAGGTCGTCACATCCTTGGCCATCTGCGAGGTGGTGGCAGGCGTGCCGTCCTCGTACTCCACCAAGTCGTCAAACAACACACGGCCCATGGCAATGGATCCGCCCGGGAAGTAAGGGTTGTAGTTGGAGCCAGGAGGCAACGCCACGCCGGCTGGAGGCTCCTCGGGGTAGCCCGTCAACAACGAGAAGATGTAGTCCGCGCCGCCGTGTCTGGCCTTGACGATCAAAGACAAGTCAGGAGGCAACGCACCCTGGTTGGCGGCTCTGGCCGCCTGCTCGTTCTCGTATGGGCCCTGGAGGTGGTCGGCCAACTTGCCCGGTCTCTTTCTGGGCTTGCCCTCGTCATCGGGCTCGTCGTCGTATTCCAACTCCTCGGCAAACGCCTTGGCCTCGGAAGCGGTGTGCGACACACCCACGAGGTTTCTCCACGCAATTCTGTCGAGCGAGTGGCACGCGGCACACACCTCCTTGTACACCTGGTACCCTCTTCTGATCGACGCGTGGTCAAACGTGTCGAACATGCCGGAGTGCGGCCAGTTGAACGCTGGGGGGTGCAACCCGTGCTCGGCGGCAGTCATGGCAGACGCCGACACCAGGTCTTGGTATAACACATACGACGCGGCTAAGCCAGAAGCGGCCACGGCGCCGGAAACGAGCCGTTGGCTCAGGAGTCTGGAGGCGCTCTTGAACATTGATGCAACGGAAACGGTCCTGGAATAGATGGGGATGCGAGAAGGTCCGGTTCGCTGGGGAGGAAAGAAGCTGGAAGGTGTTTTTTCGCGCTAGCTAACGGGCAAAGCACGCGGCGCCATTGGCTGGGGCGCTTGTGCGGCGCACGCCTCGCACCCGTGCCTCCGGGGGGCCCAGCGACGCTCTTGGCTTGGTTGCGACTGGCGCGATTGTACATGGAAGGCTAGCAATCGCAGTGTTTGATGCCCAACCAGTAAGACTAATACACCCCAATCCCCAATACATTTACATATCTTGCTTATATGGACCTTACATATTTGAATAAGTAAAATTATTATATGATATATGAACGCAATTAGAAAGCGTTGCTAATAACAATATTTTAAACATAAAATTAATCCATCTGAATCATATTAATTTAAATTTTTGAGAATCGAAAATCGGAATTTAAATTGGATTTAATTTGGAATCTAAAGAACATAGGACCTTACATAGGACCTTACAGAGGACTTACATTGGACTTACAGAGGACTTACAGAGGACTTACAGAGGACCATACGACCTCACATAGGACCTTACATAGGACCTCACATAGGACCTTACATACGACCTTACATACGACCTTACATACGACCTCACATAGGACCTTACATACGACCTTACATACGACCTTACATACGACCTTACATACGACCTTACATACGACCTTACATACGACCTCACATAGGACCTTACATACGACCTTACATACGACTTACATACGACCTTACATACGACCTCACATAGGACCTTACATACGACATACCTTTCGCTAGCAGTCAAGAAAAGTACCGCTACAACTCCACCCATCAACGTCGGCTCTACAAGGGCACTATTAACTCCGTCTATCCCATATAGCTCCTAAACTCTCTCCAACGCACGCTCAATATCAGCAATCAAGTCGTCGGTCTCCTCGATACCTACAGAAACTCTAACCAAGTCGTCATACACGCCGCTGGCCTCTCTGTCGGCCTTAGGAATACCGCCGTGGGTCATGATGGCCGGAACCTCAACCAAGGACTCGATGCCTCCCAAAGACTCGGCCAACGTGAACAACTCGGTGGAAGAGGTGAACACGGACGCGGCAGAAGCACCGCCCTTGATTCTGAACGAAATCATGCCTCCGCCCAAGCCGTCTCTGTGCTGGTTCAACACCACGCTGTGGTTGGCGTGGGTCTTGAGGCCCGGGTAGTTGACCTTGGACACCTTCTCGTGGCTCTGCAAGAACTCGGCAATCTTTTGTGCCGAGGTGGCCGCTTGTCTCACCCGCAAGTGCAACGTCTTCAAGCCTCTGTGGGCCAACCACGAGTCAAAGGGCGAGAGAACAGAGCCGATGGCGTTTTGCAAGAAGCGGAACTTCTCGTGCAACTCGTCGCTGTTGACCGCCAACACACCGCCAACCACGTCCGAGTGGCCGTTGATGTACTTGGTGATGGAGTGCACCACAACATCCGCGCCGTGCACCAATGGGTTGGAGATGTATGGCGACAAGAAGGTGTTGTCCACGGACAAGAGCACGTTCTTCCCGGTCTTGGCGTTGTGAGCCTTGATGATGGCCGCCACCTTGGCAATGTCCGTGACACTCAAGGTGGGGTTCAGCGGAGTCTCCAACCACACAAGGGCGGTTTCGGGCTTGAGGGCGCCTTCCAAGTCCTGGGCCAAGTTCTGCACAAAGGACGTGGTGACGCCGTGGGTGTTGGCCACCTTGGTGAAGTACCGGTGGGTGCCGCCGTACACGTCAGCACCAGAGACAATGTGCGAGCCGATGGGCAAGGATTGCACCACCAAGGCGGTGGTGGCAGAGCCAGAGGACAAGGCGATGGCGTACTTGGCCTTCTCCAAAGTGGCAATGGCCTTCTCGAAGTTGTCTCTGTTTGGGTTTGCCGATCTCGAGTACTCGTAGCCGATGGGCTTGGAGGGCTCGGTTTGGGCAAAAGTGGTGGAGAGCGAAAGAGGCTCAATCACGGCACCGGTGACCGGGTCGATGGGCGAGCCGGCGTGGATGGCATGCGTGCCAAACGCATATTGCTTAGTGTTGTCGAGGGTCATTTTATGGAAGGGGGAAAAAAATGCTGGAAAGTCAAGGCGTTTTAACCGGTGTGGTGAAAAGCCGTTGGGTGTTCCGCGCCTGCACCTGGGCTGCAGGCTGAGAGATGCGGTGGCTATTTAAAAGCATACGGGCCACAGTTTGTCAGCAGCGCGGACCCGACGGCAAGGTGTGGATCTTGGCGCACGTGCCAGGGGGGTCGACGCACGCCATTGGAGGGGCCGGATTGCGCCATTGCACGTGCGCCCATTCGGTGGGCGGCACGGGTGTGGTTTGTGGGGCACGGGTGTGGATCCGGCGCCATAACCTTCTCTCGCCGGGGAATGTGCGTGGGGTGAGAAATGGGCCCATTCTACTAACCATTCCGTGTTTCCACGTGTACTTGCCGAGGTCGCTGCTGGTGGTCACGTGCACGTGGAAACACGGCGTCTGGGCCAGTGATGGCTGGACGATGGAACACTGGAGGTACTGATGTGGAGGCTGATGCAAGTCTGGCGGCTGATGCAAGTCTGGCGGCTGATGTGGAGGCTGATACAAGTCTGGCGGCTGATGTGGAGGCGGATGTGGAGGCGGATGTAGCAGCAATTTGCCATGCTGTGGAGCTCTGGATGATCGGTTCAAATTTGTACAAGTTGAAGCTGTTGTGCTATTTGCCGGTGCTATTTTTAGGTATCTGCACTGTCGCTACGAATTCCCCCTAGTGGTAGCCAGACAGTGCGGTAGGTGGATACAGATGATGGTCAGTGAGGCTGAGACAGATGACAGCCATGCATGGAAGCTGCGCCAGGGTTGTGTGACCTGTCATTACGGCTGGGCACGGTGTCCACGTGACATGGCCGCACCAGCCTGATTCAGTAAGATACAGTGATGGGTGATAGTAGATTAGTGATAGATTATAGGAGCTGATTGACAGGTGATACATGATAGTAGATGATAGTAGATGATAGTAGATTATAGTAGATGATAGTAGATGATAGTAGACGACATTAGATGATAGTAGATGATAGTAGATGATAGTAGATGATAGTAGATGATAGTAGATGATAGTAGATTATAGTAGATGATAGATGATAGTAGATGATAGTAGATGATAGATGATAGTAGATGATAGTAGACGATATAGATAGGTGGTGGTAGATAGGTGGTGGTAGATAGGTGGTGGTAGATAGGTGGTGGTAGATAGTAGCTGTTAGGTACCGACACGATTTTGCAGTACCATGGGCTGACAGTGGCACCGTTTCTTTTCCGAACTGTACGATACTATCGGCACCGCAGCAAAGGCCCTCAAGTCGTCCTGCAGTTAGTCTATGTGGGCAACTTCTTGTGACGCACAGCCATCCCGCCACTGGCGAACGCTGAAGCGTAGCCCGCGTCGGGCGTAACCGATATTGGGCGCGTAACCCGTATTGGGCGCGTAACCCGTGTCGGGTGGGTCCGGTCAAGACGACATTTGGGCGTGACTATTTGAGGACGCTTCGCCATTCTGCAGGAAAAGTGTTTCTTCGGTGCCGCACCGAAGTCCGCGCTTGTCCCACGCCGGTGTCCGCGCCTGCACCCACACCACCGGCGTAGTGCCGCGAGTCGAAGCCTCATAGGGGCAAGGACCTGACACTTGGTTGCAACCTTGGCGGTCGCACGCCATTTCGCCGTTCGGATATGTCGCGCTCCGCTCCGGAGCACCGTGGTCACTGGCAAAGTCCCCCCTCAACGCCGCGGGAAATGTGGATTGCCGCGGGAAATGTGGATTGCCGCAGGTGTGGGCTCGGGCACATTGCGCTACAGCCGTACTTCGCCCGGCACACCCAGTCCAGTGGCACCTGTGGTAATTGCGCGCATCGCCGCGCCAGCCACATCACGCCGCAGCTGCACACCGGTCCTTATCAGCGACATTGCGAATGGCTGCGGCACCGCATGTGTGCCCAGCGAATGCGGCGCAGCGGGGTTGCCCAAGGCTGGGGCGCAGAGCCTGTGCCAAGATCCGGCTACTGCGGCCCCGTATGTAGTGGGGTGGCGTCACTGGAGCCTGTAGGGGCCCGGGCGCAGACACTCTGGGGCCTGTGGGCGGCCTGTATGCACCATTTGAATCGAGGCGCAGCAATGGTCTTGGCGCATCCCGACAGGGTAACGTAATTGCACAATCCAAAGGCGCCCAGGGGCCCAAGACCCGTGTGGGAAAGGGGGGCGTGGAACAGGCGGGCGAGTATGTGTAGGGCTTTGGGATGGGCCGTGTTGGCGGCACCGCCGGCCGAACCCCCGCGGGGCCTATAATTAGATAAGCGTATGTGCGAGTGCATAAGCAGCGAACACTGCAACAGCGGGTGCGAGAAGAGAGCGGCCGGCGGCAGCATGGGGCGCCAGCGGCCAAGCGATAGCCTCGCGACGTATGGCTGCGAAAACAAGGGAAACGGGACGCAGAAATTAAAAAAAAAAAAAAAAAACGGGGCTGAGTACGAGGCTCTATCTACCGTGGGTTTGCCCCGGGTGCAGTTCGTGATCGGTAACCGGCGCAATAAAATTCCCGGCATCAGCACTAGAGGGTAGCTTGAGATTGCCGTACCTGGAATAGTGGGCACCAGACATTGATACGGGCTTGACTCAGACTCAGACTCACTCAGACTCACTCAGACTCACTCAGACTCACTCAGACTCACTCAGACTCACTCAGACTCAGAATCAGAATCACTCAGACCCAGACTCTGACCCAGACTCTGACCCAGACCCAGACTCTGACCCAGACCCAGACCCTACTCTGAAACGCAGTCACGCAGACTACGCTCCAGGTTTCTTCACACGCCGGCAAACCCCGGCTTCCAGATCGCTCCCAAGCGACTATTGCATTGACATGTCGTTGGCAGTCCCCGCAGACGACGCCTCGTTGGCATCAGACACCCCCCTCCGCCCCAGCCAGTTTGGGGTGACGCCCGCGCAACTCGCGCGGCTCCACGACCCCAAGTCGGTGCAAGAGCTCGTGCACTTGGGCGGCGTGGAACAAATCGCACAGAGCCTCGGCACCAGCACTGCCGGCGGGTTGGACCCCGAGGCGGACGCGGCCGAGCGGCTCCACGAGTTTGGCGCCAACCGCCTCCCGACCAAAGTGGCCAAGTCGTTCTTCCAGCTCTGCTGGGAGGCGATGCAAGACAAGGTGCTCATTCTCTTGACGGTGGCGGCGGTGGTGTCGCTCGCGTTGGGCCTCTACGAGACGTTTGGCGAGGGCACCATCTACGACGACGAGCACCACCCCATGCCCAAGGTGGACTGGGTGGAGGGCGTGGCCATCATTGCCGCGGTGGTGATTGTGGTGGTGGTGGGCGCGGCCAACGACTACCAGAAGGAGCGGCAGTTTGCGCGCCTCAACGCCAAGAAGGAGGACCGCGAGGTGGTGGTGGTGCGCGGCGGCGAGAAGCGCATGGTGTCCATCTACGACTTGATGGTGGGCGACGTGATTGGCTTGGAGACGGGCGACGTGGTGCCGGCGGACCTGGTGTTGGTGTCGGGCGCGGTGGAGTGCGACGAGCTGGCGCTCACGGGCGAGCTGGCCACGGTGAAGAAGCGGCCCGCGGCGGAGGCGGAGGCCGCGCTCGCGCCCGCGCCCGCGCCCGGACCCGCGCCCGGACCCGCGCCCGAAATCTCTGGCGCGCTCGACCCGTTTCTCATCTCCGGCGCGCGCGTGCTCGCGGGCGTGGGCACCGCGCTCGTCACCGCCGTGGGCGTCCACTCCATCCACGGCCGCACCATGGTGCTGCTCAACCACGAGGCCGAGGTGACGCCGTTGCAGGCGCGCCTCGACAGCCTCGCGCAGGGCATCTCGCGCTACGGGTTCCTCGCGGCGCTCGTGCTCTTTGTGGTGTTGTTCATCCGCTACTGCATCAACCTCGCGCCCGGCGGCAACATCCACCTCCTCCCGGACGCAGAGAAGGGCAAGAAGTTTGTCGACATTCTCATTGTCGCCGTGACCATCGTGGTGGTGGCGGTGCCCGAGGGCCTCCCGCTCGCGGTCACCTTGGCGCTCGCGTTCGCCACCACCCGCATGGCCCAGAACGGCAACTTGGTGCGTGTGCTCCGCTCGTGCGAGACCATGGGCGGCGCCACCGCCATCTGCTCCGACAAGACCGGCACCTTGACCGAGAACGCCATGCGCGTCGTGTGCGGCTACGTGTCGCCCGCGCACAGCTTCGACGACCAGGTCACGGCCGCGCCCGCGGCGCCGGACCAGTCGCTGCCGCGCTTCTTCGAGCGCCTCCCGCACGAGAACCGCGTGTACGTGCTCCTGAACGTGATCCACAACGCCACCGCGTTCGCCAACCCCGCGTACGACGCGGCCGCGGCGCGCCAGGCGCGCGAGCGGCCCGCGCCGCGCTCGTTGCTCCACCACCTTGTGCGGCGCGCGGCGCCGCCCGCGCCCGCACCCGCGGGCGCCGCGGACCCGTACGTGGGCAGCAAGACCGAGTCGGCGTTGCTCATCTTGGCGGAGAGCGTGGGCCAGTTTGGCGACGAGCTGTTGGCGCAGCAGCGCGCGCGCGGCGCCGCCACCGTGGTGCAGGTGATTCCGTTCGAGAGCGCCCGCAAGTGGCTGGGCGTGGTGGTGCGGCTCGAGCGCGGGTTCCGGTTGTACGTGAAGGGCGCGGCGGAGCTCGTGTCCAAGAACTGCGCCCACTGCTACGACGACCGCGGCGCGGTGGTGCCCATGACGCGCGCGCGGCGCGACGCGGCGCTCGCCAAGATCGACGAGTACGCCTCGGGCGCGCTCCGCGCCATCATGTTGGCGCACCGCGACTTTGACGTGGCGCAGTGGCCGCCGGCGGCGGTGGCGGACCCGGAGCAGCCGCACGCCGCGGTGCCGGAGCGCTTGGTGGACACGGCGGCGTCGTTCCACCACAACCGGTGCGAGCTCGTGATGGACCTCCTCGTGGGGCTCGCGGACCCGTTGAAGCCGGGCGTGCCGGAGGCGGTGGCGCAGTGCAAGTTGGCGGGCGTGACCGTGCGCATGGTCACGGGCGACAACTTGGACACGGCCAAGGCCATCTCGCGCGGGTGCAACATCCTCACGCCCGAGGACTCGAGCAACCGGCACGCGTTCATGGAGGGCCCGGCGTTCCGCGCGCTCAGCGCGGCGGAGCGCGCGGCCGTGGTGCCGCAGCTCAAGGTGTTGGCGCGGTCGTCGCCCGAGGACAAGCGCATCTTGGTGCAGACGTTGCGCGCCGCGGGCGAGGTGGTGGCGGTCACGGGCGACGGCACCAACGACGCGCCCGCGCTCAAGTTGGCGGACGTGGGCTTCTCCATGGGCATCAGCGGCACCGAGGTGGCGCGCGAGGCGTCCGACATCATCCTCATGACCGACGACTTCACCGACATTGTCCAGGCCATCAAGTGGGGCCGCACCGTGGCGGAGTCGATCAAGAAGTTCATCCAGTTCCAGTTGACCGTCAACATCACCGCGTGCGTCTTGACGTTTGTGTCGGCGGTGGCGTCGTCCAACGGCCAGTCCGTGTTGACCGCGGTGCAGCTCTTGTGGGTCAACTTGATCATGGACACGCTTGCGGCGTTGGCGCTCGCCACCGACAAGCCGGACGAGGCGCTCCTCAACCGCAAGCCCGCGGGCCGCACCGCGCCGTTGATCAGCGTGCTGATGTGGAAGATGATCCTCGGCCAGTCCTTCACCCAGTTGGTGATCACGTTTGTGTTGCACTTTGCCGGCCACCGCATCTTCTATGGGCCCGGGCCCATCACCAACCACCAGAACAAGCAGTTGGACGCCATGACCTTCAACACGTTTGTGTGGTTGCAGTTCTGGAAGTTGTTTGTCACCCGCAAGCTCGACGAGTGCGCCAACGTGCGCACCGTGCGCGGCCGCATTTCGTGGGAGAACTTGAACTTCTTCTCCCACTTGTTCCGCAACTGGTACTTTGTCGTGATTGCCGTGCTCATTGGCGCCATCCAGGTGTTGGTGATGTTTGTCGGCGGCGCCGCCTTCACTGTGGCGCGCCAGACGCCGGCCATGTGGGCCACGGCCATCATCTGCGGCATGGTGTCGCTTCCGGTGGGCGTGGTGATCCGCATCATCCCCAACCACTGGGTGGTGAAGGTGTTCCCCACCCGCGCATTCAACTTTGTTCTCTACTACGCCGGCTTCCACTTTTTGTCCAGGCGCAAGGACGAGGCTGGCGACTTGGAGAAGGCTGAGCTGGACAAGGCCGAGTAGCCATTGCCATCTTCCGAGTAGTGCTTTCGAGCCGCGCCTACTGAAATTATTCTATTTAATATAAGCTCCAGTTATCGAGTTACCATATATTGTGCACAATACGTCACCTACTCACAGTCATCATACTTCATACTGTTCACACTGTAATACAAACGTACTGTCTACTGTTCAGTCTACTGTTCACTGTCTACTGTTCAGTCTACTGTTCACTGTCTACTGTTCACTGCCTACTGTTCACTATACTATTCACTATACTATTCACTATACTATTCACTATACTATTCACTATACTATTCACACCGCCACAGTCACAGTCCCATAACCCAGAGACACGCACCCAACTCCGGCAGCTGCGTCACAGCCGCAACTCCTCGAGCCTCGCCACAAACCGCGTGTACACGGGCCCAAACTGCGCAAACGGCACGAACAACGGCGTCCACGCCACCAACTCGTCCACCGTCTCGCGCACCTCCTCCAGCACGCCCTCGCGCGCCTGGGCCTTGAGCGACTCGTGCGCACGCGCCAACGCCGCCGCAAACTCGTCCACGCTGATGGCCTGGGCGTCTGCGCCCGCCACCACGGCCCGCGCGCCCTGGAGCACCTGGAGCACCTGCAAGATGTTGGTGCGCACCTGCTGCAACGCCGCAAGCGTGGCCACCGGGTCGTCGGGCGCAGGGTCGCCGGCGTGGGCGTGCAACTGCAGCTGGACGCTCTGCACCTGCGCCTCGAGCGTCTCGACCGAGTTGCGCAAGCGGCCGAGGTAGTAGTCGATGCGGGGCGTGGAGTCCGCGGCCGCGATGGGCCGGGCCAGCTTTTCGAGCCGCGCCATGTTTTCTGCGAGCTCGCGCGAGATTTCGCCGGTGGTGTAGTCGAGGTGGGACAAGAGATCCAGCACGCGCCCGGACATGCGCGTGAGCGACTCGGGCAGGTATTTGTCGGACGCGTCTGCGAGGCTGTCCATCAACGCGTCCACGTAGTCGGTGGGGCTGAAGTCCTCGTCGAAGAACATGGCGAGCGCCTTGTCGTCGAAGACTGACATGGTAGAGTGCACTGACTGCGCTTATATGGGGATATGGGTGCGCGCACTGTGCGCGCCTCTAGAATTGGACACACTGACTGACACTGCAGACACTGATCCCGTAACGTCCCTCACATCCTACGTAGCCGATTACGTAACCTAGCTATCAGCACTGCTACCACTGTACTGCACCACTGCTACCACTCTACTGCACCACTGCTACCACTCTACTGCACCACTGCTACCACTCTACTGCACCACTGCTACCACTGTTACCACCACTGCTACCACTGTTACCACCACTGCTACCACTGTTACCACCACTGCTATTACCTCTTTAACCCATCCCACTATCACCTCCATCCCTATCACTGATAGCCTACCATCACACCTATGACCTAACATTATATTACTAATACCACCCACCATCACTGCCTGCCACCGTACCCCTAGCGTATCGGCGTGGCAGTCCCAGGCGTGCGTATAGTCTAACACCTTCTTCGCTCCTGCAGACCCGTGCTACACCTTCACCATGTATGTCATTACCATCCAGGACTCGTTCGAGGCCGTCATCGCCGACGTGCAGGCACGAAAGTCGCCCGGCCTGTTCTGGGTCGCCCGCCGCCACGTCACCAGCGACGTCCAGGACTTGCGCCACGTGACCGTGGCCCACACCTCCTCCACCGTCTTCGCCGGCAACGTGGGCTTCAAGCCCCTCGGCCCCCACACATACGCCGTCTCGTTCTCAGGCGACCACTACACGCTCGTGGCGCCCACCGCGGTGGTGGACGTGGCCGCACGTGACGTCTCCGCCGTGGCCCTCTCCCACGACGGCCACCGCCTCGTGGTGGGCTCCGACGCCGGCGCGGTGGCGGTGTACGACACCGCCTCCAAGCACAAGACAGGCGCCATTGCCGCGGCGCACCTTCTGGCCGTCACGGGCGTCTGGTTTATGCCGTCCGACAAGGTGGTGTTGACCTTGGGCGCGGACCACCACGCCAAGCTCTGGAGCATGCCTGAGGGCACGCCTGCCGCGGCGCCGGCCCGCGTGTTTGCGCGCGCGGGCATGTGCGACGCGGCCTTGGTCGGCCGCGGCCGCAACTTTGTCACTGCGGGGCCGTCGGTGGATGTGCACGAGTGTGGGTCCGGAGAGGTGGTGCACCGGTGGAAGGGCGGCGCGCGGTGTGTGGCCACCGAGGCGGCCGACCTCCCTCCCACCTCCAACCCTCCCTCCAACCCTCCCTCCAACCCTCCCTCCAACCCTCCCTCCAACCCTCCCTCCAACCCTCCCTCCAACCCTCCCTCCAACCCTCCCTCCAACCCTCCCTCCAACCCTCCCTCCAACCCTCCCTCCAACCCTCCCTCCAACCCTCCCGGGTTGTACGGCGCCGGCGCCACGACGCTCTACATTGGATTCGAGTCCGGAACGGTGCGGCAGCACCGGTTTGTGGACGCCACGGCGCAGCTCGACCTCCGCAGCCCTATCACCTCTCTCGCCGCGTGCGGCGGCGCCGTGATCGGCACCGAAGACGGCCGCTTGGTGCTCTGGGACCCGCAGGCCGGCACCCACCAAACGCTCGCGTTGGACCCGGCGCATCCGGTCGAGCATATCCTGGCGCGGCGCAACGGCGCGGCCGTGGAGGTGGTGGTGAGCAACGGGCCCGAGATGTTGCTCCGCGTGGTGTACGACGCCGGCTTCCGCATCGAGTACTTGGTGGGGCTCGCGGAGATGTTCCGCGTGCGGCTGGTGCACTGCTCGCACGACACGCTAGTGGCGGCGTCGCGGGACCAGCTTGCCTTCTACCTGCTTTGATGCCTCCCTCCCCTCCTCCTCCCCTCCCCTCCTCCTCCCCTCCCCTCCTCCTCCCCTCCCCTCCTCCTCCCCTCCCCATCTACACCAGCTTCACAGTACATATATTGCAGTATCAAACCGCCGCTACAACTTGGGCCTAGGATCAAGCGTCTTGAACACCCCCTCAATGGCCGTGGCCTTCATCATGTTGCCCTTGACCTTCAACTTGCCGTTCATAAACAACTTCTGCCCGTTGGCCTTGCCGTTGGCCAACTTCACGAAATCCGCATCCTTCAACAACAACTGCACGTCGCTCTTGGGCGCCTTGTCCACCTTCTCCACCTTGCCCGCGTCCTTCAAGTCCAACACCCACGACTGCTCCTTGCCCTCCTTGTTCTTCAACGTGATGACAATCACCGCCTTCACCCCGGAAATGGCCTTCTTCTTGATCGACTCGTCCTGCAAGCCCTCGCTTAACTGCTTGAAAAGATTAGATGCGTTGAATCCGTCCGCAATCACGTTCGACATGGTGCTAGTGGCTTATAATGGGCTTGGGTCAAAGTGCGCGTGCGCTTCCTTTATATGTTGCGCGCCCCACTCTTCACATGGACTTGGGCCGAGGCTTCCATGTGCACGAACGCTCGGTTTCTCCACATTATCACCTCCTCCCAGCCGGACCGCATTTGACGCCGCGGAAGCCGCACGTGCCGCCGCATTTGGCTCCGCCTGTTCCTTGCGCCTTTTCCCGCCTCCACCTCCTCCGTTTTGCTTGCGCCTGGTGCATGTGCCCTGCTTCGTGGCCATTCGCTGGTCCGGCACACAGTACCCCACACTCGCGACGGTCACTTTTCCTGATACGGCCAACGGTCACTTTTCCTAATGCGGCCAACGGCCACTTTTCCTAATACGGCCATCGGCGCTGACGTGAGCGGAAACAGGCGCCAGGGTGGCCCACGACATGCGTTGCTTGTGCGCCGCCACATGGCGCCCGCCTCGGTTTCGGCACCTTCCCTCCGCGGGTGCTGGAGCTGCTCGCACGGTGACACACCCGTACACCATGTCAACCACATGTGTTTCCGGTGCTCATCGCCTTCCTTCTCCACTAATGGCGTTTTCCTCCTCTTCATCCAAGGCAAAGGCGAAGGCCTCGGTCAATAGACTCTTTGAGAGAATGCTTCCGGGCACTTCCTTCCTACCCGCCTCTTCTGGAAACGCTTCCGCCACCGAAAAATTCGTGGCCCAGGTGAGCAAAAAGAGACTCACCAAGCAAGAACGCCAAAAGGCTCAGAAGGTGGAAAAGGTGAAAAAGAACCGTGCCATCGACCGCAAGCTTGAACAGGAGAAAAAGTTCAAAAAGCTCGTCAAATTCAACGTCATCAAATCCCACAAGGACGGAAATGCCCTTTCGCCGGAGGAGGAGAAGTACTTGCGCAAGCTAATAAAGAAAAACGCCAACTCCGTCTCCCGCGCGAGCGAAGTGGACGATCCGTTTGTCAAGGAGGAGATAGAAGCGTTGAGAGACGAGATCTTGGCCATGACCAACGAAAAATATGACAAGTCTCGCGACAGAAAGCTCGATGCCAAGTTGCTGTCTTTCAATGACAGAATCAAAAAGGGCGTTTTGGCTTACCCTGGCTTGACCCCGGGTTTGGCTCCCGTTGGCTTCGATGACTCCGATGAAGAGTAGTTTGCATAAGTATATACAAATATAGTGTCTTACATACGCTGTATTAGGGTCACGGTTGCGGGCGTGGTTCTAACGCTCTATTAACGACCCAACTCATAAAGCGCCTGCCGAACGTCACACGTTTTCTTGCGGACGCTTCTTTTAGGGTCGTCAAGGCTGGCACTGAGCGCGTTTCGGGTGGGCACTTGGTACTTGACCACTTGAGCCAACTCCAAATTAACGAACAATCCTTCCAAGCATTCTAAACTCAAAAGCCGGATCTGCTCGCTGTTGACCAATTTTTTGTCAACAATGATCTTACTCACCGCCAAATCCACCAACTTTGTCACAAGGCTGCCCAAATTCTCTTCAATCAACTCGGGTGCTTCGAAAATGATCACCTTAAATGTCAGCAACGATGCCTTCAAAATCATTGCGTTTTCATACGTCAACCCGTCCAACACAAGCGGGAAGATCTCCTTCAAATGCGGCTTCAAAATCTTGGACGCCACATTGTCGATCATTGTCGCCAAAGTTCCCAAGCATATCTCTCTGCGAGATTCACTGTCGGCAGAAGAAAAGCTGTCAATCAATTTGGGCAATATGCTCTCAAACATCTGCTGCTTGTACAACAATTTCACATTCAAGTTCATGACACCGGAGATGATTTTCGGCTTGCTGTTTTCCCCGTTCATAAACAACTCCAAGTCGGCCATCAAAATATTAAATGACTTCACAATATGAGTGCAGTACTCTGCATTTGTGGACGTGATTAATTGATTAACCAACGATTCAACATATTTGAAAGAAATGGGATCGTTTCTGTTGACCAACCCCTTGAGAATCCAAATACTCACCTCAAGTTCACTAACGTCCTCGTCTGCTTTCTCAAAGTGGGTCGCAAGCAACGACTCATTGTTAGCATCATTTTGCTTTGTGAACTTGTTGATTGCAACGGACAAAACTTGCAAGTAGCCATTTCTAACAAAGTCGTCGGATGAAATAGCGGCAATTTTTATGCAACTCTCTGCTATATTCCCGGCCACAGCAGGCAATACAGTATTTCTATCAATCTTAGCAAATACGTGTTTCAATAACGTAATCTTGGGTGTTGGAGCCGAAAATACATTATCGATCGAAACTCCAGCATAAGCTTTTTCGCCGTAAAAAAATGGAACCAATTCATCGAATATATTCTGGTGTTTCGTCTTCTCGATGAATCTGATAATAAGACCAATAAGACGCCCGCTTAGTTCAAGGATAACATACTCATCACTGGCTTTGTTAATCACTGCTGCCAAAAATCTGGGAACAAATTTGTCATACCAGGAATTGGTCAAAAACGGCTTAATTGTCTGTGTCTTGTTAAATGCTTCGATCAAGCAAATGATGATTCCTCTATATGTTGCCGAATCAAAATCATCGTACGCAAGCTTGTTCAAAAATCTAATGGACAAAACTTCCAAAAACTGAAAATTAACGCAGAGCTGGCTAATCAATTTAAGTACTCCTGGTTCAGAGGTCTTGTTCAATAATTCAGGCAAAATGGTATCAACAACAGCGGATACATTGGTGTTAACAAATTCTTCGCTCTCATCTGACATAACACGGACTAACCCATTGGTTATCTCTACCAAGAGAATATCAGATTCCCAGTTGGAATCACCATTTGAAATTATGGAAGACAAGTTCTCACCAAGCCATGTCAAAACCAATACGGAGTCCTCCTTCGAAAGAAAGTCGGGAAGCAAGAGAAGTTTGACAAGTTGTTGTGTGAGTTTACACTTTAATGTTTTTTCCAACTTTGAAGAGGCTTGAAGGAGCTGTCCCATAAACACTAACAAATGATCTTTGTAATGCATAAGATTGTTGGGCTGGTTCAAAACCTTGAAAGCAGAAAAAACGAAACCCAAGTTGTCAATAAGTTCACGTTGCTTGGCTACTGTCAAAGCAACATCAATTTCATTTTCTTCGTCCTCCCTTTCAATCTCATTCAAATCACTTCTAATGTACTTCCCCCACACCTCAAATGAGAACAAAGTATCAACCACTTTATTGAACATAACGGATGAGACACTACCCATGGAAGCCATTAGTAATATAGATGGCTTCAATGTCTTTTCGTTCAATGATTGGTAATTTGCTTTCAAACCGTCAATAACGGTGGCGATAAGACTCTGCAACAGGTCAGAATCCGCAGAGGCTAATTTTTGAGTAATGGAGCTTAATGTCAACAATGTATAGATCGATGATTTAGTTTCATCAGCATCATCAATGGCTTCCACATTGGAGGGGATGATATAGTCTGCTTCGGGTCTAAATTGCAGCATATCGTTGTGCAAGATCTCAAATTTTAACGAATCCCATATAGTAACCCAGTATTCTTCGATAGTTGAAACTGAGTACTGATTGACACACTGAAGGAGGGTTTGCAAAACGTCATTTCTCACTGATGGGTTTGTAGACGTCAATTTCTCGAAAAGAGAGGGAAATGTATCTTGGGCAAATTGGCTTTGTGACGCAATTGTATTGCGCAACTCACTCTTCAAGTCCGCAGCTGTTATCTTGTATGGATCATTTGCAGGTGGGCTGAACGAGATAGGGAAGTAGCAGAATGCGACGTCAAACAAATCAGTCAAAAGTTGGTCGTGTTCCTTGTTAGAAGTTCTGGGGTCAAAAATCACTGTTTTATTTATGGCCGAGTTCAACTTGAACGATATGAGCAAGTTTCTTGGATCTTTCTCACCGCTAGCGACATGTATAAATGTAGAAACGAACATGTTTGCATATTCTGGACTGGTGATAATGTTGTCCGCGTGATTCTCAAACAAATGATGAAGCAAATTGAACGCTTCGTATCTCACTTTAGCCAAATGTTTCCTGGGTTCGTACTTAGACGCTACCGCATTCAAGAGAGTTTCCAAATTGTCATTAAGGTGAGGGATAAATACCCTGGACAGAGCCAAAGTCGCCAACCCTTGGAGAACATGAAGAGATACCTTTTCATCGTCAAGTTTAGCGGACAAGAACTTGACAAGAACACAAACATCTTGCTTGGAAAGACTTCCTGATGATAAAATATCGCTCAAAGTCGCAGAGAGGCAGTGAACCGAATGTGATCTGACGTAAACGTCATCCGAAGTCAAACTTGGACCCAACGCCTGTATAAGCTCAAGGAGTGAGAGCTTTTTAGTGGTAACAAGATCAGCCAACTTGGAAGAAAACTCTGATCCATCTCCATCGTCTGCGGCAAGCGCAATAAACTGGTTGATTAGGGTGTCGACCGAGGCCATTTTTGGTGGATTGAGTTTAGCGATAAGATCGACTTTGAACAGTGCATATTGGGCCCGGCACGATTTGCTACACCAACTCAACGGGCCATAGCTATTGGTTTGAATTCTTGAATTTTTGTGGTAAAAGCAGTCCCTGTATCTTTTTAGAACTAATTTAGTTACACTTTGTTCTTCATTTTGCTTTTTCCTTGGGTGTTCTTATTTTTTAATGTAAAGGTATAAATATGCTGTTTGTGATTTGTGCCAAGTGGGTCATATAATTGCGAATTTCTAGTGGCCTTTCTTCTACTCCACAAAATCACAACAGCCCAGAAATAGACCAAAAAGGGGTTTAAAAAAGAAGACATAGACAAATTCAAATACAGATAAACACTATAAAGTTTCCAAAGTAAATAACAGCCTAAATAGCTTCTGGCCGCTGCACAATGCAAATCATCCTGCCATATTGCGAGCCACAAACTCGGTCACAAGAACCGCCCGCAAGTACTGGAATTTTGTGAAACAAAAAACCAGCAAAAAGACAATATTTTTTTAAGTAGTTGGCGGCACCAGCAAAGATGACAAAGATGAAAAGGTAGATCGCTAATGTGCCTACCCGCTGAGGTTGAATACTCCTGCAGCTCCATCCTCACCTCAAGTTGTGATTCTCTGCAGATCTCGCACATCTAAGAGTACGAAGAACCCCTTCTGATAACTAACATCCCCATATTAGGACTTGATAGATTGAGATTCATTCGGAGGACTGTATTTCACCCATTGCATGCACCGGGGCTTAGCTTTGCCATCCCATCTAATCATCACAAACAGAGCAACCTCAAGCAAAAACAGTTACACCTGAATACAAACAAGCCATAGCATCCAACGCCACTGCCGCCATGATCGAAATCCCGGAGATTGAGCAGCCTTCTTACGAAAAACATGAGCTTGATCAACTCCAAGAGCAGTATAATCGGCTTTCTGTGGCTGATCATGCCAACCATGACGCCATCTCTTCTGAAAATACCATACAGGCGTTTGGCGACGGTGATCTGGGAGAAAACTTCGCATATAACGCCTCTCTGCCGATCCAAACTTACACTCCGGCTTTGGAATCGCCGGTTGGCGACGGAATAAGAAAAGAAAAGCACCAGCTTGCTAATGAAGCGCTTCATCTGCCAATGGGAGATATACCGGTGTCAGAGCTTCCAGATATACTCAATACTTCGGCATTGCCACCGCTTGCTCATATGACACAATCGCCCATGGTTGCTGATCTGTATTTTCGCTCAGGCATGGAAATGCAGCCGCAACCGGACTACCAAAACTACCCCGACCACTTTGCTGCGAATTTCGACACCATCGAGGAAGAACAAGCATCTAGAGATGCGGTGATGGAGAGTGCCGGAGCGTTCATGATCCACAACCCAGGTCATTCGAACAATTCTCTGATTCAAGGCTCTCAGTATCCGCTGCTGGATTCCGAGCCCCTCCAGATATTGCCTGAAGTTCCTAGTAGCACAGGACTAGTCGCCTTGGACTTGCCGGCAACAATGCAAGATGTGAGTGACTTTGAAGAAGATTCGACTCAGGAAATGAGCCAAGAGTTGAACGATACTCTCGAGGACTTAGGAAAGCCAGTTTTAGCACAACCATTCACTTCACCACGGTTTGCAGAACCGTCACCCCAGCTTCCGCCTCCGCTTTCGACAAAGTCACTGCGTATAGCTTTTCCCCTTACAGATGAGTTCGTTCAGTTGCGCCGGACTGCTGCCACTGAGGCGAAAAACCCAGCCGAGTACACTTTGCACATTGTATTCACCCAGTTTGTCCGCCACGCAGAGCGTAAGCTCAATCTATGCCTCGAATATCCGCTTCTGCAAGAGCCTCCCATTATTGAACTTCTAGCTGAAGGTGTGGATCCTCAATTTGATAATATTGTATCGTCTTTGGGTTATATCGCCAAACGCAAGCCCAAGCCCGTGATCGATAGCGTGATGTTCTGGAGAAAGTCCAAGAGTGAAGTTGCGGCTATGGCAGCATCGGAAGTTGACAGAATAATCAGTTTGGCTCAGACTGTTTCCAATGATACATCTGGTATGGGTGGGCAATCTTCACCCCTGCAACCCCAGCAGTTGCCAAAAGCAGCAAACCGTGGTAAGAGAAGTCTCAGTCTCATGCGAACCAAAAGCTTATCAAAATTTACCCACCGCCGAAACAATTCTCTGTCAGCAGCAATTGGCAGAAAAGTCAGTGTGGATATGCACCAAAAAATCGAAAAATCTCCAAATGAGCAATCTCAGAATAAGGGCTATTTTGATGACCAGGTCTCCCTTGCCCGTGAGACTGTCGTTCAAGCTGAGAGAAAATCTCTTTGCTCTATTTACATCCTTTGCCGTGTATTGATCGAAGTAGTAAAGCAAACTTCGTACGAGACCATGGGTGAAGATTTGGGAGGAAAGCTTGAAGAGATCGTCTACACCCAACTTAAAACTACTGATCCGATTAGTGCAAGCGAATCATTTGTCCGCCTGGCAAACTGGAATCTCTTTGCAGAACTCTTGGGTTTCATGTCAGAAAAGAGTTTCTTGACTGTTAGTGATCGCTTTATTGCCGACTTAGAGAAGATACCAACTAATGTTTCCCGGGATGAAGAGCCACATTTGCATTTATTGATCCATGGCATGAGATATTTGAAATTAACGAACTACCCACTCGAAAAATTCGAGGAGAGTGCCGAGTTTGTTCAATCTTTGACAAAGTTTTTCTCCAATACTCAAAACCAACCCATCCTTTTTGCATACGCAGATGTGTTAAGTCATTTGATCCTTCCTTTAGCTTCTGTTCTAACAGCAGAAGCAAATCATCCCTTGTGGATGGAGGCAATTACTAGTATCTACAATAAGCTGCATAGTTTGTGGACTATTTCCGATTCCATAATATTTCCACAGGGCGGTTCTGCAACTACCAACGCAAATTTGAGACATTTGAACCGCAATGACTGGAGCATTGCTTTGAACCTTATGACGTCAGCTCTATTGGTATCATCTAAGGAGCTCTTTTCTGAAAAATGGTTTCAAATCATCGAATCCTGTACTAGCAAATTGAAGCCCAAGGTTGAAACTGAAGTGAAGACTAAATTGATGGTGAGCGTTTCAAGACTTTTATGGAAGTATATCAACAGGCTTCCAGACACGCTAAACAATACGATTAAAAAATTGGACTCGCTATTTGACATATTATTCTTCGGTGCCAACGTAACAGGCAAAAAACAGCAGTGGATTGCTCTTGACAATCGCTTGATCAACACAATTGCCGAAATTATCCGCATCGCAGGTTTTCAACACTTCAATTATGTGTTGGACAACGTCATTCTAAAACTCTTGCATTCCAGTTTCAATGGCTTATCCTTGGAAAATATTTCTGCTGAGAAGTTGATAATTGTAATCAAATCATATATGCTATGCTTGAAAGACTTCAAGCTGGGAGAGCAACCAGCCCTTCCTTCTGATCAGGTATTGGATGAGCTTTATACTGAGGTTGAAGCGAGATCTGATAGGAACCGCCGGGGATTCAGGCAGGAAGAAGATAAAGAAATCAAGTCTCTGAATTGGAATAAGATTATGTTTGACCAACGTCAGACGCAAAACCTTGCTGCACATGAAGATATCTGCAGAGCATTTGTTTCTTTGCTCAAGTTGCTAGATGCTCAGTACGGTGTTACTAATTGGACAAAAGGGGGATCAACTAGCATGGACTATATCAAGCCTTTATCCAACTTGTCCAACTTCCATTTTGGAATCGACTTTTCCGTCCTGAATATTAAAGACATTCAGTTGAACCTTTTTGCTACATTACTTGATGCAGCTGCTTGGTCAATCGTACCCCTCGTCACCGACAGTGGCCACTCGCTGATGGGAATCAACTTCAAGAGCATTGTTGAGATATTTGTCCGCAATGCTCTACATGAAAATGAAGTTGTAGCTTTGGCTGCTGTGAATGCCCTAGCAAAACTAGCTTCTCGTAATAATGCCGGAAACTTCTTGACGACTTATGCAAGGATTGCTTTCAGATTTACGGACAAACCTGGTCCCACATATGACACTGACTATTTCAATTCTGAGGAGTTTATTAAGCTCTTAAGAGTTTATGTTGAACTTTTAAGATGTTGGTTGAATCAATTCAACGAAGAAAAATCCACAAGTAATGATTCAGAAAACGATAGAGAAGATATGATGAACAATGAAATGCTCAATGATCTTTACCAGATTAACCACAAGGCTCCTGACTTGACGAATTTAGAGCCCACATCAAACGCAAAGCTGTTCGACAAGCTTGAGTGGAAGGCAATAATTACAATCATCGAAGAGGTTGAAGGAAATGGTTTGTTTTTCCTTTGCTCGAATGATTCTCGGATTAGGCTGATCGCAATTTCCATTTTAAAATTAGTCGAGCAATTTGATCAATCGATATACAACAACACAGAAAAAGACAGTGGCTGCTCATCTGCACCCAATTCCACAACTTCAAGAGGCCATTCTCGAAGCTCTTCAAAATATGTCGCCGATGAGGGTACCCGCTTGATTCAGGTCATGGAAAACCAAGACTTTTTTGAATTGATCAAAAATGCGAAGAAAGGATTGAGTGTCCCAGAACGGAACAGATTAGCCAAGCTAAAGAACAAGAAGGGAATAATTCTCAAATTTGCAGCTTCAGACTATGGAATTGACTCGACCATATGGTTTAGGATTTTCCCAAAACTTCTAGAGATATTTTTTGACCATTGTCCCATGCCAGTTGCTTTGTGTCGCTCAATTGTATGCGTACGCTTAGTACAGATGCATGAATTGGTTGTGGAGTTCTCACAAAACTATAAGAATTACACATCGTCGTTATTTGCAAAAGTATCTTCTTCGCCTCCAGAAGTCTTAGTGGATCAGTGGAAGTTGTACTTGATCTTTGCATGTTGCTCATTAACCAGTACAAATGACCAAAAAATTTCATTCCCAACGAAGCCTACACATGGCCGGAAAAAGTCTTTGCCTATGTACATTCAACACCAGAAAATTACGAGTGCTAAATCCGTGTTTAGGATGGTTTTGCCGTTGCTAAATTCACAGCAGAATATGATTAGAGATGCTGTTATTGAGGGTCTCAGCTCGGTAAATGTTAACACCTTTAGAACATTGGCCGAGAACCTTCCAGTATCTCTAAATGATTGGCAAGTGAATGCAACAAAGCGGGATCGGCTGGAAGATGTGATAAGAATTGAGGTTGTTCATATATTGAGCATTATTACGAGTAGATTCAAGGTCGACTCGATGCTTTATTCCGATGAACTGACGGTAGCAAACTTGGTTTCATTAATTAAGAATGTGAAATCTTTCTTGTCTAAGTCCCATGTGCAAACACAGCCCGAATTTCAAAATCTCAGGTGTCATTTTAGTGCATTACTCGAGAATGTTTTTTGTGGTTTGCAAGAAAAGCCTGATTTAAATCGCTGGTTGCCATTTGAAGCTCGTATTGGCTGCTTCAACTTCTTGAAAGAATGGTGTGGTTATGGTGATTCCAAAGCGATACTCGAAGAGAGATACACTATTATGAAACAAAAGGTCATGACCCAGAAAGAGCCAATGACCGCCGTGGCTATTCTAGAGTTAGAAAGAAAAGCATTACAAAAAGCTTCATTAAGCTGCATGGCCACAATATGTTCCGGCACACTCAAACAGGCATTAAACGTACCCGGAAAAATTGCAGTTATCTCTTTTGATTCAAAGAGCGTCATGAACTGGGTACATGAAATTATATGCTCTGAAAATGAAAAATTTCAAGATATCGGAAAGTTGGCATTGAAGAATATTTTGACATCCAATATTAACAGTGATGAGATATACCACGAAGTTCTCAAGCAATGTTATAATCCCGAAAACTCTTTGAAAGTGAAGGAGACATATTACACAAATTTAGTAAAAGCTTTTATGACTTATAAACTGCTTGAGCTGATGCCGTTCGATATCTTCTGCATTTCAACCTTTCTTGTTGGTGCAGACAACTATGAAATCAGATTCGCGGCTATAAAGCTTATCAAGTTCATTGAAAGAAAGTTCTTGCTAACTTCAACTACTGACAGATTTACCGAGAGTGTTTATTGCTCAACAGTTGTTGTTTATAAGAAGGTGCTATTTGAAATTTCAGTTCAAATTGCTGCAGCACACTCGAAAGATGCGTTCACTTACATAAGCTATTTGACCAAGTATTTCAACGCTGTTGACAACTCAACAAGAAGGGACATTTTGGCATGCTTGTTACCTTGGGTGCAAACAGTGGTGTTGAAATTTTCGAATGACGATGAAGCAGCTATAAATGACCCTGATTCAGTTGATGATTCGAGAACATTTGCCTCTCCAGGAGAGATTGATCCTGCTTCGCTTATGGTGCTTAACAACTTGTTCGAAATCACTAAAAAATTTAGCAAAGAAATTTCTAATGAAGTTGAGGCTCTTTGGGTTGCCCTTGGCACTTATCCAAGAAATTTTAACATCATTTTTGCATACATCATTGGAACTTCATTGGAGAAGAGAAGCGCTAGTTTTGTTTCGTATTCGAGACAGATCATTGCATACCTAGTGTTTTCAAAGCCTGATCCATCATATATCATAGATAAGTTGATTGCTAATCTTGAGCCGAAAGAGATGGTGCCTCCATCTTCAAAATCAAAAATTCCTACAATCCTGGAGATAAGTGAATCTTTTCCGTATACAGCAGATCTTGGAGACTTATTGCCTTCGAATGGAAAAGAAACCTCATTTTCTCTAGGCCAACTATCTATGGTGTTTTTGGTTGATTTGTTAAGATCCAACAATGACAAAATCATGGCACACCTTCCTTTATTACTTCATGTTTCTCTTTCACTCCTAGATCACTACTTTAGCCTTGTCCAAGAACAAGCAGTGTCTTTACTCATTCAGTTAGTGCATATGATTGCCCCTGGGAATCCAAAGGCAACCCGTATTCTGGATTTATTGCGGCAAAAGGATCACCAAAAGCACCTTTGGGTTTATGACGATTTGAATAATGACAAAAAAGGAGGTGTGACCCCAAAGAATATGGATCTATTGGTACGATACATTTTGGAGGTTTTCGCGCCATCAATTCCGAACTTGCAAATGGACTGGAGTAGAGTATGTTTAAAATGGGCTACTACATGTGCTGTGCGGCATATCGCTTGCCGCTCATTTCAGGTATTCAGATCCCTTCTTTCATTTTTGGACCAAAATATGCTTAAAGATATGTTGCATCGTCTTTCCAACACAATTTCCGATGAGGCTATTGAAATTCAAGGTTTTGCAATGCAGATATTGATGACTTTAAATGCCATCACAGCAGAGCTTGACTCTGAAAAGTTGATCGACTTCCCTCAGTTATTTTGGTCTGGTGTTGCCTGTCTCAGCACTATTCACGAACATGAATTTATTGAAACGATTTCTACAATGGCCAAATTTGTCTCTAAGATAGACCTCGATGCCCCGGACACAATTTCTTGCTTAATTGCTACATTTCCTCCAAAGTGGGAAGGAAAGTTTGAAGGTTTGCAAGACTTAATCCTAGTGGGATTGAGGTCTGCTACAGCCTGGGAACCAACGATCAAATTCTTAGATAAGTTGAATCGACTTAAGGATAGCAGTATCATTGGAACAGGGGACTACCGACTTCTTACCGCCTTAATTGCCAATTTCCCAAGGTTTTTGCACGCTCTTGATAAAAACAAGATAACTTTGGAGATTGAAGAAGCATGTAATCTCATTGGAAATATGGCGGCAAACAATGGCAAACCGGGAATTGCTCGGATCTTGAACTCTTTAGCCAAGAATAGATTTAGGTCCAAGAAAGACTTCTTGGTACAGACTATTTCTAGCATCAGGACAAGCTTCTTCCCTGAATACGAATCAGAAGTCCTTATTCTTCTATTGAGATTTCTCTCGAACAAAATTGGATGGGTGAAACTAGAAGCTTTGAGTATATTAAAGAATATTCTACCATTCGTGGACTTACTGAGAGACGAATTCATTGGAGCTGGCGCAGATCTCATTTCTCCTCTTCTTCGATTGCTTTTGACGGAATATGCTGAACCAAGTTTAGAGGTTATCGACGAAGCTGTGATGATTTCTGGGTCCCAGCTTGATAAGGACTTTTTGAGAATGAGCATGGGAACAATATCGATGAAGAAAGAATATGAAAAGACGGTCTCGTTGTTTGGAATTCCGGAAGATAGTGGATGGGCTATACCTATGACTGCAGTTACTGCAGCGAACACCAGAAACAATGTTCATGCAGTGTTTGCTACGTGTGGAGAATCAACTATTGTGGATGAAAGGCGACAAGACTCTATCGGCGAGGAGATCCATTTTCTTATGGAGGATTACTATGGTCCCGGGTCAGAAAATGGAGACAATTCGTCAATGGGCGTGGAAGAACCTGCTGCTTCGTTGAGTAATATGTGGGCTGCATTGGACGACTTTGACTCGTTCTTTACGAAGCCTTCAGATACCAGGGGACATTTATCGCGGGTGCCAGCAGCGCGTACTGACAGTGCTTATCACATACACAGTGTGTCTGTTGATACTAAAGGCAGTAATTCGAGTGATTTGACGTCTCCTATTGATTCTGTTCCACAAGTCTACGACAATAAGGCGCTTGTAATTCTCAACCGGAGTTTGGCGAGGACCCAATCGAATACATCATTTAAGAGCAGTTTTGCAGACAATTACGGGTTATCCTCCAGCTACGGGATTAGCGAAGGGTCTTCGACGAAGAGATCATACATTCCATTCAGGAATAGTCGTCTTTCCAAAAAAGTGGACATGAACATCACGCCTAAAATGAATTCATCATCGAGTGTGTTCGAACAAAAGATGGCTTCTCCAGCCTCAAGATCTTCGTCAAGAACTAGTCCACAAGTACTTAGCCTGCACAACAATAGCCCACAGGAGGTAATATCACCAGAGTATGCTTCAGGAGATGCTTCAAAGAGACTAGATTTATTGTTGAATGCTAGAAAGAAGAACCGGAGAAGCTAAGATTTGTACTTTATAGGAAATCGAATGAATGAAGATCTGTGCACGCAACACTATACACCGCGAAATTTAGACACTGAAAAAAAAAGTGAAAAAAGAGAGCAATCTACCGCTAAGCACAATATGCCCCCAAAGAAGAAGCAACAAGATGCCAAGCCTAAGTCCAAGACCCACGAAGACAAGGGTTTTGGTATGAAGAACAAGAACAAGTCCAAAAAGGTCCAAGGTCAAATTAATCAGATGAAGCAGGGCCAAGATGGAGGTGCGGCTAAAAAGAGAGAAGCGGAACAAAAGAGGAAAGCCGAAGAAAAGAAGGCTGCCGAACAAGCCAAGAAAGAAGCTGCTGCATTGTTTGGTATTGTCCAGGCCAAAGTACCATTTGGGGTTGACCCTAAATCGATCTTGTGTGAGTTTTTCAAGAAGGGAGTTTGTAACAAGGGAGCAAAGTGTAAGTTTTCCCACAACCCAGATGTGGGTAGAAAGGATGCAAAGAAGGATTTGTACACTGATGCTAGAGCAGAGAAAGAGGCAGACACTATGGACAACTGGGATGAAGAGAAGTTGAGAAAGGTTATTTTGTCTAAGCACGGCAACCCTAAGACCACAACCGATAAGGTGTGTAAATACTTCATCGAAGCAGTGGAAAACGACAAGTACGGATGGTTCTGGACGTGTCCTAATGGTGGTAACGAATGTATGTACAAGCATTCCTTGCCTCCAGGCTTTGTGTTGAAGACCAAGGAACAAAAGAGACTAGAAAGATTGGCTAGAGATTCCGAGCCTCAAATCACATTGGAAGAGTTTATCGAGTTGGAGAGAGGTAGATTGGACAAATCTAAGTTCACTCCGATCACATTAGAAACTTTCAAGGAGTGGAAACTGAAGCAAAAGGCGAAGAAGGACGAAGAGAAGAAGAAGGAAAATGCAAAGAGACCATTGACAGGAAGAGAAATTATCCTCAAGAAGTTCTCCGACAAATTCTACCAAGAGGAGGAAGGAGCCGAAGAAGGCGACGAGATGGATTTGTCAGAATTCAGAAAGGCTTTGCCCGAAACCGGTGAGGAATTTAAGGATTACGGTGATGGCTCTGGCTTCGACGAATTTGGTGCCGAATACAAGGGCGATGTCGCCAACGTACCAACCGAAACCAATGAACAGAAGGAAGTCGGCGAAGAGGTCAATGAAATGCCAAACGGGGAAGCTACGGCTACTGAGGCTTAATGGTTGGCGGTGCATATACGAGAGGCTCGAGCCTTCTCTCATGCAGATTCCGAGACGGTGTTGGGATCTGTCATCTGATCAAAACGGAACTTGTTTGTATTTTGATTACGTGTAATATAGAATTCTTGCTCTAAGGCGCCCTTGGAGCGATTTTGTCAACTAATTGTAAAGAGCTTTCAAAGAATTCCTTGTCATCATCATCGAAGAAGCTCAACGTGACTCCAGTGCCATCTAATGTCTCCAATACACTGACCATGCGTTGAAGCCACAATGCACCCTTGCGGTCAACATCTTCAAGCTCGTAAAACTCGTCGAGGCCATAGAGCCTCTGCAAATTGTCGAATGTGTACGCAGGGGAGGATTTAGGCGTTTCTGTTCGCCTGCGAGGAGGGGGAGGTGGAGGAGGCAAGGAGGATGACAGTGGGGCAGGTGACAGAGCTGCCGATCTGGAGATAGGGCCGCGAGAGTCTGTTACGGCGCGGGCAAGATATCTTCGTTCTGGCAAAGGTGGCAGTTTCGTCAGTTCTACCCGGAGATTAGCGGGCTTTTTAGGTACCATAGGAGAAAGCCGCTTAGGCGGGGAGATATTATCCGGGGGAGGAAAGGTGGAGCGAATGTCGCGGCCATTCACGAGCGGTGGCAGCAGCAGCTTCAGAAAGTGGAGATCAGGAGGGAACAGAGGCAGGTCGGGCAGATTCTGGGATTCGTCAGACAGGAGGTCCAAGAGCGGCGGCGGCGACAGCTCGGAAGAAGAGGCAGGGGCCGGTCGTTGGTTGTGGGTCCAATCCTTCACCATGCGGCGGAGCTCAGCCAAGATGCGCGCGTCATCCACATCAGAAAAGGAGTCTGGAACCACACGGATGTAGATAGCCTTGACCCGTCCCGGGTATGTGGCGGCCAAGTCCGCGTAAGCCTCGAGGTCCTGCTCGCCGGAGTCGCCCACACACACAAAGAGCTTACGGGGGAAGTGGTCGAGGAGCTGGAAGAGCGAGTTGCGTTTGCGCGAGGAAGACGGCTCCATCAACGACAGGATGATGTTGCCGGTGTACTGCTTCAAGTGGAACGAGCCCGGCGGGAGGCGCACGGTGTCGAAATATTGCTGGATCAACAGGTACAACTGCCACGGCAGGTTCAGGACGTAGTGAAACGCGACGCGGCGGGCGTGGAGCGCGTGGAACCACGCAACCACCGGCGGGATGTTCCACGCGGAGATGTCGCCCAAGAGGAGGCGCAGCATGAGCTCGCGCTTGTCGCCCACAATGCCGGTCAACTTGACGGTGTCGTCAATGTCGCTGATCACGGCCACGCCGCCGTCCTCGAGCACGCAAACCTCCTGGAACAGGCACACGGTGTCGTCGGCCGCGGTGCGGACCTGGACCACCGACGGCACGTACGGCACGTCCACGTCGACGTGAAAGTGGCCGTTGGCGTCGGTGGCGGCCGCGAGCTCCACCAAGTCCGGCTGGCGCAGGTTGGCCGCGCCCACCACCACCGACACCTGTGCGCCGCCGATGGAGCGGGCGAGGAACGCCGCTAGGCGCTCGCGCATCAACGAGTCCGGCAGGCCCGGGGCCCGCGTGGAAACCGTGTCCTGCGACAGGAGCGACGCCGCGTCCAGCGACAGCGCGGAGTCACGGAGCACGTCCTGGCGGAGCGCCGGGTCCTCGAGGCGGTCCACCGCGGACGCGGCGGCGGCGTCGTTGGCCGCGGCGCCATGGCCGTAGCGCACCACCTGCTTGGCGAGCGAGAGAATGAGGCGGTTTTTGCGGCTCATGACGCCGGGGCACCACACCCAGCCGCGCACGGACACCACGTACGTGCCGCCGGCGCGCCGCGAGTACGACGGGAAGAGGGTGATGGTGGTGCCGCGGGGGAACGCGAGCGGCAGGCCGTTCTCGTCGTAGTCCACCGGCAGCCGCGCCACGCCCAGCGCAAGCTGCGTGACTGACAGCGTCAAGCGCGGGATGTAGGTGTCGCGGGCGGCGCGGGCCATGCCCAAGAGGCGCTGGCGGCGAGACAGCGCGGTGGCGGCGGACGCCTGCGGCGGCGGCAGCGGCTCCAGCGTCGTGCGGGGCAGCGGGTCCAGGGCCATGCGGGGCAGGAGCGGCAGCGGGGTCTGCGGGAGGGCCGGGGGGCGCGACATGGCGCCACGCCACGCGGGGCGGAGCGCGCGGTAGTCCTTGTAGAAGGCCTTGAGAAACGCAAGCTTGGCGCGGGCACGGCGCGGGCGCAACCAGCGGACAGAGAGGCGGGCGGGGAGGCGGACCTTGAGCGGCGGCGAAATGGCGGGCGGCCGCGGCGAGGCGCTGGGTTGGAAGCCAGACGGTGGCTGGCGGCGGGGCGATGGAGCCGGGGCGGGAGCCGGGGCGAGATTGGGAGCCGCGGGTAGAAGCAGTAGGGCCGCGGTGGGGGAGTGGCCGCGGCGTGGTTGCTAGGGAAGGTGGAAGCGGGCCGGGGCCAGGAGTAGCGAGTTGTAGGTGGGTGCGCGCACTGCCTTTGTGTCTGTGCGAAAGATACGAGCAATGGAGATGGGGGTGAGGGATGGGAGATGGGAGGTAGAGATGGGAGGTAGAGATGGGAGGTAGAGATAAGAGGTAGGAGATTGGTAATTGTGGTTTGTGGGTTGGGTAGATTGGTGGGATTAGGTGGGATTAGGTAGATTGGTGGGATTAGGTGATTAGGTAGATTAGGTGATTAGGTAGATTAGGTGATTAGGTGATTATGTGGGATTAGGTGATTATGTGGGATTAGGTGATTAGGTGATTAGGTAGATTAGGTAGATTAGGTAGATTAGGTGGAATCAGGCAGTTGTTTGGTTTGGGAACACTGCAACTACATAGCTATCCGTCTTTCCTCAGCATTTCCCGGAATTTCCGCCCATTTCCGCCCACCGCCCGCCGCCCATTTCCGCCCACCGCCCATTTCCTCCCCGCCCATTTCCGCCCATTTCACCCCGCCCATTTCATCCCCCGCCCATTACTGCATCATGGCCACATCCCGTACCCAGTCCACCACATCACATACCCAACTCGCGCGCACTGGCTCCATTACCCCAGTCCTGCGTGTTCTGCCTCCTATTGCGCACACCAACACCACACCCATCATGTCGTTGGACGAGATTTCGTTGGGAAACGAGCTCAAGGACGGGTTCAAAACGACCCAGAAATGGATCCACAGAGGAATCGACTGGCTCTCGGACATTGACGAGTTCTACATAGAGCGCGCGGCCATCGAGAGAGAATACTCCGCCCGGCTCCGGGAATTGTGCCAAAAGCACTTTGACAAGAAGGCGAAAAACTCGCTGCACCTCTCTGTGGGAGACGAGCCGCAGATCACCCCCGGCTCGTTGGAATCCGCGTCCGTGGTGCTTTGGAACGACGTCTTGACCCAGACCGAAGCCATAGCCAAGGAGCGTGACCTGTTTGCCTCGGAGCTCCAGACCAAGATCTGCCTGAACTTGGCGTCTTTGCAAACCAAGCTGGACAAGATTGCGCGCCACATCTCCGGAATCAACGACTTCTTGGTGTCGGAGAAAAAAGCGTCCGAGGAGGATGTGGCCAAGGCGAAGAAGGCGTACGATGCCTTGTGCCAGAAAACAGAGGCGGCACGCCAGAAAACAGAAAAGTCCCTGAGCGAGAAGCACCAGCAGAAGCTCCGAGAAAAGGAGGTGGAGATGAACATCGGCAAGAACCACTACATCATCAGGCTTTCCGTCGCCAACCGCTTGAAGGACAAGTATTTCTTCCAGGACTTGCCGGAGGTGCTAGACTACTTCCAGGAGTTGAACGAGTCGCGTGTGGCTATTTTGAACAAGCTTTTGAAGAACGCCAACATCATAGAGCGCAACTCGAACGACAAGGTCAAGGAATTCCTTTTTGCCATTGACGAGACCATTGAGCAAAACAACCCGAAGTTGGACTCGGCAATGTTCGTCAAGCACAACACCGCCGACTGGGCCGAGCCCCAGGACTTCTACTTTGTGCCTTGTGACTTCTGGCACGATGACGAGTCGCTTGTAACCCACGAGCCCGAACTCACGGACTTGAAGAAGAAATTGAGTGCCAGCTTAAACGCGTACTCGGTGGCGAAGGAATCTACCCTTTCGGCCAAGCAAAAGCTCGAGGAAATCTCCAATTCCCGCAAGAGTGGGGCCGAGGGCGCCACGCTCAAGTTCGACATCAAGCTCTTCGAAGCATTGACGCTTTTGCAGAAGTTCATGAAGGAGGACTCGTCTCGCGTTCGCAGCGAGGTGGAGATTGAGATCATCCAGAACTTTGCCGGCGACAAGGACTTGTCGTACCATGAAGTGAAGGCGGAAAAGAAACACCGCTTTGGGCTCTTCAAGAGCAGCAAGCCAGGCACCCAGGAGTTTGCCAACGACACCCAGTCCATCCACACCGCCACAAGCGAGGTCACAACCCACTCCGGAGGCTTGGGTGGGATCTTCAGTTTGCGCCGTAGCAACACCACAGGTGCAGGCAAATTCTCCCCGTCGGCCAAAGCGCTTTATGCCTACGAAGCATCCGGCGACGACGAGGTGTCCGTGGCCCAAGGAGAAGAGTTGGAGGTTGCGGATGCAGACGATGGATCTGGCTGGACCACGGTTCTGACGAGCAGCGGCGCGCGCGGACTCGTGCCAACCAGCTACATTGAGATCACAGCGGAAAAGAAAAAGGGCCCGTCGGTAGCGCCAAGGAGGGGAGCCAAGCGGGTGAAGTACGTGGAGGCCTTGTATGACTACACTGCGGAGGAGCCGAACGAATTGAGTATCCGCGCAGGCGACAAAATCACGGTGATAACGGACGACGTGGACGGATGGACCGAAGGTGAATTGAACGGACACAAGGGTTTGTTTCCGACAGCGTATGCCAAGACAGTTTAGGTGGGATCCTGGGGCGATTTATAGCCTCAAATGCAGACAAGCCACACTTTGCGTATAACGCAGTACCCATACCGCGAGCGCCACGACAACTGCATCAATCAGGGCAACCAAATCGATGGATACTACAAAGTTTTAGCGTAGGAGGTTATTTATAAGACGATAAATACCACATTAAGTATTTGTCAATTTTTGCTAGATAGCATGACCGGTCTAAACCAGCGACAACAAAGTGAGGCCAGCCGATTCAAACAGTAAAAACACAGATGGAATCGTATTGTAGAACATGATGGAAAAAACAGGTAGCATTAAGAAGACGACAGTGCTTAGTAGACGTCACCTGGGATTTCAAAGACAACTTGCTTACCGGTCAACTTGCTGTACAATTGAGAGAAGGATTCGAGCTTGTAGTCAACAGCAGAAGAGTCCTTAGAGTCCAACAAAACCTTTTGGATCTTAGAACCACCAACCAAGTATCTGACTCTCTTGCCAACAATCTCAGTTGGGAAGACCAAGTCCTCCAAGATCTTGTCGTGGACAGCAGTCAAGGTTCTAGATCTTGGTCTCTTTTGGAGCTTCTTAGACTTTCTGGCTGGCTTTGGCAAGATTCTTCTTTCAGCCAAGAAGACAACGTGTCTGTCTGGGAACTTCTTCTCCAACTCTCTGGTCAATCTGATTTGGACCTTTCTGTAACCAGCGACGGATGGAACTGGGACGAAGATGGCCAAAGCCTTCTTACCGCCAGCAACGTCAAACTCCTTGATGGACTTGAATTGCAATGGTCTCAACTCAGCCTTCAAGTCGGTTTGGGCCTCCAAGTCAATGAAAGCTTGGGCGACTTGCAACTCCAATTCAGTTGGGTTTTCAGACAAGATCTTGTTGGCAGCAGACATGTTTGATAATTTGTCGATGTGGAAGAGGAAAATTTTTAGGAGGGAAAAAAACTTGCGAAGGTGAGGTGAAAAAATCCGCCGCTGGGAGTGTACACTGTCCAAGAGAGGCACGGATGCGGTCGCGAGCGATTCGCACCCACCGGCATGCAGGCTCAGACACATGGGTGCACGGGTGTTGCTCGCGCGATTGTTAGTGGCGGTCCCGGTGTGTCACGTGGGCGGTGTGACTGCGAAAACCCGCGAACCCCACACCACTCCACACCCGTCACGTGGCAGCACCGGAACCTTGCCGTCTTGGCTGGGGGAATGGGGGAGCGATTGTTTTGGGTCAGTTAGTTGTTATACGAATCTTGGTGGCGTCACAGCCGTTCGACGCAGTCAGTAAGTATGCTGAGATCTTGATGTGGTAGTATGTTCTAGTTAACAGTGTCTAGATGTTATGTCTAGTATGACTAGTGTCTAGTAAATATTTGTGTGTATCTGGTGTCCAGCATCCACAGTGAAAATAGTAGGTAGCAACGTACAACTACTATAACTAACTAGTAATAGCTAATAACTGGTAATAACATAACTGGTAATAACTAATAACTAGTAATAGCTGGTAATAACTAGTAATAACGAGTAATAACGAGTAATAACGAGTAATAACTAGTAATAACTAGTAATAATCAGTAATAACGAGTAATAACTAGTAATAACTAGTAATAATCAGTAATAATCAGTAATAACTAGTAATAACTAGTAATATGAAGTTATCTAGTAATAACTAGTAATAACTAGTAATATATCTAGTCTAGCAATTTCTAGTACTAGCAATAGTAATAGTAGCAATAGTAATATCTAGCAATAGTAATATCTAGCAATAGTAATATCTAGCAATAGTAATATCTAGCAATAGTAATATCTAGTAATCTAGTAATATAGTAATGCAGTACATCTAGACACATAGACTCCACCTAGCCCATCTAGCCCTAGCCCTAGCCCTAGCCCATCTAGACCAGCCTATCTAGACCAGACTATCTACACCAGCCTATCTACACCAGACTAGTAGACACCTGGACCTCAACAATCTAGACCTGAATCGCAAGCCATCCATCCAACCTGCACACACGGGCCCCCGGAGTAGCGGTAACGATGGTTTGCGTTTTTCCGCCGCCACTACGCCCCCGCCTATTCTCTTCCATGTCTTCCCTCATTGAAAAATCCAAGCGGATCGCCGCCCACAGGGCCGTGGACGAAAACCTTCCTGCAGACGCCAAGGTGGTGGGCGTAGGCTCCGGCTCCACCGTGGTGTATGTGGCGGAGAGATTGGGCCAGTTGCAACACAAGTCGCAGTTCGTGTGCATCCCCACCGGGTTCCAGTCCAAGCAGTTGATCATCGACAACGGGCTCACGTTGGGCACCATCGAGCAGTTCCCGCGCGTGGACGTTGCGTTTGACGGCGCGGACGAGGTGAGCGCCCGCCTCGACCTTATCAAGGGCGGCGGCGCGTGTTTGTTCCAGGAGAAGTTGGTGGCGGAGGCCGCGGCCCGGTTTGTGGTGGTGGCGGACTTCCGCAAGGAGTCTGCGGCGTTGGGGACGAAGTGGACGCAGGGCGTGCCGATTGAGATTGTGCCCAACGCGTACGCCAAGGTGACGCTCGACTTGGAGGCGCTCGGGGCGCAGCGCGTGGTGTTGCGCCAGGGCGGCGCGGCCAAGGCGGGGCCGGTGGTGACGGACAACAACAACTTTTTGCTCGACGCGGACTTTGGCGCGATTGCGGACCCGGCGCGGTTGCACTCGCAAATCAAGGCGTTGGTGGGGGTGGTGGAGACGGGGCTCTTCACCGGGATGGCGGCCAAGGCGTACTTTGGCCAGGAGAACGGCCTGGTGTCTGTGTGGGAGGCGCCCGCCAGTCTGTAGCCGTCATATATAGCATGAACCTACGCTACACGCCATCATAGTACTGTGTTGTTACACGCCATTATTAGTATTGTCTGATAAAGGGTCGGGAGCGCCGCGAGATTGGGCACGGGATGGGGGCCGAGAATTGAAGGGCAGCATCGCCGGGACGCCTATTTGGAGTGGCCCGAGATCCAGTTCAACGTCTCGGCAAGACCCGTGCCGTCGGGCGCAATGGTCGGAATCACCGACCACGTGTGGTTGGCCGAAAGCGCGTTCATGTCGAAGCGCGCAATCAACTCCTTGGGCTTGATGGCGCCCTCCACGTCCTGCTTGTTCGCCAACACAATCAACAAGCAGTTGGCCAACTCCTTGTCGCTGATGACGCGCAACAACTCGTTCTTGGACTCGTCCAAGCGCGCCCAGTCCGACGAGTCCACCACGTAGATCAACGCGTTGGTGCCCGTGAAGTAGTGGCGCCACAAGGGGCGGATCCGCTCCTGCCCGCCGCAGTCCCACACCGCAAACGACACGTTCTTGTGCTTCACGGTTTCCACGTTGAAGCCCACGGTCGGCACGGTCTTGGACGTTTTTCCGAGCTTCAACTTGTACAAGATGGTGGTTTTGCCCGCGTTGTCGAGGCCCAACATCAAGATTCTCATCTCTCTGTTTTTGAAAAGACGGGACTGCGGTGTTAGTAGCGTGCGGCGGGGGCTGCCTCATCAGAACATACCACTAAGACTCCCATGGCGAAATAACGAGCGTGGGGTTGGTGCTGGAGGGTGGTGTAGCACAAAAGGAGCGGCTGGCGGGTTTTTTTCTTGCCGTGGTGCTCGGTGGTTTAGACGAGACGGGCGTCCGGCATGCGCGACTATGCATGGTTCGGCAGACGCGTGAGAATCCGTCGCAGACGACAATTTGGCCCAAATGGGCCCGGCCTAAACGGGGCTACGGGCCCAAACGGCACCGGCAGACCCCCGGCATGCGGCCAATACGCTGCGTCGGCCAATACGCTGCGTCGGCCAATACGCTGCGTCGGCGTGGCCGGGTAGCCGCTGCTTTCCGGCTACTGCCGCATCTTGTCCTGCGCGCTTGGCCGGTTTGCGATCTAGCCTATTGTGTGGGGCACCACGGAAGGTTTCGAGGGAAGCGCGGTCACGGGCAGAAATGGGGTGTCTGGGTTTGGATCTGGTTTGGGGTTGGTTTGGTGTCTGGGTGTTGGGATCTGTGGTTGGGTCTGGTTTGGGGTTGGGTCTGTTTGGGTCTGTTTGGGTGTGGTGCGGCTGTCGCGCCAGTATACAAAATATTGTGGAAATGGAACAAAATATCAAATTTAAATTTCGCACTTTCCATGGTGAAGCCCACTTCGTGTATTTAGTCTACTTGTGTTTGTATTTGTATTTGTATTTAATCTACTTTGTGTATTTGTATTGTATTTATTTGTCTTTGTGTTTGTATTTATTTGTATTATTTGTCGCCCAGTGGCCTAATTCAGAATTGAGATGACAACATGGGGAATAAATATCAAATTTAAATTTTAGCCCATTTATCTCCCTTTAGATGCACAGCACCAAGATTCTCCTGCTGCATTCCTCCATCCCATTCTTGTGCATGTACTGCCAGATATCCACCGCACCAGTGCCATAGTGAAAGCACGCCAAACCCACCACATGTAGATTTTTTGTCGCTAGTATACCTGCGCTCTTACGTTTCTTAAGACCGGATAATCATAAAGCCGACCTAAAAATGCACGGCCTAGTGTAACTCCGAGATGACGTGATTTCGCGCTCCAAAATCCGAACTGGCCTCGTACTATTGGCTCGCCCAGTAACACCTCGGATGCCCAACACAGTGACCTATCTGGACAAAGTATCTGATGCCTCTCCAACCAATAATGCCAGCGTGTTCGCCTTGGTTCAGCACTGCAGATAATTACGTGTGGCTGGGGACAGACCAAGAGGCTATTGTAGAGCCAAAGCCCGAGCGCAAGTCAAGTGCGGCAGCGGCTTTAGTGCTAAAATTCCTGCCGCCTTGGGATGTCCGAGTTTCTCTAAGCCCGATTATACCATGACGTGCATAATTGCCTTAAAGCCGATAATATACGTCAATGTGTCCGAGGTAACGCCGACGTCGCCCTTCGTAAGTCCGAAATCATAAAGCCGATCTGGCAAGGAATCATAAAGCCGATCTTGCAGGGAATCATAAAGCCGATCTTATAAGAAATCATAAAGCCGATCTTATAAGGCCGAACTCATAAAGCCGATCTTATAAGAAATCATAAAGCCGATAATCTGTCATACATCATACAGATTTTCTCATAAGCCCGAAATATACCATAGCATCGTTTTCATAAGGCCAACTAGTCCTGAATCGTAAGACCGAATTTGTGAGAAAACTTCGACATCACCAATTCTCATTGTGAGTAAAATGGCCGATGTAAGATTCATCGAACAATTATATAAGGGAATTTACAATCAGTACCCCTGTGATTGTTCGCAAGGTTTCATAGTAACGAAAAGCGATGTCATAGGAAAACAGCGCCGACAGCAATGTCGGCTCATAAGTCCGGTGTGGTAATAGTGAAGCCACAGGCTCGTAAGACCGAAATCACTATCCAAATGGAAGTCTCGTAAGACCGAAATCACTATCCAAATGGAAGTCTCGTAAGACCGAAATCATAGCCAAATGGAAGTCTCGTAAGACCGAAATCACAGCCAAAATGGAAGTCTCGTAAGACCGAAATCATTAGCCAATATCGTATGGCCTGCAAGAACTCATCGGCTGATAATTCAGAACTCATTGGCTGATCACCGAGTATACAACTACGTATTGGTGCATCGATACAGATTTCTACACGGCACCAGCCTGAATTATTTCCACATAGTGAATGGCGTGACAAAGCTTCTCATCCATACATACGGCAGGTCCCTAATTTGAATTGACTATCTATGTATTTTCCACCTATTTCATCTTTTCGTACCGCTGGATGATTCTCTCCAACGAAAGACGCACATCGCCCTTGTTGAAGTGCTCCAAGTTGTAGTACTTGGGCGCCAATTCCACAAGCCATTCCGGACGCACATTGGTCACGGTACGGATGTAGTTCTTGGACGTGAGCACAAACTCATTGTAGATGACCCACTCATTCTCTTTGGCCAACACAGTCAGCGGGTGAATCAAGACATCTTGGTTGTCCTTCACGGTCAAAAAGCCCTTGTTGCCACTCTTCTTTTTCGCCACTTGCATGAACAAGCCTGCCGTCATGGCCTTACGGATGTTGTCCCAGTAGGAGGGGTCCTCAAATGGAGTAGAGTTCAATTCCAAGTCGTGGCGCTCCATAAGACGATGCAATTGAGACCTGACGCTCTTGGCGGACTGAAGCGACCGGTACGACAAGAAGTTGTCGCGACACCACTGGTGCAAACCGACGTTGTAGGCATCGTCGGAGTTGAACGCCTCGTACACGTTGAGCAACGTCAAGTGATCGCCGTCGGGGTGGGCAAACGCCATTTTCATCTCGTCCGCTCTCTTTCTGGCGGAAGCGGGACGCACAAACACGTTAGGCACCGACAAAAGGGCCACGATGGTCAAGATCTCCTCGGAGCAGTTGAAGGCGGGAGAGCCAATCAACATCACCGCCAAAGTCGGGTCCAAGGGGAAAAGCGAAGCCATGCGGCCCAACGCGGTCAACTCTCCCTCGTCCGAGAGACACTGCAAGTAGTTCAACTCCTCAAGCGCACGCATCATGGTTTCGGGCGCCGGAGGGTCCATGAAGTCGAAGTGGACCAAGTCGTCCACACCCAACTTCTTGAGCTCCAACACGGTGTTGGCCAAGTTACTTCTCAAGATCTCGGGGTACAGCTGCTCGATCAACTCCTTCTTGAATGCCTCTTCCGTGTACAACCGGAAGCACTTTCCGGGGCGGGTACGACCAGCTCTACCGGCTCTCTGCTGGGCCGAGGCCTTGGAAATGGGCGACACGAGCAAAGACTGCACTCTGATTCTAGGGTTGTACACGTTCTGCTTGGAAAAGCCCGGGTCCACCACATACACGATACCGTCGATGGTCAAGGACGTTTCGGCAATGTTGGTGGACACGATGACCTTTCTTCCCGGTCTGCCATGCGGGTCGTGGTTTGCCGGGGCGGGCTCGAAGATCTTCTGCTGCTGGTGGGGCGGCAAGGAGCCGTACAAAGGGTACACCTTCAACGGGCCGCAGCCCTGCTCGCGGATCAACTCGTCGCCCTCCAACTGGATCTTGCGGCAGGCGTCTTCGATCTCTTCTTCACCGGTGAGGAACAAAAGCACGTCGCCCTCGTCCTCTGTGGCATGGATCTGCAACACCGTGCGGATGGCCGCGTCCAAGT
Organism: Clavispora santaluciae; assembly: GCA_022577645.1. Taxonomy (NCBI): domain Eukaryota; kingdom Fungi; phylum Ascomycota; class Pichiomycetes; order Serinales; family Metschnikowiaceae; genus Clavispora; species Clavispora santaluciae. The sequence goes on from JAJNMX010000009.1 coordinate 106,036, forward strand.
AGTCCTTCTGGTACTCGGGGGTGTAGTAGATCTCCACCGGGTGGGTGCGGCCGGGGACGGCGAGAAGCGGCGCGTCGTGGAAGTACTTCTGGAACTTCTCCGCGTCCAACGTGGCGGACATGATGATGAGCTTCAAGTCCGGTCTGCGGGTGGTGACTTGCTTGAGAAGCCCCATCAAGATATCCGTGGCCAAGGTTCTTTCGTGCGCCTCGTCCAAGATGATGCACGAGTACTTGGACAAGTCGTGGTCGTCCATGGCCTCTCTCAACAACATACCGTCGGTCATGTACTTCAACACGGTCTTGGGCGAGGTCTTGTTGTCGAACCGGATGAAGTAGCCCACCTCCTGGCCGAGCTCCACGTCCATCTCGTCCGCCACTCTCTTGGCCACGGACATGGCCGCCACTCTTCTGGGCTGGGTGCACGCCACCTGGTGGCCGGACAAGTGCGGCATGTCGTCGTAGAGCACAAACTGCGGGATCTGCGTCGTCTTACCCGAACCGGTTTCTCCCACAAACACCATGATCTGCGTGCTGTGGAAAATGCGCAAGAACTCGTCTCTCTGCGCATGCACAGGCAAGTCCCGCCGGACACGCAAGATGTCGCAGTACTTCTGCGAGAACTCGCGGCCCGTGAAGGGGTTGATCTTGCCGCTTTCCAACCGGCGCGCCGTTTCGGCGGTGGTGTTGTGTCTCTCGAGGCCGGAGAACTCGCCGTTGTCGTGGAAGTCCACCGCGGGCTCCTGGGTGCGGGGGTGGTGCTTCAACGACTCCTCTGCGGCCTCGGCGACCTTTTCCGCCTGCGAGTCGAGCTTCTGCTTCTTGTGTTTTTTTTCTTGGGGCATGGTGGGAGAAGAAAAGTGGTGGGTCAAGTCATCGCACTGCGGGTGTACGCAGGTCGCAACTGGGGGCGGGTTGGTTGGGTTGTAGGTTTGGTGGTTGGGTTGTAGGTATGGTGGTTGGGTTGTATGTATGGTGGTTGGGTTGTAGGTTTGGTGGATGGGTTGTAGGTTTGGTGGATTGGGGATGGGAATGGGGATGGGATGAGAATTGGGTTTGGTGTGGTGGATTGGTGGTTTAGTGGTATCTGCACCAGACCTGTACCCTGATATCAGTAGATACAATAGTCTACCCATACAGATACAGCAGATACGTCCCTAACGTCCCTAACGTCCCTAACGTCCCTAACGTCCCTAACGTCTCTAACGTCCCTAACGTCCCTAGCCAGTTAAACAGTTAAACAGTTAAAAAGCTAACAGTTAAAAAGTTAACAGTTAACAGTTAACAGTTAACAGTTAACAGTTAACAGTTAAACGTTAAACGTTAAACGTTAAACGTTTAACGTTAAACGTTAAACGTTAAACGTTATACAGTAAACAGCAAACAGTAAACAGTTACCTACCCGTCAACATGTAACCACATCTACCATTGATCTCGTGCTATTGATCCCATTGAGGTCAACTCAGTGCGTCTGGTCTTCGCACGGCGCGCAGCAAGGTGGAATCTGCCCAAAGCCACCCAATTCCAAAGCCACCAAAGCCACCAAAGCCACCAAAGCCACCCAATCCCCTATTCTCCACATTCTCACCCCATTTTCACCCCATTCCCACCCCATTCCCACCCCAATACGCTCCGGCGCAAACCCCAGGACCTCCATACCCCGCCGTCCGCTACATTGTCCCCGCGCAAAACGCCCGACCAAACTTTTCACCATTTCTTCATGACGCCCAAAAACTGCGTGTTCGAGGCCGTGGCCATAGCGGGCGCGGCCGTGCGCGTGGCCCAGGACTCCGCCGTCGTGCTACAGAGAGACGCGCGCCGTGCCTGGGCCTCGTCCTTTTTCGCCCACTGCGACCCCAGCACGCCCATGTGGGCCGAGCTCCAGCGCCAAGCGCACCGGGCGCGGGGGCGCGAGAAGCGGGTGGCGGCCAAGACCGCCAAGAGGCACTACCACCGGGGCCGGGACCACCCGGGCCGGGACCAGGACCAGAACCAGAACCAGATCCAGAACCAGTACCCCAAGCACGTGGTGGGCACGGCCGAGCGGCCGGCGGTCCAGTTGTCGCAGAGCGAGGTGCCGTCCACGCGGTTGGCCCGCATATTCCACTACGGCACGCTTGCGGCGGAGGTCGGGTTGAGCGCCGCGTCGCAGGGCCTCAAGAGCTACGCCAGCGGGTCCAAGGTGCTGGTCAAGTCGTTGCTTCTCAGCCCCGCCAACATCGAGCGCATGGCGCGCAAGTTCTCCAAGATGCGCGGCGCCGCGTTGAAGGTGGGCCAGATGATGTCGTTCCAGGACGCGTCGGTGTTGCCGGCGGAAATCCAGCACATCTTGCTGCGGGTGCAGAACCTGGCGCACTACATGCCGCCGGGCCAGTTGAGCCGCGTGATGGCCAAGGAGTTGGGCGCGGACTGGCGCCAGAAACACTTTGCGTCCTTCACGGACGTGCCGTTCGCGGCCGCGTCCATCGGCCAGGTCCACGACGCGGTGACCGAGGACTTGACGCCGGTGGTGGTCAAGGTGCAATACCCGGGCGTGGTGGCGTCCATCGACTCCGACTTGAACAACCTCTTGATGCTCATGACCGCGTCGTCCATCTTGCCCGCCGGGTTGTTTTTGGACAAGACCATCGCCAACGCCCGCGTGGAGTTGAAGTGGGAGTGCGACTACATCCGCGAGGCGCAGAACTTGATCCGCTTCCGCGCCTTGGTCCAGGACGACCCCGTGTTCACCGTGCCGCGCGTGCTCCACCAGATGTGCGGCGAGCACGTCATCACCATGGAGAAGATGCGCGGCACCGAGATCGTCAAGGGCGACTGGGACCAGCCCACCAAGAACTGGATCGCCACCAACATCATGCGCCTCTGCTTGTTGGAGCTCAAGCAGTTCAAGTTCATGCAGACTGACCCCAACTGGGCCAACTTCTTGTACAACCCGGACACAAAAAAGATCGAGTTGCTCGACTTTGGCGCCGCCCGCGACTTCAGCGACGCCTTTGTCGCCGACTACTGCGAGGTGTTGCGCGGCTCCGTCAGGCGCGACCGCGCCGCGGTCGAGGCCTACTCGAGAAAATTGGGCTACTTGACCGGCTTGGAGAGCCCGCAGATGACCAACGCGCACATCGAGTCCGTCATGGTGTTGGGCGAGGCCTTCTGCCCGCAGCCCAACGACGCCCCGTTCGACTTTGGCCTGCAGACCATCACCGACCGCGTTCGCGATAACATTGGCTTGATGTTGAACGAGCGCTTGGCGCCGCCGCCGGAAGAAACCTACTCCTTGCACCGCAAGCTCAGCGGGGTGTACTTGCTATGCACGAAGCTCAAGGCCACGGTTCCGTGCGCCCAGCTCTTCAAAGAAATCATTGGTTACTAGCCGCCTTTTCCATCCTGTACATATGACTCTCATGAATTAATCCGCCGTATGCTCCACAAGCCCTCGGCCGTATGCTCCACAAGCCCTCAGCCGTATGCTCCACAAGCCCTCAGCCGTATGCTCCACAAGCCCTCGCCCGTATGCACCACCACACCCGTCCCCGTACTGCAGACGAACACCGCCTTATCACCACCTGGCCCGCCGCCTCTTCACCGCCAATCTTTCCCGGCATAATTTCGCCTTCAGCACCCCCCGTATATCATTGCGCTAGTTTCCCTGCCCCTAATGATCCCCACTCGGGGACCTTCGCGGTACCCAAACCGGGTACCCAGCAACCCGATCGAGCTGTTGGCAAATGCCTTGCCCGATGAAGAAGATGACGCAGAACAGGACATTTCCTTTTCGTTTGCACCGGCCGGGCGCCGCAAAGGCAAGTTTTTGGCCAAGCACAACTCGGTCATCTTGGCCGAGAGCGGGAAAAAGGTTCACCGGTCCGATTCGTTCTTCAACTCCGAGTTTGAGAGCTTTAACGATGACTCGTTCCACGATTTGGAATACTCGGATAGCAACATCAGCGTCCCCATTCTAGACCCGCATCGCCAGATCCACAGAGTGCCCACGCGCCTCCGAATGACCTGGAAGCTCCTCAGGAAGTTTCTTCGCTCGCCAATGTTCCAAAACGTGCTCAAGTGCTCGCTTGCATACCTAATAGCGTCGTTGGGAGTCTACTGGGGCCCGTTCAACCATTTCTTGGGCAATACCGACTCGAAGCATGTGGCGGCCACCACCGCGGTCTATTTCCACCCAGCACGCACTAAGGGCTCAATGCACCAACTGATTTTGTTTGTGCTTCTTTCCTTGGCCTACAGTTTCGTCATTTCATTGAGTTGCCGTTCTGTCTCCGCCTACTTTTTCAACAGCGGCAACGACGAGATCAGCTATCTCATAGACTTGGTCGTGAGCTCCATCGGCCTCGGAGTGATTGCCTTCATGAAGCAGAAGGTCAACCGGCAGACGTTCAATACCGCTTGCTCATTGGCTTCCATCTCCCTCGTCGCATGCATCATAAAGGAGGGACTGCTAAACTCAAACACCATCCCGATGGGACGACTAATCTCAACCGCTCACGTTGTGCTAATCGGCTCGCTTATTCCGGTGATCATCTGCTACTTGATCTGGCCAAAAAGTGCCGTCACAGCGCTACGAACGTCCTTGAACGACTCCTTCAATATCATGTCGTCACTTTTGTCCATAACCACTCACCGTTTCTTGCACGGAGACAAAATCACGCCAAAGGACGCAGAGATCTTTGCCTTGCTTCGCAAAAAAACCACCGATCTCAAAGGTAGCCTCGAGGAAGCGCAATACGAACTCTGCGTGGTGGGGAAAACAAAGGAGTTTGAAATGTACACCGAAATAGTGGATGCCACCATTGCCTTGCTGGAGCACTTGCAGGCCTTGCGTTCTTCCTGTGAAATGCAGTGGCTGCTTTTACACGATCTGGAACCGGTTTCCCCCGCCTCCCAAAACAGCTCAAATGGCCAAGAAGGTGCAAACGTTCAACCCCACCTTGACACCGATTCCGTTCGGAGCTTGTCCAGCTACAATTCAGACATTATCCGCCTTTCGCAATCAATGGAAAACATGAGCGGAGTTAATGCTGCAGACACGTCATTTCAAGAGACGAATGATATGGATTACAACGCAATGTACCCAACGCAGCTATTTGACCTCTTTGTTTATTACTTGGCTCCGTCCATCAAATCTTTCGTGTTTACTGTTAAAGAAGTGCTCAGCGCGGTTCCATTTGAAAAGAAATTCGTGGAAGAGAGCGGATACGATTTCTTCGTCAAGTCCTCGAATTACAGACTATCATTGGCCAAGGCGGTCGAACTCTTCGAAAACAAGCAAGAGAGATCCTTTGACAAACTTTACGCACAAGACATTTTCAAACCCAGCAATTATGCGTTCAAGACTGATCAGGAAGAAGTTACGGCGTGCTGTGGAAACTTTTCCTACTTGATGGCTTTGTACGGGAACCAGCTTATACACTTCTTGGAGTTGACAGAAAAATTCGAGGCGGTATCCAAGTCAAGTCCTCGCTCGTGGGATTGGTGGAAGTTCTGGAAGAAGAGCGCAAAGTCCAAGAAGGAGGCACATCTCAATTCGACCTTTGTCGAGGCGCTTCGAGAACTAAAGTCGCAAATCAACCCTGCCCGCTACAGTGAAGCAACAGAGAGAACGACATTGCTCCCTACTACAAGAGACATTGATAATCTCCGGCTTCGGATCTGGCGATCACTCAGCTTTTTTCGCAGATCCGATATCCAATTCGGCTTTCGTGTTGGCGTTGGCGCCTTCTGCATTTCCGTTTTTGCGTTTATTCCGAAAACAAGAGAAATATTTGAAACATGGCGTTTGGAATGGACTCTTGTAATATATTGCATAATGATGAACAAGTCGCTCGGGGCAACTACCATGACAGTGAAATGGAGAATTGTTGGAACCTTTTTGGGAGCGCTTTCCGCGTTCTTGGTGTACACGATTTTCGACGGAAATGGAGTGGCATTGGCCATAGCAGGATTCTTACTCTCTATTCCCTGTTTCTACATTATCATTTACTGGAAGAAGAACAATGCCTACGGTCGGTTCATTCTTTTGGCTTACAACTTGACTGCGCTTTACTCGTACAGTATGGCACAGAAAGACTCAGAGGATGGTTACGAAGGAGGAGATTCGCCTATAGTGGGAGAGATTGCGTTCCATCGCTTCGTTTCCGTATCTATCGGAATCGTATGGGCGTTGTTTGTGGCAGCGGTATTTCTTCCCAACAGCGCCCGTGGCAGATTAAAGGCCGGGCTAACGGTATTGTGGCTTCGCATGGGGGTGATTTGGAACAGCGATCCTTTGGATTATCGAGAAACAAGAGATGGAAGCAATTTTGTTGGCATCAAAGATTTTAAGAACACAAGACACTTGCTCAGTGAGTGCCAGACTCTCCTAAAGCAGGCCCCGGTGGAATTTCGGTTGAAAGGAAGCTTTCCGAAAGCCATTTACGAGAGGCTTCTTGCCAGCACATCTGCCATCTTGGATGCGTTTCTGAATTTCCAGCTCATGGTCGAGGTCGACTGCCGAATGGAACCAACCGAAGGCTACGTGTTAGAATATATCGCCAACGAGCGCAGCGAACTCGAGCATCGCATATTTTTGATCTTCTACATGATTGCTAGTGCACTAGCATTGGGGTTCCCGCTTCCAACTAAGCCGGCCTCCACCGAGCATGCCAAAGTACGGATGCTTTTGAAGCTCAGCGAAATGAGAACCAAGTCAACCCAAGAGCAAATGCACTTGACCAACGAAGATTACGTGTTGCTATACTCATACATTTTGGTGAGCACGACCATCAGCACCGAGCTCGACAAGATCATTCAGCTGATCAAGGAGTTGTTGGGCGACATTACAGAAGACATTTTTTCTTTGGTTTGAGCCGATTTGGCTGTCAGCCGCATGAGGGCTCCAAGGATGCATTGGATGCGCGTCTGCTATTGTCTCGGGCGCTTCTCCAATATTGTACGCACGTGACCCCCGGGGTCTTGTGCAACAAATAGAATTGTAGAAATTCCCGATTATACGCTGCATTTACTTTTAGCTCAAAGCTTCCATTTTTTTGAGCTGCTATACATTTAATCGACGTTTATCGTCCCCTACTGCATAATCCATTCCTCTCCCTCGCTCAAAGCCATGACAAAGCAGCAAGAGGTCCCCGATGACTACGAATCATTATTCAACCGTTTGGATATCAAGCATGAAGGAGAGATCACTTTACAGGATTTCAAAAAGGCAATCAAGTCATTAAACCATCCTGTCGGAGATAGTCCGGATCTAGTGGAAAAAGTTTTTTATTCGCTCGACAGCAACAAAGACAAGGTGATAGATTTTAACGATTTTAAACTTTACCTCACCACAACTGATGACCAAATCTTGAAGGGCTTCAACAAGATAGACCAGGACCACGATGGAAAGTTGTCGAAGGAAGACTTTATGCACTATCTTAAAAAGACCCTCAACCTTAGTCCATCGAACAACATGTTGGACAACATTTTCAGTCGTATAGACCACAATCAGCATGGTTACATTACCTACGATGAATTCAGGGCCTTCCTATTGTTAATGCCTCGTTTGCATGGATCCAGAATTAAAACAGCGTTCAATTTCATTGCAGAAGAAGTCGAAGTCTCGTCTGATGGTGATGTCACCTTAATCAACCAGTTCTTGAGCGGTTTTGGGTTTTTCTTAGCTGGTGGTCTCTCTGGCGTTGTCTCTCGTACATGTACGGCTCCATTCGACAGAATCAAGGTGTTTTTAATTGCTAGGACCGATTTGTCGTCTACTGTTATGCATTCGAAGAAAGAAATTGCCCGCGTGGTTGCTTCCGGCGCCTCACGTCATGTAATCGAAGAAGCTAGACGCAATTTGGTTCAGCTTGAATTGGAAGCTTCTAAAAGTGGACCAGAGCCACCACATCGCAGAACAATCAGGTCCCCTATCATTCAAGCGGCTCGTACAATCTGGAAACAAGGAGGATTCAAGGCATTTTACGTGGGTAATGGATTGAACGTTATCAAAGTTTTCCCCGAATCAGCAATGAAGTTTGGATCCTTCGAAGCGGCAAAGAGATTCTTTGCAAGAATAGAAGGCGTTGACGACACATCCAAGTTATCGAAGGTTTCCACTTACTTGGCGGGTGGCCTTGGTGGTGTGGTGTCTCAGTTCACTGTCTATCCTATCGACACGTTGAAGTTCAGATTGCAATGTTCCAACCTTGATTCTCTGGTTAAAGGAAACGAGCTTCTATATCAAACCGCGAAGAATATGTATCGGGAGGGAGGTCTTCGGATGTTTTACAGAGGCATTTTTGTCGGAACAAGTGGTATCTTCCCCTATGCCGCATTGGATTTGGGAACATTCAGTACTATAAAAACGTGGCTTGTCAAGAAGCAAGCAAAAGAGATGGGGATCCCGGAAGATGAGGTGAAATTACCAAACTACAAAGTGTTGTCTCTTGGTGCCATTTCTGGAACTTTCGGTGCCACTGTTGTCTATCCAATCAACTTGTTAAGGACAAGATTGCAGGCACAAGGCACTTATGCCCATCCATATCGTTATGATGGCTTCCGTGATGTTTTGATAAAAACCATAGAAAGAGAAGGCTTCCCCGGTTTATTCAAGGGCTTGGTGCCCAACTTGGCCAAGGTTGCACCGGCTGTGTCAATCAGTTACTTCATGTACGAGAACTTGAAGAACCTCATGGGATTAAACAACAAATTGGACTAGATGATGAGATTTTAATGACCAGGATCTACTATAAATTTTTTCTTTTGAAAGAACTTTTCTCTGAAAGAAAACCGGATCTACAAAAACATATATGCCGCCGTTCATAGAGCCTATGATATATATTCATTATGTATGTCGAAGCAGACAAAGCCTACACTCGTTTCCCCTAGCGGCACAAATTTTGTGGGTCTCGTGTCTCGTAGCAGTGTGAGTTTTGCCCATACATTGTTTTCAGCAGTCGAAAGACTGACGGCCCCGTCAATATTGAGTAGAAGCTTGAAGAAAAACGAAGGATTCGGGCTGCCCTGTGCCCTCTTTAGCTCCTGAATGTGCAAGAACATAAGGCTTCGCAACTCCGTGGACAAATTTGCCCGGGTCAAATCCGGCAAATCAAGGCGGGCCAGTTTTGTATCCAGTGATCCGGTCAAGAAATCGAGTGACGTGAAGTGGCCAGCCAACCCCACAAATTGGCTAAAGTTTGCAATATACCTTTTGCACACATGGAGATTGGTTTCGTCGTAGATGAGCACAACGACTTCATGTACTTTTCCGCCGCCATTCTTTTCTACAAGCACCCTGATCATGTTGTTGGCAAAGTCCACCAAGTAATCCGACAAGTCGGGAACGCGGGACTGGTGCACAATGTTGTCCAAGTATTCTCTCTCATCGTAGGACTCGTCGGCGTATATTTTGTTGTAGTAGAGAATTTCGCCGATCCAGACCACGAGGAAATCCCGCACGTGGCAGATGACCTTTTCCAATGTGAGAGGCTCCATGATGAACCCGGCGGTGTGGGGGATGTACAGGTGGGTGCATCCCAGGGTCGCGTGCAGTAGGACCGCGCGACATAATCACCCCGCGGTGCGACACGCGCCCCACCACTGCACCATCCAACTACTGTTGCAGCTGCACCACTGCACCATCCAACTACTGCACCATCCAACTACTGCACCACTGCACCACTGAACCATCCAACAACTGCACCACTGCACCCGCAACAGCCATTTCTGCCATGATTGCATCCATTGCCTCGTCGGACGTGGCGCGAATCACCTCCGGCCAAGTGATAATAGAGCTCCTATCCATAGTAAAAGAGCTCGTAGAAAACTCCATTGACGCCGGCAGCGACATGATAGATGTCACATTTGCGAACCACGGCATTGCGTCGGTGGAAATCACCGACAACGGGTCCGGAATAGAGAAGGAGGACTTCGAGTCCCTCTGTCTCAAGCACTATACATCCAAGCTCGAGACGTTCGAAGGACTCTCTTCGGTGAACACTTTGGGATTCCGCGGCGAAGCCATGAGCTCCATCTGCTCCGTGGCCAAAGTCAAGATCACCACGTGCACCAAAGCCAGCTATCCCCGGGCCACGGAGTTGGAGTACGATAGCCTCGGGCGGCTCGTTTCGCAAAAGACAAAGGTCACGGGCAAAAGAGGAACCACGGTCACGGTGACGAGCATATTCCACGACATGCCCGTGCGGCAGAAAAACTTTGTCAAGCACGCCAAGCGAGAGTACTCCAAGTGTCTCGCGGTGCTCATGGCGTACTTGTTGGGCTACACCCACATCCGGTTTGCCGTGTACAACATCAGCGAGAGCACGGGCAAGAAGAGCATGGCTTTGGGCTCCAGAGGAGGAAAGTCCAAGACGACGGACGTTCTCACCAGCATATTCGGAAGCAATGGCGCCCACGGCCTCGTGCAGGTGGCCCTAACGGCAGACAACATCGACGCCCGGTTCAAGTTGGCCGCCAGTGCGGTGCCCAAAAGTCTCAGCATGACCGTGAAGGGGTGGATTTCCGACTACTCGTTTGGCATGGGCCGCGGGGCGGCCGACCGGCAGTTTCTTTACATCAATAACCGCCCGGTGACGCACAAGCGATTCAGCAAGGTCATCAACGAGGTTTACCGGGGGTTCAATACCACGCAATCGCCGGTCTATGTGTTGAATGTTGAAATCGGTACTGCGTTTGTGGACCAAAACGTCACGCCCGATAAACGGCTGGTGATGGTGCAATGTGAGGATGTGCTTTGCGAAGTTTTACGAGAAGAAGTATCGCACTTTTACGAGAAGCGGCATAACTCGGTGCCCAAAAACCACCTTGTGGCGGAATCGCAAGGAGAACCGGAGATGGGCAAGGCCAAAGTGCGCCCAACACCAGGTGACATGCGCCAGCCGGACGGGCGCACCTCAGCCGCATTACAGGCACATGCCCCAAACGAGACTGACGTCCGCCGTGCCCAAAACGTGAGGGTGCCGCAGGCGCGCGACATCACCTGCGACGTGCAGGCGCGAACGTCGGCACCCCTAACTGCTGCTCCGGTGGAGGAGGAATGCGTCGAGCCCAAACCGGAGGTGCATGAGCGCAGCGAAAAAAGGGGCACCAGCCGCCAATCACAGCAGCGCACGGAACAGACCCCCACGTGCGCACAGAGGCACGAGTGGGCGCCGACGCCCGATTCGGCAGCCAGTATTCACCGCGACCGCTCTTTATCGCCCCAAGTACTGTCCTCCCTGCAAGATCATGCGCCCGCGCAGCGATCACCCACCCAGACTGCGTGCGCGCATCATGTGCCCAGGAAACAAGGTGACGTGTCGCCGAGCAGCAATCCACACGCAGATGGTGACGACAATTTTGCGGACGTGACGGAAAATGTGCTCGAGGCGCTCTTTGTGGCGGAAGAGCCCGACACCGCCGCCACGGATTCGATGCCCGTCACCGCCACCTCCACTGTGGCGCTACCCCAGTGCAGTATCCGACGCACGTACTGCTTGGAACGGCTAATGCGGTGTCCTGCGCCCACCGAGCATGAAAAAAGCGCCTGTCAGTCCCTGTTGGCCAGCATCCAGGACATCCAGCAGACACTAAAAATACACAAGGAAGACTTTGCCTGCATGCAGATCGTGGGCCAGTTCAACCTAGGCTTCATTGTGGTGGTGCACCAAAGCAGGCTCTTTATTGTCGACCAACATGCGCTGGACGAGATTTACAATTACGAGAAGTTGATGCAGTCGCTTGTGCTCCGGGCCCAGCCCCTCGTCGCCCCTCGCGTTCTAGAGCTTTCGCCCATAGACGAAATGGTGCTCTTGGAAAACATCCAGAGCCTTCGCCGCAACGGGTTTGTCGTGGAAGAAGATGCAAACGGCGTTCCGGGCCGCCGCGTCAAGCTTGTGGCGCTGCCTGTACTGAAGAATGTTATTTTTGACGATGGAGATCTCCACGAACTCATGCATAAGTTGCATGAAAACGGCTTTTCGCATCGTGCATCACCTGGTGGGGCACGCCCTCACCACACGGTTCGGTGCAATAAAGTGGACGGAATGATAGCGCTGCGCGCATGCCGAAAGAGCATCATGATCGGCCAGTCGTTGACAAAACGCACCATGGCGAAGGTGGTGCGCCATTTGTCGCATCTTCTGAAGCCGTGGAACTGTCCCCACGGCCGCCCGACAATGCGACATTTGGCGGATTTGGAGCTGCGGCGATTTAGCTTGGACTATGTGCTATAAACAAGGTGACTTTTAGTTGGCGCGCGCCACGCCTTTCCTGGGGCATGTATGCAACGTTAGCCTATCAGCCGACAGTTGGATTTGCCAAGAATTTTTGTAGATGGGAGATAAGCGGACCCCTAAACACCGGAGCGTGCTTGGGCCTGTGCGCTCGAAAGATGAATGTGCTGCATCTACATATTTTTCAATGTCACCACGTTTTTCACCTCCAAGCGTCGCCATGGTCGGCGCAAAAGATGAGCGCATAGGATTTACATCGAATCGCGGGCACTGCATACCTGGGGCTGTCCACGCTTGCAGATAAAGTGTCGCTCGATTTACATGACGTAATCTATAGGGGAAGGTCCAAGCTACATCTGTATTCGTAGAGCTGAATGGAACCCCCCAGGAGCGGAGACAGAAAAGCCGATTCGTTCAAGCCTTCACCTGATGCATGTTCGTGTTCACCCTTGTGCGCCGTCCTGACGTCTAACCATGAATTAGGCAATTCCTCGCGACATAATCTTCCTTTTAGATCGCTATATACAATATACTGCTCAACAGAGTGTACCTTTTGCATACAGCGGGGTTATATGCAGACATTACATATTTTCTTCCCCACAGGAACAAGCGCTAGGTTCAGCAAACAAAGTCCAACACTGTTTCATTTTTTCCCATAGCTCCCAGAACCACCTTTCGTTCCCATTATACCAACCCCACCTCCAACGATCCCTCTGTTTATTCCGAGTGAATACAATCCTCTCAGCTTGCGAATGGTATAGCGCGCCTCCTCCCAGAATAAGTCAAGCCTTGTGTTCTCGTATTTTTCATCGGGATGACAATGGACAACCTAGATAAAGACCCAGAGGATAAGCAGCTATCTAAGACGGCCAAAGTCCGAAAGTTCAGAAGATCACACAAGAATTCCCGCGATGGGTGCCCCAACTGCAGAACCAAGAGAATCAAATGTACGGAAGAACTTCCGTCTTGCTCCAACTGTGTTCGAAGACAGTTGAGATGCGGCTACTTGGACTTCCCCGGAGAAAAATTAGACCATATTCGCAAAAAAAACAATGCTATAAGGCTTCAGGCGTCGGGAGATCCTCTGAACTATGAAAGTACCCCGCACGTCGAATATAGCGCTACAACTCAGAATATTTTCTCCGGCGACAAGAGAGAAAAATACAACCAGCAGAATGGAAATCTGCTTAATCTAATGGTTGAGTATGGAGGAATGTCCAACCTGGTCAACTCGAAGTCTGGAACGGAGAGTCACCAACTACTTCACAATCAAGAGAACAATGCATCTAAAAAGCGCAAGTCAGTGGTGGTCAAAATACGACCAGAGTCGCAATCTTCATTGAATAGACTTCCCAGCGTTACTGACTTCCGGTCGGTTGTATATTCTAACGCATTAAACCGAAATTTTGGAAAGCAAGCCGACCAAATGTGGAGTATTCCCGACTCTATTTTCTCCGAATCCTTCTCGTTCAATGACATTGATACAAGTGGCACGAGTAAGCCCACTTCAGATGGCGATTATCTATATTCTCTGAACGTGAACCAGCCCTTAGATAGTGCAACATTTTCAACACAGGAGACATTTGCACTGGAACTCAAACGTCAGATGCTAGAGATGGCGCCCAGACTTTCCAACGCATTCATGGCCCACTACACCACCCCAACATCGAACCCAATTGACGATAGCCTGAGCGAACCAAGTGTGAATCCGAAGGATGCAATTCCGAGAGAAACGGGCGGTCCACTTCCTAATGCTCGTCGTGGACCTTTTTCTTTTAAACAGAGAAAGACGCCTGAAAGGCTTCGAAACCTGGTTTTTGAAAGAATGATAACCAGCGTTGGACTGCAACCATTCTCTCTCAAAAGCGTTAATAACGAAGGCTTGGCCTTTACCCCACAGCCGGTGTGGAACGAACGAGATGCGGAGGAATTCTGGATCAGTGTGCTTCAGCAACTGTCTATTCTCAACATCTACTTTCATTATTTCATCAATAAAGCTGCGAATATTTTGGTCCGAGCTTCATCTGCTGTTATCAATGGAGATATAGACATCAGCTCCCTGCCAAATTCAGTTCTGACAAACTCATCCCCGTCACTGCCATCTTCATTATATCCATCTTCTTTCTTCTATACGCAAGATGACTTGTCCATGCTTGTACAAAAGTCGTACACATCATATGATATATTGATTCGCAATTTGAGAGAGTCTATCGGCGAATATCACGAGGAGTATCCTGCAAAGATGTCTTTAGTTTCAGCTTGGGGCTGCTACTTCCACCCAGTGTCTAGTTCAGGCACGTTCTGCCTAATGATGTCAGGTACTATGGCGTTACTTCAAAGGGTTTTGGCATCGAACTCACATGTATCGGATTTGTCGAGTGCCATTCGGCGTGAAGTCGAGATTATAAAAGATTTCTATAATGTGAGTCTGTTTCCCGATTATAATTTTTCAATAGTTCAGGGCTTGATTGATAGCTTCAACAATTATAGAAAATTCGTGCAGTCTCTTATTGATTCTTATGAGGCAGGACAGAATTTCGAGCCGGATTTGGTACGTGTGTTGAAAGACTCATTATTTCGCCATGACTACCTCGAAACCCGAAAGTTCTTGGACAGACTCCAGAACTATTATGAACCTAAGTTCTGTGAAATTGACACTTATTGCAAATCCAAATGCAGCAACCCGCAGGACAGCAGCACCAGATTCCTTTCTCCTACATTGACTTTTGAATTAGCGTTCGAATGGTTTCAATTGTATCGAGGTGATAAGACGTGTTTGAGCAAGAACGTCAACCCTTTAAAGAAAACACTTTATGTTCTTTTGAACGCCTTGGGCAAGGCATTGGGCCACGTTTTCCCGTCCTTGAAATATTTATCATTTGTCGATCCTTGTAACGTTTCATTTACCAAGGTTGGATTTATTGCTCCAGAATTTGACCCAAGAGACAGACCTCGGTACCATTCAATTGCACCGATGTTTATGGATCTTGTGAAGACGATAAAGTTTTTCGAGAATCGGCTGAAGCTTTGCGGCTACTCTGCGTATGGAGCAGCGAAGGTGAAGAAATGTATCTTTAAGGCCGAACTAGAGACACCTAGCTCCTGGAAGTATCGTGATATCGTCCATTTGTCTGCAGAAAAGCTTCCTATTGAGGAAAAGCAATTGAGAAGCATGACGAACACTGTTATCCAATTGTCACATTATCCTTTTACCAATGATATTTTGCAGGAACCGTCATGCGCCGAACTTATACGGCTAGAGGTGGAACGTCAACGTCACGCACTTTACAATGATGCGAGAGAGTTCTCCAATGAGACAGGAATGCTGAACCACGACTTTGATGCCAGCAAGATAGTTGATCATTACATTAGCTTAGAGCGGAAGAAGATCGAGCTGCGCAAACTGTCGATCGAAGAATTGCGAGAGCTTGTGGAAAACATGAATGGAAGCAGATTAGAAATTGCGAGTGCGATTGAGCCTTATGTCCAGCAGCCATAATTTCTCATGGTGGGATTATGTATAGTATAATGAAGGTTCCGATCTTGTTTGGATGAAATTGTAGGCATAATTTTTCTTGGTGGGATTATTTATAGTATAATGAAGGTTCCAATCTTGTTTGGGATGTAATTGTAGGCATAAGATAACTCGGTGGGAGAATGTGGTTCGGGATTGATCTTGTGTGAATGCAACAGTGGTGACTGCTTGTAACAGCGTGCTTATTGCGCTTTGCAGGCGGGGCTTTCGAACGCAACGGCAGAATGTCGCAAACCCACGCCAGAAAATGTCGGGGATCAGGCAGACAATGTCGCTTGAACCCCACCAATTGAGCAGTGGTGGGCGATAGGTTTCTCTACAGTATGCATGCGACGCGGAGATTCTACAAAAAAGCCGGGAGTTGCAGCGATTGAGAGGCACGGAGGTGGTGCTTCGCCCCATGTGGGACTGGATGTAGTGCGCAACATTCCATGTGGGCATGCACGAAACACAGTACGGCTACCCCCTCACATATGGCGAAGGGTGGCGGGGCAGAAATTGGCGGGCCAAAACAACGGCTGCGTCACCGCAGGATGTGAAACCGGTGTGTGGCGCGTAACCGCTCTCGTCACCGCCCACCTGCAGTCCGATGTTTGGAAGCTCGAACCACACAAGCATTCAGCGCCCAATTGGGGTCCGAGGGCTCGAATGACAAGCAATGCAGGTGCCTGGGAACAGGTGAGTAGGAGTTGCCAAAACTAATGCCACCGAGATCTGGCCAAACCGATAACCCGACAGATAACCCGACAGATGGCCCGATAGCCCGACAGATAACCTGACAGATGGCCCGATAACCCGACAGATAACCTGACAGATGGCCCGACAGATGCGGGACAAGCAGATCCGGCCGGGTCGGAAGGCGCGGCAGGCGCGGCCCAGTGTGTATGTCGCGCTGCAACAGCGAAGCTTCCACCGGAGCACAAGCTGCAACCCAAATCCCGGGCGCAGAAGCGGCCGCGCCTGCGTGGCACCACCAGCCTCAAATGGGGATAGCGCGGGTGGGTCGCCGGCGCGGTGCAGGAGGCGTTGTCGTGGCCCGCACCGAACCCATGCACGCGGCGCCCTGCAGTACGTGCTGATTCACAAGGTGCGCTGCGCTCCTCCATCATCGCCCAGAAGCGGACATGTCTTCTTCCAAAATGCCGCGGCGCAAGAAGCACAGAAACTCCAAAATGGGCTGTGCCACCTGCAAGCGCCGCCGCATCAAGTGCACCGAAGACCTCCCCGAGTGCTCCAACTGCGTCAAGCACCGCGTCCACTGCGAGTACTTGGACTACTCCCCCCACCAGCTCGAGTTGTTCAAGGCCGCCAAGGCGTCCCAGGCGGAGCACGACAACCTGTCGCCGCCCAAGGGCACCGAGCCGCTGCCGCGCGCCCGAAGTGACGCCAGCGACTCGCTCAGCGCCGACCTTGCCCTCGACGCCATCGCCGCGCCCGAAGTGACGCAGGCCTTCGACAACTTGTTGGCCACGAACGACAGCGAGATCATCTACCCGGTGTACTCGCTCGGCGCGGCGCCGGCCGACGACGCGGGCGGCCACGGCGCGCGCGGGCGGCCCTTGCCGCGCGCGGGCGCGGGCGGCACGTTTGCCGTGCGCGCGGCGGCGTTGGACTTTGAGAGCGGCTTCTACTCGGCCGTGGCGGCGATGGAGCCGTTGGTGCGCAGCGGCACGGCGCTGTTGCCGCAGATCCGGCACTTGTACCAGATCTGGCTCGGGTTTTTTATTCTGAGCGCGGAGCGGCACCCGGCGATGTTCCTGTGTCTTTTGAACCTCACGACGAACTATGTGATTTCGAACGTGTTTGGCGGGGAGGGCGAGCAGAGCGGGCAGGGCGGGCAGAGCGGGCAGAGCGGGCAGGGCGGGCAGAGCGGGCAGGGCGGGCAGGGCGGGCAGGGCGGGCAGCATGCGGCGGCGGCGGCGCGCGTGCGCGCGGCGCTTGTGGTGTCGCTGATCAAGCACTACGCCAACACCATCACGCACCTCCGCGCGCTTCTCAACGACAACTCCAACCCCGTGCTCTGTGCGTCCGTGTCGTACATCCTCTCGCTCATGGCCATCTACGACCCGGAGGCCACCGCGCACTCCACCAAGTGCTTCCGCGACGGCTTGTTTTCCGTGCTCACATACACGCTCCGCGCGTCCGCCGCGCCGCCGCCGGTGCTGATCACCGTGCACCTCCGCTTCATGAAGAACCTCACCGCGTCGGTGTACCTCCCGGCATACCTGCCGCGCATCTTGCATGAGTGCGAGCACATGCTCGCGCGCTTGGCGGCGGCGTTGGCGCGCATCACCCCACACCACACCACAGACGCCCGCACCGCCGACTGGGTCCGCCGCGACTTGCGCCGCTTGCAGCTGCTCACCCACGACGCCATCCACTTCTACGTGCCCGCCATCCTCGCGTCCTTGGACGACCCGCTGCGCCAGGAGGAGATTTTCTTCACTATGCTCCGCCGCTGGACCACCGCCGTGTCGCTGCGCATGCTTGTGGTCAACAAGGCCTCCGACCCGCTCGAAAAAGTGGTCACGCTCTTCCACCGCCTGGTGAGCAAGTGCATCTACTCGGTGGTGCCGCAGTTGCGCTTCTTCTTTTTGCGCGACTTTGACACGCCGCTCATGGTGGACACCATCCTGTGCCGCTTCGAGGACCTGCTTTTGCCGGACTTGGACGCGCCGGCGCGCGTGTGCATCACGCACGAGCTCTACCGCGAGCTTTTGCCCGAGCTTGCGGTGTTGGCCAGCTACGCCACGCGCACCGTGACGTTTCTCGGCCTCCGGCTCGCGCTCATGTACCGCGGCATGCTCACGAGCCTGGAGGTGCAGCTGCTTTTTGCCGACGACAGCGTGGGGGACATGCGCGCGTCCATCACCGACGTGGCGGCGGCGCGGGCGCAGGCGGCGGCATGCGTGGCGCTCCGCGAGGTGCAGATTGACGCCTTCTGCGACACCTACATCGCGCCGGCGCACTATCCGAGCTTCAGGGGCCTTGTGCCGGACCCGGTGCCGGCGCCGACGCCGGTGGACTTCATGTCGCTCCAGGCGAGCGGCTTGCTTGCGGGCGACTTCAACCCGTTCGAGTGACCCTCGTTCATGTCTATAGAAATGTCATTGCATAGAACAGGTGCGATTGATGCGACCTTTTCATCCACCGGAATCATTCAACATAGTGCTAACGCTGGGCAGCTCTGCATTGCGATCTCGCGTGATCGGGATCGAGCCATGTTAGAGGGAATTAATATCTACCGTTGTACTGTTGTACCGTTATATCGTTATATCGTACAGCGTTTTACCGTTATACCGTTATACCGTTGTACTGTTATACCGTTATGCCGTTGTACTGTTATACCGTTATACCGTTATGCCGTTGTACTGTTATACCGTTGTACCGTTATGCCGTTATACTGTTATACCGTTATACCGTTATATCGTATACTGTTATACCGTTTCACTGTTTCTCCGTTTCACTGTTTCTCCGTTACACCATTGATTAATGTTGAGTAGTACCAAATACCATTAATGCCGTAGACTACACTGAACAATCATTTCAATACGATGTGCGGTCTACTAATTATCCACAAGCTGTGCAACCATAACTCACCGTGATAAGTAATCAAGTGCTGGTCCAACCAGCAACAATCTCACCCATCAACAATTATATCATAGAAACTTATTAGTTATTTGTAGTGTCATTGTTACTTATTATTATGCTATAATTAAAATATCTATAGGTCAATAAGATTCATTTTTTCTTTATCTTTCGATAAAATGGACTCTATCTTCAACCATATGTATATCCAGTATCAATCTGCCAGCATCAATCTGCCAGTATCAATCTGCCAGTATCAATCTGCCAGCATCAATCTGCCAGCATCAATCTCACCTATCAACAATCTCACCTATCAACGATCTGCCAGTATCAAGTCGTGCGCCCGAACCATCCCGGCACCAAAGTCGCGCACTCGCCAACAACGCGCCGCCCGTTCCGCCTCTGCCATGGACTCCGACCCCGAGTGGCGCGCCCTCTCCGCGGCCCTCCGCCTGTTCTACACCTTCGGCCAGTGGCAGCGCAGCACCGTGCTCAGGCCCAAGGCCTCCAAGTACAACCTGCTCCCGCCCCAGGACCAGGCGCTTCTTCCGTTCTACCCGGCGCTCCTCCGCGACCTCGCCCAGTGCATCGACATGAACCTGGCCTTCACGCAGGAGCTCGCCATGGTGGCGGCCAACGACTGGGGCCTTGCGCCCGCGCCGTCCACGTGGGCCGAGTGCTCCGCCGCAGACTACGACAAGGTGCGGTCCACGATGCTCCAGTTCGCGCGCGAGTGGGGCGCGGACGGCGCGCGCGAGCGCGACGTGTGCTTCGGCCGCGTGGTGCGCGCCGCGTGCGCGCGCTACCCGGGCGGCGCGCACTACCCGGGCGGCGCGCACCGCCTGCGCCCGGCGCGCGTGTTGGTGCCGGGGTGCGGCTTGGGGCGCTTGGTGTACGAGTTTGTCAAGCGCGGCTTCGAGACCCAGGGCAACGAGGTGAGCTACCACATGTTGGTGGCGCTGGGGTTTGCGTTGAACCGCATGCCTGCGGCGCACGGCCACACCGTGTTCCCGTACCTCCACCACCTGCTGCACGTGGCGCGCCGCTTGTACCAGGTGCGCCCGGTGCATGTTCCGGACGAGAGCGCGTACCTGATATTTGGCGCGCAAGATCAGGCGCCCGCGCAAAACCAGGCGCCCGACCCGCAGGACCTCATGTCCATGGCCGCAGGCTCGTTTGTGGATCTCTACGGACCCCCTCTGCTGGGCGACCCCGACGCCGCAAGCTTCCGCGCAGAAAACGCCGCCCGCTTCGACGTGGTGGCCACGTGCTTCTTCTTGGACACCGCCCACAACGTGCTCGACTACTTGCGCGCCATCCACCACTGCCTTGCCGACTCGGGGGTGTGGATCAACATGGGGCCGCTCCACTGGCACTTTGAGGGCGACCTGTCGGCGCACACGGTGACGCACCACGACGCCGGCGGCGTGTCCCAGGTGCACACCACCATGGAGGGCCTCGAGCTCTCGCGCGACGAGCTCATGGACTTGATTGACCGCGTGGGGTTTGTGGTGGAGGAGCGCGAGAGTGACATCCGCACCACGTACAGCAGCGACGTGCGGGCAATGTCGCGGTTTGAGTACGGCGCCGAGTTTTGGGTGGCGCGGAAAAAGCCGACGGCGGGGACCGACGAGAGGAAGGAGAAGGAGAGGGAGGAGGAGAGCGAGAAGGAGAGGGAGTCACAGAAGGAGAGGGAGTCACAGAAGGAGAGGGAGAAGGAGAGGGAGTCACAGAAGGAGAGGGAGTCACAGAAGGAGAGGGAGAAGGAGAGGGAGTCACAGAAGGAGGTGCACACAGATACTACAATGGCCGAGGCTTGATGCCGGTGTTGTGCCTCTCTTGCGTCCGCGACTGCCGAATCTACTACGGGTAGTACTCACAACTCCACCTGTCGACTCCCGCCATAAACCTAATCGTTCTGATTACATCGATTCCCGTGACAGCAGAACTGCACCGGTCGCCTCAAGGCTGTACAGTAGATCAATGGCAGAAACTGTGCAACCACAGGTGGTTCAGTGTCGCTAGCGCAGTCCCAAGTCTCAGTTACGCACCTTGCCGTGCTGTCTCGGCATCTCGCTTATTGTGTTACTACGTGACGGCTTCCACTCCCGACTCTGGATCCGGGAACCGTAATCTCTGCCCGGTTGCCTGGAACAGGGGTATGGGTCGGTGAGTATCCCTGGAATAGATATAGACGATTGGTTCCTTGTGGTCCTGTGTATAGCAATGTCGAGTCCGCCACCACAAGAGCCGTTCGCCGGCCCTTGGTCCAGTGGGTGCAAATTCTCTGGAGCCACTGGCTCCGTTTCTGTGGGCGCCTCCTGCACCGTGCCGCGGCGGGCGCACCCGCGCTTCTTATCACGTCGTGCGCCGCCCAAACCGCCCCGCGGGCCAAATCACCACTCGTGTCCCCTATCCCACCTCCATCTTTCCCGCCACCCCGGACTGGCACACCCTAATATACCCCAGCAACAATCCAAACACCCGTACATCCCCTATGAGTTTCCCCGCCCCTGCTACATCCGTGAAGCTCGTGCTCCTAGGCGAAGCCGCCGTTGGCAAGTCGTCGCTTGTGTTGCGCTTCGTGTCCAACGACTTCCAGGAAAACAAGGAGCCCACCATCGGCGCGGCGTTCCTTACTCAAAAATGCACTGTTGGCGACCGCACCATCAAATACGAGATCTGGGACACCGCCGGCCAGGAGCGCTTTGCGCTGTTGGCGCCCATGTACTACCGCAACGCCCAGGCCGCGCTTGTGGTGTACGACGTGACCAAGCCTGCATCCTTCATCAAGGCGCGCCACTGGGTCAAGGAGTTGCACGAGCAGGCGGCCAAGGATATCACCATCGCGCTTGTGGGCAACAAGTACGACTTGGTGGCGGACGACAACGACACGGACGAGTCGTTGCGCCGCGTGAGCGTGGCCGAGGGCCAGGCGTTGGCCGACGAGGAGGGCTTGTTGTTTTTCGAGACGCTGGCCAAGACCAGCCACAATGTCAACGACGTGTTTGTGGCGATTGGCAGCCGCATTCCGGACGCGAGGCCGGCGGAGGTGGAGCAGCCGGAGGCGGCGCGCATTGACTTGAGCGGGTCCGAGCGGCTGCTGGGCGCCGACTGCGCGTGTTAGCCCGGCTCACCGGCGCAAGCCCCGGCAATAACGGCCGGCAACAACGGCCGGCAACAACGGCCGGCAATAAGGGCCACCGACTGTGCGTGCCCCTCAAGTGTCTCGCTCTAGTGCTCCAGTGTCGCGCTCTAGTGTCGCGCTCTGGTACTCCAGTGTCCCTGATGCTCCAGTGTCCCTGTGCCTGTAGTCCCGTGGCATGTCTTCAAGGGACTGCGGGCGACGGACCCAATACCGCCCACGCCCATGTCGCAGTTTCGCACCCGGATACAATATATCACAAGTTGCCACTTGCGTGTAGGCCGGCGCGCGTGCGCACCCGTGCCTCCCTCCCGTGGCCAACCCCACCTCGTCCGCAGTGATTGCGCCCACCTCTTGCCATGACCAAGCTTACCGTGGCATACATCCCGGAGCACTTCTCCACGCCATTGTTCCTCGCGCAGACCCACGGCTTCTATGCAGACCAGGACCTCGACATCGAGTTCGTTCCGGTGGTGGAAGGCTCCGGCCGCCTCATCAAGATGCTCGGCGACGGCACCGTGGACATTGCCATTGGCTTGACCGAGGCGTTTGTCGCCGACATTGCCAACGGCAACGGCACGTACAATGTCGTCGCCACGTATGTGCAGAGCCCGTTGTGCTGGGCCATCTCCACCGGCGCCGACCGCGACATCCACTCGCCCTCGGATCTCGCGGGCAAGCGCATCGGCGTGTCGCGCATCGGCTCCGGCTCCTACGTCATGTCGTTCGTGTTGGGCCTCCAGCACCACTTCCCCGTACCCTACTTCTCCCAGTTTCCCGTGTTGCACAACTTCCAGAACTTGCGTGATGCCGTCAACTTGAAGTACTCCGACGCCGCCGGTGTCCGGGTCGACGCGGACGCGTTCATGTGGGAACACTTCACCTCCAAAAAGTACTACGACAGCGGCGAGATCCGCCGCGTGGGCGAAATCTACACCCCGTGGCCGCTGTGGGTGGTGGCCGCGGCGCAGGGCGCGGCGCGCGACAAGCCCGCGGCGCTCGGCCGTTTTTTGGCCGCGGTGCGCGCGGGCGTGGCCCACTTTTGGGCGCACCGCGACGAGGCGGTGCAGCACATTTCGACCCACTTGAACTACACCGCGGCGGACGCGCGCCTGTGGTTGGACACGGTGGAGTTCAACCGCGACATTGGTGTTGCGCCCGTCAACTGGGCCGAGGTGGTGGACAACACCGCGCGCGTGTTGAAGACCGCGGGCGTGATTACGGATGCGGACGACCTGGTGGAGCTGCGGTTGCGGGCGCACGTTGTGTCCATCACGGAGTAGATCGATCCGATCAACCCGGTCAATCGGCATCAATCCGATCATCGGCGCCATCAATCCGGTCATCGGCGCCATCAATCCGGTCAATCGCGCCATTCCGAAAGTCCGTAAATTACACGTCATTCATCGCTCCTTGTACTCTGTCGGCGTCATACACCGGACCGCCGTGGCCGGATCCTCTGGTCCGTTATCGCGCACCCGTGCCTCCGCCCCCACGATGTCGCCCGGGCCAGCGGATCCGGAGTTTGCACCAAACTCCGGGCTCCCTGCCGTGTCGTCGCCGCCTCCACGGCGCCTCCCACGCTCGCCCGCCCGCCCCAGGCGCCCGCCGCCGCCTGCTGCCGCCGCCTGCTGCCGCCCGGCGGGCCGCAATGGCAGGAGGCACGGGTGCGGGCTCGGACTTTGCCGAGCGCCGCACTAACACCGGCAGACGCACCATGCGCGACATGATCGCGCCGCCGCAGCCGCTACTATATAAGCCGCCCGCCCGCCCCGTCGTATCGCCGCAAACATGGCTTTTTCGTCGCTTGAAAATGTCGCAGTCCGTGCGCCAGTGTCGCACTCCGCCAAACACGAGTCCGGCACCGCCCAGGCCGACATCCTCACCCGGTCCGCCCTCTCGTTCGTGGCGATGCTCCACCGCGCCTTCAACCCCACCCGCGAACACCTCCTCGCCCGCCGGCAGCAGGTGCAGGCGGAGCTTGACGCCGGCACGCCGCTCGACTTTGTGCGCGACCCACACTGGGCCCAGATCCGTGCCGACCCGCTGTGGCGCGGCGCGGTGCCCGCCCCCGGGTTGGCCGACCGCCGCTCGGAGATCACCGGCCCGCCCGAGCGCAAGATGGTGGTGAACGCCTTGAACACGCCGGTGCGCACGTACATGTGCGACTTTGAGGACTCGCTGGCGCCCACGTGGGCCGCGGTGGTCGACGGCCAGGTCAACTTGTACGACGCGGTGCGGCACCAGATTGACTTTGTGTTTGCGCCCACGGGCAAGACGTATGCCGTCAACCGCGCGGCCGGGCGCCACGTCCCCACGCTCATTGTGCGCCCGCGCGGCTGGCACATGGTGGACAAGCACGTGGAGGTGGACGGCGTGCCGGTGTCGGCGTCGCTTCTCGACTTTGGCCTCTACTTCTTCCACAATGCGCACGCGCTCGTGGCCGCGGGCCGCGGGCCCTACTTCTACTTGCCCAAGATGGAGCACCACTTGGAGGCCAAGTTGTGGAACGATGTGTTCAACGTGGCCCAGGACGCGCTCGGCATCCCCCGCGGCACCATCCGCGCCACCGTCCTCATCGAGACCCTCCCCGCCGCCTACCAGATGGAGGAGATCATCTACCAGTTGCGCGACCACTCGGCCGGCCTCAACTGCGGCCGCTGGGACTACATCTTCTCCACCATCAAGCGTTTGCGCAACCACAAGGACAAGGTGCTCCCCAACCGCGGCCTTGTGACCATGAAGCTGCCGTTCATGGAGGCGTACTGCAAGCGCCTCATCAACGTGTGCCACCGCCGCCAGGTGCACGCCATGGGCGGCATGGCTGCGCAGATCCCGATCAAGGACGACGCCGCCGCCAACGCCGCCGCCATGGCCAAGGTCAAGGCTGACAAGCTCCGCGAGGCCACCATGCACTACGACGGCACCTGGGTCGCCCACCCGGCGTTGGCACCCATTGCCAACGGCGTGTTTGACGAGCACATGCCCACGCCCAACCAAATCCACATTGTGCCGGACGAAAACGTGTCCGCCGCCGACTTGTCCAACACCGCCATCGCCGACTTTGTTGTCACCACCGCCGGCATCCGCGAGAACTTGTACATTGCCCTATGCTACATGGAGCTGTGGATCCGAGGCGTGGGCTGTGTGCCAATCAACAACTTGATGGAGGATGCCGCCACCGCCGAGGTGTCGCGGCTCCAGTTGTACCTGTGGGTCAAGCACGGCATCACCTTGGCCGACACCAACGAGGTTGTGACCCCGGACTTGGCCCAGGCCCTCTTGGAGGAGGAAACGGCAAAGCTCAAGCAAAAGTACGCGGCGGTGCCCCACAAGTTCGACGTGGCCCAGAAGTACTTGCTCCCAGAGATCCGCGGTGACAGCTTAGCTGAGTTCTTGACCACCTTGGTGTACGACGAGGTGGTGACTGTGGGCGAGCCCGTGGATTTGAGCACGTTAAAGGAATAGAGAATATATAAGTACCAAGGTAAATATCGCACCAGGTAAATATCGCACCAGGTAAATGTCGCACCAGGTAAATATCGCAGGTGAGTTGGTTAGAGACCCTGGGGAGCAATCTACATGGCAGTCTGGTGCCTCTGCGTGAATCTACGTTTGTACCTCCGCATTTCCACCGCGCCCCTTACACGCACTCTGCCCATCTCGATGGCCTAACCGCCCAAACTTCTTCTCCGCTTAGCCCCAGCACCCAATATGCTTGCACCATCTCGGCGCGGGCCGTAGCGCCCAAATTTCGCTCCTTCTATATTTCCCCTCGGATGCTTCGCATTATCTACAATCGGGACCGCCTCCGCCCATTCCTGCCTCCTCTTGCGCGGCGAAACCGCGCGGCGTACAATCA
This sequence comes from Clavispora santaluciae, assembly GCA_022577645.1. NCBI lineage: Eukaryota > Fungi > Ascomycota > Pichiomycetes > Serinales > Metschnikowiaceae > Clavispora > Clavispora santaluciae. The sequence goes on from JAJNMX010000009.1 coordinate 132,383, forward strand.
TTCCCCATCTTCCCACTTCCTCTCCTCGGTCCTCCCACTATTCCTCCCTGGAGCTTTCTGGATCTCGTGCATAGCTTTCTCAGATCAACACCTCCCGATGTCACATATTCCTCACATTCCGATGGTTTCTTCCGCCGACCAACGCGCGCGGTTTGCCGCCCTAGCCGCCGAAGAATCAGAGCGGCTCCTGTCGTCGCTGTGGCCCGTATCTGCAGCTCTAGCTAACCGTCGACGCAACCGGTACTCGAATGTCATGCCCTGGGACCGGTACCGCGTCCGTTTGCCTGCAGCCGCCGCCGCCTCCGACTACATCAACGCATCGTGGGTCGAGGTGTGCGGCCACACGTACATCGCCGCCCAAGGCCCGCTCGAATCCACCACAGCCCACTTTTGGGCAATGTGCTACGACCAGGCCGAGGCGAGAGGGTCCAGCGACGTGGCTGTGTGCATGGTGACGCCGTTGGTAGAGTCGGGCATTGAGAAGTGCGCCCAGTACTGGCCCGCGCCGCACGAAAGCGAGTGGGACTTGGGGCGCGCGTTGGCTTGCGACCTCATTTCTCCGCCCGACTTGTCGCTCGCGTGGGTCAGCGAGCACACTCATGCAGGGGTGGTGGTAACGGAATTACGCCTCTCGCTGAAAGCCGGCACCAAGCGCGTGGTGCACTACGGTTACCTGGGGTGGCGCGACTCGCTGGTGCCGCTGTCGCCCGCGCTGCTCTTGGAGTTGTCGCGCGCGCTTTCCCTCCTCCGTGCACAAAGCCCGGCGCTCGTTCCGGTGGTGCACTGCTCGGCGGGCGTTGGTCGCACTGGCACATTTATCGCGCTCGATGCGTGGGCCCAGACGTCGCCCGCGGCTGCGCTTCCGCCAAACCCACAGCCTGGTGCCCTCTGGCCTGACGACCCAGTGTACCACACCGTGCGTACACTACGCGCATGCCGCATGATGATGGTACAAACCGTGCACCAGTACATGTGGTTGTATGGCATTGCCAAGATGATGACAAAGTAACTGGTATACCCCAGGAGTATGGGTGATCCGCAAATGATATTGCCCTTCGCTGTCAAATCCCCTTCGCTGTCAAATCCCCTTCGCTGTCAAATCCCCTTCGGTCTCCAACACTTTTCTGCAAACCACCGCCTTCTGCCTGTTGCCTCCCCGTGTTTTCACCACGGCGACAAAACGGCAGGAGCAGAAACCGGGCTAATAAGGGGAGGGGCCAAAGGCACATACTGTCTCATTTAGAATAGTGAAGCCACTATATAGCTCGTAACACAAGGCATCCACAAACAAGTGCTAGTTCCGAGCCGCCCAAATCAATGGTTGCAAAAACAGCGCGACCCGGCCACAAATGCAGCCCACCCGTACCTCTGTGAAACCCGTACATTCTTATGGTAAACATCCATACATCTCAAGATAAACATCCATACATCTCTATATAAACATCCATACACCATTGTCGAAACACCCATACACCATCGTACGTAAACCCGTACCGCCCTCTTACGTGTACCCCACCGGGTGTTGAAGGCGCCTTGTCGGTTGAAATGGGTGGGCGGACAAAACTAACAGCCATATAAAATACTTCTCCACTACTTAAGCAAGACGTGTTGAAAAAAAAAATTTTAAGATCCGGCCACCGCCCCTCATATGCCCCGTCCTGCCTGATTTAGGGTTTACTCGCGCTACCTCCTATTGTAACTCCGCAATAATGAACGCTTCCCTCATTAGCATCAACGACATCGAGGTATTGGCATATACCTGCGACTCCTTTTCAGTCGATGTGGATCTCTCTCTCCCTTATGGCGGAGCTGAATCTGCCCTCCACGTGCTGCTTTCTACCCCCGACCTAGTTCGCCTCGTTCACAAATGGAGCAGTGCGTACACTTTGGCCACAAATAGCAGTGTGCTCTGCTCTCCATATGTCAAGTTCGAAAAACTCTATCCTGGCGTATGGATGGTGTTGATTGTTGGCGGCAAGCTGGAGATTTTGCGGCTCTTGGAGCTTGCATGCCACAATCTGTGGAGTGTTATGGTGAAGACAAACGGTGAAGGGGCTTCTCGGCTAATTGATGGCCGCCAATGTGTCAAAATGGCCGATTCAGCGTTGATTTCCCGGATAGATCACTTCCTTTGGCCATTGAAGCGGCTGCCGCCAGTGGCTGCAAAAACGCGTCCGCTTGTGTCGGGGGCAGAACTACCGCGGGAGCAAAACCCGTACCCCTTGAACCTAGCCGCCCGCAACGAGAACGTGAAGGAGACGGTGAAATTGAGCAAACTGGATGTCAGCAAGATCATTGGCGCCGGTGGCCGCCGAATCTCCCATATTCGCAACGTGAGCCAGTGCTGCATCACTGTATGTCCAATAACTCAGGAGTCGCTTTCCACGTACGCCCGAGTCCGTTCTCGCGACTTCCCTCAGGCGGTGACATTAGCAGGAACGCCAGAACAAGTGTCTCACGCAAGAGCGCTATTGAAAAGGGCACTTCTTGAAGGAATGCGTTACCGTTGAGTATTGTGGCCACCTGGGAAATCGGGTGTGTTTGGCTGGCCCACGGAATGGCACATTCCCGAAAGCTTACTACCGGGACCCAAGCACTAAATGGGGTCATTGAGATACTTTCTCGTTTACACGTCGCAATTCTCCGTTCACATTGAATCAGTTTTGTATCGAGTTATGTCTATTGTCCACATGCCCTGCTACCGATGATGCGGCTATGGTTGCAGCTGCGAAACTGTGTGCAAAAGCACATACGACGTGCGCACGTGATGCCCTCATCATCCTCCACCACCTGCGGATGGCCCACCCTGTTGCTACGCAAAATTATCGCTCCCAATAGCTGAATAGATCAATCTGAACAAAGCTTCGCCTTGAATCACTTCCGCCATAGCCTACTTCTTGCCCCTAAATGATGCAGTGCTTGTTCAATGGCCCCGGACTGCCGAACCCACCTTTTCCTCGTGGGAAAAGCCGGGTAAGCCCTTCTGCGTAAATTTGATACCGCATCGCCCCCTCCTGGAACGGATGCTATATCCAGGTCTTTCCTTTTTTTTTTTGGTGCGCATCCTAGGCTTCTGAAAAATTTTCTGTGCGAAAAATTTTCATTTAAATTTTCGATTTTCCCTCATTCCTTCTTTTTCTCTTTGTTAAAGACTTCACTTAATAATGGCTGACGGTGTTTTCCAGGGTGCTATCGGTATCGATTTGGGTACTACCTACTCTTGTGTTGCTACTTACGACTCTGCTGTCGAAATCATTGCTAACGAGCAAGGTAACAGAGTTACTCCTTCCTTCGTTGCTTTCACTGCTGAGGAGAGATTGATTGGTGATGCTGCCAAGAACCAAGCTGCTTTGAACCCAAAGAACACTGTCTTCGATGCTAAGCGTTTGATCGGTCGTGCTTTCGAGGAGGAGTCTGTCCAAAAGGACATCAAGACTTGGCCTTTCAAGGTTATCGACTCTAACGGTAACCCATTGATCGAGGTTGAGTACTTGGAGGAGACCAAGACTTTCTCTCCTCAAGAGATCTCTTCTATGGTCTTGACCAAGATGAAGGAGATTGCTGAGGCTAAGATTGGTAAGAAGGTTGAGAAGGCTGTTGTTACCGTCCCAGCTTACTTTAACGATGCCCAACGTCAAGCTACCAAGGACGCTGGTGCCATTGCTGGTTTGAACGTCTTGAGAATCATCAACGAGCCAACCGCTGCCGCTATTGCTTACGGTTTGGGCGCTGGTAAGTCCGAGAAGGAGAGACACGTTTTGATCTTCGACTTGGGTGGAGGTACTTTCGATGTTTCTTTGTTGAACATCACTGGTGGTGTTTTCACCGTCAAGGCTACTGCTGGTGACACTCACTTGGGTGGTCAAGATTTCGACACCAACTTGTTGGACTTCTTCAAGGCTGACTTCCAAAAGAAGACTGGTTTGGACATCTCCGGTGACGCCAGAGCTTTGAGAAGATTGAGAACTGCCTGTGAGCGTGCTAAGAGAACTTTGTCTTCTGTCACCCAAACCACCGTTGAGGTTGACTCCTTGTTCGAGGGTGAGGACTTCTCCGCTAACATCACCAGAGCCAGATTCGAGGACATTAACTCTGCTTTGTTCAAGTCTACCTTGGACCCAGTTGAGCAAGTCTTGAAGGACGCCAAGATCTCTAAGGCCAACGTTGACGAGGTTGTCTTGGTTGGTGGTTCCACCAGAATTCCAAAGGTCCAAAAGTTGTTGTCTGACTTCTTTGACGGTAAGCAATTGGAAAAGTCTATCAACCCAGATGAGGCTGTTGCTTACGGTGCCGCTGTTCAAGGTGCTATCTTGACCGGTCAATCCACCTCTGAGGACACCAAGGACTTGTTGTTGTTGGATGTCATCCCATTGTCTTTGGGTGTCGCCATGCAAGGTAACGTCTTTGCTCCAGTTGTCCCAAGAAACTCTACTGTTCCAACCATCAAGAGAAGAACTTTCACCACTGTTGCTGACCACCAAACCACTGTTCAATTCCCAGTGTACCAAGGTGAGCGTGTCAACTGTTCTGAGAACACCTTGTTGGGTGAGTTCGACTTGAAGAACATCCCACCAATGTCCGCTGGTGAGCCAGTCTTGGAGGCTATCTTCGAGGTTGACGCTAACGGTATCTTGAAGGTCACCGCTGTCGAGAAGTCTACCGGCAGATCTGCCAACATCACCATCTCTAACTCCATCGGTAGATTGTCCACCGACGAGATTGAGAAGATGATTGCTGACGCCGAGAAGTTCAAGAACGCCGACGATGCTTTCGCCAAGAGACACGAGCAAAAGCAAAAGTTGGAGGCTTACGTTGCATCCGTCGAGTCCACCATCACCGACCCAGTCTTGTCTGCTAAGTTGAAGAAGAACGCTAGAGACAAGATTGAGACTGCTTTGTCCGACGCTATGCAAGCTTTGGAGATCGAGGAGTCCACCGGTGACGACTACAGAAAGGCCGAGTTGGCTTTGAAGAGAGCTGTCACCAAAGGTATGGCTACCCGTTAAGCATAATCCGAAATGATGAGTTAATTCGTGTATAAAAAACCATTTTGCCATTTATACTTGGGGTCAAATAAATACAATTTATAATGTGTGTAACTAGGTGTCGCTATTGTGGCGGGGCTACTCGTCCAATATGTAGTTGCCCAACTTGTCCATCTTGAGGTTCTGGGAGCCCAGCGAGAGCGCCTCGATGATCTTCTCGTTCTCCTCGTCGTGGTCCGACTCCTCTTCCAGCGACAAGTCCTGGTTGTAGTAGTCGTCGTCCGAGTCGTCGGCGTCGTCACTGCCAAACTCGGACAAGTCCGAGTCGTCGTCAAGATCCACCGCCCTCATGCCCTGCACCGCCAACTCCAAGTCGTCGTCGTCTTTGGACTTCTTCTTTGTCCAGCCCGAGGCCTTGACCTCCGCGTCCAACTCCTTCTCCCGGGCCACGTCGCGCTTGAAGTTGGGGTAGGCGTACTTGTAGCCGTCGCCGTAGCCTTCGGTGTCAAACATGGACGGGTCGTGCTGCGGGGAGTACTGGAACTTCTTTTCGAAGAAGGAGCGGATGCCTTGGACGTCTCTGTCAAAGTAGAACTTGGCGTCGACGTGGTCGATGCTCACACACTGGGGGAAGTCGATGACGACAAAGTCAAAGGGGTAGTTGTTGTCGCGGATGTCCTTCTCGTCGCGGATGATGATGTTGAATTCGTTGAAGTCGCAGTGGATGAGGCCGTGGTTGGCCAACTTGACGATGAAGTTCATCAAGTCGGAGTAGAGCTTCTTGTAGGCGGCGTACTTCTTCATGTGCTTCATGGGGTAGCCGCGGATCCACTCCATCATCACGCAGTGGCGGGAGTAGTCGTAGGGGCGCGGCACAATGAAGCCGTTGTCGTGCAACACGGTCATGAACTGGTACTCCTTCTCCGCGGCCAATCGGCTCAAGTACATCCAGTTGGACGTCTGCTTGTTGCGCAAGTAGTCACGGTTGTTCTTGACGGTCTTGAACGACGTGCGGCCCAAGCGGTGGATCTTCAACACCTTCTGCTGCCCGCGCGGGTCCGACACCGAGTAGATGTCCGACTCCTTGCCCACGCCGATGGTGCTGCCCACCGAGTACAACGTGTTGCGGTTCAACATCAGCTTCAACGCCAAGTAGTCGTAGCCGGAGTACGAGATGCGGAAGCCGTCGTACTTGGCGTTTCTGAGCCGCGACACGAGCTTCAACTTGGCCAAGTCGCCAATGGCGCGTTGTGTGGCCGACGGGGACTTCAATCCGCCGATGGAGTGGATCATTTGCGTGGGCACCAACTCGTGGTTGCGCGAGCCGAGCTCGATGGCCTGGAGGACCCGGAAGTCGTCCACGGTCAAGTACCGCATGTGCGACGTGTCGAGCTTCATGGTGGGGTAGTAGGAGGTGAAGAGAGCAGATGAGATGAGAAGTGTGTACGGCACAGGCCAAATGCCAGAAGGAAATGCGCAGGCACAGACACAGACACATCACAGGCACAGACACAGGCACAGACACAGACACATCACAGGCACAGACACAGACACAAATTCAAGGCAAAAATTCAAGGCACAAATGTTGCGGCGAATCGGACGACCGTATGGGCGCAGAGCGCTGCCTGCTATTCCGCCTGAATCTGGGTGCGACTGCGACTGCGAGTAATGTCGCGCGCACACTTTAAGAGCTGGCCAGTTTGCTCGCTCAGTTTCTGGGTCCTGGTTCTAGTTTCTGGTTGTCGCTCTCAGCTCCTCATTTTGTTCCGTCACTCCTCATTTTGTTCCGTCACTCCTCATTTTGTTCCGTCACTCCTCATTTTGTTCCGTCACTCCTCATTTGTTGTTCCTCGTTCTCAGTTCCCCTCTTCCCCTGTTCTTGTTCCCTATTCTTGTTCCCTGTTCTTGTTCCCTATTCTTCTTCCCCGTTCTTGCTCCCTGTTCTTGTTCTCGTTCCCCGTTCTCGTTCCCCGTTCCTCTCAGCCCCCATGTTTAACCGCCGCAAATACACCCGCAAAAAAACGCGCCGCCGCCTGTTCCGCCCACGGGTGCACAAACGCGCCCCCCTCCGCCCCGCGCCCTCCGCGCCCTCCGCGCCGTTCGACGCCGCCCTGTTCGACGCCGCCGGCCACGCCCCCTACCCCTGGGCCCACGTGCCGCCCGCCGCCACCGACGCGGTTTTGCAGCCGCCCGCCGCCACGGACGCGGTTTTGCAGCCGCGGCCGCCGCATCTGCTCCGCCACATTTGTGCCGCCGCCCTCGCCGACGAGGTGGACGCAATCGAGCCCCACTACCTCGCCCAGGCGCCCTGGTCGTGCTGGCAGCCGGTGTGGCACCAGGTGTTGGCGCGCGGCCGCGACTCGCCCCACGTGTTCCTGATGTTCGCCGCCCACTTTGGCCGCGACCGCGGCTTCGCGTGCCACGACGCCGCAGTCTACTCCGCCGCCCTCTCCACTGGCGCCTCCTCCGCTTTTGCAGCCCCGCCCCAGCCCGGCCTCCGCTCGCCCGCAGCCGCGCGCGCAGCCGCCCTCGCACTGTCCCTCGTGCCCGTGCACCGCCGCCACCGCGTGGACAACATCTTCAGCAACGTCGCGCTCGACGACTGGTGCGCGCTCGTGGCCCGCACCCCGTGCGACGTGGTGGTGGACTGCTCCGCCGTGGCGCCCTTCTCGCGCACCCAGTTGCTTGCGCTCGCAACCGCACCGGCCGTCGTGGCGCTCGACGTGTCCGGCAACCCGGCGGTCGACGACCTGTTTCTCTACACGCTCCGCGGGTGCCTCGCGCTGCGCCCCCTCGCGTTGAAAGTGTTGCGGCTCTGCCGCTGCCCCAACGTGACCGCCCGCGGCCTCGCCGCGCTTTTGCGCGACCCGCCCGACGCTGTGTCGTCCTTGGCCTACGTGGAGTCAGACGTGGCGCTCGCTGCCGCCGCCCTGTTCGCGGCGCGGCTTGCGCACCCCGAGCCTGCGCCGCGGCCGGTTCCGGGGACGCGGTGGCGCCTTCTCCCCGAGGACGATCCGGCCACGGCCCGCGTGGCCCATTATCTGTTGGCGCTCAAGCTCCACTACCTCCTGCGGAACACGCTGTTGGTGCCGGCGCCTCACGCCATATGGGACTTCAAGTTCTTTGCCCCCACGGTGTCGGTGGCGTCGCCGGCGGAAATGGCGTCGGCTGCGCTCGATGCGTGGACCGTGCGCCATGCCCAGGTCCACGTGCGCTCCGCGTACATTCCTCACTGCTATGCTCGCGATCCCGCAATGGAGGTAGCGCCGGAGGTGGCGCCGGTTCCTGTTGTCGAAGACCGGCTGTTGTTCCCACGCCAGGGCGTCGCCAAGCGGAAAGCGCCACAAAAGAAACCCCGCATGGTGACTACAACTGCTAGTGCCTTTTTCAGCACATAGCGGCACTGCCTCATCCCTTTCGTCACTCTTTTCCTCTTGTACATTCATGTGGTTGGTTCTCTCCCAATCCGGCTGGACCGCGACAACCACCTCTTATCCTCGGGCAAGTCTGACCCTCGTGTATTATAATACTTGATGCATTTCCCATAATCTTTAGCTAGCCGTTATCTGTCCGATGCTACGTTACATGGCCGCAACCTCCAGTCTATTCTATACACTAGGCACGGCCGCCCTTGAGAATACTCAACAACTCTTCGCGGCCGTCGACCGGCTTGGGCTCCGGCGGTCTTCTGCCCAAAAGCTGGAGCAAACTAGCGCCATTGCTGTTGGTATGGCTTGTGACGCCATTACTAGAGTGGCCATTGGAGGCGGAACCATTGGCAAATGCATCACTACTGCCGTAGGTGTCATGTAAATTACCTGGAGAATTCACTTCCGGAACAGGCGGGTAAGCGGGCTCAGGCTCGACATAGTCCTCGTCACTGTCGACAATGCTGTTGTACATGGCGTGCTGGCTCGCACCCATGTCTTCATAGTCTTCAAAATCTTCAAAGTCTTCGAACTGGTTAAAGTCCTGTGGCGCGGGCGCTGTCACCTTCGGGGTGGATGACCGCGAGGTTGGCGTGGACTTTCTGTTGATCGACCTCAAGATCTGGTTGCCAGAACCAGGGCTTGGGGTCGCAGGAGTGTCGCCAATAATATTCCTAAGGTCTGCGGGCGCGTCCTTGTCTCTTCTGGCAATGCGGATGGGTTTGTTGAGTAGGCCCAACAACTCGGCAGAGGCATTGTTATTTTTCCCTTCTGCTGGTTCTTCTTGTTGGGGTGGCTGTGCCGGTTGAGGCTTGCGATTCAAGAGCGCCAACAACCCAGCAGACGGATTCTCGGCAGCAGGCTGGTTTTGTTGCTGCGGATGCACCGGGGCAACAGCAGGCGCGACGCCAACAGGCGAAACTTCGACCGGCCCAATGTGAGAAACCTCACCGGCGGGGATTTCTGGTGTGTTTCCGGTGGGGATTTCAGCTGGTGTGTTTCCGGCGGGGATTTCAGCTGGTTGCGGTTTCCGGTTCAAAAGAGCCAAGAGGCCCGCAGAGGCGTTCTCGGACTTCTCGGCTCCACTTTTGGCAGGCTTACCTTGTTTGAGTAATCCCAACAACTCCGCCGACGCATTGCGCTCCTCTGGCTTGCGCTCCTCTGGCTTGCGCTCCTCCGGCTTGCGCTCCTCCGGCTTGCGCTCCTCCGGCTTGCGCTCCTCCGGCTTGCGCTCCTCCGGCTTGCGCTCCTCCGGCTTGCGCTTAAGCAACCCTAACAACTCGGTGGATGCATTGCTTGGCTTGCGTTCCTCCTTGCGGTTGAGTAATCCCAACAATTCCGCGGATGCATTCTGTGGTTTGGGGTCGCGCTTGAGCAAGCCGAGCAACTCGGCCGACGGATTGGGCTTGTCCGCATTCTCCGCGAGCTGCTTCGCTTCCGGCTTCTCTGGTTTGTCTGCCCTCTCTGTGTCTGGTTTCCTTCCCAACAACCCCAAAAGCGCCGCGGAGGCGTCTTCGTTGGGTTGTGTGCGCTTCAAAAGGGTGATTTTCTTGGGTTCGTCGCCGCTCCGTGGTCCCTTGAGAATAGACAACAATTCCTTGGAGTTCAGGGTGTCGCGGGGGATGGTGGAAGGCGCCTCGGGCAGTTTCTGCGGCATGCCGTAGTGCGGCTGGGCCAAAGTGGCCGGCGTGCGGGGAACAAGCAATTCGGGAGGCGGCATCATCGGAATGGCGCCCTGGTGGGGGTACATGGGGGGCACGAACAGAGCCGCGGGGCCCATGCCCGCGTAAAAATGCTGCAAGTGTTGCGGAACGGTCATTTGGATGGATTGGGGGTGTTGGGCCATCACCGGAGCCATTCCCGGCGGCGCCGGGGCCGGGGCGTGGGTCGCAGTCGCTGCGCCTTGCAAAATGTCGAGCAACTCGCGGCCGGCGTCGGTGTCGCCCGCGGCAGCGGCGGAAATGCCCATCAACGCCTTCAACTTGGCCTCTGCGTCTCTCTTCAACTGCACCTCGTTCACCACGCCCTTGTTCTTGTTGACCCAGGCGTTGATGGGCTTGAGGAAAGGCTGGACGATGAAAAACTTGTTGGGGGTGGTGCGGGTCATCTTGGCCAACGCCTTGACGTCAAACCACTTGATCTTGGCGATTTCGTTGCGCACCAACGGCTCGAACGGGTAGTCTGCCGGCACCCCCTTGGCAAGGAAGATCTTGAAGTTCTTGCCGTACACATTGCGCTCGATCACGTCCTTCTCGTTGATGTATTTGCGGGCGTCGAACCCGGTTTCCTCGCGCACCTCGCGGATGGCACACTCAATGTCGCTTTCGTCTTTGGAGATCTTGCCGCGGGGGAAAGACCACGACATGGACTCGGAGCCCTGCACCAACACCATCTTGGACATGTCGTCGGTCATCAACGCAATGCCGCGGACGGGAATGGTGCGCTTGTACTTGCCAAACTGCGAAAGGGCGTCGGCTGGGTCCCCCCACTTCCACACGAGCGGGCATTTGGTCAACATGGCCGGCGCAAAGCGCTTCATTTTCATTCCGGGCAACGTGGCGTTGAGCTGCCGGCAAAAGTCCGAGTAGAACCACTGCGCTTCTTCCACCTGGAAGAAGACTCTCTCGATGGACGACAAGTCCTCGTCGGGTACATTGATGACAAATCTCACAAGAAGATCTTCAAGCACGTGGTCAACCAGCTGGTTGGCCAATCCGTCTCTTAGCTGTATGCTCATGGATGTGGCTGATGTGGAGAGGATTGGGGTGTATGTTGGTGAGTTTTTTCGTCCGCCCGGTACTGCAGGAACCGGGGTGGAGGATAACGGCGAGCACTATGGGTGGTGGGCCAAGACGGTTTTGTTTGTATGTTGCGTGTTTGTATGTTGCGTGTTTGTATGTTGGGCGGCTGCAGTGGGGTGGGAAGGGAATGGTGGGGTGCCGGCGAAGGTGTTTGAGTTTTGGCAGAGGCCTGAAGCCGAGTTTCCAGGCGCGGGCCCGCCAACCCGCCCAAGTTTCGCGCCCGCCGCCCGCCAACCCGCCCAAGTTTCGCGCCCGCCGCCCGGTTCAGGTCGCCCGGTTCAGGTCGCCAAGTCACCCGTTCAGGTCGCCAAGTCACCCGTTCAGGTCGCCAAGTCACCCGTTCAGGTCGCCAAGTCACCCGGTTCAGGTCGTTTCGAAGTTCTCCCAACGTCCTTCTGTGGTGCGTCCATGCCCGTTGGTGCCGCAGGCCGGTCGCACCCCAGCGCAGTCGGCCGCGCGGGCAAACCGCACCAAGTGCGCCAACCACATTCAACACCAATGCATTCCCGGCTCCTCAGCACATCAGCCCGGGCCTTGGACCGCAAGGTTCCGCGGTTTGTCACCACGCTCAAAGAGGCATCCAAGCCGGCGTTGGAGAAATCCCGCGCCATCACCAAGCCGTTCGGGTTCGATGCGCCCACGTTCTTGGGCCAGGACTCCACCTCGCTCATCGACGCCTTCAGCCTGTCGGCCAAAGAAAGGAGACAGAAGCAGTTGGACCACGACATTGTGCACTCGCCCTTCTACGAGTCCAAGTCGTTCACCAACACCCAGGGCAAGATCTTCACCCCTCCGGTGTCGTACTTCAAGAAGGAGAAGGCGAGGTATTTCCCCAGCTTCGTGGGCTACACCCTCACCAACACCAAGCGCTCGCTCTACGACGTGTTGAAGGGAAAGGTCACCATCTTGAGAATATTTTCCACCATCTCCGGCCAAAACTGCATCGACACATACACCCCGGATAGCCTCACGGCTGAGGGCTACGATGCGCTCCAGCAACAGCACCCGCGCGTGCAGATTGTGGACGTCAACATGCCCCAGAGCTGGATCAAGGGCCTTTTTGTCAAAATGGCAAAGACAAACTTGAGATCCATAATTCCTCCGGCCCGGCATGACTCCTATTTCATGGTGTCCAGCACCACTTTCGACGTCGACGTCAAGAAGACTTTGATGTGCGACAATGCATGCTCGGGCTACATCTACGTGTTGGACGAGGACGGAAAGATCAGATGGGCCACCAGCGGCTTTGCGGTTGATGACGAGTCGAAGGTGTTGTGGAAGACCATAAGAGGCTTGGAAAAGGAATTGGCGAACTAGGGAAAGCTGGGCCTTCTGTGCAGAAGGCCAGAGCCGTAGGATTCGGCTATGTCTATAGAGTTGGGTACTGGTGTCCTTTTCAAGTTTGGTGTACCAATTAGATACGTTTGCGAAATCTGGGGTAATTTCTCACATTGTGCATAAAATGTAGCGTCGCAGATTGCCGGGGCCACCAAAAGAAAAATTGCAAAACCACAGAAGAAATACAACAACGTAGAAAAAAATGCAAAAACATGCAAGAAATCCAAAATACACAAGCTATGACAACCTACAACAGACAACAAACACAAGAGACATCAAAAGACACAAGAAATGGAAAACACAAGGAATGCAAGAGACTCCCGTAGTCTTGTACTCCTCTTGTCGGTCAGCCGCTCGGCTCTTGGTCCGAAATACTACACCATGATCCTTCACTTCTGTCTTTTACTCTCGATCAAATTCCTCAAACGCCGCCCAAGTTTGATCATTGTAACTTTCCCTCTTAACTAGGTATAATAGAGAGGCTGCGGTCTCAGCGCACGTGCTGCGCATTGGCACTAGGGCTGCCGCCCTAGACGCGGTATCACGTGCGCACGGTCCCCACATGAATACAAGTACACAACACCACCCCCCCGGCCCACGCGGCATCCCAACTTGGACCAATCGCAGAAGCAGCTTGCTGCCGTGTCGCGCCACTTTGCAACCCTGCCAGACCCAGGCAGGGGAAGCAGCGCCTGGAAACCGGGTGTGATACATGTACAGGACCATGCCTGCAGTACCGCAGGCGCACGCCGGTGGTAGCTACTCAAAATTTTCATTCTCGCGAAAATTTTATTTCTCTTCACAACGTCAAAAATGTCTGCCCAAATCAACAAGGAAAAGGTTCAGGAACAACCTCAAGAAATCCTCAAGATCAGAATCACCTTGACCTCCACCAAGGTCAAGCAATTGGAGAAGGTCTGCTCTAACATCATCAACAATGCCACTCAAAACGACATTGTCAAGAAGGGTCCTGTTAGATTACCAACCAAGGTGTTGAAGATCACCACCAGAAAGACTCCTAACGGTGAGGGTTCTAAGACCTGGGACGCTTACGAGATGAGAATCCACAAGAGAGTCATCGACTTGCAAGCCCCAGCTCAAATCGTCAAGAAGATCACCCAAATCACTGTTGAGCCAGGTGTGGATGTCGAGGTTACCGTTGCTGCTTAAGCGGACTGTCTGAACAAGAACAGAGGTAAAACGGGGTCCAGGCCTCCGGCTGTGTGAGAGTGTGCGAAGGAGAGGTGACTTGTATCCAAGTGCTCTAGGCGTGCCGTGTATTAATAGCATGTACACAGACGTTGCGGTGTTAGCTATCAGGATTTGGTGCATTTAGCAGTCGGGAGTTTAGGCCCTGACGGTGTGTATAGTTCCAATACATTGTCGGTTTACCGTGAGTAGCTGAAGGGCATGGTGCACACCCACCCGTACACCACCCGTACACCCGTACACCACCTATACACCCGTACACCACCCGTACACCCAACCCCACCGGGCAGTTCCCTGCCCTCAAAGGCGGACGCCCGGGTTTGCGTGGCACAAATGGCACTTGCCGCAAGCAAACCACACTAGCCCCGCCACGGGGCTAGATTGCGAACCCAGCCCTGTGCCACGCCGCAGTAGTGGGCGTAGTGTAGGTGGGGGTTTCCAGTGAGAATCCGGCACTCAAGCTCTCCTCAGACCCTTGTCAATTCCTCCCACTCCTCTCTTGCCCCGAGACATTGCCGTGACACGCTAGAATTGCCTTGCTGCCGCTCAATCTGTGCCATTTCTTCTTGTGTGCCGATCCCATTCCTCCGCCATGTTTGTCTTAACTCCGAGACAGAAGCTAATATATGTGGCTACAAAGCACTTGCCAACGTGCCGCCGCTTGATCGCAACGCAGGCGTCCAAGGGCAGCGGCGCCCGGCTTTTCCGCAAAAGAAACGTGGCGCTTGTGTCCAGCGTCATCATTGTCGGCTCGTATGTCACGTTGAGCCTGAGCAACTACTACAAGTTGGACAGTGTGCCGTCGTCGTTGGGAACAGCAAAGAAGTCCGCCGCTGCAGTCGGCGATGCGTCCGGCAGCAAATTGTTTTCGTCCGCCACCAGCTCCATGCTCCAAAAGAACGGCCTTGGCGCGCAGCAGCACAAGGAGGGTGTTTTCCTTTTGAACGAAGACCAGGTGAGCAGCAAGCTCAGACAGTTTGAAGAGTCCTACCACGTGAACCGCGGGAAGGGCGTTTCCCGCTACGACATCTGCCAGCTTGCGTCCAACTCGCCGATTGAGGACGACCGTGCCGAAGAAATTGTCCAGGTTCCGATTTTGCAGGACAACAACATCAAAACCAGCACCGACTGGATGTTTTTTGGTGTTTTCGATGGCCACGGAGGCTGGACCACCTCCTCCAAGTTGCGCGACCAGTTGATTCTGTACGTGATACACGAATTGGGCACAATCTTCAAGCCTGCAAATGACGACAACTTGAGATACGTCCCCAACAGTGCCACCATTGACCAGGCGATCAAGAACGGCTTTTTGAAGTTGGATCATGACATTGTCAACAAGAACATCGAAAAGCTCTTGAACGACAACAATAAGGCCAAGGCTGCAGAGTTGTTGATGCCGGCATTGTCGGGGTCGTGCGCATTGCTCTCGTTCTACGACACCAACTCGAAAATATTGAAGGTGGCAGTGACTGGAGATTCGAGAGCCCTTTTGGGCTCTTTTAGAGAGAACAGATGGACCGTCAGACAGCTCAGTATTGACCAAACCGGCTCGAACCCTACTGAGGTTGCGCGCATCATTTCCGAGCACCCAAATGAACCAAATGTCATCAAAAATGGCCGTGTTTTGGGCACGTTGGAGCCCTCGAGAGCGTTTGGTGATTGCCGCTACAAGCTACCTGCTCTGATTCAGGAAAGAATCTATAAGCAATTCTTTGGCAGGCGCCTTCCTAACAACTTGAACTCGCCCCCCTACGTTACAGCGGAACCTGTAATCACCACCACAAAAATTAACCCGGAAAATAACGACTTTTTGGTCATGGCTAGCGATGGCCTTTATGAAATGCTCTCGAATGAGGAAATCGTTGGCCTTGTGGTCAAATGGATGGAGAAGGAGAAGATGTTCAAGCCTGCTAAGTCCTTGTGGAACTACTTCGGGTCCGCCGATAAGGGTTTACCCGAAGTAGCTGACATTACTAATGACAAATCAAGCAAGCAGCCGTTCCGCAAGGGGAAGGCGTCGTTTGCAAATGGGTTTTTGTTAGATGACAAGAACGTGTCTACTCATTTGATCAGAAACGCCTTGTCTAATGGTGGCTCGCGTGAACAAACTCTGATGCTCATTTCAATCCCCAATCCTATTTCTAGACGTTATCGTGATGATCTTACTGTCACGGTTGTGTTTTTTGCGAAAGAACCCAAGCAAGATGAAGACGGCAAGCTTGAAATCAATGCTGCTGCAACTGCAGGTGGAATTGGCGCATCGAAGCCAAAGTTATAGGGTGCTTGTTATAGTCTAAATGGATGCACTACCGGTATATATCGTAGACTTCAACGACACCATGTCGGAAGATATCATCAAATTCGAATTGCCACTTGAGCTTATATCGTAAAGATTTCTTTTACTGCTATGTTTTCCGTTCATTTTAATTTGATTTTTTTTTTTCCAGCAAACTTTGGCTAGTTGTGCCTCGCCAAACTCCACTTGATACAGGTTCCATTTTCTCAAGTGCGTTTTAGCCTGAACATCCATTTTCATAGGAAACACAATGGGTACAATTGATCATTTGGACCCATCGGAGGTAATATTCAACCCAAAAGACCACCATTCTGCTCAGGAAGTTGTGGATTCGTTGGCCGAGGAGCTTTTGGAACCTTCAAACAAAATCTCATGGGACCTTCTTGATTTGGTCCAGTCTGTTCCATCATTCAATAAAGAACGGATCTTCGATGAACTTTTAACCCACCCCGAACCTATCGGCAGAACCTCATACAGATTCAAAAGAAATGGTCTTCGGGGTGAGATTTGCGGATACAAGGAGGAGTTTCGCCTTTCAGAGATCGACAATGCGAACGCCACAAACTCATTATCGGTGAACCGCAAGTATGGACTGAAGCAAGATTCACGCAAAGGTAAAACCTCATTCTTGCCATTTCAACCGGGAGGAGTTTTGAATCAAGTACAAGCAAACCAAGATATCAACCTGAAGGCACAAAACAGAATTGACATGAAACAATTGCATAGAAGCGCTTTTGGTTTACTAGATAGACCAGAAGGCTTGCTGAGAGGATTGAATCTCGAGAATTTAGGGGGCAATGTTGATGGTGTGGTTGATTTGGGCTCCAATTCCCAATTGGAGGAGGATGACGGCGAAGAAGCGCCAAGCAGTAAACTCAATGCGGCTGCTGTGGTCCCGACCCCAGAAGAAAGGGCAAATGACTCTCTCGGCGAAATCGACGATATAATTCCGTTTGACTACGCAAACATGAAATCGCAGATGGACGCCGAGGTCGAGGTGAAGCACAACTGGGCTCACGTTGTGGACTTGAACCATAAAATTGAAAACTTCGACGAAGTGGTACCGAACATGGCCAGAGTTTGGCCGTTTGAATTGGATACTTTCCAAAAAGAAGCAGTTTATCACTTGGAACAAGGTGATTCTGTTTTCGTTGCGGCACACACTTCAGCGGGTAAAACAGTAGTTGCCGAATATGCCATTGCGATGGCAGCAAGAAACATGACCAAAACCATCTACACTTCTCCCATCAAGGCCTTATCTAATCAGAAGTTCAGAGATTTCAAAGAAACATTCAAGGATATGGATATCGGATTGATCACCGGTGATGTGCAGATCAACCCCGATGCCAACTGCTTAATTATGACTACAGAAATTTTAAGATCCATGCTTTATAGAGGTGCAGATCTCATCAGAGACGTTGAATTCGTCATATTTGATGAAGTTCATTACGTCAATGATATTGAGCGTGGTGTGGTGTGGGAAGAAGTGATTATCATGCTTCCAGAGCACGTCAAATACATTCTCTTGTCTGCCACTGTGCCTAATACGTTTGAATTTGCAAACTGGGTGGGGAGAACAAAACAAAAGGACATGTACGTTATTTCCACACCCAAGAGACCTGTGCCGTTGGAAATCTTTGTATGGGCCAAAAATGACTTGCACAAAGCTATCAATGCCAACGGAGTCTTCAGCGAGGTAGAATTCAAAAACCATAAGAAAGCATTGGTGGGTGATACTAAACCAACCCCGCCTAATACTACTATGGGTTCTGGGTCCCGGAAAGGTCCAGGAGGCACAGCGAGGGGAGGAAACAGAGGTGGTGGCGCACTGAACAGAGGAAGAGGAAATTTTCAACCAAGAGGTGGATTTGCCAGAGACGGTCCCAATAAACAAACATGGGCGAACTTAGTTCAATACCTCAGTCAAAAAAAGTTGCTCCCTGCAGTGATTTTCGTGTTCTCTAAGAAGAGATGTGAAGACTACGTGGACACCTTAAGTGGTGTGGACTTCTGTAATGCTAAAGAGAGGTCTGAAATTCACATGTTTATCGACCGTGCGGTAGCTCGGTTGAAAAAAGAGGATAGGGAGTTGCCCCAAATATTAAAAATCCGTGATTTACTTAGCAGAGGAATTGCAGTGCACCACGGTGGTTTGTTACCCATTGTTAAGGAGTGTATTGAAATCTTGTTTGCCAAATCGTTGGTCAAAGTATTATTTGCTACTGAAACGTTCGCCATGGGTTTGAATTTGCCTACAAGAACCGTTGTGTTCTCTGAGTTGAGGAAGCATGATGGAAGAGGATTCAGAAATCTCCTTCCTGGTGAATTTACCCAAATGGCTGGAAGAGCTGGTAGAAGAGGTTTGGATTCGACCGGTACTGTCATTGTTATGTCATATAACCAACCCTTGTCTCCTACTGATTTTAAAGAGGTGACTATGGGAGCGCCTACGAAGTTGCTGTCGCAATTCAGATTAACATATAATATGATTTTGAACTTGTTGAGAATCGAGGCTTTACGTGTGGAAGAGATGATCAAGCACTCTTTCAGTGAGAACTATTCACAGACTCTTTTGCCAGAACATAAATTCAAGGTTGATTCATTGACAGAGGAGTTGAGTACTTTCAGAGTGCAAGATACTTCAGACATTACGAAGTATGAAGAGGCGCATGATCTCATGTCGCAATTCCAAGCTGTATACAGCAAGATTATCGAAGAAGTTCAGAGCCTGAGTGTTGCGAGATTTCGTCTTTTTAATGTGGGGAAGCTTTTTGTTTTCAAAGACAATGATGGCGTCGTTCGCTTTGGTTTCTTGCACAAGAATGATTTTGTCAACAAGAAAATTGTGTTTTTGACCTTCAACCATGGTCCGAAATACGAATCGAAAAGTGAAAAATTCTGCCTTCCTTATATTCCTGACAGAAATTATCTTAAAATGGCTATGGATGAAGTTATGTATAAAGGCGATTTAAGAATGACAAGTGTCTCGCTTGGACAAGTTCAATTTGTCAGCAGATACAAATTGCCCACAAATTTTAAGTTGATTCTCCAAAATAATGCACAGGCAATCAAGGAAACTGAAGAAGCAATCAGGACAGTGATCTCACTTCGATTCAAGTTGAGAGAGGCTCTGTACAAAGAGGCAGCCAATCTTTCATTACATGAGCTAATTGCAAAGAAGAATGGCATTTTGGACAAGTTCAGTCAGATGGACATATACACTAGGGGAGACTTCAAGACCATCTACTCGCAGTTAGAAAAGCGACACAATATCAAGAAGAATATTGAGTCATTAAAGAGTTTGATTTCGGATGAAAATTTGGAATTGCTTCCGGACTATGAACAGAGATTGCAAGTGTTGCAACAGTTGGAGTTTATCGACTCGAACCAAAATGTGGCCCTAAAGGGCCGAGTCGCGTGTGAAATTAATTCCGGATGGGAGTTGGTATTGACGGAGTTGATTTTGGACAACTTCTTGGGAGATTTTGAGCCCGAAGAAATCGTGGCGCTCTTGTCTTGTTTTGTGTATGAAGGACGGCTGAAGGAAGAAGAGCCGGTGCCAATTACTCCAAGGTTGGAGAAGGGCCGCAGCCGTATATTGGAAATCTCGGAAAAGTTGTTGAAAATCTATTCTGAACACCTGGTTTTGCTTACATCTGAGGAGGAGGAATTTTTAGAGAGAAACCGGTTTGCATTGGTGAATGTGGTGTATGAATGGGCTAGAGGATTGTCATTCCGGGAGATTATGCAGATCAGCGTTGAGCTGGAAGGTACTATTGTGCGTGTGATTACACGGTTGGATGAAATATGCCGTCAAGTGAAGGATGCGGCGTTGATTGTGGGAGACTCGCTGTTGCACTCGAAAATGTCGGAAGCCCAGGAGCGCATCAAAAGAGATATTGTCTTTTGTGCGTCGTTGTATCTCTAGGCAAAGGATGAGTGCACTGCGCGCTAGAATGGAGTGTAAATATACAAGTAACATGAGCTGGCCCGGAGACAGATGGTGGTTGGTGTGCGAGTAATGCCGTGGCGCTAGCGGGCTTCATTGTAGTGGTCCGATGCTATCTTGATAATGCCAGTGTTGGAGTCTAGCACCTTTGTGTTCCAGAAACCCTCTCGGACCGCCACCGGTCCATACTTGGACACAAGAATGCCTAGCAAGGTGTAGAAGCTTCCCACGCATGTCTGGTCGCGAATGGTGGTGCGCAACTGGTCCGCATCTTTGGCAGACATGCCGCCGGCCGCTTGGGCGCCACGCGCAGGGATCACCATGTCGTACAAGGAGTTGACCTTCATGAAATCGCACACCAAGCGGCTGGTGTCGTTCAAGAGCATCAACGAGAGTTCTAGCTCTCGGTGGTGGGTGGTGAGGTGTCCTGTGTCGGCGAATGTGGTCGACGCCTGCGCCTCCATCACAAAGTACCGTTTGCCGAGCTCGCGAAGCGTATCCTGCCGCATTGAGACCTTCGAGAACGCCAGCCCAGCGGACGCCGCGGCAGTGGCGGACGCGGCAGCGGCGGACGCCGCGGGAATAGACATGTTGGCGAGGCCGCACACGGTGCACGCTAGCTCCTCGAACCGAAGCGGAAACCTCTCGCCCAAAAAGCCCTGGAGGTGGTGGGTGCGAGGATGCAAATGGGCCTGGAGCTCGGGGTCGTGCAAGCGCTCGGCGATGTTGTGGTTGTGCTCGACGTCGTCGTACTGTGCATCAAAGTCCACTACGGGCCGGGGGTAGCACGTTGGCTTTGCGTCTTGTTTGAGGAAGAGGTCGCGGGACAGCACCGCTTCGGCCGTATAGACGGAGCGGGCGCCACGCGGGGCGGACTTGGGGCACGTGCGCCCGTGTAGAAGGCGACGGAACATCTTCGGGCCTGAGGCTGTGGTGGTGTTTGGTTGGTGGGTGGGTGGTTGGTGTTTGGATGGTGGGTGGGTGGTGGTGCTAGGTGCACTCCGATGCTCTGCGCAAACCATATACCCTCCGCCTGCTCCAGCTGTGCTAGTGACCGGATGTCGTCGAAGAGCAGCAAAAAGAAGTCGGCGGCGACGCCGACGGGCGCCGCCGAAAGGAAAATCAAGATCCCCAAGCAGTTTATCGTGCGCCCGGCGCCGCAGATCCGGCTCCACCCCGACATTGCCGAAGCGCTCGAGCTTGCGAAAAATACGCTCATCCAGATCCACACCGAAGGGGGTGCCGCGGTGGTGGCGGCCTGTGGAGTGTCGGAGGACGTGGAGCCCAACGTGGTGGGCGTGCCGGCGCCGCTCCGCCGCTTGGCCGGCGTTTTGCTCGGAGACCGTGTTTCCGTCTCCAAGTGCGCCCGGCAGCCGCCCTACGCGGCCCAGGTGAATGTGTGGATGCAGAAGGACGCGGCGGAGACAAATGCAGCGGCGGACGCGGCGGAGACGAATGCAGCGGAGACGGACGCGGCGGACGCGGCACCGTCGCCGGGCGCCATCAAGAAGGCGTTGAACGAGTACGGCGCCATCCAGCCGGGCTTGCAGGTGGCGGTCAAAGGCTACACCGTGACCGTGGACGACGTTTCGGGCGACGTGGCGGCCAAGCTCGCGGCGCTTTCGTTGGACGAGTCGCTCGGCCTCGTGTCGCCGGTGTTCCTCGTCAACGTGGCCACGGCGGTCTCGGTGGTGGAGTGCGCCTCGGCCAAGTACAGGCTCCCCAAGCGCTTCAGCTTCAGCGACGTGGGCGGGCTCGACAAGACGGTGGCGCTTCTCCACTCCGCGGTGCAGTTGCCGCTCCACCACCCCACGCTCTTCTCGGACTTTGGCATCTCGCCTCCGCGCGGCATCCTCCTCCACGGCCCGCCGGGCACAGGCAAGACCATGCTTCTCCGGTGCGTGGCGCACGAGTGCAACGCGCACGTGCTCATGGTCAACGGCCCTCTGATTGTGTCCAAGTACTTGGGCGAGACGGAAACCGCGTTGCGCGACCTCTTTGCCGAGGCGGTCAAGTACCAGCCGGCCATCATCTTCATGGACGAAATCGACTCGCTTGCGCCCAAGCGCGGGCTGGAGGACGCGGGCGAAACCGAGTCGCGCGTGGTGGCCACCTTGTTGACCATGATGGACGGCATGTCCCACGCGGGCCGCGTGGTGGTGGTGGGCGCCACCAACCGCCCGAACGCCATCGACCCGGCGCTCCGCCGGCCCGGCCGCTTCGACCAGGAGGTCGAGGTGGGCATCCCGGACGCCGACGCGCGCACCCAGATCTTGGAGAAGCAGCTTGCGCACATGAACAAGGACAAGTGCAACTTGTCGCCGGACAACGTGCGCGACATTGCCCTCAAGACCCACGGCTACGTGGGCGCGGACTTGGCCGCCTTGTGCCGCGAGGGCGCCATGCGGGCCATTTCCCGCGGCGTGGGCGGGTCTCTCGCGGCCGCCAACTTCGACCGGCTCGACCCGCACACCAAGGTGGAGTATGCGGACGTGGACGCGGCGTTGTTGGACGTGCGCCCGTCCGCCATGCGCGAGATTTTCTTGGAGATGCCCAAGGTGTCGTGGGACGACATTGCGGGCCAGGCGGACTTGAAGCAGAAGCTCACGGAGGTGGTGCAGTTGCCGCTCGAGGCCGGCGCCACGTTCGCGCGGCTCGGCATCTCCGCGCCCAAGGGCGTGTTGCTCTACGGCCCGCCCGGCTGCTCCAAGACCCTCACGGCCAAGGCGCTCGCCACCGAGTCCGGCCTCAACTTCTTGGCCGTCAAGGGCCCGGAAATCTTCAACAAGTACGTGGGCGAGAGCGAGCGCGCCATCCGCGAGATCTTCCGCAAGGCGCGCTCGGCCGCCCCGTCCATCATCTTCTTTGACGAGATCGATGCGCTCGCCTCCTCGCGCGAGGAGGCGCTGACGCTGGCGGCGCAGCATGTGCTCACGACGCTCCTCAACGAGATTGACGGCGTGGAGGAGCTCAATGGCGTGGTGATTGTGGCCGCGACCAACCGGCCCTCGGAGATCGACCCGGCCTTGTTGCGGCCCGGCCGCTTGGACCGCCACATCTACGTGGCGCCGCCGGACCGCGCCGCGCGGCTCCAGCTCATCACGAGACGCTGCGCCAAGTTTGACGTGGCCGACTCCTCGGCCTTGTTCCTGCGGTTGGCGGACGCCACCGACGGCTGTTCCGGCGCAGAGGTGGCCCTCTTGTGCCAGGAGGCGGGGCTCGCGGCCATCATGGAGGACAAGGACGCAGTGGCGGTGCTGGCGCGGCACTTTGACCATGCGTTGAAGGGCATTGCGCGCGGCATTACGGCGGAGATGATTGAGTACTACCGGGAGTTTTCGGGCCGCAGCGGCTTGTCGATGTGACCACCACGTAACGTAGTATAATTTACATACATGAAGCACCGGGCAGCGTGCGAGTCAAACAGGGCTGGGCGGGTGCGGGGTGGACGTTCCGGGCTATGTCTGCTTGCATCCGTCCTCCAACTCCTTTTCGAAGCCCGCGGGCAAATCCTTCGAGTCAAAGTCCAAGCGGTCCAGCTCGCCCAAGCCGCCAAAGCCCGGGAAGTCCTTGTCGTCCCCCACAAGCTCGGGCGGCGGGTTGCCCAACTCCTGGAGCGCCTCGAGGAGGCCGTTGACCTTGTCGCGCGTGGCGCCGTCGTCCCCGTTGTAGTCGGGCGCCTCGAACACCGCCACGATCTGGTTCGTCACCTCGTACTGCTGCGTGTAGGCCGCGTGCTGCGCCGGGTCCATGGCCGCCTTCTGCTCGCGCAAAAACTGCGGGAACTTGGTGTTGAGGTCCTTGATGGGGTCGTAGAGCACGTCCTTGGACAGCAACTGGTCCAACATGTCGGTGAGGAGCTTGGACATGTCCACGTCGCCGTCCGCGCCGTCGCCCAAGCCGGAGAGAAGCTGCGCTAGCATGTCCTCGGGATTGGCGCCCGCGGGGTCGCTCTCCAACTGCCGGTCGATGTCCTGGCCCGACTGGCGCAACCTGTGCATGGTGTCCTTGACCACGCCGTCCAACTGGGGCCCGAGGTCGGTGCCGGCCGCACCGGCGGCAGCACCGGCCGCACCGGCGGCGCCGGCGGCGTGGGTGGTCTCGAACTGCTTGACCAACTGCTCGAACTGCGCCTTGGCGCCGGGGTCCTCGATCTTGAGGTCTTTGAGGAGCTGCTCCACGTCGTGGGCGAAATCCTGTTCCAGCGCGGGGTCGGCGGCTGCGGCGCCGGTGGCGGCGGCGCCGGTGGCTGTGGCGCCGGTGGCAGGCTCGGCGCCGGGCGGCTGGCTCAATACCTGCTCGTCAAACTCGTCAAGGAGGTCGTCCAAGTCGCTGTCGCTGTCGTTGTGTGGTTCGGCCATGAAGAAGTGATGTGGAGAAGTGCATGTGCGGGGCGCACTGACCTCGGCCGCGCGACAGGCCGGTCCGGGCAGGCCACCGGGCAGGCCACCGGGCGGTGTGGGGCAGGCCACCGCGCGGGCAGGCCAGCGGGCGGTCCTGCGCCGCGTCCGCGCCGGCCCTTTCCCGCGCCGCGAACACCCGCCCCCGCGGCCGCACGCCTCGCCTTTCTGTTTCCCGCACACTTGCTCCCATTTCGCGCGCGCGCCGCGCCCAAACTCTCCCTTCCCTTTCTCCCCCATTCAAACCCATGTCTCTCTGTAAGACCCGCCTACAAGAGGAAAGAAAACAGTGGCGAAAGGACCACCCGTTCGGGTTCTACGCCCGCCCCAAGAAGGCCGAGGACGGCTCGCTCGACCTCACCCACTGGGACGCCGGCATCCCAGGAAAACAAAACACCCTCTGGGCCGACGCCACCTTCCCCGTGTCCATCTCCTTCTCCGAGGAGTACCCGTCCAAGCCGCCCAAGGTCATGTTCCCCGCGGGCTTCTATCACCCCAACGTCTACCCCAGCGGCACCGTGTGCTTGTCCATCTTGAACGAGTCCCAGGACTGGCGCCCGGCCATCACCTTGAAGCAGATTGTGTTGGGCATCCAAGAGCTTCTCACCAACCCCAACCCGGACTCGCCGGCACAGGAGCCCGCGTGGAAGGCCTTCAGCAAGGACAGAACCACCTATGAGAAAAAGGTCAAGGAGCAGGCCAAACGGTACGCCACGGCGGCGTAGCGGTGTATTAATAGATGGGCGCCGCCAGACTCTCGGGACGCACACCTGGTCCGTGGTCCTTTGTACTATTAAGCTATAGAATCCAATACAGGATTATGGCGTGTTGGTGTAGGCTTTCCCTGCAACGTGGTGTGGCCCCGCGGTCTCTACGTCCCTGTGCGTCCACGTGTGTATTCCCTCTACTGATCAACAGAGTTCTGGTTGATGATGTCTCTGCTCTTCACAGACGTGCTGCCCGTCAGCTCGCCAAGCTGCGACGTGCCCTTCTCCTTGTACGTGCTCACCGCAGGAATATCCGCCTTGATTCTCGAAACAATCGTCAGGTACGCCCGCGGCTCCAACTTGATCAACGTGTGCAACGGAATCGACATCCACGGGCTCTCCTCCTGGGGAACGTTCATGAAGTACGCGTACAAGCACCGCAACACCGCCTGGTGGGTGATGATGAGGATGTTCTCCTGTCTCTCCAACTCCATGATGATGGGCTCCAACCGAATCACAATGTCGCGGTACGACTCGCCCCCACGGTACCGGTACTCGTACTTGTTGTCGTCCCGGGCCTTGAAATCCTCGGGGAACTCCTTCTCAATCTCCTCGTACGTCATGCCGTCGCACTCGCCCGCGTCCAACTCGTCCAACGCCTTCCACTCCAACTTCTTCTTGTACGGCAAGAACGACGCCGTTTGCTGTGTTCTCTTGAGCGTGGACGTCCACACGGTCAAGTTGGTGTGCTTGTTTTCTTCCCCGAGCGACTTCAACACCAACTCCGGGAGCCTCTTTGCGTACCGCCATCCGCGCTCCGACAAGTTGGAGTCGCCGCCAATCTGGCCCGTCAAGTTGTATTCCGACTCGCCGTGTCTCAGCAACCAGATGCACCGCGGCTTGATGTGCAAGTTCATCACGTAGTACACGATTCTCGACTCCAAGTACGACTCGATCCGGTTGACGATGATCTGCAGACTCACGTTCACCAACTTGATGAAAGTCAACGCGCCATCCTCCTCGACATTGAGCGTCTCGTAGTTTCTCTCGTACTTGCGGATGCGGTCCAAAAAGTCCTGCGTCGCCACCTCCGCATCCACGTCCACGTAGTCGGGCGACGTGGTTTTCACGTCCGCAATGTTCTGCAAAATGAGCTCCTGGTCGTCGCACCAGCTCTCCAAGAAAATCGGCTCGATCGAGTTCTCGCGGCACAACGTGAGCAACTTGCGCCGTCTTTCTTTGGTCAGGTTGGTGGCATCGATGATGCCCACCACGCCGCTTTCGTCGGCAAACCACTTCATCATGTCCGTCGTGGCGCAGTCCACCGCCTGGTTGCGGATCTTCATCCCTTCCTCGTTGTTGCTATCAAAGAAGGTGGAGCTGACATGCGGGCCCGCGAGTTGTCGGCGGTACAGCCCCACGTTGAAGCACTTGGACTTGATCGAGAGCCACAGAAGGTACCGCACGATTTTTTGCGCAATCAAGCTCTTTCCTCTGGCGGGCAACCCCACCATGATCACGCAGATGCGGACGTTTTCCACGTGGGAAACAGAGTAAACGGGCATTGCGTCAGGTTCCACGGCAGCGGGTGGTTCAGGAGCAGTGCAGAATCGGGTTCTTGTTACGCAACGGAAACAAAAAACCTCTGGTTACGTCTACGTCTCGCAAATCACACTGAGGTTGGGCCCGGGCTATATACAAACCGGCCAACCCCAGTTTTTTGTCTTCTTTTTACTCGCAATGCACGGGAATACCCCCGGCAGCAGCGAAGTGGGGTGGCTGCACGTCACGTGGACCGCATGCGGTTACGCCGCCCTTCCACCCCGGAGGCGGCGGCCGGTCCGGCCCCAGCCGCTATCTACGCCGACCCCACACCGAACGGCGCAATGCAGTATTCCCTACGCCTGCGCCGTCACGCGATTCGCACCCACCGCCCCACCGGCCGCCGCGCTAAATGGGCAAATCCGAAAGGGCAAATCCCGAAAGGGCAATTCCCGAAAGGGCACTTCCGAAAGCGCACTTCCGAACCGAAGGGACCATTCTCGATTTGGGCAACGTGCCGACCGTAACACCGACGGCGGCGGATCCTGCCTCCCTTGTATTGTTGGTCGCCCTGGGCCCACATGCCGCGGGCCTGGAAGTGCGTTTTTGTGCAGGACGCTCGCGACTATGTCCGATTCTCCACCATCTCTCCACTGACTCACCATGAAGAGCTTTTTGGGCAAACAGAAGGACGTTTCCTCCGCAGATAGAGGTGAGCCGTGTGTGGACTCCGCAAACGTCAGCATACACTCGGAGTCCGACTCCCTCAAGGACCTCCAGCCCATGTTTGGCCTGGCCCAAGTCGCCAAATTTGCCCATGACCTGAGCCTCAACTTGAACCCCTACATCTCCCAGAACGCCTCCACCACCACATCGGTGATGTCGGCGGTCGGCCCGTCGGTGTTTTCCAGCACATACTCCGGCTCGTCAAAGCAGTCCTCGTATGTCTCCTCCACCAGCCGCTCCAAGAAACCTCGCGCTTCGGAATTCGGCCAGACGTTGCAGATCTTGGACATTCCGGAGGAAACCCGTGGCGACACCGACGTCAACCCGAGAAAGCTCATGGAAGACCGCCTCCATGCCTTGTGGCAAGACGTGTCCTACATTCTGAGCCAATACGCCACGTCCGTGGACAACTTGTCCACTGCGGTGGTCAACATCATCAACCGCCTCAAAGACTTTCGCCAGTTTGCCGACAACTTGGGCCCCTCGGATCACACGTGGAACTTCTCCTCGTACAACAACGGCGACGTGCGCAAGATTTTGCGCACTTACCTTCACTTCTACGACAACTTGTTGCGCGACGATGCCTACATCCGGTTGAAGTTGTTGCTCTGCAGATCGTTCAACGACTTCCGCTTCACCCTCAGAAGCTCGCTGAAGGCCCAGTCGACTATGACCCTGGACTCTATTCAGAAGCCTCGCAACTACGCCATCGGAATCAATGACGGCCGCGAGTTGCCGCACCAGGATGAGGTTGCACGCATTGTGGCCAGAATCGCGTCCAACCCCATGGGCTTGAAAGAGCAAAACGGGTCTTTCATCGCTCCCATTGCCCGTGGTATAGACAAGGACATGAACGTATTGTGCTTGTACTTTGGCTACCCTGCCTTCACTGCAGACCATACTCGTCTAGTAAGCAGCTTGGCTGATCTTTTCGATGACGTCCACTTCATGGCGATGAAGAATAGAATTGAGCTTGCGTCCCTAGACTCGAAGCAACCCGAGGTGCCTACTGTGGGTGCCCAGAAATTCAAGCTTCCCTTCAGAACCCCTACAGACCCATTGAGCCCTCCAATGTCGCTTTCTTTGTCTGTGGAGACGTCGGCGAGAATATCTGGCACTATGGGCGGCTTCATCTATCCAAAAATTGATGTGGATTCGCAGCCGCAGCTAGCATCTTATGCCAACTCCAAATTTGCTCTTTCGTGCGGCCATGTGTGCCTCAACAAGAGCGAAGACTTTGTGGAATACCCGCACGTATCAGCTCCACTGTCAGTGTTGATTAAGTTGTACAAGGAGGCTCTCACGGCGCAGTATAACAAGCTTGAGGGAGAAAATGCCGGAATCGACTCCCAGATTGCGTACGGACTGATCTTGAAGCAGCTTGATGACATATTCCCATTGAAAGAGGTGACTGTTGTTGACTCCAAAACCAAGCAGAAACGCACTGAAATCAGAAACCTTCCAAAGACAGGATTCGGCCAGATCATTTGGGGCGAGCGTACCTTGATCCAAGCTAAAAACACCAACAACGGAGACGACCTCACAGATAAGAGATTGAGTGACTTGGCAATCATAAAAGTCAACAAGCATTTGCGGTGCGACCAGAATTATCTTGGAGATGATATCTCGTTTAACGAGTATGATCCGGCGTTATTCTTTGACAACTTGTACGTTCGCAAGGTCATTCACCTTAGCCGCTATACCAAAGAGTTCAGCATGGACTCGGTTAGTGAGGTCGACTCCGTTGACTCATTGGGCAATCATAGTGAAAACAACACGACAAATGGACTCCCTGTTTTCAAGTACGGTTCTACGACCAAGTTCACCCGCGGCAATTTGAATGGAATTAAATTGGTGTACTGGCTAGATGGCGCGATTCACTCGTCCGAATTTGTGGTGAATTCCGAGGACAGTACTACGTATTTCGCTGCGGGCGGCGATAGCGGGTCCTGGATCTTATCCAAGCTCGAAGATGTCAAAGGTGTTTCGGAAACAAAGGGGCTCGGTGTTGTCGGAATGTTGCATTCGTATGACGGAGAATTCCGCCAGTTTGGGCTATTTACCCCGATGGCGGAGATACTTGAACGACTCGAAAAAGTCACTAAGATTAATTGGGGTGTAGTGGGAGTAAGTGAAAAAGACGATGTGGAAGTGGGCTCTAGTGACGAAGAAAATAACCTCGACTTATCTTCTGACTCGGACGATAGTGAGTACGAGAGTGGTGTGGAGGAACAGTCATATCCTCCGGACATTGATTAAAGAAACCAATTAGGTTCCAATACTGCAATGCATTTATCCTTTTGGGAAAGTTCCATGTAGAATGACGTCTTGCGGTGTTGCCGTGTTAGCCCCGGATCCACTTGGGGGAAGGTGACATTAACAGATTGCATACTGTAATCCCAATACCACTTTTCCTTTTTTTAATTACTTTTTGGGGTGCTGGTACCCCCATTAAAGCAATTCTTTAGTGGTCATTCGGTCGCTATAGGAAGGGTGTTTTCCTCCTTGGGTCAAGGTTAATTAATTGGGACATAAACATCCTGCAAAACGATCTTAGCGCGCATGACCTATATGCGATGTGATCACTCATGTGCAGTATGATGCTATAACTGAACAGGCCATTGTGAAGTAAGTGAAGATCTAAAAAGTAGATCCAGACACACTAACAAAGAAAAGAAAAGAAAGCTTCTCACTTTGTGTGTTTATGTGGGCATATAAGGATTCAGCCCTCCTAGTCTGTAGCTACATCAAATACATGGCTTCAAAAACAGCCAGCACTATAGATGTGGAACACCCATACATTTCAACATACGACGCAATGCGTCGAAGGTGCGCCAAGCCAAGAAATCTGGTTCCGATTACCCAAAAGAGAGTAAGCACAATAATGCAGCAACACACATTACATGCAGCTACAGTAGAGGTAACAAATGATGTTGATTGAAAATATATGAAAACAAATGCATTTACTCCATTAGAGTGGAGACGAAAGAATTTTTGTCGCCGCGCGTGATCAGCTTTAGATCATCATAGCAGCGGCAAGGGCCAATGCAGAAATACCAGCACCAACCTTTCCAGCGCCATTGTCAGACACAACAGACTTGACTGGAGCCTTGGACAGGGTGACTGCAGTAGAGAGGGTAGTAGAAGCAGTAGTAGAAGCAGAAACGGAAGCAGTGGTCTTTGGAACAACACACTCACCGGAAACAGTGATGGTGGTGCCAGTGGTGACGGTGATGACCTTGTCACCGCACTTGTTGTCCTCACAGGTGGTAACGGTGATGGTGGTGGACTCTGGGCAGTAGGTTGTGTAGTCAGTCACAGTGGTCCACTCGGTAGAGGTGGTGGAGTTACCCCATTGAGAGGAGGTGGCCTCAGAGCTGGTAGGCTCGACAGAAGAAGAGGAAGCAGAGTCGTCCTCAACCTTGACAAGAGTAATTCTTTCACAAGAGTCGTTTGGAGCATCGTCACCGGTGACAATGATCTTCAGAGCAGCAGAGTAGTCGTAAGGGTCGTTCATGTTGTTGCAGGCCCACATGGTCTTGGCAGTGGCCAAAACACCGGCTTGGTTGAAGCTAAAGTCAACTGGGGTAACCGCTGGGCCAATGGCGAGGTAGTTTCCAATGTAACCAGTTCTGAAGGTGTATCCAGCAGCCTCGAAAGAGATTTGAGAGTTTTCGAAGGTCAAGGACTCGCCGGACTCGCCAACAAGGAAGTAGTTGATACCAGCACCTTCGTGGATGCTGGAAACGTAACCTTGCGACTTGTTGTCGTCACCGACAACCTCCAACTTGATGACCTCAGCAGAAGCCATGGAGGCAAGAGCAGCGCTAGCGACAGTGGTGAACTTCATTGTATTTGTGATTGATGGGAGATGCTTGTAGATGATGAGGAAAGGAAAAGAAGGCGGACTTTTGTGTGCTACTTATACTCCACGCCAATGTGACGATATTCTAAAAATAATCCTTCAACCATGCATGGCCCTCGATCATTAATGCAACCTCATGCACGGTGAGGTGGTAGCACTGATTATTTCCAGGAACCCGCACCAGCCATACGAACCATACCCCGTTTTGGTCACAATTGAGATTTTGTGTTTTACGTTAATATTCTCTTGCAGAACTCATACCAGCCTCTGAGAAATGTCACCTATGTTCTCAAGTGGTGTTGCCTCTATCTTTTTTCTCCAGAGTTTGGCCAATTGGTTTATCTCGCGATTTTTCGTAAGTCATTACAATCTAAAAATAGCAGCACTGTGCAATCGTTAATGTACGTTATTTGCAGGGTCATGACCTCATTGTGCTGTATGTCCATTTGTAGCCGTACGATGCCCTTAAACTACCCCACAACTACAGAAAAGATGTGCGTACATTTATTTATAGATTTCTTGACTATGATTTAGTCTCTTTCACGTTCTTTGTACACAATGAAACGGCCCAAATTGCCGAACACCTCCTCGGCACGGATTTTGAGGTCCATGTCTTTATTCTTGTCAATCTGCTTGTAGCAAGATTTCACAAGAGGCTCCAACTGCTTAAGCGTTTCTATATAGTTGCCCTCCACAAAAATAGGCAAATCATAGTCATATTCGGCATCGCCAAAGATATCGTATATCAAATTTAAGCATTCGAATGGGATTTCGACCGCCTTTGGCTCCTTCCCATTGTTTTCTGTGGCGACGAAATGCTTGATGTTTGCCAATAAAAATTCGGCAATTGTTCTGGTTATATCGGTATTCCCGATGACCTGCGCCACGCTGCCCAAGAACCCGATGGCTGATAAGAGAAATTCGTAGGTGGGCACCTGGTTGTCCGAAACAGCTAGTCCCTGTGTTAGCGTGTTGCACTTTTGTAAGAGCGCCAATATATTGGCATTGGTAACTTTATTTTTCAATTCTGGGCCCACGCTCTTGGAAAGAGCCCACAATATGCTAAGCAGGAGTCTCTGGACTTCCAAGTCGTCATTTCCAGACACGGCATCAACTGAATCCCATAAAGATGGAATCTTGGTGAACCACTCCACTGGAATCGACTCATTCGACAAGAACAACCACGATAAATTATTGAGCGCAACCAATACCTTAACTGTGAGTTGCAACACCTGTGAATGCTGGTGATCAAAGCTCAAGAGATGCAAGCATGAAGGGAACGCGACGTTCAACAATAAGGACACCACGTCATTGTTCAAAGAAACGGGCTCTTCGATATGTGCCTCGTTGATCGCCAAGTATTCGCAGATGGTGGTAAACAAGTCAATTGCCACATCTAAAGATTGGAGATCAGCCCTAGCCTGGGCTTTTTCTGGAGAGTCGGCACCAAAGGCAACATCGATGTTTTTCTGCTTGTCCGAATCGCTGGGTTTAGGGAGTTGTTCTTGGGGTTTGGAGCTGGCGTTCAACTGAGTATACAACGCTTCAAGATCGATCTTTGTGATGGTTCCAAAGACAGCTTGCAAGATCGGGAAGCAGCCTGCTTGTTTGTCCGACTCTGCTCCGCTTTGTACTTCGAAAAGGTGGAATCTAATTCCTTCCACAATAACTTTACCCAAGTTGTTGTGCTCATGGGAGGGCAGCTGCACTGCTTGGGTCAAAGTGTCCAAGGAGAAGGATTGATGCGCCACCAAGGCGGTGACAAATGCTGCCGAATCGGATGCGAATTCGTAGATGAAGTCGAGCAATGCATTAAACAACTTTATGGATGTTCTGAGCTTGGGGGTATTCCAGTTGAGCAAGTCCACGACCAACTTAACAATGGGGTCAATCTCGGCATAGATGCTGTCGTATAATTCTTGGGAGCAGCTGGCAATGGCCACGATCAACGATAAAATGTTCTCGGTGAAGTCAAACAACAAGTGTGCTCTCTTCTTGTCCAACTTTTTGGGGTCGGAGTTCAAGAACTCGTACGACTTGGTGATCTTTTCAAGGCCGCCTTGGATGAAGGACCAGATCTTCAATCTCCACAAATGCTTTGCCACGTCGTGGCCCTCTTCGATTGTCAAGTTTCTCAAAAGCCCGTACACTTCCACCACGATCTCGTCATCATCACAGTTGGCAAGCACCTGCTCCACCAAGGTGACAATCAAGCGCTCCTTCAAGAGCAATTTTCTC
Organism: Clavispora santaluciae; assembly: GCA_022577645.1. Lineage (NCBI taxonomy): Eukaryota > Fungi > Ascomycota > Pichiomycetes > Serinales > Metschnikowiaceae > Clavispora > Clavispora santaluciae. The sequence continues at coordinate 165,867 of JAJNMX010000009.1, forward strand.
ATTGCCTGGTCTTCTGCAAGAACTGTGATGGCCGAAAGAGCCAAAGACCGGTCATTAGCGGCAGAAGAAGAGAGCTTGGCGATGAGAGGAGCAATCTTGTTCTGGCGGGTGGCTTCGTCCTTGGACTCTTGTCTGCCGGCGGCACCGTTCTTTCGGGCCACGGGGTTGCTTCTCTTGTTTTGGGATCTTCTTCCCTTTTTCAATTTCCCCATTTGTGTGTGGTTTGGCTGAAAAAAAAGATGATGAGATGTAAGGATATCGCTACGGCTGTGTGCACACCGGCTTCGATGGGTCTACACGGTAACTGAGACGGAGGGCGAGGTTCATTGCTAGATAAAAGCGGACATCAATGAACCAGATGTGGGGACATCCTGGGACATCCTGGGACATCCTGGGGTGAAATCCGGTGAGATCATTTTTTGTCTTCGGCGGCGGCTTCTCTTGCGGCCTCGGCGGGACTCTTGTCAAAATCCACTCCCGGGTGCAAGGTCTCCCTGACCTTGTCCTTCAAGTCCTGCCAGGACTTGGGTTGGTCGCTGTAGTCCTTGACGTAGACGTCGTCTCGGAGATTTCCGTCCTTCTTGAGTTGCTCGCTGGGCGTTAGTAAAGGCAGGTGGCCGCTCACGGCAGAGCACCGGGGAAACTCACATACATGATGATTGGTTGCCAGAACTGGATGCCCGTGTACCAGCCAATGGCGCCGATGGCGACGATGGTCAACGCCTTGCCTCCTCTTCCTGACATGGTAGAATACTTGTGTTAGCGAGCGGGAGTGCACACACCCGAAGAAATGGAGCCGGCGGGATCAGGGCGTCACGGAACGCGGAAAACAAGGTGAGCTGTGGGAAATGGCCGGACACGGCGTTCCGCTCTCGTTGCGGAATCGTGGGGTGTAGTGGTGTAGAGGAAGAGTGGTGTAGTGGTGTAGAGGAAGAGTGGTGTAGTGGTAAGGTGTAGAGGTGTGGTAAGGTGTAGAGGTGTAGTTTGGTGGGTAGAGGTAGAGTGGTGGGTAGAGGTGTGGTAAGGTGTAGAGGTGTGGTGGGTAGAGTGGTGGTGTAGTGTGGTGGGTAGAGTGGTGGTGTAGTGTGGTGGGTAGAGTGGTGGGTAGAGGTGTGGTGGTGTGCATGAGGTGTTCTTGCATATATCGGTGCACCAAAAATTCATGCGATGGCATCGCAACTACACCACAATGGGAGCCATCAGCAAAAAGCAGAAGCTCGCGAGAGAAAGCGCCAAAGCTACCAAATCAGACGAGAGCGCCGGGTCGCTGCATGAGTCTGACGGCGCGGCCTCGGACGGCAGTGGATCTGCAGACGAAGACGCCAGCGACTCGGGCCTAGACGACGAGTTTGACGTGGACAATGTGTCGTCGGGCGAGGAAAAAAGCTCAGGCGACGAGTCCAGCGAGAGCGAGGACGACAGTTTTCCTACGAAAAGAAAGAAGAAGACCGGCGACGACGGCACCGGCACGTTCGCCACCGCATTCAACGCCATCTTGGGGTCTAAACTAAAGGCGTACGACCGGCGGGACCCGATCTTGGCGAGGAACAAGAGCCATCTCAAGAAGTTGGAGTCGGACAAGTTGGAGAACAAGGCCAAGCGACTCCTTCTCGCGGAGAAGAAAGACATGCGCGACAAGCAGAGGGTGCGCAACCTTTTGCCCGGCGCAGACGAGCCGGACAAGGTGAGGCAGGCGCTCGAGCAGGAGCGGGCCATGAAAAAAGTGGCGCAGAAGGGAGTGGTGAAGTTGTTCAACGTGGTGTTGGCCACGCAGGTCAAGACGAACCAGGAGATCAGCAAGGAGCACGTGGGCCAGACCAAGCGCGAGGAGTTGGTGACGGAAATCTCCAAAAACAAGTTCTTGGACTTGGTGAAGGCGGCGGGGCAGGCGTAACCGGCGCCAGTGCGCACGTGGACAATACAGGAAATGCTACCGGTGTTCCGGCATGTAGACGGGCGGCGGCCACGCCCGGTGGTGGCGGCCACGCCCGGTGGCGGCGGCGGCGGCGGCCGTGGCGGCGGCGGCACCGCTTGTGGCGGCGCCAAGAATGCCCGGCGGGCGCCGGAATGCAGCCTCGCGGCCCAGGGGCCGTTTGCGAGATCTCGCAATAATGCGCAAATTGCGGGGTGTATAAAAGCTGGGGAAGAGAAAAAAACACCGTGGGGGAATTTCCTCCCGCAAACCCAGCAAGATGGCCGTTTCTGGAGTCGTAAACCAACAGGAGCGCGATGCGGCGCCACCGCCTGCGGCTCCGCCTCTGGTGAAAGTGCCCATTGGCGTCGCCGATCGCTTCGGCCGCATCAAGATCGGCAGTCGGCCCATCGCCTTGACCCGGCCCTCCAACGACGACGTGACGCGCTTGATCAACCTCGACGGCCGCATGGCGCCGTCCGCGGCCGCCACCCCGGACTTGACGCCGCAGATCTCGGTCGTGGGGCCCGAGAAGATGGTGATGACGTCGTCGTTCCCGCCCAAGAACAAGTGGAGGATTGCCGCCGCGTGCGTCTGGGCGCTCTCGTGCGGCATGAGCGACGCGGCCCCCGGCGCGTTGTTGCCCACGATCGAGGAGACCTACGGCATCAACTACTCGGTGGTGTCGTTGATGTGGATGCTGAATGCGGTCGGGTTTATCTTGGTGGCCATTTTCGCCCACAAGATCCCGGAGTGGTTGGGCAAGCACAAGGCGATCCCGTTCGGGTGCGCGTGCTCCATCGTGATGTTCTCCATGGTGTCGAGCGGCGGCCCGTTCCCGGTGGTGGTGGCGGGCTTTTTCATTGGCGGCGTGGGGCTCGCGGTGGTGCTCGCGCAGGTGAACATCTTTCTCTCGCGCTTGGAGAAGAGCTCGAAGTACTTGTCGTTTTTCCACGGCAGCTACGGCGTGGGCGCCACGTTGTCGCCGCTTTACGCCACGGCCATGGTCAACGCCGGCGTCCGCTGGAACTACGTGTACTTGATCGTGCTCGGTCTCATGGCGGTCAACCTCGTCAACTCGTGGTTTGCGTTTGCGGGCGCGGACGAGGACTTGAGCCAGTGGGACCACGACGAGGAAACCCGGCAGTTGATCGGCCGGACGTCCGCGGCGGTGGAGGAGGGCGTGGGCCTCCAGGACTTGGGCACGCATCTCACCAGCGTGGCGGAGCCAGCCGCGGCGTCGGACGCGGACAAGAGGAGCACCATGCGGCTTGCGTTGAGCAACAAGATTACGTGGTTGATCTCGCTCTTTGTGTTGGCGTACCAGGGCAGCGAGGTGTCGTTGGGAGGGTGGATAGTGTCGTACTTGTTGGACTACAGAGACGTGCAGAACTCGTACGGCTACGTGCTGAGTGGGTTCTGGGGCGGGCTCACCGTGGGCCGCTTGGTGCTCACGCGCCCGTTGCACAAGGCGTTTGGCGCCCGCAAGACCATCATTGTGTTGGCGTTGTTGTCCATTGGGTTTGTGGTGTTGACGTGGACCGTCCCCAACCCCGTGGCCGCGGGTGTGTTTGTGTGCTTGGCCGGCGTGACCATCGGGCCCACGTACCCTCTCATGATCACGGTGGTGTCTGTGATTCTTCCGCGCAAGATCCAGGTGGTGAGCTTGACCATCATGACTGCGTTTGGTTCCAGCGGCGGCGCCATTTTCCCGTTCATCACGGGCTTGGCGGCGGAGCTGGTGGGCACGTATGTGGTGTTGCCGATTTTCATCGCGTGCTACTCGGTGGTGTTGGCCACGTGGATCATGTTGCCCAATGTGGAGAGGAAGGTGCTTGCGGAGAACGCCTCGGCGGTGCTGCGGTTGTGGCACCGGGTGTGGTAGCCAGACAATGACTGTGGTTGATAAATTTATACTTTTAATCAATTCATAAGACCAATGACTAATACTGATGGTAACTGATGACTGATGATAACTGATGACTGATGATAACTGATGACTAATGATAGACTATGATAAAGACCGCATTGAGGCTCAGTCCTGATCATCTAAACGGGAACTGGCCTGTAGACCATTGATATCTAAATATGTTATCACTATACAATCCACGAGTTCCATTGTCATATTTGTGTTATATCTATATTATTTCATCTTATTATATTTCTTGTGTTCTCTTTTCTGTTCTCTTTTCTTATGTTCTCTTATATTTCTTGTTTCTCATACTTCTTATGTTCTCTTATATTTCTTATACTTCTTATGTTCTCTTATATTTCTCTTCTCTTATATTTCTCTTCTCTTATATTTCTCTTCTCTTATATTTCTTATATTTATATTTGTTCTCTTTTCTTATGTTCTCTTACATTTATATCTATTCTCTTACCCTACGGCATCCGCGCGCCAAGGCAAATGCGAGGTGTGCGCCGTTGAATTCGCACCAACCACACCCATGGCGATAGAAGCCCACATCAAACACGGCGACGAGGCCGCAGCAAACAAAGACTGGGCCGGCGCCATGCGCCTCTACACCCAGGCGCTCGACGAAAACCCGCACGCGTTCCTTGCGCTCACCAAGCGCGCCGCCACCTCCACCAAGCTCGGCCACTACGACGACGCCAAGCGCGACCTTGCCCAGGCGTTCGACGTGGCCACCGCGCGCGGCCGCCGCTGCGACATTGGCACGGTGCACTTCCGCCTTGCGCTCGTGCTCTACGCCGAAAAGAAGTACACGGAGGCGTTGGACGGCTTCCGCCGGGCGCAGGCGTACGACTGCGCCGAGCCGGCGTTGGCGTTGTGGGTGGCGAAGGCGGAGCGCGACGTGGCGAAGGCGGAGGGCGGTACGGGCGTGGCCAGGGCGGAGGGCGGTACGGGCGTCGCCCAGGCAGAGGGTGGTACCGGCGTCGCCCAGGCAGAGGGCGTCGCCCAGGCAGAGGGCGTGGCCCAGGCAGAGGGCGTCGCCCAGGCAGAGGGCGGCACCGGCGTGGCCGCGGAGCCCAAGTCGACGTCGCTCGAGGCTATCAACAAGGCCGCGCCGCTCCGGCCCAAGATCAGAGACGACTGGTACCAGAGCAACGACGCGGTCACCGTGACCATCTACGCCAAGGGCGTGCAGCAGGACACGCTCAGCGTTGAGTTCGAGCCGCGGCGCGTGGCCGTGAGCTTCCCGGGCGCCGACAACTCCGAGTACAACTACAACTTGGACCCGTTGTACGGCGCCATCGACGTGGACCAGTCCAGGTGCAAGGTGTACGGCACCAAGGTGGAAATCACGCTCCGCAAGGCATCTCCCGGCAAGTGGGCGGCGCTCGAGGGCACGGGCGCGGCGGCGGACGGCGCCGCGGCCAGCCTCGGCTACCCGACGTCGGCGAAGAAGGCAGTCAACTGGTCCAGCTTCAAGGTGGACGACGACGGCGACGACAACCCGGAGAACTTTTTTGCCAAGTTGTACAAGGACGTGGACGACGACACCAAGCGTGCCATGATGAAGTCGTACGTGGAGTCGAACGGCACGGTGCTCACCACCAACTGGTCCGAGGCCAAGGACAAGCAGTTTGAGACGAGTCCGCCCGAGGGAATGGAGGCGCGGAAGTGGTAGTGCGGCGTGCTGTTGGACTGAGTACACTCGACGACAGCTCTTCGAAGCTCTTGGATAACTCTTTGAGACTCTTCGGTACGAACTCTTCTTTGAGACTCTTCGGTACGAACTCTTCTTTGAGACTCTTCGGTACGAACTCTTCTTCGAGAACTCTTCGGTACGAGAACTCTTCGGTACGAGAACTCTTCGGTATCTCGGCTTGATTTTTGATCCTCGACTGTGGATCTTCGACTTGATTTCTTGATTTCCTTGATTTCCTTGATTTTCGATTCTCGATTTTTCGGTCTTCATTGTCGACCATGACTATGGCCGACTACTCGACTATTGACTCTTCGATATCTTCGATATCTTCGATGGACTCTCCGCCCTACTTCCATCACCCCCAACTTCTTCGACCTGTCCATCTCTTCCACTGCCGCGCACGTGACGGCCGCCCCACGCGGGTGGTGGCTGCACACGCCGCACGAGGCTGGGGGTGTTCCATGTGCCGTACGCGCTGCGCGGGGCGCGCGTACCCTTATCAGATCAGCCCGATCCGGTCCAGGGATATGAAACAATATTCGAACCACCTCCCATCCCGGCGCCCCGCTCTCTATGACCTACTACACCTACAAATTCACATGGTACGCATCTGGCCCGGTCATGCCCTCCCCATCCCCATACTAACCGCAGGCCTGCCGCTCCCGACACATCATCGGTGGTGGTCACGGGCAACTTCGACAACTGGCAGCAGAAGATGGGCGCGTTGGCGCGCGACGCCGCGGGGAACTTCGAGGCCGAGATCAAGCTTCCGGCCCTGCAGCCCATCTTGTTCAAGTTTGTCGTCAATGGCGAGTGGCGGACGTCCGCCAGCTACAGAACGGTGCAGGACGAGTATGGCAACAGCAACAACTACATTGACGTGGCGGAGTTGACCGCCGTCGAGGAGTTTTTAGAGGAACCGCCCCCGGCGCAGCTGGTGCAGCCGGAGGTCGATGCCGACGAGCTCACGCACGTGCTGACGGGCCTGTCGTACACCCAAGTGTCGCTCCCGGCGTCCGAGTCGGCGTTCGAGCACGTTGCCGCGCCGCAGACCGAGCCGGACAACCCGAGTTGTCGCAACGCCCCCGACGACATCACCCCCACCGCCTCGGCCGCACGCCGCCCGCTGGACGCGGAGGTCACCACTCTTGGTGGCCACTCTTGCCATAGCTCTCTTTCTGGTCGGGCTCTCCAGCCAGACGGTGAGACTGTGGCTCTGAGCCCGCTGGCCCGCGCTACCGCCGCGCGCCCGGGGGGGCTCGTGTCCCGGTTGAAGAGCATCTTCCGCTAGCGTCGCGTGTTCCGCTGGAGTCCGCTGGTGTCCGCTAGCGTCTGCTAGCAGGGCACGCCCAATTCGTGCGCATGTATGTCCTTCCAATGTATTAATTGCTATAACCGTGCCGCTACCAGGGCGATGGCCTCGGCCTGTAGCAACCACTTGTTCCTCTACTTCTTCCCCTTCCTCCCCTACTTCTTCCCTACTTCTTCTTCCCCTTCTTCTTCTTCTTGGGCTTTTTGTCGGCGTCGGCCGCCGCGGCAGCCGCGGGCTCGGGCTCCGCCGCCTCGGTCTCGTCAAACCTGGTGTTGGCCATCACACTGGATACCCCCACCAACTTGGGTTTCTTGGTGGCCTCGTCGGTCTCCTCGTGGGCGCGCTTCATGCTCAGCACGCCGCGGGGGCCGAGGTATGTCAACAACCGCGACAACTCCTTCGACTTGGAAGTTTTGTACTGGATGCACTTGCCGCTGTGGGCTTCGTACACCTTGAACTTGGCGGTGTGGGTGGTGCCTTTGGAGTCGCCGGCCGTTTTCTTGGCCACGTTGGCGTATGTGATCGACACTGTGGCAGACGGAAACGCCTCCAAGAGCTGTGCCGTCGACTGGATGAAGCTTTCCATGATGGTGGTTGAGTTTTCCTGGTGATTTTCGTGCGAAAAGTGCGCAGGACGCCCATGGAAGTAAATGCGATTGCATGGCAATCTGTCTAATAGTCTAGCATCTAATAGTCTAGCATCTAATAGTCTAGCATAGTCTAGCATCTAACAGTCTAGCATAGTCTAGCATCTAACAGTCTAGCATATAACAGTCTGGCAGTCTAATGGCAGTCGCTAATCTATCACAAAAATAATCAATAATTCATATCAATGCTTATCCCATCTTTGGCGCGCCGGACGAAAATCACTCGCCCGGACCGTTTTGGTAGCACCAGAACCTGCCACTCCACGGGTACCCAAAAGACCGAGCATTTAGCGTCACCCATAAATCTGCCGGCTATGAATCTACCGACAATTCGAATCTGCCAGCTCAGTGGTACGGGTGTGTCTACAAAGGCACTTCTCCAGAGCCATGCATTCCATTCACATCTATAGCGGCACATTGTACCCGAGAAGCATGCTTCCCAACAAGAAGAGGTTGAGCAAGGTGAGAAATCCCCACACAAGAACCGCGGCAACGGTCATCACCGGCCCGTTGCTCATATCGATGTAGCCCTTAACCACATACTCATCTTCCAGCTCTGCTGTACCCATCTCCAGAGTCTCGGTCAACACCGGCATCACCGGTGCCGAGAAGGAGTGGGTGCGGCTGCGCGCCGCGTGCCCCGCAATTAGCATGGCACTTTCTTGGTTCTCGTCGTCCGAGTCCTCCCACCCGGCGCACGGGTGGGCATTGCGCAATGTCTGGAGCCGGATGGCCGCGTCAGAAACATTGTACGGGATCTTGTGGCCCGCATCCACCGCGATGTTCTGCAGCATGTCCGGGTCGGTGTAGTCGCAAAGCGTTTCCTCCTCGACGCCCACGCGAACCACGTTGGCCACACGCATAATGCGCTTGGACAGCGTGAACCAGATCAACGGCGCAATCACCACCGGAAGCAATATCGAGAGCACCACTTGCAGCACGTTTAAGGTCGTGGCCAAGCCGCTGCGGCCTGATATGGTCACCACCACCAAGCAAGGGGCGATGGCAAGCCCGCGCGTCACTAATCTGCGTACCGCGGGGGGGAAGCTCCACAGCAAGAAGCCCTCCAGTACCATCTGGCCTGCCAACGTGCACACAACGCCGGCACTCTGGCCCGAGCAGAGGAGAGCGAGGGCAAACACGAACCCCGCGGTGGGCAGGAGGTGCGATCTCAAGAGGTTGTAGATGGTGAACAAGTCGCCCGTGGCGCCGCCCTCGGAGTCGGAGTCGGAGTCGGAGCCGTCGTCGTCGTCGTCGCGCTTGGACCCGCCCCCTAAGGTGGCCCCCGCAACAATAAGAATGGCAGCGTTGACGAAAAGCGCCACGGTGAAGAGCGACACCACCAACTCTACGATGGTGTAGGTCATGGTGTCGTTGATGGCGTGAATGGACGGGCGGTACGGCGCGTGTTCGAGCTTCTTGGCTCCCACGGCGCTGGCGTAGTCGTCGCTCGTGAAGTCGTCGTTCGTGTCCTTGGGCACGATGTGGTGGCCGTGCTTGATGTCGTAGTCCTTGAGGCGCGCCTGGACCAAGCCGGAGCCTAGATACAAGGAGTGGGGCATGACCGTTGCGCCCAAAATGGCCAACGACAAGAACAAGCCGCTGCCGCCTTCGCGGTCGCTCATGTCCACGACTTTTTCGTTCGGGAGAAAGCCCTTGAGCACCTCGCCCACCAGGAAGTCGGGGTCGTCAGAGACCTGAAACAACTCGATCGAGAAGCAAACCACAGTGGCCGCCACCAAGAGGGAGACGAACGACTCGAAGATGCGGATGAAGAGAAGCGGGCCGTCGGGCTTGTACGCCATGAGCACCACGATCACGTCGGTGACGGTGACGAGAATGCCGGCAAACAAGGGAAGGCCAAATAAAATGTTCAACGCAATAGCGGTCCCCACCACCTCCGCCAAGTCGGTGGCGATGATGGCGATCTCCGCGAGCACGTAGATGAACAAATTGAGCCGCCGAGAAAGGTTCTCGCGGCAGTTGGCGGCGAGGTCGAGGCCCGTGACGGCGCCGAGCTTGGCTGAGAGAATCTGGAGAAACACCGCGAGGCAGTTCGACACGAATATCGAGAAGAGGAGCTTGTACTGGTACCCGGCGCCGGCGGCCACGGCCGTGGAGTAGTTGCCGGGGTCCATGTACGCGACCGACACCATGAGGCCCGGCCCGATGAACTTGATGTACTTGGAGAGCACGTGCCGTACCCGTGCAAGCGGGCTAGGTCGCGAGGCTAGCGGGTTGTCGCGTAGCATGCTATCTTGTGTAGTGTAGCCGCACTGGAGCTAGGGCGGTTATGAATGACGTGTGCGTGGGGGCACTTTTCTTGGGTGCGGGGCACTTGTGTTGGATGCAGCGAGTAACTAAAAGCGGCCAGGACGGACTGTGGGTGGTCGGAGTGAGATGGGATGTGACTGAAATCACTTTGTGAAAGGGTTTGGCCGGAGGACTGGGGTATGAGGTGGAGAAAACCGGGTGCAAAGGTTTGCGCGCGACCAAATGCGTGGAGAAGCGAGGCGCGACTGCCCGGGCGCGGTTTTTCCTGTGCCGGGAATGCCTTGGGCGGGCGGGTGTCTGGGAGTTGATTGGGCGTTGGGGTTGATTGGGTTGGGTTGTATGGTTTGGATATGGTTGGATAGGGCTGTTTGGGTGGGTGTTTGGGTGTTTGGGCGTTTGGTTTTTGGTTTATTTCTTTCCTCGGTTGTTCCTTGCGGGTCATCTGCCTTGGCATTTGGTGCTCGTGTGTGGAAAGAGAAGCCGATGAGAGCGGCGGCCACTGTCCCCGAATTCAAGCGATGCTCTTGTGGTCACGTAAACAGTAGGCTCCGTAGCTTGTGCAGGCTGTTCTTCTCGGTGCTTGGGCGCTTCGGACCTTCGGCTGTTCACCTGGCAGACAGAGACCGCAAAGACGTTGTAGCAAACGGTTAGGAGTTGCCCAGCTCTTGATATTCTGATTATTACGGGACTAGAGCTCAGTCCAACGAGATTCTGTGGACATTGTGAGGGTTTGTGATTTTTGCTTCCCGATTGTTCTTTTTGCACCCAAGGCCATGTTCCTCACGAATTTTACAAACCGCACCCTACCACCTCCACCACCATGCTGCCATGTCATAACCAACCATGATGTGATATATGCACCAAGACCTTACGAAAACGAAATCTCCTTAGCCTTACTAGCCGCACTCCTGTCACGTTCGTGCCACCGGAGCACCACCATACAGACCGTATACCAGCTTGAAGTAGCTATGGAGAGGAGTCGGAACCGGTACGAAAACATCGGCTTGGGCCGCCTGAGTATTGAAACCGCAGCTGAACCTTCTAGCACAAACACGAGCTCCAAAAGACACCACTGCCTTTGCGTGGCCTTCTCCTCCGTATCTACACATACACCACCACTTGAGCGTTCCCGCCTTCTTTGTGCCACTAGCCCATAGAGGACTAACCTACAGAGTGGAATAGCGGCACCAACGAGTCTCAGGTACCTGTGAGACCCAGGCGCAATGGCCATTCTGCGCCGGTTGTTGAGGTCGCACCCCCCTCTCGAATGCGAAGCAAAAACCAGCACTCACAACAGAGTAGCAGCCGTAGTGGGCGGCAAACTACATCTCTGCCACAAATAGCCATGTCCGGAGCTCTCTGGCTCTCGCCGGGGGCCAGCCCGGGTTCAGCCCTTCACCGGATGTGTCGCGCCCGCTCGGTGGTGCGAGTCCGAAATGTGCAAGACGGTTTTCGCCTACACCACACCTTTTTCCCCCAACCATGTTCAGAACGTTGGCGAGAACTGTGACCGCCGCCAGACCCTTTTCGTCGACCTCTGCCGCGTGCGCGGCGCTGGTTTTCCGCATGCCCGCCATGTCTCCCACCATGACCGAGGGCGGAGTTGTTTCGTGGAAGTTCCAGCCGGGCGAGGCGTTTGCGGCAGGCGATGTCTTGCTCGAGGTGGAGACGGACAAGGCCACCATTGACGTCGAAGTCACCGATGAGGGCGTGATGTGGGAGATTTTGGTGAATGAGGGCGCCTCCGGCATCCCCGTGGGCCAACCAATTGCATTGTTGGCCGAAGAGGGAGATGACTTGGCTACATTGGAGAAGCCGGCGCTCGACGAGCCCAGTGCCGCCGCAGAGACCAAGAAGGAGCCTGCCCCTGAGCCCAAGAAGGAGGAGGCGGCTGCTGCACCAGCCAAGGCGGCCCAGACCGAAACCCTGCCAGACGGCGTGTTTGGTCCCGCCAACTCTCAGCAGAAGCTCCTCCCCAGTGTGGAGCTGTTGTTACACAAGCACCACATCTCGGCGGAAGATGCGTACGCTAAAATCCCCGCGTCGGGCCCCAAGGGCAGAATCTTGCTTGGAGATGTGTTGGCGTACGTTGGAGCCATCGACAAGTCTGCGGTGACCAAGGTCTCCAACTACATCAAGGCGAAGGAGCACTTGGACTTGTCCAACATCAAGCTTGCGGCGCCAAAGCCTGCCCCCGTGAAGGAGAAGGCCGCGCCCGCAAAGCCCAAGAATCTCCTCCGTATCGAGTTCACGTCCGAGCTCGGCGAAGGCATTTCGCGCGAGAAGTTCCAGTTCGCATTCGAGAGAGCATTGGAGTCCGCCAAGAGACAGACATATGCTACACGCTTCCCCGAGTATGCCAGAGCGCCTGTGGCGTCCCCCCTCTACGAGGATGATATTTTCGACGACTTGCTCGTTGCGCCCGTGTCTCAAGACAGATTCGAGGTGTTCGACGTGGCGTACCAGTTCATCGGCGAAGCATCCGGCGTGTCCAGCGGATTTGCTGACGACTTTGACGAGATTTTAGGCGTGGCCCAGCCGGCGGCCTCGGCCACGTTCGAGGCCTCCTCGCCCATCTCCGCGGTGGTGAGCTTTGGCGTCAAGTATAACGACAAATTGACCGACTCCAAGGAGTTTGTTGAATTTTTCCAGGATGCTTTGCTCTCGCAGATCCCATCCAAGCAATTGATTATTCACAATTAACCTCCCCATTGCACGCCTTCTGCACTCGGCTGTGGCGTACCGGGGCGTATTTATAGTACCTAGTGCCATAATCCAATATCTGATACTGACCCGCCCAACTGGTTGTGCGCACTTGCACGTAGGCGCGCGCGCACCCGCCCGTATCTATTTTCCTCTTGTCCTGCCTTCGCCCTATTTTTTTTTTTTTTGGCCCCATTATAATTTCAACCGACCTGCTTCTTCCCCAGAGTGCGCATCTCGTCCCTACCGCCTAACTTTCCCGACAAAAAAAACCCGGCTATGTGAGCTGATCCAAACAGGAAATATTCGTGCGGCTCGTGGTCGACGTTCCCTATTTGGCTCCTCTTGTAGTTGGTGTTTCGACCGAGGGACCCGGAACAGATCAGAGGCCAGATAGGGCACCATGCAGGAACCCAAATAAGACATCAAGTATTTTTTTTTTTTTTCCACCTACTATCTACAGCTCCAGCTACCCCTCGCCTTTTTACATCACTTTCGGTCGTGCCTCACTCGCCGCATGAACAGCCAATATAGCTACCCTGGGAAGCAGATACCTGCAGCCAGCGTCCATGGACCCAGTGCAGATATTTCTAACCCCAAACAGTTGCCAGGGCAGATGTACGGACAAAAGACGCGGCTGTACTCCAACAGCGCTCTGCCAGCATTCCAAAATGGCCATTCACAGAACCTCTCATCCATGGGATCGAGATTTGTGCCCAATGGCTCCATAATAATGGGTGCTCCCCTCAAGTTGTTGCCCCATCAGAACTTGCAGTTTCAGCAGCGCCTACAGACGGGTCAGAGCCAGCAACTCCCGCATCAACAAGTTCTTCCACAAACACAGCATGTGCTGCAAACGAAGCAAGTACAACAAGTGCAGCAGATTCTGGCACAGCAAATGCAGCAAACACAACAAATGCAACAGGCGCAACAAGCGCAGCAAATGCAACAAAACCATCATCTTCAGCAAACCCAGCAAACGCATCTGCTCCAACAGCATCAGATCCAACAGCACCAGTTTCAGCAGCAGCAGCAGCAGCAACAGCAGCAGCAGCAGCAGCAGCAGCAGCAGCAACAACAACAACAACAGCAGCAGCAGCAGCAACAACAACAGCAGCAACAACAACCACATCAACAACAACATCAACAACAACAGCAACAACAACAGCAACATCAACATCAACAAACACATCAACAATACCAGCTCCAGTATCAACCGGCTCTCGCACAAAACCCGTATCGTGGAGGAGTTCCCACACAGGCGCTCATGGACTCACGCCTCCACCAAACGACCCGCGACGACCACCAGGCGGCACAGGTGCACCAATTCGGCCTATCATTTCCTCAGCCCGGAGAAGAAGTACACGATATCCACCAAGACCTCCGATTTCTTCCCGAGTCCCGCATGATACAGAACAGCTTTGTTCCCAAGGGATCATCCGCGTACATGGGCCATGGGATTTCGCTTCAGAACGCATCGCAAATGGCTGCGGTATTTTCTCAGCCCCACGACATTTCTTCCAAAGGCACACCTCAGCATCGATCGTATGCCAACAGCAATGCTCCGGTGTCTATAGGCGAGGCCCCGCAGGCCCAACCACTCGAACCCGACGACTCCGGAGCATCCGTCTCCGCAGAGCTGTCTGCTGGGACAGAAGATTTGGTACAAATAAAAGCCAAGTTTGTGCCGGCAATAATGGAGGATGGAATTCGGCGCAAGAGGGGGCGGCCCAAGAAATTCATCTTGGACCCGTCCACCAACCAATACATCGACTCGTCTCACGAAAACTACAAGCGGCTCAACCGGCTACACAAAGAGAGCTTGGAAGCGGCTAACAAAGCAGATTCAACAGAAGGAACTCCTGGCTTCATTGCCAAGGGCACAAGCTTGGGGTCTCTAAATGACCAGGCGGTGAAGCAGTTGCTCGAGAAAAAGGACCGCCGCGGCCGGCCTCGGAAGTTTCCCATCGAACAAACCGGAGTAACCATCAAAGGCGTGCGGGTGAATGGTACGCTTAAACGACGCAAGCCTTCTACCCCAGCAATTGAGGTAGATGGGGTCGCCAAAAGAAAACGGGGTAGACCAAGGCGAATTCCAGAGACCCAAACATAGAACTGTGTACAATATTCATATCTTATTACGGTCCTTTATATGTAGATTAATATTTATATTTTGTGTTGCCTTGTCCCTTCACACACAGCTAATGCCTCCTCTATTAAATTTGCTTTACAATGTAATATAAATGTATGTTCATAAATAATATTGATCTGGAGGGTTGGCCGAGTGGTCTAAGGCGGAAGACTTAAGATCTTTTGGACTGTTGTCCGCGCGAGTTCGAACCTCGCACCCTTCACTATCTTTTTGTTTTTGTTTACTTCTACAAAATTTTCTAGAGCAACACGCTTGCACACCAGCAAACTGCCCTGACAATGATAAAACTGATCCGTGTACTGCGTGCCACGGTTGGAACCGGGGCCCTTGAGCCGGTTCAATGCTCCCCAAATCTGCAAATTGCAATAAACAATTCGGATCACATCACTATCTTAGAACCCAAGCTTCCTCTACTTCACCAATGCGTTTCCAGCAAATCATCCAAAGGTCAATCGATAAACACACTCGATGCAAATTCCATTTACGATGTGAGGACAATCTTTCACATAGAGAACCTTGAATCCTTGGGCTTACAGATCTTCTCCCGCATTCTTCTCGAAGATGGAGAGTCTCAGTTCAATTTTGGCCGCATTGCCGAGCCCATGATCGTGGGTCACAAATGGTCCCCCCAGCTTGAAAACACAAAAGACTCATTTTTGGGTCTACTTCTCAACACGGGCGAGGTACTCGTCTTAGCCAGAGATACACTGGATGCAAGTAAGTACGAGGTGAAGTTCCGGAGCTTCACCTGCCTCCTTGACCAGATGAAAATAGCCCAAGAAAGATTGACTCCAGAGGGAGACATAATCATTTCGAATGAGCAATATTTGAAGCTCAGGATCAACAGTTTCGAATTTGGAAAAACTTCAAATGGTAAAATTTTTATGGCTCTCTCCCATGAGTCCAAAGAGATCTCAGTACATAACCTCAGTGAAGGACTTCCGCTTTTAGACAGCTTTCATTGTGGTGGCCTTTGTACCAAGCAATTGTGGTCACTGTGCTCGCAGCAGCTCTTCCTTTTGCTCAATGACAATTCTGTGCATGCGTGCTCATTGAACCAAGATGGCAAGCTTAATAGTCACCCTAGAGAAATTAAGAAAGCGTCTAGATTTTTTGTCTCGCAAATGAAATTTATTCCTTCAGTCAAAAGCTTGATAATCACTGATACCAAAGGAGCCTATTTGGTCAACCAAGAAGGAGTCACATCCTCAATTGACCTACCGTTCAGAAGCATGATATCCAGCTTACCTATTATAGAGGAGCCCAATACTACATCAGTCTATGTGGTTTATGAAACAGGAAATGTATCCGTTCTTGAAATTTCGAGCTCTAACAAAGCCATGATAGCCAAACCAGCACCAAAAGCATGGAAATATTTTGTCAGTAACGCTTTACACAAATATCAGTTGAAAACTGCCAAGGAGCTGAGCAAAGCACCTTCTAAAGTCTTCCAACCATATTGGACGGATAATATAGAAGGAAATTTATACAACTTTGGAACTCAATTATTATCTTCTAGTGGAGTTTTGGTGACAGTGTACAGCATATCCCCCAAAAATGTGATACACCATGAGATTAAGTCCAAAATGGAATTTACTGTCAGTTTCCTAAGGATACAAGACATTTCTTCCTCTTGGACTAAACCAGATACAAGCGGTACATCCTTGAGCTTTTTGCATTCTATGTTCATAAATAGCATCAGCGATATTCCTCTTATTACTCAGGCGGTGATAGAAGGTCTGGGCGATGCCGAAAAAGAGTTGATAGAATCAATCAAGCTATGGAAAAAAAATCATTTTCGAGACCCAAAAGATGTTTCGCTTGAAGTTGTTCCACTGGGATCACTATCTGATTCTTTGGTGACCAATTTCAGAAAAAATGCCGATGTCAATGTTTTGCAGAGAATATATTCATTGAACGTCTCAATCATCAAATCATTGAGTGCCATTGTTCAAAAGCGCAGCTCTAAGCTTCTTTCAGAGGAATTAGTCACTTTAGCAGAAGAACAAGATGTTATTAGCCACAAAATCCGCCAACAAGTGGCAGGTATTGCTCTAAAGTTTGCAAATGACACAGAATTCCAAGAAAGCGATTTGGATCGTTTTATACTATCGACTTTCTCTATAATTGCGGGAGCTGTGGAGGCACAGCTGAAAGCGAAAGTCACTATTTCCACCGAGTTATGCTCGGGATCATTCGAGGTAGATACCGCAGATGCAATACCAGACGACTTTTTAAAATTTGCCATATCAACTACCGGACACAAATGGCCGCGTTGCGACTTGTCATTTGTGCCACTATTAAGTCTACAGAATAAATCGGACGAGTTAGAATTGTTGAATTATTCTTTCTACCAAGGCACAAACTCTCTTTTATTGAAGGAATTATACCAGAATCTTTCTTATTGCATTTACACGGGAAATAGAACATTTGCTACAAAAGTTGGAGTGTGAGGCTTTCGAATTTACATCAAGACAATGTGCTGACTACTCGTCTTTATCCTTCAAAGAATTAATTCTGATTCAAGCCAATTCTTCTTGTACTTAAGATTCTGCTTCTCCTGGATCGGTGATCATTGAAAAGAGCACCATTATACATACATACAGATATAGACTTTGCTTAAGTTAAAGACAATGGGATAATTTTTATCCTGTAAACTAGCCCAGAAAGATCCAAGCTTGGGGCAAATGCTTTTATCCAGTTTTTGCAAAGAGCTTGATAGAACTGATTTTGAAATTGAAATTCACTTCTCCATTCCCAAGATACCAATTTATCTGCGGGGCAGACATGTGGGCTTTGATTCTAATTGACTTGTAGACTTCTTATCCACAAAATCCAATATTGTGTTCAAATTGATGCAAACAATGACACAGGCAGGTTGGGATAATTACAATTCAAAGAGCTTATAAAATTTCTCAACAAAAATTATCAGAGACTTACCAAAAAAAAAAAAGCCACAAGAGAGACAGACATACAATCATTCTCGTACCTGTAACTCTGGCCGAATGCAACTGCAAGCAGCTCAAAGTCTCTCACGGCTACAAAATCAGCCAAGAAAAAGAAGGAAAATAAACATCTCAGTAGCGAGCGAGCTCATTGCCAAATAGGTCTCTCAAACCTATGAATTGTTATATATAATGGAATTGCTATTGCAGAAGATTCTCCGAGTTCCCGAGCCCCACCGGAATTGCAATCCCGACCTTGGGGAGCGGTCGCGAAAGGAAACTGGAATCAGGCTGGAATTGTATTCCCGACATCCTATGTCGGAAATGTAGTTCCGCCGGCGAGCAGCGACCGTTTTGCACCCAGTCTGCCGCACAAACTGGGATAGAACTTCCCCTTTACGAATGTTTTTGACTGCTCCAAAGCAGCAGGAGGCATCATGAGAGAAGATATAAGAGGAGGCCAAATGTAGCATATTTCAATTTCTCTGCAAATACCCTAAATGATTGAACTCCAGACACAAAGCATAGAGTCGACTGAGCAACCATCGATCAGAACACCTCTAATCGACGTAAGCCAAAAATTGAGCACGAGAGACAAACTACCATGCAAAGTGTTTTTCAAATTTGAGCTGGAACAGCCTTCTGGGAGTTTTAAACTAAGAGGAATTGGCAATTTAGTACAAAAATCAATCCTTCGGGCCAAGAAAATGGGTAAGGCCCGTATTCACGTCATTGCATCGTCAGGAGGCAACGCTGGCCTAGCTGCAGCGTATTCAGCAAAATTCTTCAATGTCGAGTGCACTGTTGTTGTTCCATGTGTAACAATGCCGCATGTTGTCGAGACGCTCCGCAAACTAGGAGCAAAAGTTATTATAAACGGTGCAACAATTAACGAGGCCAGTCAATGTGCCAAAAATCTCGTGCATGTTCTTGATAAAAGTGTTCATGCCATTTACTGCCATCCTTTTGACAATAGCCTTATTTGGGAGGGACATTCAAAAATCATTGATGAAGTTTTCGAGCAGTTATCTCCAGAGGATGCACGCAATCTCAAAGGAGTAGCTTGCTCTATCGGAGGAGGAGGTCTTTACAATGGAATAATAGAGGGGTTGAAGAGGAACAGATCAGGTGCAGAATGCTTGTTGGTCGAGACCAAGCAAGCCCCCACAATGTCCATGTCCGTAAAGGCCCGTTCAGTAACAGAATTGGATTCTGTGAATTCTATTGCTACCTCTTTGGCTTGCTCCTACGTTCCACAAGCTGCATTGAATAATTTTCTTCATTGTGATACTAATAGATCTCATATCCGTGCAGTCGATGACCTTGAAGCAGTCAAAGGAAGTCTCAAGTTCTACAATGACTTTGGAAAATGCATTGAACCTGCTTGTGGAGCCGCCGTATCTGTTGTTTACAATCAATTGGACTATTTGAAAGAGGCAATGCCACACCTACGGAAAAATGATGTGATCGTTGTGGTTGTGTGTGGTGGTTCATGTGTGAATGAAGAATCCATCATAAATTACAGAAGGTTGTTGAGAAAAGACCACCTATAGTTCTTGTGTAAATTTAAATCCCACCTATAATAATACCATGAATATCCATAAGAGGTAGTGTAACAGGAATCACCAATTTCATGCATACATTTCTCCACAAAACGCGTATCTTACTTCGCGCAGATCATCTCTTAGTCCCAATCGAGCTTATGACTAGAGATTTCAGTCACCCGTACACACCCTACAATATTCAAAATGAATTGATGGACGCAATATATGATACTATCGATGGCGAGTATAAGATAGGACTTTTTGAAAGCCCAACAGGAACCGGAAAAACATTATCAATAATATGCGCCACCATGACATGGCTAAGGGAATTCAAAACCAATAATGATAGACCTTTAATGATAAGTGACGACCTGTGCGTTTCTGAAGAGAATGAAAGCTCAGAAGATGAGCCTGAATGGGTTACAGAGGCTCATCGGAAGTCAATTCTTGCCAGATATAAGGGTAAAGCAATCGACTACGAGAAGCATTTGCAAGACATTGAAGGCAGAATTGCCACAGTTCATAGCAAAGGAGAGCCGAAACAGACTCAAGTTAAGAAAAAAAGGCATGTTGACAGTGAAGAAAATTTCATCCCTGATGATTATTACTCTGACTCGGAGGTCAACCTGTTGGAAGCCCAAAATATGAGACTTGCAGTAGAAAATTCAGCGCTTATTAACCGAATCTCCGGAAAAGATACGGATTACCAGTCACTTCCCCAATGTCCCCATCCAATAATATTTGCTTCTAGAACACATTCTCAATTAAACCAATTTGCCCACCAACTCGGATTAACCTCTTTCCCATCGTCATTAGAAGAGATATCAGAGAGGACGAAATTTGTTTCTTTGGGATCCAGGAAACAACTATGCATCAATTCCAAAGTCAAAAGACTTAAAGATTTGAATTCTATGAATGATGCTTGTGTTGACCTTCAGAAAAAAGATGATTGTTGTGAATACTATCCAAAACCATCCAAGGAGCTGTCCAAGGAGCTAACAACAAGCCTAATTGATAATTGCTTCACGGAAGTGCGCGATATTGAAGATTTAGCAGAGGTGGGAAAAACCCTAAATGTTTGCCCATATTATGCAGTTAGAGGTGCTTCAAACTTAGCCGAAGTCATTGCACTTCCCTACCAACTCCTTTTCCTGAGAAACTCGAGAGAATCTGTCGGACTTGATATCAAGAACGCTATCATTGTTATCGATGAAGCGCACAACTTGATGGATACGCTCTCGGCAATGAACTCAGTGAATATTTCAACATCTGATATTTCAGCCGCTGTAGGTGCATTAAAGCAATACATGGCTAAATTTGCTCGAAGACTCAATAGTGGCAATAGAATTCACCTCATTAAACTAATAAAGCTATGCCAAGTTGTTGAGAAATTTATGAAGAAAGAGCAAAAATATAAACCTGGAGACAAAGTTGACCCACTAGATATCTTTCAAGGAAACACGGGCGATATGATTAATGTCCATAAGCTCAACAAATTCTTGGTAAGATCCAAAATTGCCTACAAAATTGAAAGCTATATTGATTATTCAGAAGAACCAGGGAATAGGTCAACCAGCTCCAATCCAATTCTATTTAAAATAACCCAATTCTTGGAATACCTAACAAATACATCAGACGAAGGTCAAATAATTTGGGATAACAAGGAAGAGAATGTATCTCTTCAATATATTTTATTGGACCCCAGCATAGCCTTTGAGGAAGTTTCATCACAAGCAAAGTGTGTCCTACTTTGTGGAGGCACAATGGAGCCCATGAATGATTTCAATAGCTTTTTGTTTCCAAAAATACCCACCAATTTAGTCAAGACCTTTTCTTGTGACCATCTTATTCCAAAGGAAAACCTAAAAGTCTACACAGTGGAGAGCTTTAATAATAAAGCTCTTGAATTTTCTTTTAACAAAAGATTTGATCCTTCGTTGATTGATCAATTGGGAAACTTTATTTTGCGCTTACTCTCAACTGTTCCTTCTGGTATTGTTCTATTCTTTCCTAGCTACAAATATTTAGACCATGTTTTCACGGTATGGTCAAGCACCGGAATTTTGGATAAGATTTCGAAACTCAAAAGCATTTTTCATGAGCCCAAAGACTCACAAGAAGTCGAGAATACATTATCGGACTATTCTCAAAAAGTGAAAAACAATGATAAGGGAGCAGCCCTCTTTGCTGTCGTTGGAGGAAAAATGGCGGAAGGAATAAACTTCTCTGACGATCTAGCGCGGGCAGTAGTCATTATAGGTCTTCCATACCCAAATGCGTATTCTGTCGACTTGATTGCAAAGCGAAATTATATTGCTAAATCAATTTTAGCAGAAGGAAAATCTCAAGCGGAAGCTATGAACGCATCAAGAGAATTCTATGAGAATATTTGTATGAAGTCAGTTAACCAGAGCATAGGAAGAAGCATCAGGCATGCCAACGACTACTCAACTATATTCTTGGTTGATCAAAGATACTCGAAGACGAATATAAAGAAAAAGCTAAGCAAATGGGTGAGAGACCAGCTTCCGGAAACGTACCTAAGCACTAATGGGATATTTGACTCCACGGCGAGATTTTTCGAATATCATAAAATCAATAAGTGACATCGCTTCGCAACACCCATTTGACTCCGTTTCTCACAAGCTCGCCCTCATGCTTTAAACAGTCATCCCCGTGTTTATGAAGTAAAGCCATTCCTTTCTCTGGGTGAAGACTAATGGCTTCATTTTCGCCCCTGACTGACTCGGGATAGAAGATGGTATTTCCTCCTTCGAGATCTTTTCCCCCTGATAAATATATAAGCAATGTCCACTTAGTTTTTCCTTGAGCCTTTGGATCGTGTGCCAAGGGACAAACCACTGACTCGTCATAATGCTGTCCAAAGTGATGGCCCTTCACATAGCGATAAACCCTCAACTGGGGATTCAAACTTCGGGCCTTAGAAAAGATGTCACGGATTTCGTCGAGCTCTTCGTCTTCAAATTCTGGCTCTTGTAATACAATCTCCCTCAAGTACTGCCATAATGCATCAGCAGCTCTGAAGTTTACAACGGAAATTCTATCATTGAACCTGGCAGCATATTCCTTACTTTTGATAAGAGGGGTAGTTTCTAGAACTAGTCCATTGTTAAAAGATGTGATAAGCTCATCACAGAACTCTGTTGTAAAGAAACGGTTGATTGTAATGATCTGCCCCGACATTACATTCTCAGGCTGTGGCTTGTAAAACTGCTTAGATAGAGCAGACTTCAATGAATAGAATGATTGAGGGAATTCGTAAATAGGCTGAGCATCGAGTCTTGCTTTCCGTTTAGGAGCCATAGTGTTACTACGGTCTTGACTTTGGGTACGATTCACTGACAATAGTCAACATCAGTACATCCTACGGTTTTATCAAATTCCCAAATGAGTATTATTGTATTCGATCATATGCTATATTTTACATTTATGCTTCAAGGGCATAGTCGAAGCCAAGCGATTTCAATTCGGCGATCTTGGCTTCTTTCTTTTGGTCAAACTCCTGCTGCAACGTCTTCCATTCTTCCAAAGGCTTGGCTTTGTGAAATCTGTCGTATTCCTGAGCCCTCCAGTCAAATGGCCTGAAGTTATTCCTCAACTTTTTGGCAAACAAGTTATCTTTTGGATCTTCAATAACGTGAACCTTCAACAAGTGACCAAGTAAAAGGTAGTTGTTCATGGTTTCAGCAGCAATCTTGGCCACTTTGTAATCCTTAAACTCAAGAAAGCCATAATGTCTAGACGCACCAGTGGTCTTGTTTCTAGAGATTCTTAATCTCAAAATATCACCAAATTGAGAAAAGTATTTCTTCAACTCATATTCTTGGAACAGTTTAGGAATTCTACCAATGTAGATGACACCTCTCTTCTTGGTGCTTTTGGTAGGAGAAGAAACATCTTCTTTGGTAAGATTAACTGTGTGTCCCTTTCCAGAGGTCTTTTTCTCAGTGGAAGACTGTTCGAGACCTTCCATTTCGATTTCATCATCACTGGACAATTCTTCCTCAGAAGATGAGTCTTCGACGTCATTCAAGTTCAAGGACTCATCTTGAGTACTCTTTTCTTGAGAAGCCTTCCCCTTGGTCTGGGAAGGGGTGTTCTTGGTAGATTTGGCTGCCTTCTTTGCCATTGTAAGTGAAGATAAATGGTATTAACATCATCTCATCGGGCAAAAAAAAACGTCCCCGGTGTGCAGGCAGGGTACTACTTCATACATGCGCATTATCCATCGGCCACTGCCCCAAACTCACTATGAAAGCCTCCTTCGGAACAGTGAACAAAAGAATAATAACATATTCTGATTGATTTATCAGATTAATTTTTCTTTCTACTTCTGATGTTCTATAAAATCTTCTGTTTAGGGGGTTTGACCCTTTTCTAGCTAAGGTCCAACGCTTCTAACATGCGATAGGCTTTAGCCGCAGGAAGACCAACCACGTTGAAATAGTCACCAGAAATTCCTCTGAAAAGCAAGGCACCCTTACTCTGATACATAAAGCCACCCGCAACCTGGAGACCCTCCTTTGTATCTATATAGTCTTGCAATTGTGTATCCGACAATGAAGAGTCGAATTGCAAGGACGTAATCTCGCTCTCACTGGAGTGAATTTCAACATTTCTTTCCAAACCCACTTTGCAAATGTGGACGGATGTAATCACGCGAATGTTGTCAGGATTGTCTCTATACTTTCTTAGCATTGCTATTTGGTTGTCCTCGGTCTCAGGCTTTTCAAATATCTCGCCCGCACAAGAAACGATGGTGTCTGCCACTAGTAGAATATATTTTCTCGATGGGCTCAATTGAGATATGATACTATCAATCTTTTTTTGTGCTGTCATAGACACGTATTCCACATCAGTGAAGGAGGTTTTGGGAAGGTTCTCTTCGAAAGTAGATTTGATCACCACGAAATCGTCAATACCCAAATTGTTTATCAATATCTCCTTCCGGCGGGGTGAAGAAGACCCAAGGATAAAATCATATCTTCCAAGATTTGTGTTCAAGTCGCTATTAGGAGTCATTTGTGTCCTAAAAGTGTTGGATCCGGAGCACTAAGAATTTATACACGTGATCAACAAACTAACTTTGGGGTAGGTCTATTGTACAATTATACTATACATGAAGTCTCAGATTTATTTGGGCATTTTCAAGCGTTCTTTGATTTGGCAGCGGCAATTGCTTTCTTCAAGAAAGTTGTTTTAGTGTCAACTTCTTCGCTATTTGAGTCCACCTCCATGCCATCTTCGCTAACTGCATCTTTCAGTTTCTGTTTGATCTTTACTGACGGATCAGCCACCAAATGCTCTCTGACAGTACCCACCAATTCTCCGTTTTCATCAAAAATCAACTCGGTTCCTAGTAACTGGGACCAATTAGTTTGGTAGATCTGGCCGTCTATCGCGCTCAAATTACTGAAGGCGATACTCTCGGGGTCCGCGGCCGCGTTAGCGTTATCGGAGATCTTGAACAACGGATTACTTTCATCCAAACGCGTAATCTGGAACTTGGCATTGGGATTAATTAACAACTGGTCTGAAATTCCAGAAGCTTCCCGGCTTTCCTGTACCAGCTCGTCGTAGTATGTTGGGGCAACAATAGGCACATCCACTGTAAGAAAAAGCTCCTAAGAAATCAGTTAGTATTGTCTATATTTATTTCCACCACGTCAGACTTTGCTACGTACCTCATATTCGACATTTTTGTTAGAAGTGCTGGTGCCAGCCGATGCAGCAGCCGCAGCCGCAGCTCTAGCCTTGATGTCCTCATCCGAGCCGGCCTCAAAACCATTGGCAAAGTTCCAGTTCATTTCTTCTCCTCCGCTCAAAAAATCGGTTCTTCCGTTCTCCAATATGACCCACTTGTCGATTTTCTTCTCATACTTATCGAGGGAACAAGCACCTGCTCGCAAGACTGTTTGTTCGCCGTTGAGGTTAACGGGGTCACGGACAGATGAAAGTCCCAATAATGATACACCAGCAGCAATTTTTGTAGCAGCATGGGTCACAAAAAGCACGCGCTTGATGTCTGGGTATTTCTTTTCAAAAGCAGGGAAAAACGCAGTCCAAAACCGCCTCGTTCTGTCGAGGATCTCGTCTTCATCTTCGCCCTCCGCACTTGGATAAACCTGGGAGCCATCCCAAATTGCACTGGTACCCAAAATGTCTGGGAAAAACTTGGTGTGGGTTTCATAGTTGCCAGGCTTTGGAATCACTGGCCGATTACGCTTAAACCATTCTCCCACACCTGGTTCTAGGCAAACCTTCAATCCCGCTTCACGGGCATAAGGTGCAGCAGTTTCCACACACCGGTAAAATGGCGAGGCCAAAATAAATTGGGGACGTTCATCTTCAGGTAAACCGCTGAGATATTTACCTAGTTCTATTGCCTGGTCTACTCCATGTGGGGCCAAGGCAGGATCACTGTCAATACCAGTAGGATTGGGGGGATGGGGTTCGGGAAGCCAATTTGCTCTAAACCCGTGGCGAGCAATGTAAATAGTTTCGATAGTCATCAAGGTAGATGGGATAAAATTTCGATTAGGCGGGGGTTATCGTCTTTGTTATGCGAATGAGAGAAAAAGTCCGAGCGAAATAAATAACAAGGCAGGAATACTACAATAATGCGAATTTAGATAGCGAGTCAAGTGATGTTTTAATTCACGTCCTTAGCGCGCACAAGCGCTTAGCCCTCTGAGGGTAGTGGAATTATGCGGTGAAATTATTCACCGTTGGATCATCTTACATGCCCTGTCGAGTACAGTGAATCGCTCTATACTAAATACAATGTTTCGCTGAAGTCTCAAATGACGTGCTTTTGTTCCTATCAACCTTAGATCAAGAATTCCAATGGGTTCTCAACGATCTTCTTCAACTCACGGATCCATTCGCCACCCTTGGCACCGTCAACGGTTCTGTGGTCGAAAGTACCAGTAACAGTGATGATGTCAGCGAAAACAAAGCCTTGCTCATTAACAGAAGATGGGATAGCCTTCTTGTCAACAGTACCAATAGCAACAATGGCGGATTGTGGTGGGTTGATGATCGAAGTGAAGGAGTTAACAGCGTGGTTCATACCCAAGTTAGAGATACAGATGGTACCACCTTGGTACTCCTCTGGAGCCAACTTGCCGTCCTTGGCTCTCTTGCCCAAGTCCTTGACTTCAGCAGAGATAGCAGCCAAGCCCTTGGTGTGGGCATCCTTAACAATTGGGGTAATCAAACCAGTTGGGGTAGCAACAGCGACCGAAACATCAACAACGCTGTATTGTCTAATGACACCTTGCTCGCCCAACCAAGCAGAGTTGACCTCTGGGACTCTCAAGGAAGCCAAAGCAATGGCCTTAATTAACAAGTCGTTAACAGACAATCTGTATCTGTCCTCCGCGGTAGCGTTAAGGGATTGACGCAACTTCAACAACTTGGAGACGTTGAGTTGAGATTGGACAATGTACGAAGGCGATTGCTGAGTAGATTGCAACAATCTAGAGGCAATGGTCTTTCTCATGCCGGTAATTGGAATATCTTCGAAAGAAGCGGCAGCTGGAGCGGCAGCTGGAGCGGCTTCAACAGGCTTGGCGTTTTCAACGTCCTTGGCAACAATTCTGCCGTTAGGTCCGGAGCCCTTGATGTTCTTCAAGGAAATACCCTTGTCAAGAGCAATAGTCTTGGCCAATGGAGAAGCAATGATTCTGCCAACCTGAGAAGAGGAGGAAGAAACGGTCTTGGCAGGGGCAGCTTCGGTAGCAGCAGGGGCGGCGGCCTTTGGTTCTTCAGCCTTGGTCTCTTCGGCTTTGGGGGCGGGAGCAGCACCTGCAGCGTCTTCAGCGGTGAAGCCCTCGAATGCAGAAACATCGGCACTGTCCTCAACGTAGACCGCAATTGGCTTACCGACGGGGATATCACTGGCACCGGCGTCAACCAAGATCTTGGCCAAGTAGCCCTCTTCCTGGAACTCAAAGTCCATGGAAGCCTTGTCGGTTTCGATTTCGGCAATAGGCTCGCCTGGGCTCAATTCATCACCGACGTTCTTGGACCAAGCCACGATACCACCTTGGGTCATGGTTGGCGACAAGGCAGGCATGTTGATGACAATATGAGGGGGGAACTTTCCAGAGGAGTACAATCTAGCCATTTGCAAAGAGAAGGTAGAGGCAAGGTAAGGTCTAGACGAGGTGCCGGCCACAGCACGCAAGGCGAGGGCGGCTCTGTTAACGAACAAAGCAGACATTGTTGGTGTAGCGCAGAGTGAATAAGGAAGAAGTTTTTAGGCAGTCGGGTTTGGGTGGGTGCTAAGATGTACAGGACCGGGACCATCGCATGGTTGTCTTCCGTGGCCTCGGGGGTGAATGTCCGGGGTTACGGGAGGGACGGGTGTTTTATCACCCGGGATCGTCCTGGGGTGGAGCAATGTCAGTATCTACAGATATTCCTAGCTTCAATTCCATTGCATGCTATTTCGTCTCCGTGCTTCTGTACACGGCGGCGGGGTTCATTCCGTGACTTTTCACCAAACCGAGCGCCGGGTTAAGTCGGGATCTACGCTCCGGTGTAATGTCCGTCGCGGTTCCGAGATCGCCTGTCCGCGCGCTGCAACACCCATTGAGGGCACAACAACTGTTAACCCACCCTATTCTCACATACGAATTTTTCGTGTGGCCAGAGCTATAGCAGCGCTTCTGAGCCGTAAAACAGATTGTCTACTAGTCCCGCAGATGGCAGTTTCGAAAAGAAATCGCCTACATCCTTGTACCCGCTATCTTTGACACATTCAGCCTCATACACGGTTTTGTAGCCACCGTGTCGCTCTAATGCGTCCTTAGAAGTCTGCCACAGAAAACGTATTAATCCATGGTGCCAGCCAAAAGCCTTGTCGACATTGCTGTTGAGCCATTTGCTGGTGTTTGGATCGGAGGGATATCCTGAACCCAAGTTCTCCCCTATAAAGCCCTTCAAATGGTCATTGAACCACTTTAGATTCAAGTCTCTAGTTACTTTCGCAACAACAGACGCGGTACTAACGATCGGGTATATGCTGTCCGCCTTCTTTGTGACAGTGATATCTATGCCCGGGAAATGGCCCTTGAGTTTGGCCTGGTAAGACAATGGAGGACCCACAGTGTCCACATAAATTTCACGTAAATTAATTCCTTTCTCAAGCACTTCCTTGATTAGACGGATGGTTGTGTCGTGAGCTTGCTCGTTTAAATTGTATGAACCTGCCCCCAAGACACTTCGAAGCATACCGTTTGAGATATCTCGAGCAGTCATGGTACAAGTGGCCCATCCCACATTCTCGTATAGCTCGTGTTGTGTATTATCAATTAGCTGGAATAGCTCTTGTCTTTTGGCATCTTTCAAAGTTTTCGAATCTGCAAAGCCGTACTTCTTTTTCAAATGCTCCTGGTAGTCATCCAAGCAGTAGGAGATACCGTACACCATCGCTCCCAAAACAGGCCCCCGCCCCGCTTCGTCCACACCTAGAACCACACCCTGCTTAGGATTGCTCTTGACTTTGTCTGGAATTGGCGAATGGTATGTGCTGCTTGCAAAGTCAAATTTATCTTGTATTGATGAGACTGATTTCGGAACCCATTCCGACTTCAGAAGGGCGGGTTCGGGCTCTGAACTTGAGCCATTAGAAGAATTTGATTCCTGTTCCACGTCATCCTCGACTCGTAACTTTTTCCTTTGTGGCTCCTCTGAAGTCATGGTGTATGTTACTTGTTTGTGACGCGTAAATACAATGACAGTGATTCGCACGTCTCTTCACACCCAGGTAAAAAAAAAAAAAAAAGAATATGGGCCAAGCAAAAGCTGCAGTGGAAATAAATAATTTTATTACTATGATACAGACAAGTATTCAAGTATTCAGCTGCTTCCAGATAAATATTGCTTCGTAGTTTCGTAGGAAACAAATGTGATTATTGTTGAAGGAAGTACGCGGACAATGTTAGCACTTAATCCTCTGTAAAATCCCCGGAACTTACCTTCCCCTTTCCATATTTCTTTGGTTATTTTCACAAGAGAACGTTGAGATTGATCAAAGTTATAGCGTTGAAGTCTTGAGCGAACAACCTGAGAAGGATACATAAAAATCATGCTTACTGTTTTTGAGAACACAGATGCATACATGTATTGCACTGTCAGAAGTTCTTCGCTATTCAGCTTCAGGATTAGGTAGTCTTTTGCGTGGTTGTAGAAAGTGAAGTTTAAGCTGGCTTGAAACACCAGAAACATGCTGGGAATGGATCCTTTCCAGAATGTAGCCAATCCTTCATTCCTAAATATTTGCGATGCTCCATCCATCAAGGACTTATATGAGTTTCTTTCCAAGCTAGAAGTGCTCAAAATTCTAGTCTTCAAAACCCAAATTGGATTGGTTATTATAGCTATTGATAACCCTGCTAAGGTTGAGGCTGTGAAGTATGTCGTCGTTCCTTCTGCCGATGGCATTAGATGTTTGAACTCGTTGTATAGTGAGAAATAAAGAGCCCATGCTGAAACATTCCCGACAAGGTTGGGACCAACGCCTCTATAATATTGACTCATATAGCAAAGCGATAATGGTTTTTGTCTATTTGATGCTTCGTACACCGCCTTTCCATCTAGCTTGATATTTCTGATAACCTCTCGTAGCAGCTCGAATGGTCTAGCTGACGGTTTGGTAGATAGTTGTAGCCTTACCTTGATCAAATCTAGAGGATGGGTAACAATAGTGGTCGAAAATCCAGCCACGAATCCTGAAACGACTTCCACATGCCGCTCAGACCACGTTGTAGGCATTGTGTTGAGGTAATCAAAGATTGCGAACTTGATACATGATGTGCGATGCAAATCTTGGTTCCGTCACTATCCGACACTATCCAAATTTGAACTTAACTAATGGCTTAGCAAAAATCAAGCAGTGTAGCAAATTATTTCCTCATTTGAAGAACTCATTGGTGGAGTAGGAAAGAGTATCACTTATCCCGCATGCTACTACAGGGGCGCTTCGTTATGGGATAAATGAAAATAATATATTGAATAAACAAATGTATTATATTATCATCTACAATGTAGTAATCTCTTTTTGCCTTTATATTGATATGTACAAGTGCCATGATTAGGCGGATGGGAAAGGACTCAACAAGTTGAACAAGTTTGGCTTGTTAGGAGTGGACTTCCAGCCCAAGTACAAGATGAAGGGAATAAAGCCGTAGTGTGCAGCGGTTCTAGACCAGTCCACGAGCTTCAAAATTCTTTCTTTAGATTCATCAGACAATGTAAGTTGATAGTTGGTAGCCATTTTTAATGTAGTAGGTTGAATAGTTTGTCGGGAATTTTTCAACGCAACCCAATGTCAAGATGTACTGGTGCTTTCTGTAATGGTCCTTGTGTTCACATAGGCGAATAATGGCAAAAAAAAAAAGGCAAGGGTTAGAAGTCATCAGAAGTAAAACGATAATATAAAATATGGTAAGCTTTCTTTCCAATTTATTTCTCTTATATTATTCTTTTTGACATTTTTAAGGCTAAGGTCGTTGGTGTCCCTTTCAAAGGTGTACTGGTGTTACATGCTCCAGCATACTCTTTCGCCAACCTCAAAGTTAACCTTATTGAATCTAAACACTTCCAATGAGAGTATGTGTATGCGATGAACCGAGAGTGGTTGCTGTTGTTTCCGAGACCCATAGTCTCATATTTCGTCAAATGCAGAGCCGAGGAAGTAAACAGAGTCCTACTGTATCCGTGCATTTAGAGCCTACGTCTCAAGTTCTAAAATCCCAAAAGTACAGTGTTCTTTTCAGAAAGGAAGTTCATGGTTGCCTAGGTTTAATAAATGTTGAACTGCAAACTTACTTAGCAGTTATCACGGGTGCAATGACTGATGTTGCGAGGCCCGTACCATATGAATCGGTTAACAGAATTTTTGCTGTTGAGTTCGTCTCCTTGGCTTCAAATGAATGGGACTTTGTTAACTTGGACTCCAATGGGTTTCCTATTCAATCTTCAAGTGACCCCGATGAATATGACTCTTCTCTTCCCAGAGTTCCTCACCCATGTTTTGAGTTGAAAAAACTACTTTCCAACGGATCATTTTACTTTTCCAATGATTTTGATTTGACTTCTCTTTTGCAGAGCAGAGGGGTTGATCAAAAAAAGCTACGTAAATACTCTAGCTCACCTGAGCCTAGAGAAAGCGACTATGTGAATATGCAACATTACCAGGAACAGTACATGTGGAATTCATTTTTAATGGATGAATTGCTAAAGTTCAGGTCAACATTAGATGAATCTGCCGCTGAAATTTTAAATGAGAATAGGTTTTTGACAACGGTTATTCGTGGATTTGCGAAAACAGTTTCTCTCAACTCTAGAGGGGATACTATCTCTATTGTTTCCAAGCAATCATGGAAAAGAGCAGGTACCAGATTTAATGCTAGAGGTATCGACGATGATGGATATGTGGCTAATTTTGTTGAGACTGAATTCATATACAGCAACTTATCTTTGGATCAAATTTACTCATTTACACAAATTAGAGGTTCTGTCCCAGCGTTCTGGGAGCAGGATTCTACCTTAATTAATCCTAAGATAACCCTAACCAGATCAGTTGAAGCTACGCAACCAATTTTTGAAAAGCATTTTGATGACATTTGCCAAACGTACGGTGTGTGCCATATTGTGAATTTGCTTTCTAAAACAAAATCTCAGGAAGTGGAGGTCCTGCGCCGCTATAAAGATTTGCTCCAAAATTCTCATCATAGGGACAAAGTTGCTTGCACTCATTTTGATTTCCATGCCGAAACAAAGCAACTGAGTGGTGGGTTTGCAGGAGCATCGAAGATTTTGCCACAACTTTTTGATTCATTAGAGCAGTTCGGATGGTTCGATTTTGATGCCAAGCAGGGGGAAGTTGTGACTAGACAAGATGGAATCTTCCGAGTCAATTGCTTAGACTGCTTGGATCGTACAAACTTAATTGAACAAGTCGTGTGCCAGTGCATTTTAGAACATATCCTCAAAAACCAGTCTTACGCCAGACCGTCGGGCTCTAATCGCTTAGGACAAGAGGAATTTATTGCAAAACATAATGCTTTGTGGGCAGATAATGGGGATGCCATTTCTCAAATTTATACTGGTACGAATGCTTTGAAGTCGTCATTTTCTCGCTCTGGGAAAATGAATTTTGCTGGAGCACTTTCTGATGTGACAAAATCTGTCTCTAGAATGTATCAAAATACTTTTGTGGATTCAAAAAAGCAGTCTATCATGGATCTATTGCTTGGAAGAGATGGCCGTCTCTCGATTCCAGTAAAAATTTATGATCCTATTAATGAATATGTTCAGGAGAAACTAAAGCAAATTAATGGTCATTTCACGTCCTACAGCGATATCAAAATTTTCACTGGAACATTTAACATGAATGCTGCCTCTCCTAATTCAAGGTTGGATCTTACTAACTGGCTTTTTCCTCCAGAGAATTACAATCTGGATATTCCTGACGTGTATGCAATAGGTTTGCAAGAACTTATTGAGTTAAATGCCGGGTCTATCCTCAATTCCGATGGCAGCAAACCAAATATATGGGCCCAGGCTATTGAACAACAGCTCAATTCGCAGGGTGAAAATTACTCTCTTCTCCGCTCGGAGTCGATTTCTTCATTGTGCCTCTTTCTCTTTGTTAAGCGATCACAGATGAAGAATGTGACTCATGTATCAGGCTCCTCTAAGAAGACGGGTTTTGGTGGTATTGCAGCAAATAAAGGTGCATGTGCTATTAGATTTGAATTTGGCTCAACTTCATTCGCCCTTGTGACGTCACATCTAGCAGCAGGTACAAATGCTACACTTGAAAGACACAATGACTATAATACTATTGCTCTGGGACTCACATTTGCTCGAAATTATACTATTGGAGATCACGACCATACTATCTGGTTGGGAGATTTAAACTATCGTATCAATCTTCCAAATGATAGATGTCGGTATTTGATTGAGAATGGAGCGTTTGACGAATTATTCAAAGCAGATCAGTTGAATCAAGAAATGCGATCGAAAGGTGGTGCGTTTTATGGCTATCAAGAAGATGTAATTAAATTTTACCCGACATACAAGTTTGATAAACGAACATCGAACTATGATACTTCTGAAAAACAGAGGGTTCCATCCTGGACTGATAGAGTCCTTTATAGAAGCTCTATTGGTGATAAATTAGTGCCGTTGAACTACAACAGCGTCATGGATATCTTCGAAAGTGACCATAAGCCCGTGTATAGCACGTTTAAGTGCAGGGTTAAATATGTTGACTCCTCCAAGAAGAAACAATTGGCGAGGGAATATTACGATAAGTACAAGTCCGAGAATGGAGATTTGGGCGAATCCGGGTACGGTGGAAGTAGCTCGTCCACTCTGACTTCGAGGGGTTCGACATTCTCTATAGATACCCTCTCGGATATGAATTTGCTTGACGAAGCTCCTTCTTTGGCTCCAAAATTGCCAAACCGTCAGCAACCTCCTAGCAATTTGCCTCGAAGAGTACCTCCTCCTCCGTTAAGTCGGCGAGTTGCTCCTGAAGGGAGAGACCCTAAGGTTACAGGATCGGACAATAACTTTTGCCCTTCTAAATCATCAGCCATACCCCCTAAGCATCCAAGCGCTCAACAAGTGCCTGATATATTATCTGGTTTACATCCACTGGCGCCTACTCCACCGCCTGCTAGAATCGGCTCTAAGGCGCCGATTTCTTTTGCATTTAATTCTGCTCCTTTAATTCCCAGCAATTCTTCTAGTCCACAGGCTTCTTCTCCTGTTTCATTTTCGCTGCCAAGATCCAACACCGTTAGTCCAAAGCCAACGCTTTCGGATCTTGCGGGCCTTAAGCCAATGAAACCAGCGAAACCTCTCTCGCTCTCTTCGTCGAGGATTGAGGCTCCTGAAAACAATCCATCTATTAAAAAGTCTGCCATTTTGAGCAAGCCTACTCCACCACCTGCTCGAGCTGGGCTGGTGACACCTACAGAGGCTAGTCAAAGCAGGACGATGTCTGACTGGAAGCCTCTCGCTCCTCAGTAGGAGATAGCTAGAAAATAACATGCAGTATAATTGAGAAATCGAAAATACACTTACTACAACTTCTCTGTTGATAAACAATGTCAAAAAGAATAAAAAACATATCAATATCAGTTCCTATATTGTACGGTAATAGTGCCATTCGCCTAAGCCCAGAAAAGAGGACATCAAAAACTCCGCCTGACCATACTCACGAATGGACAGTTTTCTTCAGGCCTGCTCTTGACAACGTGGACCTAACTCCCTTGATCAAGCGAGTTACATTCAAATTGCATGAAACTTATGAAAATCCTGTTCGCTCTGTTGAAAAACCCCCGTATCAGGTAACTGCTACTGGCTGGGGTGAGTTTGAAATCATTATAAAGATACACTTCCATGCGGGGTCTGAATTAGGCATAAACGAGAAAAACTTCCAAATTTTTCACGGTTTGAAACTTCATCCATATAACCCAACTGCTCCTCAGAGGGAAAATGGCGAGGTCCATTCGGTTCTCTTCGATGAGCTAGTTTTCCAAGAACCTACAGAGGCAGTCTTTGAAATTCTCACTAGGAAGCCACTGAATCTTTTACCTTACAAACTATCGGACCCTAATAAAAGAGATCAAGAATTTCTCATGACTGATGAGATCGATGAAATCGCAAGACTAGATGTTTATATTGCAAAGGTTAAAGAAGAGATCGAGAAGCAACGAAATGACTATAAGGAACTAGAGCAACAAAAGCTTGCCCTCCTACAATAATGTTAACAGCTCGACTTTTGAGAATTCCTCAAAAGAACTTTGGATCTTTTAATTTTGAACATATGGAAATATTGAGTATTCCTCAAGAAGGCCTTTTAGTTGTAAAAGGCTAATGCAGAATTTCTGATGTGGCTGTCGAGTAGCACATATTTGTATAGGCACCTTACATCGAACCTTTCCATCGCGGTCTATCACTATCAAGTAGTCTAGAGGATATACTCCACCTCCTAAAGGATCTAATATATGAAAATAAGATGAAAGCTTCTTGCAATTCTCATTATCAATGCAGTGGATAGAGCGGCCTTTGATTATATCAGTATTAATTCCCAGGCTAATGAAAACTGGAGACGCGAATCCATTGGGTTGCATATCGAGGATATCATCAATTAATTCTTTTCCTTGGGCTCCTAAAAATAATAAAAAAGTCATTTGTCCCATATTGCTTACCTCCATTAAGATGCTGAAATCCGTATCATGTGGTTTCGATTGGAGAATACTCATGACCCATTCGTCTAGAGTCATCCCGTCTTCAATGTACAACGGCGGCGCTCGCATAATGTCTGATTTTTCTTTCTTAAATCGTAGGCTCAGTATGTTTGATTCTTCTGCTCCCGAAAGATTCATGGTTTGAGAACCATTTTTCCTTTTCATTTCATTATGAAGGGCTTCTACCTGAAATGAAGTTGTGCTGAAAATTCGCGATTTGCTATACTCATCAGCCACATGAGTTCCCCGCATCCAGACGCGAATGTTGATTCGTTATAAAAAAAAAAAGAAGAAAATTCGACACTACTTACCTACGATTATAAATTGATCATGGAAATATGTAAATGAGACTTTTTTTTTAGGTGATGTTACCTTATTTTTTACCGACCACAATGCATTGGATCTGGTCCATAAACATCTGAAGACTTGTGTCATCTGTCAATACTTCCGAGCTAATTCCGTATGATTGACTAGGGTTCGTTGAGTAGCTAGTTGAAGGGTTCAATTTGGCCATCAAAAACCTTGCTTGAGATCCTCCTTCGTCACAGTCAATAAATCTGGGTAAGGGAAATCTATCCATCAAAATTTCCATTGCCTCTCTCTTCGGAGCCTCCAAAAATTCTTTGAAATGTTCGTATCCTTCGGTATTGTGGTAATTTGCTTTTCTCCACTGTGAGATTGTTTCACCATGGTAGATGAGAATATGAAAAAATGTATCTAGAAGAAGAATTTTTGTAGGGCCCAAAGAAATGGAATCTAAAAGAACAGGCTCGGGATCATTTATCAACTCTCCATTTTCGTCTTGCGATCCAAAAGTGTCCACATCGTATGAGAGAAGAGAAGGCTGGATCATGATAAGACCGTTATTAGCATCCTCGTGTAAGAAAACATGTCTCACGTAACTTGTCTCATCGGGAGAATTGTTGAACACGCGTATGAATGGAGAGCGGCGCAAGTGATACATAAACTGAGGTAGCATCGCGTAGCTGCTAGATAAGCGAAAAGAATTAATTGAACCTTTCTGATATACTGCAAAACGGGTGCAAAACTCAATTAACTGCTTGTCTAGATGCTTAACAACGTCCGCTTGACTGTAAGTCGTTTTCTCTCCACTTAAAACATTAGTGCTTAGCTTAACAATAGCGCTTCTTGCAATTGCTACAATAGCAGCCTCTTGATCAAACGAAAGCTCCAAATTTTGCGCATCTGAATCTGCAATAACTGGAAGTGAAATTGTGGTAACTCTTAGTCTTAGCTCTCCACTCGGATGTTGATAATGGAACGTAAACTGAATGAAAGCATAGCCAATCTGAGGTGAATCAAGCTTATCAAAATAAACTGCGTAAGTAGACTGGGGATTAACACTGCATAATTTCCATGCATTGGTTCCTCCCTCTCCGAGTCTCTGTTGCAGAACAGACGCTTCAACGTACTTATCTTTCCGAAAAGGGAGAGCGCTAGCATGACCAACTAAACCCTGAATTTGAAGATCTTGAGTAGTACGACACTCTAATGTCGCATTTAATGCCATATCAAGATCTGAGCTTTCTCCTTCATCAACCCTGCGGAAGAAGCGAATAAAGCTCTGCTTGAACATCGAAGTACTAAAGGAATCGCACATAACGACAACGCCGCCTGTTTTTGCACTGACTTCATCCATTTCAAAAAGCCCCACTTGATCATAAGAGCCCACGAAAAGATCACAACTAATTCCCAAGGTAACTAGAACTTTTGAAATCTTTTCGTAGAAGCTCTTCGCTTGTTTAAACAACAGTGCATCTACCTTTGTTGCACCATTCAGGATATTAGGCAAATTCGCAGCTATCGATTTCTCGATATCGTGGTGTGATCTCATGGGTTCTTTTAATGGCAATCCAACAATTCTTCCGGGGCCAAATGTTGTGGCACCACCGACAAAGCACATTATATGGCCACCAGAAGAGTTTCCTTTCCCTAATATTGCTTCAATAATTAAGGAACTAAGGTTTATAGCACATCCTGTCGATCTTTCTGCCCTCTCCTTCGCGCTGTTATGAGGGAAGATGTTATTAGAAAGATTCTCAAGTATATTGCATATCTGGTATTCTGCGATCTCCACCAGCTGGAGAAATCTGTGAGCGAGAGAGCTCAATGTTGCAGAATTGCCAATTCCAGAAGCGTTTAGGCCCAAGATTCTCTGAACCTGGTCCAATGAGTAGTCTTTGGCACCATTGAAAGAATAGCTTTTATGGGGATCCAGCAAATCATGCAATTGAACATGTTTTCCATAGCTTACAAATCCAACTAAGGAATCAGAGGGAAGTAAAGAGATTGATAGCGTCAACAGTTCGCAAAGAGACTTAAAAGCATCTTCGATATCTTCCCCTTCAAAGCAAGTATCCACAACATACCAAAAGATAGGTGGAAGCTTTGATTTCCTTCCAGTTATGTATTCGACCGTCGAAAGATCGGGTTGCATTGGGAGTGGATATGCTCCTGTCTCAGTAAGTGTCATTCGATTTCCAAATGAGCAAAATTGACAGTACCAGGTGTCCGAAGTTTGCTGATTAACTGTGACGTAAGGATTCAAAAATGCTTTACATTGGCGACATCTAGTTATGCATGAAGCATCTAAACATGAGATCTTTGACTTGTTGTTTAGTGGAGAATAGAGAGTCGACAAGGGGACAACATTTCTCTGATTTTGGAGCTTTGATTTTGGAATATTATTCCATGTGACTCTCACGCCATCCTTATCTTCGCGTTCTTCAAAATTCATCAGAACTTTCAACAGCTCCTACCCTATGATATTCTCGATGGGAGGATCTGAGAAGTGGTACTTTTGAAAATGGGCAAACAATATTCGCGCGAAAGGTGTTGTGCACAGTGCGGCAGGCGCGCGCTAATCGTGAAAATAAACTATGTACAAGGGTATTATTTCTATTTGCGATCTATTGGCGTACAACGTCTCGAAGAGTACCAAACGTTAGAACATCTTCGATCCGGTTGGAGTCGCTAAACAACATTGTGAGTCTGTCAATGCCACAACCCCAGCCTCCAGTTGGAGGAAGACCATATTCCATCTGTTGCACGTAATTCCAATCTGGAACAAGAGCATCGTCATCACGAAAATTCTGTTTGAATTCCTGTTGAAGCTGGAATTTTTCTGCTTGTTCAAACGGAGAGTTTTCTTCCTCGTATGAATTGACATACTCTTTTCCATTTATGAAAAGTTCGAAGCGTAGAGATATATCATATTCCCGACCTTCGTATAAAACATCAGTTGATTTTGCCAACGGAGACATAACTGATGGTTGATTGAAAATGAATATAGGCGTATCAGGAATTTCAGTGCTCAATGATTCTAGATATATCCCAGATAGGTTATCGAGCAAATTTGTAGGCGATTTGTTCACGGGGGCTGAAAGTCCTAGCTTCGAATAATACTCTAAGAGAGACTCGGTAGTCAACTTTTCTGGCAATTTGTGACCAGTTCTAGATTCTAATGTTGGAATAAACTCAAACTTTGGAAAGTCCCCGTCCCTAAATGCCTGAAGTTTCTTTAGACGGTTTGATAGAGCAACTGAAAATTTAGGGTCTTCTGACAATCTCAAATAAATCAGAGCAAATAAATCCTCAGTGATTTTCATTAGCTCTTCAAGATTAGTGTATGATCTATAGAACTCACAAGTGAGAAATTCGGGATTGTGCGTTGAGTCAATCCCCTCATTCCTAAAATTTGGTCCAATTTCAAACACTTTGTCAAACCCTCCGATAACGAGCTTCTTGAGCCATAATTCCGGTGCGACACGAAGCAGTAATTTTTGGTTTGAAATTGCTTTCAGTTTAGTTTCAAAAGGTTCTGCATTAGCACCCGTTCCTGCTCCAGCTATAATTGGAGTCTGGACCTCTAGAAACCCACCTTGGTGGAGGAAATCACGAATCGCCCTCGTGATGGATCCCTTAATTTTGATCTTCTCTCTCAGACTTGGGTCAATGAGGTAGTTCATAACTCTATTCTTATTAATGAGCTTCCTATCAATAATCTTTTCTGGTAATTTTACTGAATTGAGGCAAGGGCTGGATACGACGATTGGCCTTGAGATTTTTAGCGTCAACTCACCCACGTTGGTAGTCGATGGGTAACCAACACAAGTGATATGATCACCCTTGCGGATGAATGAGTGTATCTGTGAAAACTCTTCTCTTGAAATGTCTTTCAATAGTTTGTTAGAGGCACAGATCTGAACTTTCGTATCGTCTTGAACAATATCAATGAAAAACATCGCCTTACCTGCTCTTCTTATTGCATTCACTTTGCCGCCTAATTGTATCGCTTGTATATCTTTGTAATTGGCTAATGCAGAGAAATCAAAACACTTGAACTTGCTAACAAAATCAGGAACTCTTAAGACGGGTTCCTTTCCTCGAGTAGTCAGAATTGGAGGGTAATAGCGCTCAGGGTTTTTTGTGATGATTTCTTTTCTGAAAGCATAGTTCACAGATTCTTCCGTACTGTTCGGTCTATGGGAAATCCTGATGGCTCCCACGGGTTTTCTGATTGTTCTAACATTCAATAGCAGGTGCATTTCGTGGATCTGTGGAAAATGATTTCTCGGTATGAAAGCATGCGTCAGTATGTGCACGACGAAGACTATGATTCTTCCAGAGACCTTTTGCATGCTGGGAAGTACACCTGCTTTTCTGACCTCTCCCAGATAAATGGAGTATACCATAAATGACATTTCATTCGTTAGCGATGTCACAAAGGTGAATTACGATTGTTACTAAAAGCATACCGTGTTACCCATCCTTGGTTCTCTCTGTAGCTAGATAAAGCCACCTAATCTAAAGCACGTGCTGGGCTTACCTGGTCAACAAAGTGAAATGGTTCTAACTTTCAACGCTAGTAGTTTCATCTCCGTGAGGTACTGTCTCCTTCTCTTGAGAAGTGTGGCCGAAATGCCAATCTACGGCAGCATTTTCCAAAGGGGGTAGCTTCTCAAATAGTTTTATGGTCATTTATCTCACTTTCTAATCTATAACACTCTGTGTCAAGTTTTTGAACGAAGTTGATTTATGAAAGCAAGAATATTGCACGATTTTCACAAAGCTGTAAGATTTTCGCAGAATTAGACAAAAAGAGTTAGCGAATCCCTTCAAAACAAATTAATGCAACTATCACACGAGCTCATCACTTACCACCTTGTCAACAAAGGAAGCCAAAGAGAATTCAATTAGGTTCAATCCTGCTAAAGTGTTTCCTCATATCTCCCACTCTTTTAAAATCGTCATCAATTGGTTTACACAATAGTGTGAAAGAAGATGTGCAGTCATGTCAGCTTTGTACACACCCTTCATTCTTGCTTTAGCATCAAAGAACTGTTCAGTGGATTCATTAGAAGATACCTCAGAAGTATCGGTGTGTAGAACATAATCTTTCTTATTGACGAGTTGGACATTTAATAAGTAACGTATAGTAGAGATGGATATGTATGTATATAAGAGAGAGGGAGAATGATCCTTAGAGAGGATCATATCTCAAGAAAATAAGGGATCTTATATACCCTTGGAATAAACGAAGGATACCTTCCTTTCGTACATATGAAATAGGATGTGTATATCACATCTTTCGTATAGAGCATTGCAGTGATCAATGGTTGATATGTAACCACTGCAATAGATCATCAATACGTGCATATAGTTAACGTACGTGATTCTCAATAAATAGTGTTGAGAAGTAAAATTCATGCTCTCTATGCACTTCTCTATCAGTGATCAGTTTCATGGAATCCAATCCATTCAACTGACACACCATATGAAACGATCACCCATGCTGAGACGTTTCATATGTTACTACTGTTAAGCCTTCGTTTCAGTAGTATTTCTAAAGTATATATAAAGCCTAGCTATTTCTAGGATGTTTTCTCTCTAAGGACAAAACACCTCTCTCTACTCTGGCTCTATTTATTGAATACACTATGTCATCTATCAATGGTCTCTTCGAGGATGCTAACTCTGAGGTCTCATCCCCTCAGTATGCCCAAGCTGATTCAACCCTTATCCACTCACACGTTGGACTGTATGATGTCGACTATGCAGTTCCAGACATACAACAAATAGATTACCTACATACAGAAGTGCTATATATTTACACCGGTGAGTTCGTGTGCATTGTATAGGAACGTATGGATTGAAGCTGAAGTCAGGCTTCAGTGACCAGAAGCACTACTTGAGAAATCAGTGACGATGGACTCCATATTATCAAAGCTAGGTTTTCTAGTGATCATAGCGAACTGTATCTAGGGTGTTGTCTGAATCAGTGATGCCGAGATGTTTATTCTTAAGGGAACGAGTGGTTCGATGGGACTATAGAGTTTTATGTAGCAAGAATCCTAGAAGTGAAAGAGATAATTAGGTCAAACCAGTTTGGGAAAGGGAGCTTTTCTTCTAATACGTTTCAGAGTAGCTATATACTAGAAAGCTATTAGCAATTGAATGAGTACATAACTATATCGAGAACATGCACTCTCAACTGTGAAATTGTAAGGCTAGACAAATCCTTTA
The DNA here is from genome assembly GCA_022577645.1 of Clavispora santaluciae. Lineage (NCBI taxonomy): Eukaryota > Fungi > Ascomycota > Pichiomycetes > Serinales > Metschnikowiaceae > Clavispora > Clavispora santaluciae. Next base: position 207,814 of record JAJNMX010000009.1, read on the forward strand.
TTTTTGCATCAAATTATCTTAATCACAATTCTGAGCCCTAATATAAATTGCTATTCACTCTTAACCGTTTTCAAAAATGATTAAACGATTTGCTTCGTTAATATTCCTACCTATGTTCAAGCACACGCTTATACATTATCATGGGAATTGTAAATTTACAACGATTTTATGTAGGGGCATTTGAAAAAAGACCACTTCAAAGGAAATCGAAAACCCATTGCATTTGTGTGGGATCAAATTATATCATAATATAAATTCTGATTTTACAACTTAACAAAGGCTCTATAATATTACAATACAAATGGTGAACGCAAGATTATATATTTACAACAAATTAGGAACCTCTAACAACCTCCACATACAAAAGATAAATCCACTATCAAAACAAAAAACAAACAAATACAAAGACTAGCAAAGCATCTAAGTATTCTATCGAGAAATCACAGATAAGAGAATTTCAAGCACATCATCAATAAATTACCTATAGTGTTGTAGATAGTCCTTGCGTCCATATAATTATGAGATGGGAATTCTAACTTCCAGTAAAAAGTTGACGGTACAATAAGAGAATAATCCAATATTTATTCCTATCAAACAAATATGAAAGTCAATCCATTTTCTGGGATAGATGATGGGAATAGGCATATTAGCTTCACATACGCTATCTATAATCAGATTCAATAGTAATTTCTATCTTCTCTTATAATATATTGAGATTATTTCAGTCTATCTCTCTTGTTTGATGATTATTCCGGTTGTATTCTCCCATTTTTATTTCAATTTGATTAAAAGTATTTGGAATATGCTTAGTAGTAAGTCAGTTTATTAAAAATAACAGACATCTCTACAAATGAAATTAATATTCGAATTTTCCAGCACAATAGAAATCATAAACCGCGATAATGTATGCGAGCTATGTATTTGCAATAATGAAATGGGTTAAATTTCAGGTAGATGAATTAGCAACATAGACATATACAGTAATTATCTCAGAATGGTGTTGTGAAATGTAAAAAAAATGTCAAGTAGCCGAATCTTTGATTTAGATATATATCCTTGACCTATTATTATGAATTAGAATATCAATAAACAATTACTTATTCCATATATTATGGAAGTAAATTCAGCTTCAGCAACAGTTTATACAAAATCAGTAAGATTAAATTTTGAGCGGACAGAGAACTACAGGGTCGAGCCAATAGTTATTCCCCAAAACGAGGCTTGGAACAACATTTCCAATCATTAATTAAGCAACCTTTCAAAATATTCTCACGTTGATATGAACTAACCTAAGCAGATTTATGATTGTTTTGTGTATATTTTGATATTAATTTTTGGTTTTGTCGATGTATGAAAAGATTCTGAAACATGAAGAATTTTAAACGGGAAATTAGTGTTCTTTGTGAAATTATTAAAATGGCGAATGGTGGCTAAGGCTGAATTCTGAATTTTTCATTTTTGTTTTTTTCTTGTAGGTTTTTCAAATGTATTAATTGATCGCTGAAATGAAGATGTGAATTATGATTTATAATAAGTATTTTTTTTTGATTTAAGCCTATAGAAGCGAAAGAGGTCAGTTAGATGTGTTGAATTTCCTTCGTTTAAGAAGGGTATGTTGAGGAGGGGAAATTGTCTAGATAGAAGTTTTTTGTGTTTACTTCAACTTGTTAACTAAACGCGGTTCTTATAGATTTTTATGTATAATAATTAATTTGCAATTATCAAATGTAGTAAAATAAGTTGATAAACTGAACGGGTGCTTAAAGAATATTTTATGTGATAAAGTCCTGCAGTAAATTTTATATTACCATTGGTGAAGAGAAATATAGATTTATTAAGAAGATAATGAATGTTAAAACTTTGAATTGAAATGGATTTTTTTTTACAGAGTAAGTTAAAGATCAATTATATGAAAATTGATTCATCATGGGGATGAAGTAGAACATATCTTGGTTATTCCTTTCGGCGTATCGTAGACGTACGTTGGGATTCTTCAATAGATGTATGTTCTTTATTTTTGTGTTTTGTTCGCTGTCGATCAAGTGACGATTGTAAAAAATGTGTAACTATTTAAGGATGCGGTCTTTAATGACAATGGTGTTTTTGACGGTGATATTGCAATCTATAGTTTGACTATGTTTTTATTTTTCTTACACCATTTTTTGAAGAGTAATTATACTGTTGTAGGAGCCTTGTATATTTAAATTTTATTTGGCCAATGACCCTCGGGAAATGGTTGATTGTGAAAATATAATTTGGCGCTTGGTACAAAATTAGACACTAAAATTTTAATGGGTAGGCCAGGTATAATCACGCATTAGCGGTAAATTTGGAAAATTTTGAGTTGTATATATTTGTTTTAACCCACTTTTTAATCTATGGGTGTGTATTTGGACTTTCCAATACGTGCGATTGTCCCTTCTTTCGTAGTAAAGTAGTAAATAAATTTTGTAAATTGAGAAAGGGAGTAGGATAAAGTAATGTAGTATGTATGTTGATATGTACAAGATTAAATAGTATTTAACTCAGTATTGTCTTTACCTGTCACCCCAAATCCCAAATAGTGCGCAAGACGGTCCCATTGACCTTTTTTGTGTAACATCGCTAACACTAATACAGCTGGCAACTGCCAAACTGAACACCAAAATAATTTTTTGGCATTGACACTTGCTATCTGTATTGCATTTGCCGTAGGAGTGTGCCCCTTGGCGTGATTCTTACGTTGCTGATTCCAGAAATTGAAGGCAAGGACCGTCATCCACGCGTTTGCAACTGCGGAGTCTATTTGGAAGTACCAATCGGTAACGCCATAGTAGCTTAGTCCGAAGCATATGGGAAACATTAGGATAGAATACCGCAATGCTACTCTCGCATTCAATTTAGGGTTTTCTGCGCAAGCCATCACATAACCTGCGCCTTTGTATTGATCTGCAATGTTGTGAGAGAGGGCATTGAAATGAGGAAATTGCCATGCATATAATAGAGCAGCAAGGCACCATCCTCCAGGGTGAGAGAGCGACGATGATGCTGCCCATCCCATGAGAGGAGGTATTGCCCCAACGACTGCCCCAACCCAAGTATTGATGATTGAGCGGCGCTTCAAAGAAGTGTAAGTCCAACCATAGAGCCCTATGTTCAAAAGTCCCAATAAAGCAACCGTTGGATTTACCCCAAAATACAATACAGTGCAACCAAGAATACCCGTGGCTGTAGCGAATTGGAAGGCTTGAGTAGGAGTTACCAATCCAGTTACCACAGGTCTCGTTGAAGTTCGTGCCATTCGCTTATCAAAGTCGGGTTCTCTTCCCATATTTATGGCATTTGCTGATCCAGAACATAAGGCTGTTCCAATTGTGAGCAATGCAAGTTCGGTTACGGAAACCGAATTTGGGGAAATGGCATATGAGCAAATGGAGCTCAAAGTGACAAGCAAAGTAAGATTTGGCTTTGTCAATTTGATGTACGGTGCAAGGATGCTCTTTGGTTTGGTTCTCTTCACCCGAGAAATAGACTTGGGGACCACGGGAAAAGGAATAGACAGGGCCTTTCCCGCACTATCGAGCTTCTGAGACAGCTGAGAGCCTGGATCTTGACATGTCAATACCTTGGAAGCAACATTCTCCAAAGTGGAGGACTTCTTTCTCGAGACTGTTGGGTGTAACAAACCCTTTTCTTTTGATATCTGATGCGTTCCTCGAAGCGATAATAGTTGATTCAGGATAAATCCCCTTTCTAGCTTCATTAATCTATTAGGATTTGAATAGAAGTAGCTTAAATTCGAAGTAATGGCCATCTTCGGGGCAATTGCCAATCTGCCCACCATTGTCTTATCAGTCTATCTATAATGTGAGCGTTGCTTTAAATTTTATTTTTATTTTTGCGTGGCTAAAACTGCACGACTCTAAAAAATGTACCAATTCGAACAACCTTTTGATCGCGTACCATAGCGATCACATCAAGTAGCAGTTTCCTCCACAACTGATTCTTGTCGCTTTTCATGAACTTTCTTATTCTCTAATTTGTTCTCAATCAAGTCGTGGAAAGCGATTATTGATCTTACCAATGTACTGACATAAACCATCATCATTTCGTCGTTCGTCTTAACTGTAAAACCGGTGGCCAAAGGATTCGAGGAGTTCTCCACGCTATCAGTGCGAGCAGCGGTCGTAATTTGATCAACTTGACCTTCACCATAATTTAAGTTGGGTAACAAATTGAAAACATTTTGTAACTTTCCTAAAATAGAGTGGTTCATAGGTAACTTTTTCTCATAAACTTTCTCGAGATATGTTGCGATCTCCCTTAACTTCTGATGTAAACCCAACAAGGATTGGTAGCTTTGGGTTACTCTCAACGACAAGTTGCCAGCAGCCTGATCTCTGATATCCCGCAACAAATGCTCGACTCCGATTTCTTCGGCTTCTTCAGCTTCAATCGAAGAGGGGATGTGCACGAACGTTCTTTCAGCCTTAGAACCATCATTCTTGATGTCGTCCACTGCAAAATAAGCATCTGTCGGGATACCAACACTCCTGGGTTGAACATCAACAATTACAAGCAAAGGATTAGGAGTATATCTTTTGAAAACATCATTGATCTTCAAATCTGAAGCCCTCAACTTGGGTCCCGAGTGGTACCATCCTATTAACTTTTCTTTGGCATTGATCTTCTTGAACATCTCGCCCATGGATTCAATAAAATTATGGTCTAAAAACCATACAGAAGAGTTTTTTTCGTCTTCTTCGAAGGGAATCGCAAAGGAATTCGAAACCTTGATTGTGTCTGCGGAGTTGTCACCCAAGAGCACGCCCACTACTCTCTTCTTGCTGTCCTTAGCAACTCTATTGAAATGATCAACAACTGACAAGAGTACTAAAGGAGAAACTGATACAGTTTTCTTTAAAAATGATGGGTCACTCGTTGTTGTGGACATAATCAATTGGTTTGTTTTTGGGCAGGTGTAACAAAGGCTTCATATCACAGCATTTGCCCTCAATGAAGTGCGCGAACCAACAGTAGGAAAACGAGTGAAGCTATTAGTCGAATTACGCCCAGAAGCTAAAAATGTTTGGCCAAATTGTTATTGGACCGCCTGGTTCAGGGAAATCTACATATTGCTATGGAATGTACCAATTTCTTTCGGCTATAGGCCGAAAATGCTCCATCATTAACCTTGATCCTGCAAATGAGAGGCAACCATACCCGAACTGTGCTTTTGACATCCGTGATTATATCACTATTGAAGAAGTTATGGAAGAATTTAATCTTGGTCCAAATGGAGGTCTCATGTATGCTTTAGAGAGCATTGATGAAAACGGCCTTGATGTCCTTTTAAAGGAGATACAAAAGCTCTCTAAACAGAGCAACTACTTAATTTTCGACTGCCCCGGCCAAGTGGAGCTTTTCACGCACCATAACTCTTTGTTTAAGATATTTAAAAGACTTGTTAAGTTTGCTGATGCTCGTTTGTGTGTTGTCTCTCTCGTTGATTCGATCTACTTGACTAGTCCCTCCCAGTATATCTCCATTCTTTTGCTCAGCTTGCGCGGAATGTTGCAACTTGACCTTCCGCATGTCAATGTAATCTCCAAAATTGACATGCTTTCATCTTATGGCCAATTACCATTGCCCTTGGATTATTATACGGAGGTGCAAGATCTCAAATATTTGACTCCTTTGTTGGAAAAGGAATCACCTACGCTATTGGGAAGAAATTTCGTTCGTTTAACAGAGATGATTGGCGAAATTATTGAACAGTATGGCCTTGTTTCATTTGAAGTTTTATCTGTGGAGAACAAGAGATCAATGATCCATTTGCTCCAAATAATTGATAAAGCGAATGGATATAGTTTTGGAAGCACGGAAATAGGGGGAGATTCTGTTTGGAACGAAGCTACAAGAAACGGATGGGGTTTAGAGCATCAGGATATCACTATACATGAAAGATGGATTGAAAATAAAGAATTGTATGACAATATGGAGCTAAAGGAAGATCAAAACTTAGCAGAAGAATTCAAGAAACAAAATGATGATCTTGATGATCAATGGGCATAATACGGAATGATACAAGGTAGATTTAATACACCTCTCTATAATCCACATTTTTGAAGAGTTTCCTTGGCAATGCTGAGATCTTCTTCGCCGTCGTAGCTATTCACAAATAGTTTTAGGGCTTCTCCATGTTGTCTGATTTTCTTCATCATTTCAGGCACCATCCTCTTAGATTCATCAAGGACTTTCTCGTGTTTTCGTACCTCATACTCATCAGATGATTCGGTAGCCTTCATTTGGATTAAATACTCTTCTTGCTCTAGCACATCCTTCTCGTATAATTGATGCTCCTTCAAGAGCCTTTGAAGAGCTTTGGTTTTAATTTCTAGTGTGGTAGGAGGCATTGTTTGTAGATGTACGTTTTTGTTAAGTTTACAGTTCTGTGAAAATAGCCTGGCTTTCAATGCAGGAAGGCTACACGAGCTTCGGGGCGCTTGGCGTTAGGGAATCCATGGCAGAGAATAAAAAATTCAAAAGCACTTTTAAGTTGTAGATAACATGCGTTGGTTTTGTGGTACCTTCATTAATCTGACCATTATAATCAATTGCGAAATAAAGCTCGTTCGGAATAAATCTCGTTTTTTCGCAACTTAAAGTAGGTTTGAACAATCTTGTCGATTCTGTGAAAATTCATCAATTTGGAACCAAAATTTCAAATTGTCTTAATGCATTACATTTTTTATACAAAGAGGTAAACTTGTTATATTGAACTAATTTTTATGCATTTATTATTGCTTAAAGTGTGATTAACCGAATTGCTGTAGCAAAGCTGCATTCACCTTCAGTTTTCGTGGCGCATCCCGTAGATATTTTCCGCGCTCATTCGGTGCGCATCAACTTTCAGCGGCATCTATGGATCAGGAGTTGTCGATGGAAGAGATCTTAAAGATCTCACTTTCAAGCTTGGAGAAAGAAATTTCCCTATTGAATGAGACAGTGAGTGAAACTTCCAAGCTAAAGGAGGTCATAGATTCTGATACAGCTAACAATGAAGATGTGACAGTGCGATTAGGAGGGGAGTATTGGATGACGACATCAAAGCTAGAGGCATCAAAATTTCTCAGTCGACAGATCCAAAGAATTGAATCCACAATAAATGAAAAGAGAAACAATTTGAACCATGGAAAAGAGACGCTTGGACATTTTCAGAGCTATATTGAGGCGACCAAGTCCGATGGTCAAAACCAAGAGACTCAAGAACTACCTATTATTGACATCCAAGAAGAAATCGATGAGGAAGGAAATATAATTAGCGTGAAGTTGAATAATGAGAATGTGGAAAGTAATAATGTGGACACTTCAGAGAATGAGGCGGTAAATTCCGCCTTCGATGAAGAGGATAAAAGTGATTGCACAATCCAAAATTCTCCAGATCACGCTGAAGTTCTGGAGGAGCATAGTTTTACATCTCATCAAACCGAAGAAACAGCAATTATATCAGAAGAAATAAACCAGACAGAGAGACGAGACATGAATTACGATCCAAACAAGGCTGAAGAAGGAAATTCTCAATTTCAAGAATTAATGGAAGATTTGGTATTGAGCGAGAATAATGAAGGTGAAGATAGAATTTCTAAGGTACTTAATTTGATAGAAAAATCAGGTATAAGCGGAGATCACAAGCAATCATTGAAGCAAGTCATCTTCAACGATATCCCAAGCGACACCATTTCTCAGGACCAGTCTGGTAGTATGATGGCTCCTGAAAATAGCCAGATTTATCAATTAGAATTACTAGCGAGCGAATTTGATGAAGAGGATATGCAAACGGAGGAGCAAGAACTTGAATACGACTTCGAGAACGACGAATTTTATGGCATTGAAGAATACGACGACGAAGAGGAAACTGGTGATGAGGAAGACTCGGAAGAATCAGGAGAGAATTTTTTAAATGCCGGACGTTATTCTTTATTACCAAAGGCCTCTGCTCTACAAGATAGATTGTGGAATGATATTCAATCATTAAGGCTACAGAGGGAGAAGGATAGTTCGGACAATTCGAAGACTAAGTCTGTGAGATTCAGCGATAAGTTGGATATAAGGGAAATTGAGGATGTTAGTGAGTCTTTGAGTGGTATCAAGCATCAGAAGAATTCTGTGCTGAGATTCAAGGAGAATAGGATATTGACAGGATCTTCAAGGCAAGATTTGACTGCTGACAAAGAAATAATTCAGGAAAAGACCAGAGATTTAGCTTGCGGAAAAATGCCTACTACTAAAGCTCTGCATGGCTATGATTTACAAAAAAATCTTGATATAGAACGCATATCTCTGGACATTGTGGAGCGCGAGACACCAGTCACTCTGGACATTGTGGAGCGCGAGACACCAATTACTCTGGACATTGTGGAGCGCGAGACACCAGTCACTCTGGACATTGTGGAGCGCGAGACACCAATTACTCTGGACATTGTGGAGCGCGAGACACCAATTACTCTGGACATTGTGGAGCGCGAGACACCAATTACTCTGGACATTGTGGAGCGCGAGACACCAGTCACTCTGGACATTGTGGAGCGCGAGACACCAATTACTCTGGACATTGTGGAGCGCGAGACACCAGTCACTCTGGACATTGTGGAGCGCGAGACACCAATTACTCTGGACATTGTGGAGCGCGAGACACCAGTCACTCTGGACATTGTGGAGCGCGAGACACCAGTCACTCTGGACATTGTGGAGCGCGATATTCAAGCTCAAGAAATGATGGAAAGATCAACAAAGAACAAATCTGTCGTGCAAGCGATCGAAATTGAAAGTATTGAATCCGATGAAGATGAAGAATTTGAAATATTGAAGAACGATTTGATATCGGGTCAATTGAAGCAAAAGTTCTCAAAGTTTAAACAGATGCGAAGGCAAAACCCATCAAAACACGCAAATATGCGTATTGGGGAGGCAAAAGCAATAAATATACCCCAAAATATTGGGACAAAAGAAACTATGGGTAAAGCATCAGCATCTATCGAGATTCCATCAAGAAATGAGGCGCTTGCGTTAAATCTGAGTTTGAAGCAGAATTCCTCAAATGCGAACAAGCTCTCTCAAAACACAGAACTGAGTTCTATAGAAATAGAGTCAAGTATCAAGGAACTAAACATTGACACAAGCCAATTACAAGATGACATGGAGAGTATGGTTCAAGCCTATAATGTGGGAATGTTTGATGATGATATGGAGGTATCTGGGCCCATTGTTGACCAAATGGAAGACTTTGAAAAGTTAAACAAGATTGTGCAGTCAATGGAAAAATCCAGAGAAACAAAGAATGGATTAGGAAGGATAGAAAAACAGAATTCTGTGGAAGGGATTTACTCCCACGACAAATCTTTGAACGAAATTGGTATGGAATCTGACGACGAAGATATAGTGAAAGAGTACATTGTTGAGACCGAAGGAGACTTCTTTGATGATGACATGGATTTTTTTGGTGACGATGAGGTCCAACAATCAATTATCAATGATGAAGTCATTAGTAACTATCATAGGTTGAGAGATAAGATTATGGTAACTGCGCCTGCTTCTTCAAATTTGGAATTGGAGTCCACTCATGAAGCCCCAAGAACCAGTCTTTTCAAGGCCCGCAAGGCAAATATGAGATACGATTAAAAAAAATAACCAAATGTCAAGCATAGAATACGACATTTACGTATATATACAAAAATCTCGAGTATGACGAAATGTAGGTTTTTAGAACCACGCATTGTAGATATGATCTCCCCTCCATGTTTACAAATAACATTTTGGCAGCAAGTGTTAGATCTTTTAAGCTATATTTTTTCTTTACGTGCGATCCGGACCAGATGAGGCTTGAGGCCTCATCTGTTAGGAAGTTTACAATGGCTCCACAACTTGTCATTGTGGTAATAGAGAGATTAAAGTTGACCTTTTCTTTTGAAGTTTCTTCTGGCAAACAGAAGAAAATGTGGCTTTGTGAGCCTGTGGAGGTTTCTTAGCAAACCGTATATGATCAGGTTGGAGTATTCTGAAATCGGTCCAGAAAACATTTCCACCATAGGTGAGTGTTTCGAGTATAGCTTTATGTACATGATCCACTTCGGCATACCCGATCTCATACCGATAGAATCCAGCTCTGTGAACACCTGTATGTACACCATTTCCCGTTCATCATTTATCAAATGTAATTAGAAAACTTCACATATGCTGCAGATCCAGGAAATAAAATACATATCAGAATTAGTAAGGGAACGAAGGTTTTTCGGACTTGTTAATCGGCTAAAAACCTATGTGTGCATGCGAGCTAATGTCCGGCAGTCTTTTAGCGCGCTCCGGAAGCGTAGCAAATGCCTCAGAAAAAAAGGTATCCATTAAAGAAAAGAGAATCTAAACATTAGAATACAGGAATGCCGGGTAAACAACTGTCCAATAGCATTTGGAGAGGTAATTTCCTACGAATCTAGTCCGAACGTTGTACCCCAGAGAAGTGCCCCACAAACAAAAACTGCCCCACATTCTGCGCGTTTTAGTAGGTGCAGTACTCAAAAAGTTGGGACGCGAATAGACAATTGTGATTCGTTGGAATCACGTGTCGCGGCCGGATATCTAACACCGGTTCCGCAAACTCCGGATACTTGAAATTTCCGATACACTTAAAAAGGTCATTCTATTTCCAATTTTTAAAAGTAAACAATATTATAGGGGTTTGAATAAGATAAATTTCCTCTTATTATTCGAGAACTGGCCCTTATTGGTGTCTACCGTGGAGCTCGGGGATATGTTCATGTCCGGCCTGAGACAATATATACAGGAATGCATATAGAGTGAGTGGGTCCCCCAAGACTGGACGTATAAATTGAACGCCTTTGGCCCGGATCATAAAATCAGCACAGATTAAGCAGAGCGAGTGCGCACCAGAATTCTATTTCTTTTTTTTGTTTGATATAGACAAAGAAAACATTATTGGAATCTAAGCATAAATTTGTTGAGAGCCCAAAATCCTTCTGAAATATATAGAAGCCTGCATCCTTAAGAGAGTCCCCTCCTCCCCGCTTTTGTTGACACAATATTTGATCTTACTTTTTCCGAGAATCAGTTTCAGTAACCATGTCTGCTGCTTTGAAACAACGTGTGAGGTACGCTCCATACTTGCAAAAATTGAGAAAGCCAGAAGAATGTATCGAGTTGTTCAAACACGGTCAATACCTCGGCTGGTCTGGCTTCACTGGTGTGGGTGCACCAAAGGTTGTCCCCAAGACTCTTGTTGACCACGTCGAGAAGAACAATTTGCAAGGAAAGCTTGCTTTCAATTTGTTTGTCGGCGCATCAGCTGGCCCAGAAGAATCTAGATGGGCTGACCATAACATGATCTTACGTAGATCGCCCCACCAGGTTGGAAAACCAATTGCAAAGGCTATCAACGATGGGAGAACTTTATTTTTCGACAAGCATTTGTCTATGTTTCCTCAAGATTTAACTTACGGATTCTATACTAAGGACAAGGAGAATGATTTGCTTGACTACACCATCATTGAAGCCACAGCTATAACAGAGGATGGATCAATTGTCCCTGGTCCGGCTGTTGGTGGTTCCCCAGAAATGCTTTCTGTTTCGGATAAGATAATCATTGAAGTCAATACTGCTACTCCATCTTTTGAGGGCATGCACGACATTGATATGCCTGTAAACCCCCCATTTAGACAACCATACCCACATACGTCTTGCGACTACAGAACTGGCTTGCAAGCCATCCCTGTTGATCCTTCGAAGGTTGTCGCAATCGTTGAGTCGACAACCCGTGACAAGGTGCCCCCAAACACCCCATCTGACGCCAATTCTCAAAAGATTGCATCTCACTTAGTCGATTTCTTTGAGCACGAAGTAAAGATGGGTCGCTTGCCGGCCAATTTGCTTCCAATCCAATCTGGTATTGGTAACATTGCTAATGCTGTGGTCGAAGGATTATCAGAGTCTAAGTTCAAGAATTTGAATGTTTGGACCGAGGTCTTGCAAGATTCTTTCCTTGATTTCCTCGACTCTGGATCTCTTGATTTTGCTACCGCAACTTCTATTAGATTGACCGAAGAAGGTTTCGATAGATTTGACAAGAATTGGGACGAATTTTCCAAGAAGATTTGCTTGAGATCTCAAGTTGTTTCAAACTCTCCTGAGATTATCAGAAGATTGGGTGTCATTGCTATGAACACCCCAGTTGAGGTGGATATTTATGCTCATGCCAATTCTACCAACGTCATGGGTTCGAGAATGTTGAATGGTTTGGGTGGTTCCGCTGACTTTTTGAGAAACGCGAAGCTTTCCATCATGCACACACCTTCTGCTAGAGCATCCAAGACTGACCCAACTGGGCTTTCATGTATAGTTCCATTTGCTCCTCATGTCGATCAAACTGAACATGACTTAGATGTTATTGTTACTGAGCAAGGTTTGGCCGACTTAAGAGGAATGGCCCCAAGAGAAAGAGCCGTCGAAATTATTAACAAATGCGCCCACCCTGATTACAAGGACCAATTGAAGGAATATTTCGAAAGAGCCTCATTCTACGCCGAGAAGGCGAAATGCTTGCACGAGCCTCATATTTTGAAAGATGCCTTTAAGATGCACATCAACCTTCAAGAGAACGGTACTATGAAGTTGGATTCTTGGGACCAAAAATTCTGATAGGATTATTTATATCTTTGAATGAAAAAAATAGCAGTTTTTGTGATAGTAGAAAGTAGTGTGTTAGGAAATAGATTGAATATAAGTTTAGGCTATAGGAAGAATCACGTGAATATGATTATTCTAGAAAATTTCTCAAGCGCGAATCCTGAGGTACATAAAAATTGCACATCAGTATCGATTAGGCTAGTATCTCCTGAAGATGTTTCCAAACTTATACAAATGTCCCAGATTACTTCGACTGGTAAATTTCTGCAACATGAAATCAGGCAGTCGCCTCTTTCGCTCTTCTGCTAGAGCGTTGATTGATTTCGATCCTTATAAAACTCTTGGTGTGGATAAAGGCGCAAGCGCTTCGGATATTAAGAAAGCATACTATCAGCTTGTTAAGAAATATCATCCCGATGTGAACAAGGAAAAAGACTCCGAGAAGAGATTCCATAAGATCCAAGAATCTTATGAGTTGTTGAACGATAAAGAGAAGAGAGCTCAATATGATCAATTTGGTGCCGCGGGATTCGACTCAAATGGCAATGCAAACCCTTTTGGTGGAGGCAATCCTTTCGGAGGACATGGTGGAAATCCGTTTGGAAATGGTCAGGGCAATCCTTTCTCGGGAATGGGCTTCGATTTCGAAGATTTGTTCAAGCAAGCTTTTAATGGTGGAGGCGCGAATGGAAGGGGCGGTAGAAGTCAAGGTTTTGTCAACGAACATGTGGGTGATAATATTGAGGTCTTGAAGACGATTTCTTTCAAGGAAGCAGTATTTGGCACGAATGTCAGCGTGAACTACAAAGCTGTGGACTCTTGCCACACCTGCTCTGGTTCAGGTTTGAAGCAAGGAAAGAAAAAATCAACATGTCCAACTTGCCATGGCACTGGCCAAAGTACTCATGTTATTGGTGGATTTCAGATGGCATCAACTTGTAACACCTGTCATGGCACTGGTGTCACGATTAATAAAGCTGACGAATGTAACACTTGTCATGGAAACGGTGTCGAAGAGGTTCCTAAATCCAATGAGATTGAATTGCCATGTGGAATCGCTGATGGGACTAGATTGAGAGTACCAGGTGGTGGCGATGCTCCTTTCATCACAAAGGATCCTTACAACCAAACTAGAAATGGGGACTTGATTGTGAGAGTCCACGTAAAGAAGGATCCTGTGTTTGAGCGTTCAAAGAACAACATTGTTTTGAACCATGACATTAAGATGACTACAGCTGCTTTAGGTGGTGAGATAGTGGTTCCTACTATTGATGGTCAAAACATTAAATTGAAAGTTAGACCAGGGGTTCAGACGGGAAGAAAATTGACCATTCCTGAAAAGGGTATTCCTATTAACAGGAATATCAACAATAGAGGCGACATGGACGTAATTTTGAATGTCAAGACCTTGGTACCTGAGACACCTATCCAAAATGCGTTATTGGAGGCTTTAGCAGATGCATTTGATGATAAAAATGCCAAGAGAACGCATGCTGATTGGAAGCTAGACCTAGAAGATGATGCTAATACTAAGACAATTGACGAGAAAGATTTGCATCCATCCAAGTTACATCGCATTGGCAAAGTTCTTGGAAAGTTTTTCAATTTTAAAGAAGATTCAAAGAAAGACTAAGCCATGTGGTTATTTTTGTATCTTATACTTGTATTTATTTTATAATCACCTGTAAATAAACTCATCTCAATTGTTTATGTAGGATACTCTTCAAACTGCGATTCCATGGAAAAGCGCGCCTCCCAGGGTTCCTGAAAACCTGGGTCCTGTACAGTACAATATACGGTATCCTCGTGTATCACCAGGTTTCAAATTTAAGTCACTCTGATTACAATTGCCCGGATTTTATTTTCATCGTTTCATTTGACAGAAGTGGGGCTGCATAATTATTTTGAGATATTAAGAGTCAATTTTTTTTGGGGGAAGGAGTCATTCCCCTTTTGAATTATGGAGGATATCCCACTCGTTCTGTACGTCAAAGGTGACATGAAGAAATGCCTACCTGTCAACGCTGAAGGAATCTCATTACATAGGAAGGATACTAGTGGCAGAGTATTAGTACTTGTTGAGAAAACTCCAACTCACCTAACCCCTTCGCAAAGACTACAAATGAGGAAACAGCGATTGAATGATAGGATAACGCAGTTTCAGTTCAAAACTGCCAATGAATCGAATGCAGACTTTTCGATAGATTCCGATGACGAAGAAATTGATTTTGCTGAAGACATATTTAATGTGCCAATTAGCTCTCAGATTGACTGGAGAACAAATCTCACTAAGAAAACCTATAACTCAAACCCCGACCTATCAACCCCTACTGAATCAGCAAGAAGTTCATCCATATTCAGTAATGTAAGTGATGAAATGACATGTACATCAAGCATTTGTGATAACCGCTTGAACATTTTGCTCGATGAAAATCGACCATATTTGGGAGCAAATCTTTCAAGTGATGCAATTGAGCTAAGTATGAGATTTGGCGCTGACGGGAAATGCAGAATAATGCAGGAGGCTAGGGAGCGAAGAAGATTACTTAGCCTGTTTCTTAAGATAGACAGCTCCTATATACGAGGAGCATCTCAGAGTTCCGAGTTTCATATACCAAAATCTGAACCGAGTTCCCATGCCAATCTTTCGCAATACTTTCTGAGTACAAGACCAGCGTGGCTTCCTCCGAAGACTCTCTACGACAACATAAAACATCAAAAGGAATCAGAAGATGTTATATTTCTGGCATTATCGAAGCAAACCACCATAGTTAACAAGAAATTAGAGGAGTTAGAAGAATTAGACAAGTTAAAGGCGTCAGACATTGGATTTTGGAATATTATGACTCTGGAAGAAATAATATCATTGAGATCCACCAAAAAAGGGAGAGATATGTATTGGAGAGGAATTCCAAATTTCAAGCAGGCATTTGTATGGTCTACACTACTTCAACTTGAATCAAAGATCCCGAATGATTCGTGTATATTATACTTTTCAAGGTGTTCGAAGTTAATGAATGAGAACCGGAAAATCAGGCAAAGACAATCTTTGACAAATCAGCTCGAGCGCATCGATTCCGATCTCTCAACAGCTTTTCCAGAACAGGAATTTCTACATGAGTCTTGCGTGGCGGAGGATTTGAAGCAAGCAATTGTGGCGTTTATGTTATACTACAAAGATCTTGCAGCATCAAAAGATGAATATGCGAATGATTTCGATGAATTCCTCTCACAATCATACTTCCCCAGTATTTCCAGGTTGTCATCTTTGCTATATGGAATTTACAGAGACAAATTCATGGTTTTCAGGACCTTATGCTTGATATTTTTGGAGGATGAAATGATCAGCTGTATCATGAAATTGAGACTAAATAAATCTGTATCCAGAAGACAGGAATTATTTACGAGTCTAAGGGATAATTATCTTGAAGACTTTCAGTTACGTCTCGAGGAACTTTGTCCAAGCATGTACTCTCATATCAAATCGCGGGGAATTTCGACTATTGATTATGCTCCACCAGCGCTTCTTTCAATTATGTCAGACTTTTTCAGCTATGATCTAAGCATGAATGTTCTATCCATTTGGATCTTTGAAGGCGGAAATTTTTTGAGTACATCTTTATTGGCAATGATGAAATTGATGTCTCATAAATTGTTCGGCTCCAAGGATGAGATTATGAACTTTCTCACTCGGGGATTTTCAAGCGAGGCTTCTGCTGACCAATTTTTGTCATCAAGACTCTCACTAGATTCTCACGATTTCATTTATTTGGTAAATAAAATGATGCCTAAATAAACACTATGATATTAGAAGCTAATTGTGATGCGTTATTAGCTCTTCATCAGATTTAAAGTATCGCAGAGCTCTTTACCGTCCGCCGGCGTTTTTACCTTTAAAACGTATGTTTCAATCTTTCCATCAGAATTTACGGAAGGTACTCTCACCAAAGAACCATTTCCCATAGTAGCATATGACACATCCTTCAATATGGCAACATTTAAAAGGACGCGCAAACCACCATCGGCTCTCATTAAAATTCTAGAGCTAGATCCATCTTTGGAGTTTAATAATTTGAGCTCACCGACCCCCATATTTTTGTAAGGGGACTCTTTGTTTTCAGCATCGTACATCATTAACTTTGATTTTCGCTGAAATAAAACATTCTCATCCTCTTCTCCGGTTCCAGTAGATTCAATCTTCTTCGATCCAAGAGAGGCAACGGGTGTGAAATTGCCACCGACTTCCGTTTCTTCTTCCTCTTCTTTTTCTTCTCCAGTCTTCTCTACCAGTACATTAGAGTCGGTAGCTCCTGTTACGGCAGGCAGACTAAATCCGGAAAGGAATGACGGCTTCCCGGCGTCTGCTTGCGAACCGGTCGTAGAAGCAAACACGCTTGAAGGAGTCAGACCAGATTGGCCGGATTCACCAACGGCTCTAGAACCAAAAGAAAAAGGAGTTGACTGGGAGGAGTTGGAGCCCAGATTTGACAAGAAAGAGAATCCAGTGTTATTATCCCCAGAACCTATACTAATAGTCGATTTAGAGCCGAACAGGAAAGCAGGCTTTGCTTCAGAAGATTCAGTAGGCTTTGAGCCAAACAGGAAGGCAGGCTTGGCTTCAGTCGATTCAGCAGGCTTCGCGCCAAACAGGAAGGCAGGCTTGGCTTCAGAAGATTCAGCAGGCTTTGAGCCAAACAGGAAGGCAGGCTTGGCTTCAGAAGATTCAGCTGGCTTCGCGCCAAACAGGAAAGCAGGTTTGGCTTCAGTCGATTCAGCAGGCTTCGCGCCAAACAGGAAAGCAGGCTTGGCTTCAGAAGATTCAGCAGGCTTCGCGCCAAACAGGAAGGCAGGCTTGGCTTCAGAAGATTCAGCAGGCTTCGCGCCAAACAGGAAAGCAGGTTTGGCTTCAGAAGATTCAGCAGGCTTCGCGCCATACAGGAAGGCAGGCTTGGCTTCAGAAGATTCAGCAGGCTTCGCGCCAAACAGGAAAGTAGGCTTTTTTGTATCAGCGTCATTGGACTGATCAGCAGAAGAATTGTCCTTCAATTTGAAAACAGGATCAGCGATGGGCTTGTTGAACGTAAAGGTAGGGCCCTTAATCTCAATTTCAGAGTCTGAATCAGAGTCACTTGAAGGTTTTTTTACTGGTTTTGGCCCAAAAGAAAACGGAGATCTCTTGACTGTTGGTTTGTTTGCCATAGTGAATGCAGGGCCTTTTATAGTGACAGGTTTCTTCTCATCATCGCTATCACTCCCACTTTCACTTTCTTTTTCTCCTTTGGATGGAACTTCAGTTGTGACAGCAGTAGTGACTGGTTTATTGCCTCCAAATGCGGCAAACGGGTTCACAGACGCTTTCACCTCAGTTTGCTGTCCAGCATTTGCATTAGTTTCAAAGGAGGGCAACGTGGCTTCACCAAAGGAAATAGGTTTGGGAGCTGAACTATTAGTCTCAGGGACAGGAAGTCCATCAACGGATTCGTAATACTCAAGATATTTTTTCGCAATTGATCTGAAATCTGGAACCTGTTGATGAACCTTGATAGCATTGACAGATTCGGCGAATTTTATTCCAAGGGCTTTCAATTTAGCTAATCTATCACTTGAAGAGTCTTGGGTTTGAGTCTCTGACCGTGTGAATGCATTAGAGCCAGCAGAGACAACATCCGGCTTGGCCTTGAATGAGAAGTTGCGACCTCTGGGTTTCAATATCTTTCGCTTAGATAAAACTTCGCTTGATGCAAGAGAGGGAGATGAATTCTCCCTATCATCATCACTCGATGCACCAAATGTGTCTTTGGTGATCTGCTCTTCGGCACCTCTCTTTCCCATCTGTCAGAGTTCTCGATGATCAACACCTCGCAAACATCACGAATGTGAGATGATGGTCAACAGGGCTTAAGACCTAAAACAAATGAGAGTCACGTGCCAAACAACCAGTCACAATACTAACGGACCATACTATCTCTATCTGCACTCCTAACAAACCGAACATGCGTGCGATAGTCATAAAGTAGCCTAGGTAGTGCTGGTAATGAGATCACGTGCTTAGATTCCCTGAGCGTCCGGCCTGAAAAAATTAAAGAAAAAATCTCTTCGTTGAACTTTTTCTGAACTATCAAGAACAGTAATTCAATGTATGTACAAGCGATCCAAGGTTTGGCCATCAACATGACACAGTTCAAATACCCTGAATATTGACGAAGGAGAATGCCTACAGGTCTTTTTCAATCCCCTTTATATTTACATTTTTCTGTTGTCCTTTCAACTTTTCCAAATCCACATATTTTCCAATTTCTTTTATATTGAAGATGGATTGCACTTTCCAAGATTTTAATAGGGATTAATCGAACTTCTACTGTTGGTCAAAATTGTGTGAATCGAATATATACTAACTTAGATAGATGGCTCCAAAGGTTCAACAAACTAAGGCTGCCAAGGCTGCTGCTGCTTTGGCCGGTGGTAAGAAGGGTAAGAAGAAGTGGAACAAGGGTAAGGTTAAGGACAAGGCCCAACACGTCGTCATCTTGGACCAAGAGAAGTACGACAGAATCATGAAGGAAGTCCCAGGCTTCAAGTACGTTTCTGTCTCTGTTTTGGTCGACAGATTGAAGATTGGTGGTTCTTTGGCTAGAGTTGCTTTGAGACAATTGGAAGTTGATGGTGTCATCAAGCCAATCTTGAAGCACTCCAAGCAAGCTATCTACACCCGTGCCGAATAGATTACTTGTCTAATGTCTCCACAATAAATCAAGTTTACATAGGTAAAGTTATCATAGCAAATGTACAATTCACGTATCATTCGGTTCTAATGGAAGTGTAAGTGGCTAAATTGAATGCTCTTGGGCCTGCATCTTTGTGTATCCATATTAGTTGTACTACAAACCTTCTAAATGATGCCCTTAAGATGTCTTCGGCCACTCTCCAGTAGGCGAACTTTCTTTAATATTTCTTCGACCTCTCAACAGGTGTATAAGGTATCGAAAAAGATAAATGTGCCCCCTTCTTTGCTTTTCGATATCGTTTCGGATGTTTCTCGGTATGACGAGTTCGTACCATTTGTGACCAAATCCTTCATCAACAAGTACCTGGAGGAAAACCTACCCACCGAGGCAGGTATACGGGTTGGATGGAAGCAATATGATGAAGAGTTTACTTGCAGTATCACTTGTGCTAAGGATAGACAAGTGATATCCGAATCAATTACGATACTGCTATTCCATAACTTGCGGAATGAATGGAACTTTAAAGAGGTGAAAAACAGATTTACAAATGAGCTGGCCACATTTATGGAGCTTAGGCTACAATATAGATTCAAGAATCCGGTTTACAATGCTGTCTCGTCGATGTTTCAAAGTCAAGTTAGCGAGATGATGATCAAGGCCTTTGAAGAAAGAGCGATGCAATTCAAAATAGAACAGAAGATGAAAAACAGAGTCAATTAGGAGCGTATTAGAACATTTACTTGCAAATAAATTCATTTAGTGCACATATTTGTATTTCACCCGAGCCTATATAATAGTTTACATATTTTTTGGAATAAGTGAATGCAGCCCAACGATATACTCCTTCAAATTATGATTCTTGATCCTGGCTAATGAAGAAGTGGGTAAAGAGAAAACAGTTTGCCTTGATTGAGGTGTCTTCTTATCTGAAACTCCGATTCGGTCAAGATTCGTTAGATCGACTGATGATCCCACAGACCAACTTGAAGTCGACGCCGAAGAAGAAGTTCCATTTCTTGTGTATGCTTGGGAACAGTAAATATTTCTCATGTACATCAGGCTCAATGGTGAAATTGATGCCGGCTTCACCATCAATTTATTAACCCAGGACTCATCGAAAGTTAATGGCTTGATGCATTTAAGGCAATTCTTGATGAATTTTCGCAGATTTTCTTCTTTCTTGGGCGGTTCCCACTTATGGTCATCAGGAAGGCTGTTGACAATGTTCCGGTTATTTGCGTTCATAGGGCTAAATTCATCGTGTAGCTCCTCCATTAAAAGCTCAAAGTCTTCTTCGTCGTCGGACCTCTGAAGATCGCTTATGTTCAAAATATCTTCTTCTCCGTAAAAATAATCTTCTGCATTAATGTGGTCCAAATGGGGCATTTCCGAGGAAGTGAATTCACCTGTCAAGTCTCTTCGATCACCAAACGTAGGATTCAAATAAGATACCGCGGAATATGCCCGTGTCCTACTAAGGGCCTGCTGAGGAGGAATAGTTGAGTTCCTGGTTTCTTTTTTGGATTGCTTGATATTTTGAGATGCCCGAAGTGTTTGGGTTTGATTTGGCGCTGCTTTGAGATTCGTGGAGCTTGAAGATGAAGAGAGCTTTCCTTTAAGTTTGGATAAGCGATTTCTCATCCTGTGTGGATTTGGGTCATAGCAAGAATCAGACTGTGATCTGTTTCTTCTCGCAACCACATCAAAGTAAAAAGAACTTTCGATAATCTGAGTTCTTCTCCTTCTCGGAACAGTGCGATAGCGAGGGTCTTCTCTTTGTTGAATATCAGCAGATACGTCGCGGCCGATAGTCAACCCCAAATTCCAGTCAATCAATTCTCTTGCAGACAGAAACTCCAACAAAAATTGCTCACTTTCCAACCTCAATCTGAGTACGTTTGCTTTCTTAGTGTAATCTGTGGCCAAACCAACTCTGGCATGCTGAAGGGAGTAAGAGCGCAACAATTTTGATTGTGACTGGAATTTAGAGCCTTTTCCCCGAACCTTAGACCGGTTAGTTCTTTCGGGTGATTCCGAATCAAAGAAGTTTATAGAGTCGCAAAGGTTTCGAAATTTAGAATCACGGCTTGTGGTGACTGACGACATCAATTTGTCGTTGCCCAAAGAGTATTCAGAAGTAGAACCTTCATCATCAGTATTGGTTTCTTGAAAACGCAAGAGTGAGGGTTCCAATATTGAGGGGATTTGGTAAATGTTCAACTGGGTTGAGTTGAGTTCGATCACTACATTTTTCCATGATCGATTCAGAGAAGCTTCATATGGGGAAAGCCATTCAATCTTTCTGCTTGCAATACCGAGTTTGTAGACTGCAGGCTTATATGATGGAAGCTCTTCATTCCCTAGCAGCATATCCATCACCTGGAATCTTGGACATCCACCAGGAGGGAGGGTAGAGTAAAGAGGTGGTGATACGGGAGAAGGCTCCAAAAATTGTAAAAATGCATGCTGTGCTGAGAAAGATTCCAAAGAATTAACCGAAACCTTCGATGATGGGCTCGAAGCCATAGGCAGCACATGCTGGTTGACATCAATAGTTAAGGGTTCCGAATCGCTCGAAGATGCGAGGGATTCTGAAGAGCAGGAAGATCTTCGAAAGCTCTCATTGGGTGACGTCGATGAGCCATCTTCTTCGCTATCAACTGGACTAATACAGTTCTCAGGGTTTTTGGCCTCAGCACTTGATCCTAACTTAAGAGATTCAAGATTTAAGTTAAGGAGAAATGGGTTGAAAGTAGATTCAGATTCCATCATTATCCAACTTGTTGACGTAGGTCTGCGTTATTCTTGGGTCGGATGATCAATAGGAACCCTGGGTAAATGAACTTGGGAGACTGAGTATGACACAATAAGTAAAGAAATGACAGCGCTATAAAAACGATGAAATGTGAGATGGAAATTCAAAGAGAATTTGACTCAGTCGGATAACGAAGCGTGCTTTTTTTCCTGACAAAACCGCTCAAATGGTCGCTGGTTTCGGCTGAATCGGCAGCTGATTTTTGGAGGGAAATAAAGGGGTGAAATGGCCTTCAGTGTTAGTGACAGATTTGGGATAGATAATGGCCAATATAAGAGAAGTGCTGTCGTGGTTCAAAGAAGTGGTGCAATAGGGCTGAGTTTTTTTTTTAATAGAGACTTCTTCCGGCCGAAAATAGGAGATAAAGAGATATTGCGGTGTCCGCGACGAAAAAGAAAATGAACATCCGGATACCCGGCCCTACTTCTGGGTGTGATTTTATCCGCTAATCGAGTCCAGAGCCAAGTAAATATATCCTTTAGAGGTTTACAAGTGCAAATGCTTTCCTTAAGCTCTACTGATGGCCGCTTCATAATCTTTGTCCGTTTTCTCCTCCTTCCCCTTTCCCTGCTCAGATCATGTTGACATACAGGATCCAGATAGTCCAATGGCCGTTAACTGCATGTCATTGCTGCTTCCTCTTCTCCTAAAATATATGAAGTTATTATTTCGGATATTATCGGGTCAAAGGTTTTCCAATTTAATTTCAAATCGTCTGTTTATATTTTTTCAAATGTCTTCTTCGCTTTTCTTACCTTCGAGCGATAAGGACTCTTATCTTAGGGACTGCATATATTCGAATACCACATGATGGTTTTGCATGTATGGCTAGATCCTCGGGTCCGAATGGCTATATAGCTCCGTCAGCGCAAAGTCGGGAAATATAGGCAGAATCGAGCAAAAATGGTAAAATGTTATTCTCAAAATAAAATATCCAATCTGTATTTTCTTCTCGTGCCTTATTTGTGTGAAATTTGTTGGTCTTAGGGCTACCCTATCGTGTTGCATGGGCACTTGGTTGTGCGTGTGCGCGTATAATTTTACTGTGCACTCTAACGACGTCAAGAGATCAGTAGCAGAGATTATATAACGAACTATTTATAAATAAGGTGTCGCAGAAGTATTGCAGTGGGGATTAAGCCATTCAAATCTGTGATGCATGGTCAATAAGCTCAAGAAATAGCTTCATTTGATCTCTTTGGCAACTGCAAGATATTCGATTCACCCTTATGTTCCTAACTTGAGTGGTGATAAGATCCATATAAGTGTCATGCCGAAAAATGGCATGAAGAGAAAAGTTAGTCGGCAGTAGCCTCATACCTTCCATACCTGAACAAGTTTCTGCAAATATAAATTGCTCAACATTTAGCATGTCAATATTTTTCGCATACGTCCCATTGTTTATGTTTGCAGATTCCTGTTCCATACCAAGCACTAATATTGGATACTTCCTGATGGTGAGCAAAATGGTAAATATATCATATAGGAACTCCACGGAGCTTTTCTTGAAGGTTGGGTCAAGGTAAAACTGAATCTCAGAATTTGTTAGAGCGGTCGTCTCTATGAAATTATAAGCGCTTTGGCATTGTGAGCAATGATCTTCGGTAAATTTCAACAGGCTTGAATGCCGTTCAAAGGAAGTTTTCCTCCAGACCGCACATACTTCAAAGTAATCTAATATCAGAACGGATTCTATACCAAGCTTCCTAATGTTTTGATGTAAAATATTGCTTGCATAATTCATCGATTTTGACAAGAATTGATAACTTGTACCCATTATATGAGCTGGGATTAATGTGGCTTTCAGATCTATACTCAAGGATTTTATTTTGTGAGTTATCGCCATATCCGAAAAGAAAATAGCCAACTGCCGATTAAAATGATATGTGGTATAAGGATTTGAGATGAACAGACCCCCGACTCTTTCAAAGACGAGTCTCTTTATTGAAGAATCTGTTATAACTTTTGACAAATCTTCAAAAAATAACAGTAAACACGAACAAGATTCTTGCCCACCTTCAAAAATGAATTCATATTGTCCCTCATAATCCATATTGGAAACAAGGGGCAAGTGGGAGCAACCAATTTGTAAATTAAGCTCGTCAAGCCCAGAAATATCGATTATATTATTCATAAAACTTGTGGATAACTCCAAGTCCCCTGTCTCGAAAGGGGCACCTGGTAAACATTCATGAAGGTGGCATAAAGTCAAAGATTTTAAGCAAGGGAAGATATGAGGTCCATAAGAATTGCTTAAATTTTTGACGAATAATAAGCCCTTGTTTGAAGAAGATTTAATTTCGAGGCGGGTGATGTTAGCAAAGACAGCCACAACCTCTCTATTAAACGGGATTGGCTCATGGGAAAACGCATCAGTCAAGTAAAAAGATAGTTTCTGTATCTGAGTATGAATTTTATTTTCTTGCGCAAATCTGAGAATCCCAATAAGATCATGGATGCTTCTAACCTGAACTAAATTCAACAGCCGTAAAACAGAGGCAGTCTGGTAGACCGAGCACAAGCTATCATAACCTACAAGAAAGTGCGACAAAGGAATATTGCAATAAAAAAAGCATCTTAAATTGCAGTTTGAATCTGAGAAATGCCGCCTTATCCAACCTTGTAATTTGAAGAGGACAAATACTGTGTCGTCAACGCATACTTCTTCGATCAAGGAACATAAATAGGGAGATTGACAGAGAGTCCGATCTAAAAGTCGTAAAGGAGATACACCTTTCTTTGAACTGCTAGGAACTACAGTCCATTTGCCAAGTACTTCTATTTTCAGTGTGGTAGCCCAAGGTGATAGGGGTTGTTTCTCAGTAATATAAAGCCGCGAGTACAAATGGGGCAATGCAACAGATCTCCATTCCTTGCAAGTTTGACTAAAAGAAGACAATTCCGTCTGATTTAAATAGAAGCAGACCCCTTTTAAAATATCATGGTGTAGGGAACTAATTGAGGCGGGATCCATAGGCCGCACAAGGGTGTGGATGCGGTGATAACAGTGGTAGAGAGGTGTACGGGTGTCCTGTCAAGACCAAGCCCGGGCCAGAACTCTCCACAGCAGGCGTCATGATGATTTTCTCGACATGGGTGAAAATAAACAATCGTACTTGTTCTTCTCTGTAAATAAGTAGCCGCAAGAAATCTCGATCGTCTCATCGAAGCGCCAAGCGCCTGCTAACTATTGAATGACGAAAGCCTTGGGAGTTCCACTAAAGCGTCCCAAACAGAAGACGGGAAAATCCACAGGCACATAATGCTTCGATGTTTGAGATGTGATTTGATCAAAAAAAAAAAAAAAGAGAACAAACACGAGACACTGGGGCTGCGTATGTACAACAAATATTTGACTGCGAGTCTATGGTTCCTCAGCCGCACCTGGAGATAAGACAGGACAGAGAGATAGCTTGGTCATGCAACAGATGGCAAAGTTGGACAAGTGACATATCGAACCCAAAATGTGAGAGGTTAACATCAACATGCACGGGAGCCGAAACTCTGTTTCCGAACGAAGCGTTTTACGGATGTCGCTATGTAGGTGAAGGCGGCCCAAACGACGCGGTGGACCGGGGCGCGTGACGCACGTGACGCGGCACAGTGGGCACGGTGGTGGCCGATAGCGCCTTGTAATAGTGAGAAAGGCGCAACGGCGCAAAAACCGGACATGTGTACACGGGCACATATGGCACACAATATCGAATGCAAGCAGGAGGCAAATGGAAAATCGTGGCTGACTAATCACGAATTCCACAAGAGGCAAATCTGGCAGCACGTGTCGAACGCCACCGTCCTAAAGTGGGTCCGCCGGCGGTGGCTGGTCGTGCGCGGCCCAGCACCTCACGATTTAAGATTTTTGCTTTTTTCTAAACAACACCCTATCGGCCTCTTTCCGTAAAGACTTCGTCCGATACCCCAGCCCTTCCACACCCCTCGCACGCAAAATGATGCTCTATGAAGGTGACGTCAGAAGATGTCGGCGTTGCAAAAGAAGAAGAATGGATGACGAGCCCCCGGAGGTGCAGCAGTACAAAACATGCGCCAAGTGCCGTATTATCGAGCGGACCAAGAAAAAGCTGCGCAAGCCGTTGGCAGAAGAAACCATGCGCTATGGAATGCGCCAATTCCAGGAACAGAGCCAGAACGCGAACTTCATTCATGATGACATCTTCTCGTCCGACCAGCTCTTGTCCGATTTGCATGCGTCGCGCGACGCTGGAATCGCCAACCCCCTGAAGCAGCTGTACAATGCGCAGTTTGCGGTACAAAAAGCTCCTTCCTTTTCCCAGTACGGATCCAGTACGCCGGGGCCTAGGCCAACAGCTAACTACTCGTATGCCGCGGCTGCGCCGGGACCGTCGTCGCTAGCGGGAACCCCGGCTGCACCCGGGTACCAGCTGCCCCAAACCGGAGCCGGCGCACCCACGGGAATGGGTGGCACCTTACCCCCGGCCACGGCAGCGGCGATTGCAGCAGCGGCGATAAATGGCACGGAGCTACAGACAGGCACTGGCCAGGGCGGCAACAGGCACCAGAACAAGTACAGACAGCACAAACAGAAGCAGCAAGGGGACCGCGCCAAGCTTCCGGTGCCCACAACGTGCGAGCTCTGTTCCGGTCCGTTGGACGCGGACGACAACATGAGTATGATGTACCGGTTGTGCAAGCTGTGCTACTCCAACCCGTACGACCAAGAGCACGTGTACTCGGACTTTGATGACTTTTTGCTCAAGGTAGTTAATGACAAGGACGCAGAGGCCATGACGTTCATCTCCGAGCTCGCGCTGCACTTGGTGGAGCTGCTTAACACCAGCAAGGCGATCCGGTCCGAAGAGCAGTTCCGTAAGTCGATGATGGACTCTTTGACGCTGATTTACATTGACCCATTGATTGCGTCTTTGACGCCGTTGAAGTTCAGTCGCACTGCTACCAACGTGGAGGAGGTCAACAATACCTCGCCCATTGTGTCAAAGGTGAGCCAGAAGTACCATTACACCTTGACTCCTCCCTTGAAGCAAGCATACAGCGCGTCCACAGAATCTGGTGCCACATCATTGCAGATGCTTTTCCTCATAGAGGCAAACTTAATCATCATCAAGAAAAGATCCAAGAAGGTTGTTACCGACTACCCGGTGCTGTTCTTGAAGTCTCTCAAGAACGACATGTCCGCTAAGAACCTCACATTCGACGACGATCCTGCACGCGTGTACGCAGAGCTCGACATCACCAGCATGAATGCGGAGCAGTTCACGAAGGACTTTAAGCTCTTGCAGAAGCAGATTGACAACGTGCACAACAACGAGGCGGCCGCGGCTGCAACTGCCAATGGCGAACTTTCCAACGGCCTTCACAGCAGACCGCTGGTGGATGAGGAAAAGGTGGAGGACGAAGATGAGGAAGATGAAGACAAGTCAGAGGATGAGAAGTCGGAAGACGACGAGGAGGACGAGGAAGACGAAGAAGAACCATTGGGGGACGAGTCCAGTGACGAAGAGGACCCAGACGACTTGGACCCTGCATTTGCCACATAAGAGAATCGAGGAGTGAGCTTAAAAGATCGACAGACTGAAGCCTCTGTCCGGACGAGTATACCTCATGGCCGGCTTGTGGTGGTGCGCCTGGGATTATTTGTATTTTTAAGAACGGATTGTATGGATGCTGTAGAGCATCGTAGAGCTCAAGATTGGTTCCTTCTAGTGTAGGGTGTTTGGTGCTTACGCCGTTTTGGGGTACCCAAATGGGCGGACCTAATGCTGGCGGCGCTGATGCAACTGATATGGCGGAGCAGTTGCGTACACGGTACCTTCGCGGGGCTCGTAACCTAGATCGCGTTCTCGCGTCCCTGCTCCAGATCACACAGGAAAAAAAAAAAGTGCCCACACCTACCCTCCTATCATCGGAAGCATATAGGACCGGAAATCTCGCTAGAAAGGACCAGCGTGTTACTGCTACTTAAAAACTAGCGGCTTTCAAAAGATCTATTGATCGATTCTTAATTTACCCCGGAGCACGAAACGTGAATTGGGCCGAGCCTTGAATTGAAATAGCCCGCCCATGCAAATTTTGCTTGCCGTTTCGGCGATCCTCTCGGTGGTCCAGGCAGTGCACCTAGATACATGGAACGTGACCACCATCAAGGAATCTACGGCGCTTATTGCCCAAGGTCTCCTTGACTACTACGAAGGCTTTAAGTATGGTGGAACCATCGGCATGTTTAGCGCCCCATACTACTGGTGGGAAGCAGGCGGAGCCTGGGGCTCCATGATCGATTACTGTGTCTACATGGAAAATGACACGTACACCGACCTTGTCAAAGAAGCTCTTGTGTACCAGGTGGGCGAGGACTACAATTATATTCCATTGAACCAATCCACGACCGAGGGAAATGACGATCAGTCGTTTTGGGGCATTGCCGTGATGGCGGCGGCGGAGAAAAACTTTTCCAACCCTTCGGATGACCGTGCTGCGTGGTTATCGTTGGCCCAGGCGGTGTTCAATACCATGAGCTCGCGGTGGGACACGAGTTCCTGCGGTGGTGGTTTGCGGTGGCAGATTTTCCAGTGGAACTCCGGCTACGACTACAAAAACTCCGTGTCCAACGGTGCCTTGTTCCATCTCGCTGCGCGTTTGGCACGGTACACCTCCAACGACTCTTATGTGGACTGGGCCGAAAAGGTGTTTGACTGGATGTACAGTGTCGACTTGTTGACTGAGGGCGAGTGGTGGTTTGTCTACGATGGCATCCAGACATCCAACTGTTCTGAATTGACCAAGTATCAGTGGACTTACAACCAGGGCCTCATGTTGGCGGGATGTGCATTTTTGTACAACTACACGTTGGAGGAGAAGTGGTACAACCGTACCATGAACTTTTTGAATGCGGCGCTGGTGTTCGTATACAACAAGTCATGGGACGCACAGATCATCTACGAGGCCGCATGCCTGTCGCCTACTCTGAATTCGTACACCTGCAACAATGATCAACGTACGTTTAAGGCGTACTTCTCGCGTTTTCTTGGCCTCACCTCTGTGCTCGTGCCTGAGACATATGACCTCATTCGTGACTGGATTGTCGACCTGGCCAATGCGGCTGCTTACTCGTGCACTGGAGGTACTGATGGACATACTTGTGGTCTTTCGTGGACCAATGGATCCTGGGACGGCGTGTACGGCTTGGGCGAGCAGATGTGCGCGTTGGATGTGATGAACAGTTTGCGTGTGGCTGACTTCCCCCACATCCCTATGACCGCCGATACTGGAGGCACGTCTTTGGGTAACCCCAGTGGAGGTTACCTGCAAACTGCAACCAATGAATCGCCACTTGACTTGGATGCGGGGGATAAGGCCGGAGCAGGAATAATCACTGCTGTGATTGGTGCCGCAATTGTGGGTGCTAGTGTGTGGCTAGTGATTTAACATGCATTTTATATGGAAAACAGCACAAATCGAGAAACTGACGTAGGTGCGGGCCCATAAAGATGGGAGGAAAGAAGACAGGAAGTTACTGAAGAGCCCATGCAATGCACTTACTGCGAACTCTAATATAGAGCATGCGGAGCCAAGTTAAGGCTTAACACCGAAGACTGCTTCTATTTTGTATCGGGACGTCATAAAAGCCCCGGAAGAGTCCTGACGGGGTACCGGTTACAGAAACGCGCATCATGTAGCAATCTCCATAATGAATGCCACAGTCGCAAAAAGGTGTCCTAGAAAAAAAAAAACAAGGGGAATGAGAAAGAAGCACTGCTAAATAGACTACAGAGCGAATCATGCTGACTGAGAAATGCCGTGGAGTGTCCGAGTACGCCACCAAAACAACAAACCACGATCGTGGTCGTGCGCGCTCCACTGATAAAGCGGAGATATCCTCACAGTGACGCCTTCCTTCTACTTCATGTCTGACGACCCATTCACCTCGGTCCAATTGGACAGAGATGACAAAGAAACACAAACACCTCCTCCATATTCCGCCCAGCCCGAATTCCCCACACAGGAATACCCTCCTCATGACTCTCCCTCTGATATAGAACCGGCGCATGACAGTCCCGGTTCACGGTCCGGCTCCAACAGCTCACGCCACAATACATCTGCAGCACCTGGCGGCGACTATAATGCGTCTGAGGCAAAAAGCGATGGTGACGCTTTTGGCTCTTCCGAAACGTCTCTGAAAGGTGAAGTATCGGAAATGCTGGTGGCGGGCTCCGAGGGTTTGAAGACCGCAAGTCAACCCGACTCGGATTCCAAGCTGGATACAGGCGTAGGGAACACTGAGGTACAAGAAGAGGATTTGTCGAAGCAGAATATACTGCCCAAGACGGCCAAGGACGCTCCTGTTGCTTCTGCTACTACGCCTGAAACACTTCCAACAACATTAGTTGACCAGCAACGTATGGAGGAGCAATTCAGCAAGTACTACATCCGTCTGCGCGTGAGTCAGCCGCTCAGTGATCGCGACAGCAACTCAAAATCATACATTTCGTATCTCATCACCACTGAGTCCGACCACCCCGAAGTAAAGCGGCTATTGGCCGATGCCGACAAGAAGGACAAAGTCACAGTTAAGGTGAGACGGCGCTACGGCGATTTCCGTTTTTTACACGACTGCTTGACTAGTGACTTTCCGTATTTACTCGTGCCACCGCTTCCTGCTAAACTGAACTTCAAATACTTGACAGGTGACACCTTCAGTACCGCGTTCGTT
Source organism: Clavispora santaluciae (assembly GCA_022577645.1). Classification (NCBI taxonomy): domain Eukaryota; kingdom Fungi; phylum Ascomycota; class Pichiomycetes; order Serinales; family Metschnikowiaceae; genus Clavispora; species Clavispora santaluciae. The sequence goes on from JAJNMX010000009.1 coordinate 238,733, forward strand.
CACAAACGCTTGAATTCACTCGACAGGTTTGTCGAGTTTATCTGCAGCCACAAACTACTTTCTCAACTGAGTGTCTTTCACTTTTTCGTTAGCGATTCAAGCGAGTGGTCTGCGTTCACAAAGAACTTGAAGATTTCTAAAGGGGGAGAAGACCATGATTCGTCTTTGGTGGGCAAGGTTGCCAACGACGAAATGTTGACAGAGACTGTCATGAATTTTTTTACCTCATCGAAGCACAAGCGGGAAACGAACAAAGAAATCTTGGAGATCAGCGACAAGTTGAAAAAGATCTGCGAAAACCTACTTCGGTTGGACAAGTTGTTTTCTCGGCTTAATAAGAAAAATTATGACCTAAAGACAGACTACGAACACCTCCTGAATCAGATCACCAAGTTGGCCGCAGTGCAAAGCCACACACATCAACCCAGCGATAATACACAGCCTGATGTGACCCGCGATTCGTCGCATGGCGATATCTCTGTTGCTGACACCACACGTGGCTCTGAAACAGGAGCGGAACTGGCGGACCCTATGGTCAATAACTTCCGCCATTTTTCGCAATCGCTTATGTTCTTTCTGGATAACTGGGCAGAATTGCATCGATACATAGACGAGTCTTTCTTGGTGACGTTGAAGGACTGCGCCAAGTATATTGCGCGATTCTCCGATTTGATTGAGTTCCAACACAACAAGCGCATCGACCTACAAGTCCTCAACGACTATTTGGCCAAGGCACGGGTAGAGTTGGCAAGCTTAGGCGGAACTGACTCCCACAGCGGCCACGCTCCCAACCCGGTGTTGGTGGGCCACGCGAGCGGGGGCATTGTCAATAACACTACACAGCTAATTAAAGACACGCTCTCGACGTCGGCTACATCGCATGTGGGATCGTCTCAAACGGACGCCAAACGTGCACGGGCGCAGCAAAAGATCCAACAGCTCGAGGCTGAAATCGCTGGCCAGACACAGCTAGTGAACAATTTGACCAGCCGAATCATCAACGAAGAGTACCCTAATTGGGAACAGTTCAACAAGCGGCAGTTGCGGCAGCTGATGTCGGAGTTGTGTGACCATGAGATCAAGTTTTACCAGGGCTTGGCTGACAACTGGAGCGACGTGGAGCTGAAGTTGATGAAGCGGCTCGAGGAGCTAAACGCCACCACCTCTTAGCCCGCCGGATACAGCAGCGTAAGAATATACATCAGTATGCACCAGGCGTAGAATGTATATGGCTTGGGCCAGCATGGAGCCCCCTCTGCATCCCTGTTCCACGCGTAATTTTGAATCCCCATTTTACAAATTGTACCAGATGGACATATTGTCCACTCAGCCTCCCCAATGGAGCATTCCAATGTGGGGCACATGCCGGAACCAGACCTTATAGGTGGAGTGCACATATCCAGGGCACGCTTAAGTCGCACCGCCCTCAAGGTAATCTCGGAACTGGATCGGCTACTCCACATGAAATTTTTCACTCTTGCGTTCCTAGCCGCAACGGTATGGGCCAATAAAGTCTCAATCGATGACAACAATAGCCAGGTGTGCGAAGGAATGTATAGCCGCCACGATTGGGGTGGATCCATTTCTCCTCACATCGACATTGCCGTGAGCCGCTTTGGCCTGGCCAAGTATGATGAAAGCAACAAGGTCAAGCTCGATGGATTCAACTTTCACTACGTGGTTTTTGAGTACCAGGATCTCCAGTACTTGGGAAAGGTGTACAAGGACAATCGCTACTACATCTGCTCCCAGACAGCCATCAATTTGGGCGTTTGCGACCAGAGCCAGAAAGGAAACTTTTTGACAGACGGGGACATCTCCAACACCACTATCATCACGGGACAGGCTGACCGGTTGGGCAAGGTGCCATTGACCTACCATGTGGAGAAAACCGGCTACTATTGTGTGGCTACTTACGCAGACAGTGGAGAATCTTTGCTGGGTTATGTGAACTTTCAAAACGCGTTTGGTGAGCTCAGTGCTTCGGAAATCCCCAAGTTGCCGGCTTACGGCATTTTGACCGTTTGCTATGCGGTGACGTTGGCGATGTTTGGTTTCCAGTTCTTCAAAAAGAGAAAGCAGAACCAGATCTTGCCCTTGCAGCGGTACTTGTTGGCCATGCTTGGGTTTTTGACTTTTGACACGTTAGTAGTCTGGTCCTACTACGATTTGGTCAACCGTAGCTCATCGGTCACATGGTTCGTCAAGTTCTACGTTGTTTTCTTGTCTTGTATGAATGCGGCAAAAATGACTCTCTCCTTTTTCTTATTGTTGTGCATTGCGCTCGGTTACGGTGTTGTCGTTGTCAAGCTTCCCAGAAAGGTGATGACCAAATGCAAAATTCTTGCCGGCGCCCATTTTGTTGCTTCAATGATTTACTTGGTTGGAAGCTACTACTCATCCTTCAACGGATCTGTCACCAGTGCTAGTGAGCTTCTGAGCAGCAGTTCCACTCAAAGTTTATGGACTGTGGCGTTCTTCATACCAGTGGCAATCACCTTGACAGCCTATTATGTGATGATATTGACATCCATCAAGGCGACTACTGCAAATTTGCACAAGCAACGGCAAGTGATCAAGTTGCAATTGTACGAGAACCTTTTCCGTATTATCGCATTCTCTGTGATTTTAACTGTTGGAGGCTTGGTTCTTTCAGTATTCCTCTTGATGAACTTGTCTGCTACGGAGGCAGTGGAACAACTATGGAAGGGCTCATACTTCGTCTATGATTTCTGGCCCAGTGTGCTTTTCTTTGGTATCTTTATCGGTGTTTCGTGGTTGTGGCGTCCTACCGAGGCGAGCTATATGTTGGCAGTTTCACAGCAACTCTCTACAGTTGAAGGTGATGAAGAGCAAGCAGGAAACGGGGGATATCAGCATGACCATGAGTTTGAATTGGATGACTTGTCGTTGATGAGCCACAGTGATGACGAAAACGTCCAGAGGGACAGTTTCGAATTACAAAACCACACTATCCCCGTAGAACTGCCTCCAGCGTATAAAGAATCAGAATCGGGGCAGCAGGGAAGTGCTAGCAATACCCTATTTGAACTAGGCGATGATGATTTGGAGCAGGACGACCGTGACAACATTGAGACAAGTTCAAACAAAAAGTTGGAGTAAGTCCTAAGAGAATATAAAGAGTTTCCATATCTAATAAATGGCCCTGTAACAAAACGATCCACGCGACCGATCAACCACTTTTTGCTATTGTGAAAGTCAAAAGAACCTCATACTCAAATCTTTCATTCTTCTATACACCAGCCCAAACGGAGCCGCCATTCTTGTGTACATCAAGAGCCAACTTCTCGACGCGGTTGTCCCAGTCCACCAAATGGTCGTACAACGTCTTGACCTGGTCCAAGTTCAATATTCTTGGTTGTAACCATGTTACCAGCAATACCTGGTCAATCTGATTGATGGAGCCCTTTATCAAGTTCAAAGAGAAGCATTTGATGATCAAAAATTCTACATCGCTCTCCGGTGTTCCAGTCACCGAGCTAATCTCCTTGAACAGCAACACCTTGCTTGTGGCCAGCTTCACGGATATCAATTCCAACAAAGACATGATCACGATCTTTTGATGCAAAAACTCCTGGTTGTGGGCAAGCAATGGAGTCTTCTCTTTGCACTCAGCAATGCATTCGTCGAACTTAGACAGATTACCCGCATTCAAATATTGGATGAGATTGTACAACCAGTAGTACTTGCTTTCGGGAGAACTGATGGAGTTCAAAATGTCATGGAGAATCAACTCACCAAAGTTATAAATCTTATCTCCTAATAATGCTGCCAAGCAGAGATCGTAGCAAAATGCCTCCTTTTCCTCGGGGAATAAGGGTGTCTCTATGGAGGACAAGTACAACAAACCGTTAGTGTAGAACTTGTTGTAGTTCTGGTGGATCTTGTAGTATTGACATCTTGTTAAGAAGAATGCAGCGTTGATCTGAGAGCTGTATTCGTTCTGCAATGTTGACTCGAACTTGCTGGTCAAACTTTCCAAGATTTCTTCAGCTTGCGGCAAATCGTTCAATAGCAATGAGTAACGAGCAATCTGCAAGTTGATATACACGATGAAGTCTTCATCGTTGATGATCTCATCCAAATTTTCAAGCTTTCTAGATGAAAGCTTTTTGGTCAACTCCACAACCATGGCGGTCTTCAATTCTTGTAATTGCTCCAAGCATTGCTGAGGAATCTCAAACGACTTCAATAAGAAGTCCACGATTTTAATTGGATTGAGGTTCTTCTGAAATGTGGACAAAAACTGGGTGAAAATCTTGCTTCTGAATCCATTGTCCTTACTTTCAGGAAAACTGTACAACTCCTCCAACGCCAACGTCAACTGGTTCCACAATTTTCTCTCATAAAAGTCTTCTAACTGGTATATGATGTGAATTAATTCAGAACTCTCAGTCTCCAGCCTCAAAGTAGACAAGACTGTTGAGACATCGTTATCGATTGCCATTGCCGACATTGTTTGGTGCTCTAAGTTTAATAGTGCGTACGAAAGTGTTGATGCAGTGGCGACAGTTACACCTGAATTGGTAGTGTATCTACCAATATGGTCCTGGGGCACCATCATTATCGAACTTGACCATTGTCAAAAATGACCAATAAAGTGGACATTCTTAACTGGCCTTATGGGAACCATTTGACCATTCCTTCTCTAATCCTACCCTAATAGTGATTCGGCACTCTGTGCTATTTCACTCTCAAGCGCGGCCAATGCTACAAATGCGCTCGCCTGCTTCATGGTTTTTTGACTGTTTATCTTAATTTAAGCCGTATAAGAGCTATTTATGTACTCTCTGAAGCCTTCCCAGCTCGACAAGTTATCTGCAAACAATTGCTTTCCATTGCGAATAAACGCTAGCATTACCTCGAGCCATCTGCGCTCTATCTTCACCAAATATTCTTCAAAATTGATTTCGAGATTTTCGGTAAGCTTGATCATGTCATCATTAAAGAGATCGATTAGTTGATCCAATTTATCCATTTCTTGCTCAATATGTTTGATCTTGAATTGGTAATTTCCATTGATATCGTTTGGTGGATATTCAGAAGTGGTACTAGCACCATCCTGTTGTTGCTGCTGTTGCTTCTTCTGTAAAAAGTTGTCCTCGGGCAAGTTGAACAGCGCATTCTTGTTCCCCCCAAAAAGACCGTACCATGATTTCTTCTGTTTGAGTGACCCTGCCCGTCCTTGCTTCGATTCGATCCTTTCGATTGCCAGGTTGATGGAAGGGCTGTTAATATTCAAGTCCTTCAAGTTTTTGATGGACTGATTGCTATTGCTTGCGTTTGAGTACTCCTGGATTTTGTTGAACTTGAGCTTGTAAAGTAGCTTGAACTGGATAAGTTTGTACTTGTAAAATTTAACCAACTGAAGGGCAGAGAAGTAATATTGAGTGAATTGATCTACTGGTTCTTGCCATTCGGGAACAACGTGGTTTTGCACAAAATGTTCAAAACTCAAAAAGTTCGAGTCTATGGTGGAGCCAAATTTCTCCACTATCAACGAGAGCTGATTACTCTCCAGGCTGGACACTTCGTGGATCTGTAAAGAAAAATTGTTCAAATTTCCGCCTAATTCGATCAAAATATTGATTATATGCTTGAGGTTTTTCACCGACCGCGAGTTGATTCTCTCGAGATCATGCAAGACCCGTATGTTCAGATGGAAGTTAGTCTCGTAATTGATCAAAACCTGTGGAATATCATTGAATGCAGCCAGAGCGGGTATGGGTTCTAATGAACCACTTTCTTTGCGTTCATAAACGCTGATCTCACCATGCAATTTGTGGATGTCGTCGTTGATTTTTTTCAAGTTGGGTAAATTATCAGGTGAATCTAAGTCGAAACCATTGACCAGTGGTAGGAGCAAGTAAAGACCGTTTTGGTCGGTGGGGTCGTTGGGATTTGCCAAAAGCGGGTTCTGATTGACCAAACTGACCGGAGGTTCGTTAATGGCATTCTCCCAGCACATTTCATAGCTTGGGTCAACAAATTTGTGCACGAGTGGGCAATTCTTCAACAAAGGGCTCAGACTAAACACCAAGTCACGTAAAAAGTTACGAAAGCAGCGCTTCCGCACTTCTATTATTGACACCTCCCGTGTGTTGTCAATAGAGTTGACCAAATAGGTCAAGAGGGTATGCTTTTCTGGAATTGGAGGCACAATAAGAGTGGGGAATAATCTTACCAAGTTGTCCCGCAACGATTTGAACTCCGAGTAGCGCCGTTTCACGATTATCACATCGTCCAGCTTCTCAAGTCGCATTTCGATCAAGTATACCACCACATTGGAATTGAGGAGTCGCTCACTCAGAATCACATCGATATTGAGCCGAGAGCTATTGAGCATGCGCTTAATCTTCAGAGTAAGGCCGAGCTGGCTGTTGACCAAGGATGTGGAGTTGAAAGATGTGGCAACGTCGGGCTCTACTAGAGATGACCCGGTCATGACTGTATTATTCTGTTCCGGAAGAGCGGCATCGCCGCTTTTGGCCGACCCGTAGATCAGCGGATTGTTGTCTTGGTCGATGCCTCCGAAGATTCCGTCGTCTTCCATTATATGTTTATGAACGGGGTATGCGTGAAGCCTAAGAAGTTGGGGTAGGCACCAGGAGTTTGGCTATGCGGCAGTTGAAAATAAATAAAGTCGGGGAAACAAAGTAACGCAGCAGTCTTAGCTGAGACAGAAAAGGATGCGCCGATGGGTGTGGTAGGGTACGGTGGGAGCTCCAATGGTGTTTTGATGTTTTCGCAAGTTACACTGTGACAGCTATCTGCGCGGCGGGCGAGTGATAGTGCGGGAATGACCCAATCTATGCGCGACCTACTCCAATCGCATCTGTCCATGTTAGCGATCTCTAAACATAATATGTGTTTTATCTGGCTGTTGGGCCGTTATTTACGTATATATTGGCTCTTGGGACCAAGATTCTGCACTCCTTTGTTATATTGTGCGGCTACTGGCGATTATATTGGTAGTGTGGCACTGGCCATATATTGGTAGTTTGACTACTGGCGATTATATTGGTAGTGTGGCACTGGCCATATATTGGTAGTGTGGCACTGGCCATGGTGCAGACCCAAATCTTTTTCACTGTCAGCAGCTGCACATGTAAGCGGTCACATGAAAGGTTTGGACCGTGAGGAAGAAAGAGTCGTATCGGCCGATCAGTACCTTCAGCCCGGCAGTCACAGGGAAAGCCTATCGCGGCATTCCAGCTAAAGCAACCACCCTAAGCTTTTCATCTCCTCTACATCCTCACCTGCGTACACAAGGCAGTAGTGTTGGAGTATAAGGCGGATCTCCTCTACTTCATCGATCATTTCCAAGCGAGCTACGCGTCGCTGATCACTGACGTCAAACCACGGGCTGGACCCAGAATATCCACCAACCAGAGCCAAGTCTGTAAGCACAGAATCAAGACCAAGTCGTTGCATAAATGCCTTCCGCGACTTCAAGTCAGGGTATTCGCGAAATGCCTGTAGATCTATGCCTCGCAGCCGTAAGTTGTGGGCCATTGTCTCCCCAAAGGCATCTCCAAGTGCCATGGGTTCGTATATGACAAATGACGGGTGTTCTATTGCTCTTTTCCAGAACAAAAGCACGTTCTCGTTGTCAGCTGGGCTCAAGTAACAGAGAACGCATTCGCTGACGACTAATGTAGGCACCAGCCGATCAAGGAAGGATAACCTACTTGCGCCTTCGCCCGCAAGAGTACGCAAGTCCATTCCTACCAAGTGATAGCGGTGTGTATGGAGGTCCAGGGCCATTTCGGCAAACTGAGCTTTGGAAGTAATGTGTTCGGGTTCCAACGCGGCTCCCACGATGCCTTGTAGCGCCCTCGAGCCTGCAATGGCCAATTTTTTTATCTTTGTTGATTCTGGGAAATCAATCTCGGTATACACAACGTCGGAAGTGGCCTCCAACACCCGGAAACACCTAGTGTCCGAGCCTCCGCCAAGTGACACAATCTGGCACCTCGGGTGAGCCCCAATGTACCTCTGCACCACTTTGTTTATCGACTCCGTCCTCAAATACGTCCCCCGATTGATCAAAGGGAACTTTGGCTCTTCGAAAGCGGAGCGGAGGAGGCGGCTGGCGGAGAGTTGTGTGTAACCGTCACAATAGTGAAGGTGTTGACGGTACGAGTGGAGCAAGTCGTCAACATGGATGTCGGCCGGAACAAAGTATCCCTTTCTGTTGGAGCTGAACCTGCAGCTGAGGGCGTCCACGTCGGTTGCCCTGATAATTTTGTCGTGCTTTGCCTGGGGAGAAAGCATGGTATGGATAACCGGGAGAGCGGTAGTTTGAGCAAAAAGGGCAGTTTTCTTTTTCCGGGCCAAACTCGCAAATTGGACTGGCTTTCTTTCTCCTTGAGTCGGCAACCGAACGAGTTGTTTTCTAGTTTTTCCACCCACTTGGCAAAGGGCTCAATAGTGACTCCAGTAACAATCTAGGAAATAGCACGCGCGACCATATTCTCTAGGAAACAGTACGCGCGACCATATTCTCAATGACTTCTCGTCAACGGTATGCACTAATGTCTATTATACATGCTACGTAGTCTTTTCCACAATGGCCCACCAGTTATCCTTTTCGTACCCGTGGTCCACCACCCGGCCACCTGCTTTTTCTGCATTCTCCACCAACTCGCCCTTCCTATACAAGTGGTAATACCTGTACTTGGTCTCGGGCTCCTCCTTCACCGCTTCCTTCGTGCCTTCTTCTCCCGTGTTGTCCGGGTGGTCTCCCTTGGCCTTCTTCTTTCCTACATTCTTCTGCAACACCCATGGGATCAAAATGTCCTGGTCGTCGCCCTCTTTGTAGCCCCGGCGGGACTTTTCTTGCTCCAACGCCCAGCAGTACACCAAAAACTGGCCGCCGGTACGAATTTTGGAGAGAATGTGTCTGATGGCGTCTATACGGCGCTCCTCGGTGGCAAAATGGTGGATGACTGCAATCGAGATGGCAAAGTCAAACCGGCCATCCTCGTGAGGTAAGTTTAGCCCGTCGGCCACGGCCAAATCGTACTTGCCTTCGCTGATTTGACGGGCGCAGTCGATAAGGCCATCCGAGCGGTCCGAGCCGATCATGTACAATCTTCTATTGATCCCCAAATACTTTCCGTTGCCGCAGCCCACATCTAGGCCAATACTGTAATCTTCGCGCGAGTTCAAAAACTGCTCGACAATGGGCCATGGCTTGTAGCGGGTTTTGGAAAAATGGGATGCAATCTCGTTGTATACCTCGTGAACGAACTCTTGCTCCTGTGCTTGAGGAACATTCTGGATCTCTATTGGCACAGAAGGCACGCTCATGGTGGAAAAGGCGGAGTGCGATGGAGTGCTGGAGCAGAACCTGCACCATTTCAAGCTTCAGGTGCAGCAACAGAACAAAGAGAGATTCCATAGGCATAGCCCAGTGAAAGCCCTTTGCAGAAAAAAAAAAAAATAACCGAGTTGTGTTTCTGAAGTGACCGGCCCGACCACCTGATCCAGCGAAACCTCCACACCAGCCTTTGTCATGCTCGCCGCTTCTGCCATCGTGGCGCTTTTAGTCTGGATCATCACCATTCTCTATAACCGAACATCCATTGGGGTTGACCAGGCTAAAGCTCTCCGAGTGCTAGTTGCAGAAAACTTCCCCGTCCACCAAAGCATTCATGTTTCGTTTGAGAACAACGGGCTCCGCTTTCCCGATCTAGTGGCGGCGGCACAACTTCAGCTTGACCATATGCTCCAGCAGCGACAAATTCCGCAAGTCTATTCTTTGGTCGACGACCTTCCCCAAGAATTCAATGCAACGGAGCCTGTACGTGATCCAATACCGAGCCCCATGATAATTACCGTGGATGACGACAGTGCCGCCGCTAGTCCTTCTGGTGCCCCGGGCCAGGTCACGGCATCCGGATCAGACTCGCCTACTCCCCTATACAGAAGCAAACCAACTTACACTGTAAGCTTGGCATTGTCTGACTCGGTGTCAATTTTCCATGATATCCATGATACAAAAGTGATAATGACCTACGACTTGGACGCGGTGCACAAGAACGACATGCCGTTCTTTGTGGTTCAGGCAGTGCTAGACCATCTACTTGAAGTTGACTTTTCTACAGCAGAGCGTCTCAATAAGACTGCATTTTCCCACTACCATCCTCGCTTGAGCGTCAACTTTGTTTCCGTGGAAGAACTGGGAACCACGCCTACCGAGATTGTATCGGCCATCCTGGTCCACTTTGACAAGCTCAAAAAGCAGTTGCTGCCATTTGCAGAGATTGAGATTAGCTTTGTTCCTGTTGACGTTACAAAATCCCGTCTCCGCACTGCAAACACAAGGAACTCGACACTGACGATTAACTTCGTGTACCTGACAACGCTTTTGGGGTTTGCCAACGCGATCCAGGGTGTACCGATTCACCACTTGGAGCGTGCGCCTGTGACCGATTTGCAAGAGGGAGAACTTCTCTACGGCACCGAATTGCAAAAAAGGCAAACCCAGTTGAACTCCGCCACCTACAATATAACATCTTTTGTGGATTCTGCCACAGAAGCCATTTTCAAGGCAATCGGGCTTCCCATCATGGAGTCTGAGAATTTGGCAATGCGGACAGACAGCGCAATGAAGTACTATACAATTGCTGGAATAGTGGAAGAGTTGGACCGTATTACTAACAAATTCAGCCACCAAGAATTCATAAAGGTGGCTAAGTTGGTGGACCTTATACTCTCGCAAAACGAGCACAACTGGCATGAGTACTTGCTGCAGGTTAGTGAGTGGAATAGACAGGCGGCCATGCCATAGCCATTTGAAAAGGAGCATTTGAGGGTATAACCTAAATCCAAGATACCCTCCGTGGTTATTTTAGACTGTAGAGTGTAACTGTACATTATTCTCGACTGATGGGCCCAGAGAAGGCACACCAGCATAATCCCACCATGTATGTACATAATCCCACCATGTATGTTTGTGCAGTCACAAACATCTCACCCAACACGATATTCTTTGCTTATCATGAGCGACTCCGAAGACAACTACAGCGATATAAGTTTGGACGAAGACGATGAAGAATTGATATGGAGGGTCTTTTACAGTCCCCTTGAAGAAAAAAAAGCTGCCGATCATCCCAATCTCGAAGATGCAGACATGTCAGACCTTTCGGATGTGGAGGACCCCGAGCTCGTGGCAAAATACCGCAAGTTGAAAAGTCAAGAGAACGAGCCTTTAACAGAAGACGAAAGAAGACGTTTACTTGTAGCTTCTTTTACCGATGACCAGATGGAGCGTTTCGAGGCATACAGAAGAATGACAGTGAACAAACCTGGCGTGAAAAAGGTGTGCAATAGCGTGTTGGGACATTCTATTCCCCAAAGTATAGCTGTTGTTATGGCAGGTCTTTCCAAGCTGTTGCTTGGTGACATCATTACAAGGGCTTTTGAGGTTCAAGAGAGGGAGAATAAGGCGCAGCTTATATTGGATATTGAAGAAAAGAAAAAGAAAAAGAAAGAGGTGATCAAGAAGCTAGCTGCGGGTGATGATATTATGGAGGTTCCTGAAAAGAAATTGGAGTACAATGGTGACCGCAGAATGCCTCTTCAACCTGAGCATATTCGGGAGGCATGGAGATTGTACAGACTAGAAAATAGCGGGACGTTTCTGTCTCAGTGGCGTACTCTGGGAGAGGGCGATGGAAAGATGTTTCGCTAAAGCTTGTAACTAGAACATGAACAGGAAATTGCATGAAAAGGTGAAGGAATATTATTATAGATTAAGTCTGCTCGGTCCCATTGGCTCCTTGGTCGGACAGATTCCTAGAATGCTCAGACTTAGTCAATTTTGGCCGCCATGATTTTGGAGAAATTAGGCTATGGCTAACATATGTCCACCCAACCATTCGACAAGAGTGAAAATTTAATGAACATTTACGAATACTGTGGCGAATCATAAACCTTTTTTTTTTTTTCACTGCCCGAAGGCTCCTATATTTGAGGGTTCAATTCTAGGGCTTGTATCTTTCAATTGCTTGGAGAAAGCAATGAATTCGCATTTAAATCTTCAAGCTACTCATCCGACGACGGACAAAGGCAGGTGCTGGTTCCTCAATCTTGGTACACACCCAAGTTGAAGCATACATATTGATTCTGTCAATAGAGTCCCCTGCGTGTCTTATAGCCGCAGGCTTGCACTTGAACCCATTAGCCTCAAAAGTTTTGATGTACCAGGGATATTGCGCGGCGGAACGAAGCATAACCCGACCGTTTGGAGCCAAGCAAGCCTTGACTGCCAAAATCTCGGTCTTTGCATCATCCTTTTTGGGATCGAACCAATCCATGTGGTCCATTATGATTGCAATTGAAATGGACTTCTTGTTTAAACGGGCGAACACTGAGTTCAAAGTGTCTGTGTGAACACGTATGTTATCTATCGGCGCTGTCCCGTTGGGGCGCTTTTGAGTGAGTCTGAGGCGCCCTTTTTCGGTCAAATAGTCAGGGCAGTTATTGCGGGAATATTTTCCCTGTAATGTCAAATAATAGAAGTAGTTGTCCAGGGAGATCAACAGCCGATGTACCACGGGATCTAATGTTTCCACCACATACCGCAATACAGAATCTCCAATCATTTCAGCCTGGTTTGCCGGCACCCCAAGAGCCTTCCACAAGAAAAGAGGGTTCCCAACCAAAAGAGTTGCCACAAATGGATTGAACAAGGTTGGTTTGATCTTAGTATCCCAGATCTCTACTTGCTCTTTGATCGTTGTACAGGTACAGAGGTCGTCAACAGCGTTTCTGATGCCAAAGACAGTAAATACTGCTCGAGCCAACCGCAATGCCCATCGGGTAGACCCGGTGTCGTATAACCCTCTTTTTTCGAATGTTTTTTCGCCTTTATCCATCCACCATTGGAATGCGTTGGATGACATCTCACGACTCAATTGTGAGACGAGAATCAGGCGAAAATCCTTAATACTGCCGTCACCAAACATTTGCCAAATTTGTTCCGGTGATAAACTTTTGAACGCAGCCAATTTCAATTCTAAGAGATGGTTCTGCGCAGGGTTCAAGTCCACTGCATGGATTTTAGCCGGAGGGTCTGGTAAGCAAGCATACGCCAATATGTTATCGCCCGCAGAAGTGATGGCTAATACCGTATCCTTGTTTGTGAAGTTGAGGATTTTATGATCCTCCCGAGGGTCTTCCCACGTAAAAGCATAGATGAACTGGTTCCGAAACTGATGGTACTGAGGGTTTATCTCGTTAAAATAAACCCTCCACGGGTTTCTCTGGTAATAGATAGAGGGGAATGGCAATTTCTTGCGGAGGTTGCTCAAAGCGGCTTCATGTCCTTTACTCACGGGAATGTCGTACTCTATGCGCTGTGTGTCATCCGAGGGTGCAAGATACGGAGATTCGGTAGCAAGGCAATTGATACGATGCATCAACAGTTGGCACCGGTTCTTGTCGCATCCTATCCAAATATAATAGGGAATTCTTCCCAATGTATTGTTGTAAGCATTCATCGACTTGAGAGTACCAAACTTGTACTCCAAATAATTTCTTCTGGCGGAATCCAAGAACACCTTGTCAGCCTCGAACCAGGTTCTCCAGAAGTTGCGGAGAATCCAAGGAATATTGCGGTTGATCAACCCTCCCACTGTGTCAATGCGGCCCAAACTAGTTTCCTGGCTCTGAACACCAAAATCAACACAAGAGATCACACCATTGTCCTTTTCCAAGAGCTCTACCGCGTGATCGATCACTGAGTTGAATGTAGGGATCATCAGCAAGGAATAGGAAAAAGTAATCACGTCAGCACAGTCATAATCGATGGTGAAATCACACGCGTCCGCTACCATTACCTTCACCAAGTGGGCCCAAGGCTTGCCAGCAAACCTTTGGCGGGCAATCTCACAGAGTGATGGCGATAAGTCGATTAAGTAGATCGCTTTGAATGTTTTTTCTAATGAGGTGATATCGTTCATCATCTCAATATTTTTCCCTGTACCTCCTCCGATATCTACCCACACCAATTTCTTAGAGGGGTTTATATGGGCCGCTGTCAAGGCCAAGCACTCCTCTCTCCCTTTCAATAAATACTGACGGGTGGAGTCGTAAACATGGGCTTGGTTGCGATAGAATTGCTCAAGTGCATGTTGCTGTTCGTTTGGCTTGGTGTTAATTTTTGACAAGAGGGGCTTCACAAAGCACGCCCAAGCGAATACCATCAACGATGCTAACTTGTGATGGATCTTGGTGGAGATGATGGCCAAAGCAACCACAGTCGCTGAACCGCCCAAAAATACATTGGTAAAACCAATTTCATAGAAGAACTCTGTCATTAAACCTGTTATCATATATATAAATATGTTACTCTGTAATCATTGGTTCTACGTGGTATTTATATTCCGTGTAGATTATCCTATGGGTGCAAAATACCTGCACTGTGCGCAGAAAACGTGTCACCACATGGGGACATAATAATACTCTGGGAGAGATTTGCACAGAAGCTATCGTTCACCATGCTTCCCCGGGATAGAACTGTTACTTCTGCGCAAATTAATTGTATTATCCATAAGAGTTTCAATTTCTTGTGCAAGAGAACTCTCGTGGTCGAGCGTAAATTGAATTAATGAGACCTGGTGGTCATCTTGGCCATCCAGATTGAAACCAACTGACTCGATCGCGCATACATGTGCTCGAATATTTAAACACTAAAATACCCGGTTATTTACATGTTGGTGATATATTGACAAGCTCTTCTCTTCCCATAATAATGCGTGACTCTGGCGGGTTATGGGGTACCTACCGACATCAACGCGCTCAACAGACATTTATAAGATTTTGACAAGATTAGTTTATTTTACAGTTTGTTTTCTTTGTGAAATTTATCCTTCTTCTGGATAATGCTTCATTTCTCACATGCCATCCATGACTTCATATAGTGCAAGTGTCTGGAATCACGACAACAAATATCAAATTCTTAGATTTCGGAAGAAAAAGTAGGTGTACTATCAGTAGGCTCTTCCTCGAAAGATTTGGGGCGGCCGTAGTGTGGTATTTGAATTAGAAGCTAACACTTAAAAAAGCCTTCACACCTAGTTAACTGGAATGCAGCAACTAATATTTGAAGTGAAAAACAAATGTAGTTATGGTATTTCAGGAAGTTGGGATCTAATGAGATTCACACCATGGGCTTCTCAACTACGCTCAATCATGCAACTCATGAGACCAGTCAGTGTAGGGCCAAGACAAGAAAAAAGTCAAATTTCGCTGGGTTCATGAAATTAAATACTCCTGGAACTCAATAGAGTATTCCAAAAATGTATTTCGATTTCTAAAAGTATCCCCTCATGGCCGAAGCTGCGACCACAATCATCTGGCTTATTACTCTAGCATTCTATTTCTTATCTACTGTTCTAACGGTTGTTGAAGGGCCAGAAAGAAAAACATGGCGTTCGACTCGGGCCGGCATCAGTCCTCGTCCTCTAATCTTCTCAATAGGTAGTCAACTTCCACCTTTCTTGTGAGTGGAATTACGTAGTCCCTGTACAAACCAACAATTAGCTCGGGGTCAACCTTCAGCTGAATCGCTTGAGAGTACTTCAAGCTAGGATCGGTTGCGTACGTGACGCACTTCTCCTTCAATCTCTCTAAGATCTTTTGTTCCACGGCGGCATTGGTGATAGTGTGCTCAATACCAACAGAGTCCTTGGCAATAATGAGCTTTTTGTAAAGCTCCTTGTCCGATTGGTACTTTGCTTCTGCCACAAACTTGCCGAAATGGATTCTTCTCGAGAGCGCTTGTAAACACTCCACGTCACACACAGAGACAGAGCCAAAGTTCTCCTCCTGGTCACCTTCCTGGCAAGAAACACCTGGGATGATATGCTGCACGTAAAATTCCAAAATTTCGTTGTTTACATTCACCTCATCGCTGTAGGTTGCTAAGATCTTAGGGTATTCGACCGATGGTAACAATGGTTTGAGCAACTTTGTGGGAAAGAAAGGGGTCTCATCTGGAGCTTCGTATCTCCTGACTTGCGAGTGAGTTCTTTCGGTCTGCCAAAGGAGCCATTCCATAAACAGTCCGTCAAAATCAGGAATGTTGAATTTGTTCTTCTCGTAAACGCTGGGCAGAGAGTAGAATTGCGATCTCTCGATGAAAGCGAAAAGAATGGTTTCTTCCATCCGCACCAACGTTTCCCGGATGTTAGAGAGATCGAGTACGGTTTCCGGTTTTTTGAAGTCCATGTTGTGCAAGTTGAACGAGCTGAATCTACTATCACAAACGCGGAGGTTATCCTTTAGTCATTTGGCACGTGACTGCGCGCGTCAACATTGGTTACCGTAACCGTGCCGATTGCGCTGCCGGGGTGCATACGTACTAATAGGGTAATATTGATCACCGGGGCAACGCCATTGCTGGGGTTAAATAGTCCTAACTAGGCACAAATCAGCCAAAGCCGCTCACAGCAATGTTAAGGTGTGGACTGCACTAAGTTTGTTTGTTTTTTTTTTTTTTTTTTTTTTTTTTTTTCCCATAGGCAGACGTGGGGATTAGTCCTTGGGCCACCCAATAGCCGCGTTATACTAGGTGTTGGCGTCATCAAAGGATGCCACTTTCTGCTGAGCATACTTTGTTAGCATTTTGTTTTCCTCCAATTTGGTTTCTTCGTGGTCCCGATTCTCCATGCCCAGTCGGCGATACATCAAAAACCGACGGATGCGTTGGAATCTGGACAGCCCCTCATCATAGTTGGCGTAGGCATTGGCAAGATCGGCATTTGCCCTCAAATTCATCATGCGGATCTCGCGATTGAACTCGGTAGTCCTTTCAAACGCCAATATGATCTGGAGAACCACCACCACCGATGCCACAGCCAACACTCTCCAGAGAATCTTCCACTTATTCGTCTCCCACTCTTCTCTGGTCGGAGCACTGCGGCCATAGCGCATTTGGTAGTAATCTTCCCACGTTCCCGCCTGCCAGAACTTAGGGTCTTGCTGGTACGAGTACTTTGCCCTGTGGGAATTGGCCATGCGGTATGCGTTGAAAGAGTCGGTTTTTCCCGGCTTGTAGTCGGCCCATGTCGTGGTCTGGGCCCTGTGAAACGCGGCAGACTGACGAGAATCTTTAAGGATTTCGTATGCGTTCTGGATCTGGTCGAACCGGTGTCTTTTTTGCGTTGCCAGCAACGCCACACCTGCGAGATCCACCACATCGTGGCTCGCGCACCGATCGGGGTGGTAAAGCTTGACAAACTTCTGGTATGTAGATTTCAATGCCTTCTCATACTCTTTCCTGTTTGGGAAATCGTTGTTGATGTTGAATATCTCGTGTGGAGTCGGTTTGGTGGTGTTTGGCCAGTTGGGGAGCCCGTAGTGCGCATGGTTGATTTTAGGGAGCGATTCGGTAGCGTAGCGACGTATAAATATGGATGGAAGCGTCATCACGGCATGGGAAGAATAATTGGATATATCTCAAGTCTGTAGTCAGTCTTTTGATAGTAAGGGGCGGAACATGTATGAGTTGCAGAGAAGTAAGGTTTACGCAATCCGGCTCGGGGGTGCGGGTGTTCCGATTGGGTATATTGCCTTCACGTGTGGGTTTTCCTTGACGGGGAGAAAGTTTAAGAGGTGAAATCTGCACCCCGAAAGACGATTTATTGGATGTTTATTGGCTGGTTATTGGATGTTTGTTTCATCGGGAGAAATCCTGCGGCACAAATGTACCGTGGCTCGCAATTGCAAATTCTGGGGAAACCGCACAGGCCCGACATAAATAGGTGAAATTATAGAAAACAGACCCAACCGCGTATTCATGAAAACACCAAAAGAGGCAATTAATTGCTTATATGGAGAGTGTGCCACAAATAGAGCGTCTACAAGACAGAAAATATAGGCGCTTCACGGTTTCCCAGTTCAGGGGAGTACCCCAAGGGAGCCCACAGGCTGCCCACGCTAGAATGACACCGCAGGAATGCAAGGGCGGCGCACTGGCACAGTAGGTAGGCTTAAACAACAGGGTGTGTCCCGCCGAGCGCCGACGGCCCAGTGGCTGAAATTGCTTGCATTATCTATTCTATCTACAACATCGCCACGCGCTCTGGCAGCGTCACCGCCACACCCAACTTGTACACAGCGAGCACATGGCCGGCATCGTCCAAAACCACCAAGTCCGCATCACAGCCAGGCGCCAAGGAGCCCTTGGTGGAGAGCCGCAACGCATCGGCGGCGTTGTTGGTCACTGTCTTGACTGCCTGAGGCAACGAGATGCCAGCCCACTTCATCAAGTTGCGCACACACGTGGGCAAGTCTGTGGCGGCGCCCGCCAAGGTGTCGGTGCCCTTCAACCGGAGGGCCGCGCCCTTCTTGACAATGTGCTCGTGGCCCCACTTGTAGGTGCCGTCGGGCATCCCGAACAAGTGCATGGTGTCGGTGACAAGCACGCACTTGTCTGGATTGGCGCGGTACGCCAACACACACATGGAGGGCGCCACGTGCACGCCGTCGGCAATGACGCCAAAGTACGGGGGCTCGCGGCCGGCCTCGGGCGAGGTGATGAGGCCCACCACCCCCGCGTCGCGGTGGTGCGGCTGGGGCATGGCGTTGTACAAGTGGGTGATCATGCGGGCGCCGCGGTGCACCGCGGAAAGAGCGGTGGCGTGGTCCAGCAGCGTGTGGCCAATGGCACACACGACGGAGCTGGAGTGGGCCATGGCCTCGATGGAGGCGAGCACGCCCGGCACCTCGGGCGCCGCGGTGACTATGGCCACGCACAGCTGCAAGTTGTCGGGCCCGTAAATCTCGTCCCACAGGTGCGCCGCGGCAGTGACAAACGTGTGCTCAGGATGGCAGCCCTTCTTCTGGTGGCTGATGAAGGGCCCCTCCACGTGGGCGCCAAGCGAGTCGCACTGGGCCGCGGACCGGGTCTTGCGGTAGAGTGGGAGCATGGTGGCGTACACCGGCGCGGTGCTGGAGGTGACGGTGGGGCACATGGCGGTCACGCCGGTGCGGAGGTACTTGGCCATGGCGTCGCGGTAGGCGGCACGGAAGTGGGCCACGTCGGCGGCCGACGCCGTTTCGTCGAGGGTGCTGAAGTTGACGCCGTAGACGCCGTTGTTCTGCACGTCGAGGAAGCCCGGGGCCACGATTTTGCCGCCGAGGTCGATTTTGGTGGCTGCGGCTTGGGGAGGCACAATTTTGCCGCTGCTGGTGTCGATGTAGAGGCTGCCGTGCTCCATGGCGCCCTTGTCGCAGAGCCGGCAATTGGTGAGGCAGACAATCATGGGAGTAGAAGACAGAAGACAGAAGACAAAAGGATAGGAGACAGAAGACAGAAGACAAAGACAGAAGGATAAGGATAAGGATAGGGGCGGGACCGAAGGGATGGAGTGGACGGGTGGGTAGATATATCTGGCCATTGCAAGGTGACCACGCCTGCAACCCATGCGGGTGCGGGTGCAGGCGCGCGGGAGATAGGAGGTTGCAGGTGCAACGTTGCACCGCACCACGTTGCAGTCGCACCTGCGACTTATAAACCCCCAGCCGGCCGGCCCGTGCCACCGCCGCAAGCGAAACAATGAAGCAAAACATCTTTTCCAGTGCCGACGATGCGTCTGCATACGTGGCCGACCTCATAGTGGCCCGCATCACCGCGTTCCGCCCGACCCCTCAGCGGCCGTTTGTGCTAGGTCTCCCCACCGGCTCGTCCCCCGAAGGCATCTACGCCCGGCTAGTGCAGGCACACAAGGCAGGCAAGGTGTCGTTTGCCAACGTGGTGACGTTCAACATGGACGAGTATGTCGGCCTCCTGCCGACGCACCCGCAGCTGTACCACTACTTCATGTACGACAAGTTGTTCAACCACGTGGACATCCCACGGGAGAACATCCACATCTTGGACGGGCTTGCGGCGGACGTGGAGCGGGAGTGTGCCGAGTACGAGCGGCAGATCCGCCGCTTCGGCCGCATCCACTTGTTCCTTGGCGGCTTGGGGCCCGAGGGACACTTGGCGTTCAACGAGGCCGGCTCGGCCCGCGGCTCGGTCACGCGCCGCGTGTCGCTTGTGGAGAGCACGGTGAAGGCCAATAGCCGCTTCTTTGGCGGCGATGCGGCGCAGGTGCCGCGGCATGCGCTCTCGGTGGGCATTTCCACCATCTTGGACAACTCGGACGAAATCGTGCTTATCGTGACGGGCGCGGCCAAGGCGTTTGCGGTGGACAAGACCGTCAACGGCACGGCGGGAGACGCGCGGTACCCGCTGTCGTATCTCCAGGAGCATGCGAACGTGGTGGTGGTGTGCGACCGGGCGGCGGCCGGCTTGAGTGCGAAGTTGTAATGAATGTACGAGAATGGTAAGGTGGTGTAGACGGCAACCGGCTATTGAGGGAGGCTTTCTCCAATGCCGGTGACAGATGGCCGCCCTCTTATTAGAGCCAAGCTGGGGCTGGTATTGTTCCTCCCGAGGGTTACTTGGGCAGGAATTGTGCAAGAAGCACAATGTTTGTTGATTTGTGATGAAACTGGTATTGCCAGAACCGGTATGTTGTGCTACGAGCACTACGCTGGTGTCAAGCCAGACATTGTTTTTTAGACAGTGAGGGTCCCAGGTTTAATCCCACCAACACCATAAAATTAATTTATATGGGTGTGATGGCTATTACAAAAGAAACAGTAATAATTGAAAGATAATAAAAACTGTTCATTGTCGCTTTTATCAACTTCGACAACACAGTATTCTAGCTTCTGGAATATTACGCGTTATAAGGTAGATTGGCCAGGATAATTGATCAAATGATAGTAATATTGTCTAATAATCTGTAGAAAGATGAACAAGATGAATTATTTGGATCATACGTTGCAGCGATACGCATCACCACGGAAACCTTATTGGAAAGATGTCATGACCCTAAAGATTAGAACTAAACAAAGGGAGTAGTGAGGTGGATTTAGCTATTTTATGCTTTGATTTATTTCATCAAAAGAGATTCCAATGGAGATTACAAAATATTGAGCAATTTATGTAGAGAAATGTATGTGTCCGTTCAAGTGTGTGCGTATCTGGTGCGCTTAGGTGGAGTTTAAAATGTTTCGGAGAGCCACTGTTTAGGAATATATTTTTGATAATTCTATTATTCTTCAGAAATAACCAATAAGCGCATTTCAATGGTTCTGAGGAACTAGACATAAAATAAATCCATTCGATTCTACTTTTGCAATACAGTTCTAATTAGAGGGAGCACTATTTAATGCTATATTGCGTTCTTTATATTTTATTACGATATGCCACATTTATGTCTACAGTTCTTAAACATAATGGTAAATAAACATTATATATTATATTACAATGCGCAGCAAACGGGTCGTAGCAAGATGGTGTGGACTCACAATCCTGCGGCAGAAGGTATAATGAGTGCGTGAAAAATGGAAGGCCGCCAAAAAATGGACAGAATGCAAAGAAAGAAATATAACCGAAGAATTAATTCAAGAGAATAAAAATGAGGAAATACTCAAAACAACCCGTATATAAATCTCTCAACTACAACAGATACAGATGGCGATTTATTTTTATGACAGAGCGACACTAGAGACCCTGGCGCAAGCCGCAGGCCGCACCAATGGCCGCGCCCACAAGCAGGCTCTCGGGCACCAGCCGCAACTCGATGCGCACGCCGTGGGCCGCGTGCGCGTGGACATTGACATAGTCGCATACCATGCGGCGCAAGCAGGGCGAGTTTTCCACAAACGAGCCCACGTAGCCGATGGTGACGGTGGGCTCTGGGAACGGCCCATTGTGGCGCACCAAGAGCGCGAGGTAGGCCACGATGGCCACCAGAAGCACGTAGGCCGCGCGGCGGAGCACCGCGCGCGCCACGAGGCGGAACGCGGCCACGTCGCGCGCGGCCACCAGGCGCTCGCCCCAGCCGCAGTGCGCGGCCACCGCCGCGGCCACGGGCGCGTCCGGGCCCGGCTCGCACGCGAGGCACACCAACGCGCCGCTGACGCCTTGGTACGGCACCTGCAAGCGGTCGAGGCGCTGGCCCGCAAACACCTCGCCGCGGCGCGCCAAGTCCACCACCGCCAAGCGCACCAACTCGGGCACGTAGCGGCCCGCGGCCAAGAGCTCGGTGGGCTGGAAGATCAGGTGCTCGCGCGGGTCCTCCATGATGTGGGTGTCGAAGCGCACGGGCGCGCCGAAGCGCGCGTCCACCGCCTCGTCGTAGCGCGACGCCAACGGCGCCACCAAGTTGCCGCCAAAGAGCAGCGCCTCGGTGTTGTAGAGCACGCGCGCCTGGCCCGCGAGCCGCTTGCCGCGCGCGATGCGCTCCAGCGCCGCGAGCTCGCAGCACATGTTGAAGCCCGTGCCGAGCACCAACGCCAACGCGGTGGACGCGTCCGCGAAGCGGCTGGCGGCGTACACCGCGAGCGAGTCGTTGAGGATGGCGCCCACCGCCACCGCCACGCCGCGCCGCCGCATCTCCGCCTCCACGAGCTGCCGCAAGTCGCGCCCGGCCACGTCCGCGCTCACGCGGTAGCCCTTGCCCATCTGCAAGATGCGGCCCGAGTTGTGCGTGGCGCTGCCGAGCGCAAACGACCAGGTGATGCCCGTGGGCACGGGCGCGGCCACGGGCGCCGCGCGCAACACCGCCGCCACGCAGCCGCCCATCCACCGGAAGAAGGCCGCGTCCACGGTCTTGCGCGCGTCGGCCACGGCCCAGTGGCGGCTGGCCTCCACCGCCACGCGCGGCCCGGCGCCCGCGCCCGGACCCGCGGGCGCGATGCGCACCACTGCCACGCGCAACGTGGAGCCGCCCAAGTCGATGGCCAAGAACCGGCCGTGCTCGCGGCCCGTGGGCGCCACCGCGTACCCGGGGAGCATGGTGATGGCGCCGGGGCTCCGGAGCGCGTGGTCAAACTGCGAGCCCATGGCGGCGGCGTGGCGGCGCAAGTTGTGGGTGCTGACGTTGCGCGAGAAGGCGGCGACGGCGGCGGCGAGGGCCGGCATGTCCGGGGCCGGCAAGTCTGGGGCCGGGGCCGGCATGTCGGGCTTGGGTTCCATAATGGCGAGAGGGTCTGGACCTTCCATCAGAAGCATGGCGAGGGTGTGCCGGGAAGTACAGGTTGCGGAAAAGCTGGGGTATGGGCGGGGGAAGCCACGGTAGATAAGGTGGTTAGGGCTGGGGCCATGTAGCGAGGTTGCAGTGGTATTTTTGTCGGCGCGGGGTTGCATTGGCGGCGCCTGTAACGTGGTGCGCGCGCCATGTTGCATTCGCCGGCACCCTCGCCGGCCCACATAGCGTCTTGAATCCGCAACGGGCCTTGGGAAATGAGTCAAAATGGAACATTTCTTCATCATGTATTTTCTAAATCTCCTACATTCCCCATTGTAGAAATCGTCGTATTATGTGTTAATGATTATTTTGGGGGGATAGTATTGGTTGTCATAATGACAGATCTTGAACTGAAGAGCTATGAAAATGATAAGGCAGGCATTGATACTAGTAAAATTGTGGCGTAGCTAATTATGTACACCTTTCTTAAGTGGAGGAGCCATTCAAACCTACTCCGCGCCGCCCATGTCGTCAAGCTCAATCTCCGCAACCTTCTGCATCGTCCGCCCATGGAACTCCGGCTCTTCCATCACAAACTCCCGGAGCTTCTCCTTGCCCATGGCCACCGCCTCCTGCGCCATGCGCCTGCCCACCGCCACCGCCGGCCCGAGCACACTCATCTGGTACATCACGTACACCGCCGCACCCACCATCACCAAAAGCGTAAAGAAGAACGGGTTGCGCAACACCGCCATGAATTCGTTCCACCCCAACACCAAAATCACCAAGTAGATGTAGTACGGAATCTGCGTGACGTGCTGCATGATCGAGCGCTTCGTCTCGACAAACTTGGCATCGATTTCCCGCTTGAACTTCGCCATCACCTCCGCCTTTTCCGCCTCGCCTAGCACCTCGCCGAAATCCCGCTGCTCCCCGTCCTCGTCCGAGTCCTCGCCCGACTCCCACTGCTCCTCGTCCTCATCGCCCGCATCACGGACGCTTTCGTACCGCCGCTTCAAGCTCCGCCGCCGCACGTCATACGCAGGCTTCACCGCCGACCCGTCGGCCAACCGCGCCAACGTCAAGATCGGGAACGCCTTGATCGCATACGCCTTGGAGTCGCCAAAGCTGCCTTCCAACTCGCGCGCATTCTGGTAGAGCCGTGGCACCCCATTCTCGTCATACCGAAACTTGTCGTCAAACCGGTCCTTCAAGATGGTGAGCAAATTGTCCTTGGAGATATACTTGTGCATCAACTGGTCCAACAATTCCCACGCCTTGAATTCGAACGTCTTCGCCGTGACCTTGTTCATCCTTGGCAGCGTCCCCACCTTGAAGTCAAGCTCGCCTGAGTCCGTCTCGTACTTTTCAAAAGCGCTCTTGCACCCACTGTGGAACTGGGCCATGATATGCTCCCACGTAAGTTCCGACGGATTCGCAATCTCATCCACAAATGTAGTGCTCAACCCGTTGTTGAGCTTCTTCAACGCCTTGCTCACCACCTCGTTCAACTCCACGAGCTGCAGCTTCGACACAAGCCGCTCCACCTCCTCCTGGTACTTGGCGTTGTACGCGCGCCCATCCAACGCCCCGTCCAACGAGAGAAGCTCCAACGCGGCGCAGAATTGCGCGTGCGTTGTTTTCTTCAACTCGTCCACCGCTTCCACAAACGTGCCGGTCCTCGACTTTTTACTCAACCCCGCCGCCACCGTCTTGACGGTCCGGCTGACCAAGTGGTTGGCGTACACAGAAAACACATCCTGCAACTTGAAGTCGATCTTCTCTGCCAACGCGGCCCGTCTCTGCTGGTACACGCCCTTGTTGTACTTGGAGGCCCCAAGGTCGTAGTCTTCCAACACGCTGTCCTTGTGGTCGCGGAAGGACAAGCCCACGTCCTCGTAGTCCACGTCGCCGGCGGTGCTGGAGGTTGTCGCCGCGACCGCCGCCGCCTCCAAGTCGCGGGAGAGCTCGACAAAGCGATCGTAGCATTGGGAGGCGACTTCGTCGCACTTGAATTTGGCCACTAGGATCTGCTGCGTGGGCAAGTCCAAGTCCTTGTTGTTGTCGATCTGATCCCAGCAGTTTTCCGCATACATGGTCCAGCCTTCGATAGGAATGTCGTGGTGATAGTTGGGCTTGAAGAGATAGTCGTCGCTGGCGGTGTCGAGGAGGCGGTTGCCCAAGAGCTGCACGTCCGCCACGAACTTGTCATTCTGCAATACCTTGTGGCTCAAGGTGTGGAACGCCAAGTCAAAGAAGTCGTGGAACGCCAAGTGCGCCACCTCGGCGGGCTTGCTCAAGCCGTCCCAGATCTTCAACAAGTCCAGGGTGATGGTGGCCGCGAGAGACGCCTGCGGCGTCACGCCCAAGTGGTCCCGGATGACAAAGAGCAAGAGCACCTTGTGGTCGTTGTCGTGGAGCTTGGCGGTGCCGAAAAGCGACAAGTTGACCTCAAACACCGTCTTCAACAACCCCATGTTGGCGCCCTGGTAGAGCCCCACCTGCGACTCCCACATGTTCACAATCAACACCTCGCTGGTGGCCAAGGCAAAGAGCGCGGCCTTGCGCTCAAAGTCCTGGTCCTCGCCGCGCTCACGGCCGTCGGTGCCTTCCACATCCATCACCAACACATTGTCGGGCGAAGCGCGGGCGCTGGGGCCAAGCAGGTTGGTCACGCCGGGGCTCACGGCCATCCAGATCCCCTTGGTGGTTTGCTGCCGGTTGACCTCGTCCATCACATCAAAGTTGGTGCTGAACAAGTGGTTGAGCAACGTGGACTTGCCGGTGCTCTGCGAGCCGAACACGGAGATGATGCGGTACTCGTTGGCGGCACGGGCCCGGGCGGAGATGTAGTCCAAGATGCGGTCACTAAAGTGCTTGTGCTCGTCAATCACCTGGATGGCGTCATTGACGTCCACGGGGACGAAGGAGGAGGCGGACGAGACAATGTCGCTCGTTTCCGGCTCTGGAGTCGCTCCGCCCAGCGACACGGTGGGCAGAGGAATGTCGGACATGGTGGGTGGGGCCACGAGGGCCACAGAAGCCGGGATATGGCCTGTGGGCAGGACACGACCCGATCCGGCCCTCCGAGTTTCCAGGCCGCCATTCGAGTGCTACAGTGCCACTGCTACAGTGCTGCAGTGCCACTGCTACAGTGCTGCAGTGCTACTGCTACAGTGCTGCAGTGCTACTGCTACAGTGCTTCATGCTTCATGCTTCGGTGCTTCGTGCTTCGGTGACGCTTCGGTGCATGAGTTCTTATCAGTGGAGTCCGTTGCATTTTGCGCGCTCGTCTCTTGTGATGTGAGTGGAATTCTCCTGGCCTCGAGTCTTGGAATTGCACAGTGGTTGCACTTGGTTGCACTTGGTTGCACGTTGTACTTGGTTCTACTTGGTTCTAATTGGTTCTAATTGGTTCTACTTGGTTCTACTTGGTTCTACTTGGTTCTACTTGGTTGCACTTAGTTCTACTTGGTTGCACTTGTCCTATTATAACAGGTAGTACTGGTATGTCGGCCCACCATCAATATGTACAGGTGCCGGCTACATAAATGTAAACTCGGCCTTGATGGCGCCTAGACGTGCCTTCGTGGCCCTCCTCATGCCGAGGTACGTCATGTCAAACACCCCGCGGCCCTGGGTGAGAGACCGCAACCGCGAAAGGTACCCCACCATAGCCCCAAGCGGCGCCTCCGCCACAATTGTCTTCTTGTTCTTGATTTCCGCTCCCCCGGACTTCATGGTGTAGTCCGCCGGCAAGTACATCTTCTCCGCCTCCGCGTGCGCCCAGTTCTGGCTGTCGAGGTCCGCCGCCTCGTCGTCAATGGAAAGAATGGTCGCCTGGCACCGGTTGTTCAAGTCGTGCACAACATCGCCCAAAACATCCAGCTCCGTGTACACCTTGGCCGACATGAACGGCTCCAACACCCCAAAGCTTCCCGCATTCTCGCCTAGAGCCTTCACCGCCTTGGACACCGCGCGGCGCCCCACCTCTCGCAACGTGGACGCCGCCACAGCCTCGTCCACAGGGAACCCCCACAGCGTGATGCGCACCACGCACGAGTGCAACGGGAGCCCAAACATGGGGCCGCCAATGTGGAGCCCGGTGGCACAGCCCTGCACCAAGATGTCCTGGAGCTCGTCGAGCGACTGCTCGTGCTTCCACCGCCGGTCCGCCACCGCCTGCACCATCTCCGCCGGAGTGGCGGCCGCATCAAGAACAACAATGTTGTTGTCGTGGTCCAAGAGAATGGCGCCGTCCTCGTCCGCAAACGGCGACTCGCTCGCGCCGCCCTCGAAAGAGTCCAAGGCCACATCCACAAACACCTCCGGGTGCGACGCGGACACCGCACGCACCGTGGCTCCCGTGGGGCGCACCGCCGTCTCCTTATACGACACCGCAACGTCGCGGAGCCGCACCTTGGCCTTCATGTCGTTGACCAAGCGGTCCTTGACGATCTCTAGGTGCAACTCGCCCATGCCGCTCAACACCGTCTGGCCCATGTCCTCATCCACATGGACCTGCAACGACGGGTCCTCGCGGAGAAGAATGCGGATACACTCGTTCATGTAGCGCGCGTCACCTGCGGTGAGCGGCTCGATGCCCAGGTTGAAGAGCGGCGGCGGGATCTCAATGGGGTGCAACCGGAGGTGCGCCTCCACCTCGGAAAAGGTCTTGGAGTGGGTCACGCCGTGCGACACAAGCGTGTCGCCCGTGATGATGTCGTCCTCGGTGCCTGCCACCACGCCGATGTTGCCGGCGCCAATGTGGGCCACCTCCTCCGGCACGTCACCGTGCATCAACATGAGCTTGCGGAGGTGGAGCTTCTTTCCCGTGCGCGAGTTCACCACCGTGGAGTTGGACGCGAGCTTGCCCGAGTACACCCGGAAAAACGTCATCACGCCGCGGGCGGGGTGCGTCATCACCTTGAATGCGAGCGCCACGGTCAAGTTGCGGTTGTTGTTGACAACCACACCGCCCGGGCCCATGGCCATGGGCACCCCCACCGCCTGCGCCACCCGCTTCTTCTTGCCCGCGCGCCTGTGTGCCGTGGATGTGATTTCGGGCAATCCGGCCTCCACCGGCGACGGGAGGTAGCCCACCACCGCGTCCAACACCGGCTGGACCCCCACGTTGCGGAAACTGGACCCGCACAACACCGGCGTGATCAAGTTGGCGCGCGTGGCCCGGCCGATGGCGTCGTGGAGCACCGCGGGGGGCACTTCCATGTACTGCTCGCACTCGAAGAACGCCTCCACCACATGCTCATCAAACTCGGAGAGGGTCTCCACCATGGCCTCGCGGCTGCGCGCCACCACCTCGTACTCCTCCGAGCCGGGAGCCAACTCCTCCGCCCGAAGCGTGCGCCCGGAGGCGTCCGCGCGGTCCCACACCAACCGCTTGCGGTGCACCACGTCAAGCACCCCGGCAAAGCGCATTTCGCCGTCCTCCGCCACAAAGTGAGGCACGTTGACGCACACCACGCGCGTCTGGAGCTTCTGCACCATCTCCTTGACCGTGCGGCTGAAGCCGGCGCCGGCGCGGTCCATCTTGTTGACGTACGCAATGCGCGGGATGCCAAGCTGCGCCGCCTGGCGCCACACCTTCTCCGTCTGCGCCTCCACGCCCGCCACCGCGTCCAAAATGGTCACGGCGCCGTCCAACACCCTGAGACTGCGCGTGACCTCGAACGTGAAGTCCGCGTGGCCCGGCGTGTCGATCACGTTGATCTTGTGTCCGTTCCAGGGAATGGAGATGGCTGCCAGCTGAATGGTGATCCCGCGCAGCCGCTCCGAGGGGAGGTAGTCGGTTACTGTGTCACCTTCGTCGACGTTGCCGATGCGGCTGGTTTTGCCCGAGTAGAAGAGCATGCGCTCGGTGGTGGTGGTTTTTCCGGCGTCAATGTGGGCAATGATGCCGATGTTGCGGGTTTTGTCGATGGGAACCGAGTTGAGGCGGTCCAACCGAGGAGCGACCTGGCTGAAAAACCGACAGAGGCGCCTATTCATCGCGGCCAAGTGTAGTGTGGCCGATGGGGCCGGGAATGCGAAAACGAAAACGAAAGTTGAGCTCAATGAGAAAACCAGCGGCAGGTGCTGGTACGCAGGTACGAGCGATATTGGCTCTGTGGTTGCGAAAAGAGGTTTCGGGCTGTGTAGCAAATTCTGCCCTGATGGTGAGAGTTCCACGCCGTGGATGGAGCCACAAAACTGTTCGTCCCAAACCGAACTGCACACAACCAGAGGTGGGCGGGACTGGCGATGGCCACACTGGAAGTTCGGAAGGCGGGAAAAAGGGGGGAAGGGAGGTTTTGGAAGCGCCAAAAGTGGTGTTCTGATAACAGTCGAAGAAGTTTCTTGTTGCTGTGACTGTTGCCAAAGCATTCAGTGTGAGTGGTTGCAAGAGTGTCAGTGGTTGCAAGAGTGTCAGTGGTTGCAAGAGTGACAGTGGAGCAGAATGCATCAAGGTGTGACCTAAGCAGATGTGGAACTTAAGAGGCGTAGCCTCAAAAGCCAAGAAAAGAAATATCCCGCTTGCTCATGTAAAGCGCTATAAACAATATTTACCTTGGGATTTGGGGCTCGATTTGGGGTAACTCCGCGGAACCGTGCGACATGGTCTAGATGCAGAAAATACATAGATGTACGGATGTAATTTCAAAGGTGTATGGGTGTTTTGCACAAAGATGTACGGATGTACTTTCAGAGGTGTATGGATGTTTTTGCCAAAGATGCACGGGTGTTTATTTTGAAGGTGTACGGGTGCAGAAGACGTGTTTGTGGTTCCAGATCCACGTGTCTGTGGTTCCAGATTCACGTGTCTGTGGTCCCAGATACACGTGTTTGTGGCAGCGTCAACCATGGCCACTACATTCTCCTTATTCTCAGACAAATAAGGTTTATAGATTCACCACAGATGAAATTATCTCCTACTTTCACAGACTTGTTCGTGGTGACCGCAGAGTAATTCTAGTTTAGCAGTATTTGAGAGCGCTACGCCGCTATTCACCAAGCCGCCGCTATTCACCAAGCCAATATCCATGACGTAAGTAATGTCCTTGCTCTTGAATTACATGTCACACATCCCGGGGGGTGTAAAAAGAAATATCACCCTCTTCACCTCTAGTCCGCTAAGTTTGCCATGACGGAGGTTTATCACGCGGTCTTCTTCTTATATGACGCCATAGTGTACAACACCGTACCAGCTATAAGAATGACAGAGCCCACATAGCCTTGGAAAGTAAACCTGTTTCCGAATATCACGGCACTAAGCACCAAACTCACAAACTTGCGTACCAAAAGAGCAACTGCTACCGTCAACGACAGTGTCCGACCCGACAACTGAGTCACGCCTCGGGCACATATCACCTGAGTCACGGCATTCACCACCACTAGCACTGCCGGCCGCAGAACCGACACCGCCCCAAGAGAATACTTGGGTTGTGCTTGCCACAAAGTCCGCATGTCTGCGGCAACATTGCCTCCAACCACAGCAAAAAGGGGAAGCGCAAGCGCATGGGAAAAGAAAAGCGTCTCTTCCCAATGCGGGCCGTACTTACGGTAGAGGTTCTCGTTGTAGAGGCCGAGCATGGCCCCAAGAATCAGTGCCATCACAAGCAAGGCTACCCCCACAGAAAAGCGCCAAGAAGAAGCATCGGCAGCAAGCGGGGACCTCGCCCCCGACCCCGAGCCGCCTACTGCCAAAGCCGAGCCCGCCAGCATCAACATCAGCGCGGCCACCTGTTTTCGAGTGTACCGCTTTCCGCCAAAAACATATCCCACGGCCATGGTGACAACAGTGGCACTCAGGCGGAGCGTGATGTGCACCGGAACACTGACGCCAAAGCGCCACACAGAGTTGTTCAACACCAGCAGCGCAAAAAAGATGGCAACTGCCACCATGTGCTTGCGGAGAGGGATGTGATGTTTGCGAAGAACCCAAAGACCGTTACGGCGCACAAGAAGCGGCCGCACTGCCACTAGAGACACCACGACGAACTGACATAGCGTGACTAGGTGGCCAATGTCCGGCTGCGGCTGGAGTTGAGCACTTTCAGCGAGAAGGGACTCAAATGAGAAGACATTACAGCAACAGCCTCCAAAAACTTGCACCAGAGGAAGCGCAATGTTCGACGCCATGGGTCAGAGGTTGATGTTCTGCAATGTATGCTTTAAGGTGCAAATGGGCTCGGGATGAGTCTCTTAAAGAGAGATAGTTCCGATGATTAGAAGCCCAGAAGCTATGATATTATTTAGTCCCGAAGTATCACCGGAATCAATCTTTATTTCTGTCGCGAGATGGACCTTCCAACAGAACTTGTATTGCGTCGTTTATGCGCTTCAGGTGAATCAAAGACGCTGGTACCAGACCCTCTTCTCCAAGAACCAATCGAATGACGATAAAATAACAACGGGACGCACAACCTGGTCTCAGCTTCGAGGGGCTTATATCATGGAACGCAGAGTCTCACTCGGGCGAGCTATCTGGGTACTGCACAATGGCGCATCAAGTACCCCAGACAAATTGAACAGCCCAAGGGAATAAATGAATAGATTGAGGGATATTAAATTCTCGGACAGAGAAAACCATCATACTTCCCAAATTTCACTTGAAAAAGAAAATGAAAAAAAGACAAGGTTAAGGAGAGAGCGCTGCTCTATATTAAACATTGTCAATACAGAACGTGCTAATCGATGGAGCTTAGCTTTCTCTATATCAGCCATCTTAGGCCTGACAATGATGGTGGTGCAAATCTTTCTTTTCTATTGCACAAATCTGGACAGGACATGTGATATCGAGAGGACGGCGAATTTTTGCCTTAGAATTTAGCCTATTGAAATTTCTTGCGATTTTGCAAATTGTTCACGGAAGTTGAGCAACAAAGACCGCTTGACTCAAGCATCAACAGCACAATGGGAGAAAAAAACCCGAAACGCAGTAATAAATCTTCCACAAACGGTTGAAGCCATTAGGCAATTAAATCAATAAATAGAGAAAAGAATAAACATAGATGGTATGGGAGGATTATGAAGTTACACTACTATAATGTGATTGTCATTGAGCCATTTCAGAGGCCCACATGATCAATATCACAATCCCGCATCTTGGCCAAAAAATGAGGTTTACGTGACGGCTTCATATTTTCTATCCGATGCTCGCAATCTAATTTCCTAGGGAGACAAGCAGACTAATAGTACAAATTGTCCAGTGATGGGTTCAAAGCACAATATCCGCAAATGTCGCTAATTGAATTAAGTACAGGACGACCAATGGTGGACACTTGGAGAAACCTGACCAAGGGACCGAAGACGGTGAGTGAAATGAGATAGGAAAGATAAAAATGTGCATAGGAAACCAGAAGGGGCCCGCGAAGGTAAAAAACAATGATATCAGCACAGCATATTTGGACCGTATGCGACATGGCCTTAAGTCCGAAGAGCTTGACAGTGACATGTCGAAAATACACAAGAAAAGGACAAGACAACAAACAGACAACAAACAGACAACAAACAAAAATTCCCTTTCCACGGTATATGACTTCTTTATTTCGAAGTATCCCAATGCCTTCTGAAGAGTACACCAACAAGTAAATAAACGACAGACAGCTAGCTCGTGCGGCTACCGCTCAAGGAACACATTTACCAGAAAGGGAAAAACCATGAGGGCGAAAATTTCAAAGGAAAGACACAACTATGAGGAAGATTATTTCCCACGCGAGAAACTACAAGAAACCAGGTAAGGGGCGACTGTGGTTCCAAAGGGTTTGCCTTTGCCCAGTGCATCTTAGTAATTATTGAAATTTGCCGCGATGGCTTTGCCGCGATGGCTTCCGGAAAATTACGAGTGTCGCATGCAGTGTATGACCGGACCAGCGGGAAGTATGTCCGACACTGGGTGAACCCGAAC
Source organism: Clavispora santaluciae (assembly GCA_022577645.1). Lineage (NCBI taxonomy): Eukaryota > Fungi > Ascomycota > Pichiomycetes > Serinales > Metschnikowiaceae > Clavispora > Clavispora santaluciae. The sequence continues at coordinate 271,706 of JAJNMX010000009.1, forward strand.
CGGGATGCGCTTTCATAGAGAAGCAGATTAGGACATGAATTTCTGTTTGAGCCACACTTTGAACCACCCAAAAGTGTTAGATGTGATGCATAACGGTATTGACGCATGATACATCACCCGGGCGAGCGGGATCCACGATCATTGCCTAGACGTTGCGTTACCGGCTTTTCTCAGAGTATATGCACTACAACTGTGGCATCTCGTCTACTGGTCCTGCCTGAAAATTTTGTCCCACCTACACCGGCCCGCCTTGGTCCTATTGGGCCATGTAGCATTTGAAAAAAAAAAAAGAAAATACCGTAACTAGTGCAGAGGAAATTTCCACCAGCAAAGATTAATAAGCGTAAAACCTATGGGCCCAAGGCCGCAGTGGAGTGCTCACTGGCGGTCGGGCCCGGGCCGCACCTGCCCGATTGGGTCGGGTGGCCACTTGTGCTATTTTTGTATCGAGAATAAGCGGAGCTACGACAAAAGAACTTTTGGACACCGTTCGCCCCGTTTGCAAAGTGTAGATTGGTTTCGTGTGGGCAAAGATAGCGTGGGACTGCCATAATCGGAACCGAAGGAAGCCGGTGCCCAATCCAGCCGCTCCTACACCGCAAGCCACAGTTTTCATGCATTGGATTAGTCTGCGTGCGGCGACTTGCGCTGGCGAAAGCAGTACGATCGCTTCACATGTTTAGGTTTGGGGCATAAAGATTGACAAACAGGAGTCACCAATTGTCTGCCCATCTTTACATGAGCCACAATCGTGATATCGCCGTAGAGGCTCTGGCACTGTTTGGGTATATTCTCTTATCGCCGAGAATGGCGCCCTCGCAACTTCCAAGTACGCGACCAACTGCGCCGCCAGATAAGCGGGAGAGACGTACGACGGAGTGAAAAAATACCACCACAGAGGTTAGCAAAGACGAACACGCAACAGTTTCGCCCTTTGGCCAGCTGGAGGCAATAGAATCGCGCAGCCGGGCCCGTGCGGCGCGGCCAAACAGGATATGCAAGATACACACTTGCAGATCCCGTGATTAAACGTAATAGACCCAGTCATCCCAATGGAGAGGGACTACAAAATGGAGCCAATTCCCGCCTTGTGAAGCTGTCCATCACCGAAGCACAGTTCTCCCACATCTACAACCTTCACCATGAGCTCCATTGCCAGCACAGAGAAGGTCAGCCCTGTGACCGAGGAAAGAAACTCCAGATCGTCAAGCGAGGACTCCACCCATGGAAAGTTGGTGGGCATCGATGAGGCCGATGTCACCTTGGCGTTCATGAGAGCCCACGACCAGGAAGTTCCCGAAATCACCCCGGAGCAAGAGAAGAAACTCGCGCGCAAAGTCATTTGGTGGGTGTTGGGCATCACGTTTCTTGTGAACATGGTGATGTACATGGACAAGGCCACCTTGTCGTACTCGTCGATTCTTGGCCTTTGGGAAACCACCCACATTGGCCAGGACCAATACAACAACATCAACACATTGTTCTACGTTGGTTTTTTCATCGGACAGATTCCCGGCACCTATGTGGTGCAGCGCTTCCCCCTCAGCAAGGTTCTTTTCGCCATTGTCGTTCTCTGGACCATCCACATCTTTTTGATCTGTGTGGCGTACAACTACGCAGGCTTATTGGCCCTCAGGTTCTTCCTCGGATTCCTCGAGGCCCTGGCTATCCCAATCTTGACCACCACCAACGGTATGTTCATGACCAAGGACGAACGTGCCACCACTCAACCCATCTTCTACGCATCTTGTATGGCGTCACCCATTCCCATCGGTTTCATCGCCTATGGTGTGATTTACGCCAACGTGAGTTTTGAGGGCTACCGTCTTTTGAACATCATCATTGGTGCCATTACTTTGGTATTGGCCGCAGTCGTGTGGTTCATCTACCCTGACAACCCCACCACCGCAAAGTTCTTGACTTTGGAGGAGAAGGTTTGGGTCATTCGTCGTGTTCAACGCACCCAACTCAACACCATCGAGCAAAAGAAATTCAAGAAGCACCACGCAATCGAGGCACTTAGAGACCCAATCTCCTGGCTCATCACCGGCTACTTTTTACTCCAACAGTTGGCAAACAACTTGCCTTACCAGCAAACCATCCTTTACGAGGAGATGGGTGGTATCAGCAATTTGGACTCTACTTTGGTCACCGTGGCCAGTGCGGGATATGCCGTTTTGTGGTCGTTCTTTGCCAGTTTGATCATGTATATCTTCCCTAACACGTCCTTTTTGACCGCGATTTGGTCTCTCACGCCTGCTTGGGTGGGCTCAGTCGTTGCCGTCTCTCTTGATATCAACAACTCCATCGGAATGCTTGCTGCCATTTGTATGGCTTCTCAATCCTTTGGTGTGTCGTGGATTTGTGTCTTTGGCTTGGCCTCTTCAACTGCAGGATCTTCCTACTCAAAGAGAATCACCAGAAATGCCATGGTTTTGGGTGCTTACTCTGTGGCTAATATCATTTCGCCTCAACTTTGGCAAGAAAGGGATGCACCTCGTTATGTTCCTGCTTGGATTGTGCAGATTGTGCTTTCATTTTCCGTTGCGCCAGCTCTCATTGCGGTTGTATGGTACATTTTGAGCAGAAGAAACAAGGAGAGACTTGCGAACTTGAAGGACGGTGACAGAATCGGTTATGTCCAAGACGAATCGGGAGAGAAGATCGCTGTCGATATTGCTACTTTAGACTTGACCGATTTGGAGGACAAGACCTTCATCTACCCACTTTAATTCTTCTGCAGTGAGGCAGAAAATGACCTCCAGCCTAATTTATTCCTCTTAATAGAATGTGCACACTTTACGTGATCAATATGCAAATAGACATTAGCCAATTCAATAGATAACATTGAAATACAAATTATTCTCTTGAACAATACAGATGCAATACCACAACGAGCCGAAATTCATGGAGAAATAAATATATTTAAAATTAAGCTAAGCAAAAAAAAAAAAAAAAAAAATACAATCAAAAAACAAATAAACCAAACCACGTTTCAGCCACCGTTTAAAATATGAAAAATTCAACTCCGCTTCTAAAAGTCTTCTTCAGTAATATCCGCCTTTTCGCACATTTGGCGGAAAATGCCACCTTGATTGTACAAGTTCATCGGAGTATCAAATTCAGCAACTTCTCCTTGGTCCATAACCATCACACGGTCATAATGAAGTATAGTCTTAAGTCTGTGGGCAATGCACAAGATAGTACAGTTGCTAAATTCTTTCATGATTGCCCCTTGCAAGATTGCGTCAGTCGCATAATCAACGCTCGATGTTGCTTCATCCAAAATCAAAATCTTGGAACCGCGAACCAAAGCACGGGCAAATGCAATCAACTGCTTTTCGCCGAGCGAAAAATTTTGACCATCGAGGTCAACCTCTCTATCAAGATGAAATTTATGCATCTTACTAGGATCGGTCTGTAACTTCACTTCATCCAATTCTTCAGCCTTTATTATACGACTCCGTCTTAAAGTGTCCCAAAGCACGTCATCAGTTTCCTGTCCAAGAGGGTCTAAGTTCTTTCTAACGGTTCCTTTGAAAAGTACAGGGTCTTGGGGAATGATAGAAAGCTTGGATCTTAAGTTGTTGAGCCCAAGAGTCTTGATGTCAATACCGTCAATGCTAATTGATCCAGATTGCAATTCCACCAAACGATACAAAGCCACCATGATAGAAGACTTTCCCGCACCGGTACGACCACAAATTCCGATTTTTTCATTCGGTTTTATGGAAGCGGTGAAGTTTTTGAGTACCAATGGCAATCCCGGACGATAGGCCAAGTTGATATGATCAAACTCTATTTCACCCTTTTCTGGCCACGAAGGCTTTGGACAAGTCTCAGAAATGATATAAGGAGCTTCTCCAGGAAGATCATAGACATATTCGACGATTCTGTCGGCAGAGTTCATGTCTTGTTCAACTTGGGTGGCAACAACAACGAGAAGAGAGCCCATTCCCGACATCAGTAGAACGTAGGTTAAAACCAAACCGACAGATGAAGCGCCGATATTGAACACACGGAAAACACAAAGAAAAGAAATTAAAATAGCAAAGCCCGTAGATAAAGCAGAAACAGCCATGTCAAGCCATCTCATGTTGGCAAGAGTCAAATAATATGCCTCATTCATGGAATCAATTTTTTGGACATTCTTCTCTAAGAATACGTCCGATCTTTCATAAGATTTGATAGTGTCGAGACCAGTAAGGGTTTCATTGAAGTTATTGTAGACATGAGACCGTTGCACTGCTTCAACACGCTTGATTTCACGTGCAGATGCTGAATAAATGTTTGAAAATGCAGCAAATGCAAAAACAATAAAGGGCGCAGCAATTGCAAACCACGGAAGATAAATGATACAAAGAATGAGAATGCCAACAAGCATAGCAAAGAAATATAAAATCAAAGCAAATCTTTCGCCCATCTCATTGTCTAGGACATCAGTGTCTTTAGTAAATCTGTTGATGATTCTGCCCATTGGAGTCACGTCCATATAATGCATGGGAATGAAGAGAATCTTTCGCGCTGCCTTTATATTCAACAAACTGGAGGCGTTATTCAAAACGAAAAGCACACCCAGAAACCCGATAATTAACGTTATCAAACCCAAGAAGGTGAATGCAGCATAAAGACCGATATAGAAAGCCTCGGGTCTATTCTTCCACTTGTAGGAAATCCAGAATGATAACCAAGTGTTAGTGAAGATACTGAAAAACACAGATAAAACAGTGAATAAGACAACAACAGGTAAAATCCAGCCTCCTTTAAAACCTTCTACACCGGCACCAATGTATCGGCGGTAAACGTCAAAAGAGATGGAATTCACAGTTGAAGTTTCATCGGTGATTAATTTTCCATCACTTTGGATTTCTTTATCAACTTTACCACTTGAGTCAGTCGAAATCTCGCCCTCAGAATCCTCAAAGGAAGCTTTTTCGTCAATCAAGATATTCTCTTTTTCTTTCTTACCGGGAGTCTTCGAACTACTCACCATTAGCGATTTGAAGCGTGGATTTGAAGCTGCCAATTTTTCAGAAGTACCAACATCAATTGTTCCATCGCCATTCAAAAACACAATTCGATCTGCTTCTCCCACCAATGAAAGCTGGTGGGTTGCCAATATCACAGTTTTGTCTTTCAAAACGCTCAAGATGCACTCGTCAACGATTTTTTTCCCAACTTTCGCGTCGACGGCACTGAGAACATCATCAAGAAGAATAATATCAGACCTTGCATAGACCGCTCTAGCCAAAGAGACACGGGCCTTCTGGCCACCAGAAAGCGTGATTCCACGCTCTCCAATTTCAGTTCTATCGCCAGCAGGGAGGATTTCTAGATCGCTTTCCAAAGAACAGCGCTGAATCACTTCATTGTACCATGCCTCGTCCAATGGGCTATCAAATATGATGTTTTCCTTAATTGTAGAATTCTGAATCCAGGGCACACCACACATAACCATAGTACCATTTTGCTTGACCAGACCTGAATTGCGTCTCATTCCACCTTCCAAGACTGCAAGAAGGGAACTTTTTCCAGACCCAATCAGACCCGTTATAACAACAAATTCACCAGTGTGTATGTCCAAGTTAATGCCACTGAGTCTGAAGTTAGATTCCGATTTTTTAGGTTTCTCATCCACTTCAGTATTTGCTTGCTGTGAATTAGAATCATTCGTTTTTTTGCTCTTCTTTTTATCCTTTTTCTTCTTTTTCTCCTTCTTTTTGTCTGCCTCGTCAGGAATATCAAATACTTCCCAATCAAAGTCACCATCGGTCACAGATATAGCAATTTTTCTCTCCTGCAATTCTAGTCTTTCAGACTCAGTGGTTATTCTTGCTTCATCGACCTCAATCTCTTCCGCCGTCAAAAAGTCATTCACTCTCTTCAAACCAATAACGGCGTCAGTAGCACCTGCAATAGAAAGGGGAAGGGAAATAAAGATCAGCGAAAGTGAAGAGAACAAAGCGATCGAAGAGAAAATCGAAGCTGGATTTCTCGCCGAAGGCGAAGCGATTCCATAAAGAAGCATGAAACTGGCGAACGATGCAATCGCTGCTAATGAAACGGCCAAAGAAATGATCACACTTCTAGTCACTTGCATTTTGAGAATGTTGCCCATTTCTCTTCTACGCACAGTGTTGATCATGTCCAAGTAAGCCTTTTCCCAGGAGTAGAACTTGATCATCTTCAAATTATTTAGAACCTCTTTCATTAAATCAACACGGATATCGGTGTCGGTGGTTGCTCTCTTTCTGTACACAAAAAGCATTACACCGAGACCGGCAATCACAAAAAGATTTCCAACCATGATGCCAATTCCTAGTAACGCAGATGCTTTCAAGTTGTGAATCAAAATTCCAATCGCGATTGCCACTGGAATAGGAGCAGTAAAAATCAATGGCGAATACCCAAAGCCTTTGTCGACACGATTCAAATCGGTACTCATGATGGAAGTGACCTTCGAAGGGGGATACATCTTTCGGCTGCGTGCGCTGAGCTTGAAAGACTTATCCAACATCAATTTTGTAAAAAGAGCCTTCAGCTTTGCTCCAACAAGAGTAGCAAGATAAAACATCTGATTATTGAAGAGATCCGAAAAAAGAATCACAATCGATACACCGAGAGCGTAGCCCACCCCTCTACCGGTGGAGGTTTCGAACCCATATGCACGCTCTTCAACATAGGCAATAAGCTTTTTGGTCAAGAGTGGGTTGCATGTTTGACCTGTCAAACTCAAGGCGCAAAAGATCACCGCAAGCAGGTACTCGAACTTGAATGTCTCGAAGATAGAGTAAAACGCAATCGAACCGGAAGGAACGTAGTCATCCATGTCGTTTTCTGGGTTCTCTGTGTACCCTTCCGCCTTGATGGCTCTGGCCTTGGCTTTCGCCTGCCGGTGCCGTTCTTTGTCCTGCTCGAAACGGCGCTCGAAGATCACAGTGAATTTGTCGGCCATGGTGTCGGCCTTCATCGCATCATTCAATTTGTACATGTCTGCAGGCACCAATGTACGCTTGTATCCGGTCTTAATCACCGGTATCAACCACGTGAAGAAGAACCACAGGAGTGGGTTGCCGTATATTGGATACGTGGGGCGCTCATCTTCTGTTGGTATATGGGGAACAGTTTTCAGAAGAAACGGCGTGAAGAGCCGTTTCTGGAGCACCTGACTCTGTGATGCAGAACCAGATGACTCGATTTCCATCTAGAAGGTTAAATTTTTTTCGATGTAGGTGTCTCAGAAAGTATTTGTCGCTTCTATTTATGCAATGGTGGGTGGCCAACAGTTTGACGCACTGCGCCTGTACGGAAATAACAGTGAGTTGTCTTGGTGCGGTTGCACGCGGAGTTAACATGTGCAATTTTGGGCACTTTTACTCATACTTTATCAATTGGGCTTGGCTTATGGGTAGTAAGTCAGAAACACCAAGTACACAGCCAAAGAGTGTGGATCGCCATTCGAATGCCTTCAAAAGGTGGGAGGCAACTAACTTATCATAGGTTAGGAGCACGGACGCGCGGTTCAGCTGCATGGGGTAACCTCTTAGCACGCGGCTCAACATTTGGAACCCCCTCAATTGGAGCGTAAAACCGCCACCATCGGATGCAGATTCGAAAGCAGCAAAAGATTACGAGAAATGTCAGAAGACATAGGGAAAAGCTCAACTACTCCTGAAATTCGCCACCATGTGTGAGGTTTAAGTGTATCGGAGTCATTGAAGCACCAGTAGTGCATGTAACGGAGCCATTCGAAGATACGGTCAGTGCCACTTCGCCACATTTTTGATCACCGAAAGCAACAACGGCCCGTGCGCAATTGGAACGGTAAAAAAACAAAAAAAAGAAAAGAAAAAAAAAAAAACAACTACAAAAATACAACGCTACTTCTAGCGTATCTCAGCGAGCGGACGAAATGACTGCTCTACTTCTCCAGTCCTCATAGTTTTCTAATATCCGCACAGCCTATGCAGCCTGTCACGTTTAAATAGCGTGCGGCGTTGGAGACAATACACACGCCTTCTCCAAGCGTAGGATTGAACCGTATCCTTATAGGAGAAGAGGTCATAAATAGATTCCTTATAGAAGAATGGGAGAGGCATATTGGCGTGACATCTTCAAGAGTCACCATATATAGTTGCAAACTTGGTGTTTCAACTATAGGAGGTGAATTCCCTAAAACACTTATCTAAGCACTGATAAGGTTGGATTTTTCTGTGGCACATGAAGGTTGAAGGCGCGGGCGTACACTCTACAGTTTACACGCTTTCAAATACACGGAAGGGATGGATTGACTAAAGAAATAAGACCCGTAACGACAAAGCAACCTAATCCAGCAGAAAGAAGATTGGCCGAGATGGAACGGCTTCTCTAAGTCGGTTGGGCCAGTGTTGGAAATTTTGTCTGAGTTTTGTTGTTCGGAGATAAGGTGCGTGTAAAACAGGGAGGCGATTGGTGCTAAGTAAAGTAAATTTTTTTCAAAATCGCTGAGGCACGCGTAACAACCTGAGAATCATGTGAGACATGATTCTCTTGACTTGATATTAACCGCTCGCCAAACGATGCATCTAGTAACTTCCGATATAGTGTAACGGCTATCACGGTTCGCTTTCACCGAGCAAACCCGGGTTCGACTCCCGGTATCGGAGTTTTTTTGCTTGGGGCCCCAGTGCAGCCTTATTAGCTTTCACACGCACCATCTCTTGATACAGGAAGAGTTAGAGTTCTTTTTCCGCTACGGGTTGGATTATTTCAGCGGTATTCCGACACAGCCACCTATACTATGCACCTATTGGGGACTTAGGATTTGTTTCCTGGGAACTCCATAGAGTCTCTTGTTGAACGCCCATTTTTCCAATATGCAGAGCCTGGCAGAATCGGAATCGGGGTCCACATGAGACAAGCTCGCCAGTACAGCATAATGCAGTATGGCAAACCTGTTGATCTAATGCAGTCGGCCCGATCGATCTTAATACGCATATACTCTGGCAAATCGACATATGAAGGACTACCGACAAAGCCACTTGACGCGTGTGCACATTAGTAGCAACGGCGAATACCTTCCACGGCGAAGTGAAAACGGCATTCCGGTATAGGAAAAGTCGAAGAGCGAAGCTGCGCTCAGGTGGTAAACACATCTGCCCAGGCCATAGGAAGAGATAGAAATCTTTTGGAATTCCGAGCAATGGCAAATATACTTCTTTGCTTGGCGGATTCTCTCCTTCTATCCTTTCCTATTCGGAGGAGAGTCTGCTTGACGCTAGAATGTGAAGACTTGCTCATGGCATTCCGCATGATTTTTTTTTTTTTTTAAATTGTTGCATCTCGGACTACACAGCGCTCGATACGGCGATGGTGCCGAAAAAGCTGGCAGTTAGCAGCGTAATTGGCGATGCTGGTTTAGGCGAAGCCATGCACAATTCATCTTGTCCGCGAGGAGGCATGTACATCGGTTCTAGCTATAACATTTAAACAAGCGAAACAATGAACAGTAATCAGTACGAAGAAGATCCCATGATCCCAACACATGGGTCTCGATTGAAGCGATGGCTCTATTGTCATATCACTTTTGCCATGATCATCAGTGGGCCACCAAGTAAGTCATCTCCGAGGTAGATAATGTACGCGTAGTCAACGAAATCACTAAAATTCCGTTTCAGCAGAGCGCTAGTCTAGAAATGAGATACTACGGGACACAATAACAGAACGGAGGACGACTACACAAATTCCAGATTTGCAACGAAAAAACCGCCAACCTTAGTACTTCTCATTTCTCTTTGCCCAGTGTCTTTCACCCAATGCATATACTATCGATCATCCTTGCGGGATCTTGAAATTATAGCACCAGAATCTATGGCATAGACACCCAGTCAAGATACTCTACCTGGGCATCTGGAGACGGTTTGAATGTACTTACATGCAGTTAATCATTAGCGTCTTTCGTCCGACAAGGAAAAAAAAATCGTCCAACCCACCGTATTCTGCAGGGCCCAAGTAAAGATTGTGTGCACATGATGTCACCAGGCGAAGTGGCATTTGGCCAAGGCATTTGGTACGCGCGCGGGCTGCCGCATGCAGAGACAACGTGATTCTTCTCTCCACGAAACCTGGGGAGCAGTGAGGGACAGGCCCCATCTATGTATACAGGATGAAAGTAGGTGAATGAAGTGGTTTCTATCGTTATAATGATGCGCGTGATCACCAGTAGACCAAAAACAGCGTACATAGGAGAAAAGTGGCGGTCTCAGATAAGAGATGGAAAAACGCCACAGAATAGAGAGCCGTATCGTGCGAAAAGTGGGGTTGGAGCCGTTCCATTGTGTGGTCCACTTCTCGTACGGCAAATGAAGTGTATTGTAACATCAGCATGCCTTTCCTTTTATTTCTGCATATTATTTTCACTAGTTAGGGAAGTTTGAGCGGCATTCTCTCACTTGCAGCAATCTGCGCGGCACCTGTGAAGCAAAAGCTCTTAACCCAAACGTGCATATTGCATAAACGGCAAATGGGCGATGATAAGAGCTGACCGAATATGTTACAATGTCTCTATGGCGGATATAAAATTCATCTGGTCCATTTAAATCATTCGGATTGGTTTTTTTTGTTTCCTGCTCATATCGATCTCAGACATGTCTTCAATCGATAAAAATGATATCCTCTTAAAAAATGAAGAGACAAAAGGTTCCGACACTTTGGAAAAGACAAGCTTTGGCGCTCACGTTGGGTTGGAAGACTTGGCTTCCAGTGATGAGGGAAGAGAACCAACCGAGGAAGAGTTGAAGAAATTGAGACACGTTTCTGAAAGGATTCCCATTAGTTGTTGGCTTGTTGCTATTGTTGAATTGGCCGAACGTTTCTCGTACTACGGTTTGTCCACCCCTTTCCAAAACTACATGCAAAACAGTCCAACAGACACCCCGGCTGGTGTCTTGAACTTGAAGTCTCAAGGTGCTACTGCATTGTCCTACTTCTGGCAATTCTGGTGTTACGTGACTCCTGTTTTCGGTGCTTGGGTTGCCGACACTTACTTTGGTAAATTCAAGACTATTTGCATTTTCTGTGGTGTTTACATCGTTGGAATTTTCATCTTATTCATTACTTCTTTGCCTTCCGTCGCCGACAAGAACACCTCCTTAGGTGGCTTCATCGCGGCTATTATTATCATTGGTCTTGGTACAGGTGGAGTGAAGTCTAACGTGTCTCCTTTGATCGCTGACCAAATTCCCAAAACAAAGCCAATTATCAAGGTGTTGAAATCAGGAGAGAGAGTTATCCAAGACCCTAACATTACTATTCAGAATGTTTTCATGTTCTTCTACCTCATGATTAATATTGGTTCTTTGTCTGTTATTGCTACTACCGAATTGGAGTCTAATGTTGGCTTCTGGGCTGCCTTCTTGTTGCCTCTTTGCTTCTTTACAATTGCATTGGGTGCTTTATTCTTTGGTAGAAACCAATATGTTAAGGTTCCTGTCTCCGAGAAGGTGATTTCAAAATCTTTCAAATGCTCTTGGTTGGCAATTAAGAACAAATTCAACTTCGATGCTGCGAGACCTTCTATGAACCCTGAGATGCAATTCCCATGGACTGATAAGTTTGTTGAAGAAGTCAGAAGATCCATCTACGCTTGTAAAGTGTTTGTGTTCTATCCAATTTATTGGGTTGTGTACGGTCAAATGTTGAACAACTTCATCACTCAAGCTGGTGAGATGGAATTGCATGGTTTGCCAAATGATATTTTGCAATGTATTGATTCCATCACTATCATTGTTTTCATCCCAATCTGTGAAAGATTTGTTTACCCATTCATCAGAAGATTCACTCCATTTAGAGCCATTACTAAGATTTTCTGGGGTTTCATGTTTGGTGCAGCTTCGATGGTGTACGCTTCTGTGTTGCAACATTACATCTACAAAGCGGGTCCATGTTTCGACCACCCAATGGCTTGTTCTGCAGAATATGCCAATATTCCTAACCACGTACACGTTGCTATCCAGACCCCAGCTTACTTTTTGATTGGTATGTCTGAAATTTTAGCCTCTATTACTGGTTTGGAGTATGCATACACCAAGGCCCCAGCAAGCATGAAGTCCTTCATCATGTCTTTGTTCTTGCTCACAACTGCTTTTGGTTCCGCTCTTGGTATTGCTCTTTCGCCAACTGCGGTTGATCCTAAGTTCGTTTGGACTTTTGCAGGCTTGGCCATTGCTTGTTTCATAGCCGGTTTGTTGTTCTGGGTTATCTTCAGAAGCTACAACGACATGGAGGATGAGTTGAACAACGTGGATTACATGGAGTCGGAAGAAAATGCTCTTCAACCTGTGAATTCTTTTGTTTCCTTGAAGGAACTTTCGTAATCAAGGAGGTATATCATGAAATATAGATGTCACGAATAAGTGTAAGTTGTTATGGTATCGAGATGCCGTGCGGTGGTACTTTCTTGGCGAATGTAGTTGCATGCGCGATGCGCAAATTTATACAAGGGGTATAGTATAAAATGGCTACTGTAGCCGGATACCAATCTACGTACAGACACTACTCCAGCTACGTGCAGTATAGCAACAGGAGAGTAAAGTATCACATACAACAAATAGTTAGCTTGGATCGCCTGCAAAAAGAGTACGTAAAGAGAAAAAGAAATGGCGGCAAAATTATAGATTGGAATATCTATTGGGGCGAGGGATTCACACCTCCGGGGCATTTGGAGTCTCATGTTGCCGAGTAATTTTAATACATTATTGTATGCATGAATGCTAAATGTGCGGCATCACGCCAGGTTACATTGGAAGTGCGGGAGTCGCGTGCGGCGATTCCTAATCATGTTGAATGATAAGAAAAGCGGAAAAAAAAGATAAAGCGCTTTGTCAAATTGCTACAGGATGATCATGTATCTTAGGTCGGAAAAAAGCGGAAGTGGGGTAGCAAAATTACTTTATTTTCCATTCGGACACGAAAGAGTCCGCCCTCTGGTAAAGAATAGTGCAATAGTGATGTTAGAACCGGATAAGAGAGCACACAGCTTCACCACTCGTTGGCCTCTGCCCGTGTGACATTTATTTACTCAATGGATCCACCCCTCCCTTGCAAGGTCCAAGTCGATGAATCTAAGATGACATGTGTGGCTTTTTTTCGCTTATAAATCGAGCCGCTGTCACTGGCACATGCCCAAATGTCATTTGGTAGGACAATTCTGCAGTGCTCTCAACCGCACGTCGAATGCAGAGGAGCATGGATGTATGAAGAAAAAGCTCCAGTTGGTAATTGGGTTTCACACACGCAGTCGCGTCTGTCTGAGCTTGACTACACCGCTCACAAAGAAAAAAGAGGAAACTTGCACCCAAAATTTGGAGATCCCTAAGACGCAAAATAGCATTCTCTCCCCGTAAAGAAAATTGTCTATTCTCTGCCCACTCGTGCCGATTCGGGTGAAGGTGATTTGTTTCAACCTGGCGGTGTAGCTGCCTGCATCCAGAACGCGTAAAAGATTTACCGAACCCCAGACGATACCACAACCCCAAAGTGGCGTACTGCAACAACTCCGAAATGGAGCCGACCCAACCGACGCAGACCCAGCCGACGCAACAGTCACTACCTACACAAGAAGAGAACCACGATCCGAATCACGTGTGTCGATTGATCTGCACCACGGGCCAGTACCAATTTTTTGACTTGAACAAAGCCAAACCCACCAAGACCCCGGCCCAGCCTACGCGCCGAACATGGGTTGCGGGTCGCAATAGCGAATGCGACATTGTTCTAAATACGTGCACCCGGTTTTCCAATAAGCATTTCAAGCTCTGGCTCAACTTGGCTGACAAAACATTGTGGATCCAAGACACGTCCACCAATGGTACCCACCTTAATGGCAGCCGGCTTGTCAAGGGCTCCAACTACATTGTCAACCAAGGGGACGAAATTGCAGTGGGCGTTGGTGTCTCCAAGGACGTGATCCGGTTTGTGGTGCTCTTTTCGGACTTGTACAACCCATCCAACCTGGAGAAGAATTCTGTGATCAAGGACGAGGGAATTTATAAAGATTTCATAATCAAGAACGAGACCATCGGCCAGGGGGCCTTTGCGACCGTGAAAAAAGTGATTGAACGCTCAACAGGCGACTCGTACGCGGTCAAGATTATCAACCGCCGCAGAGCCATCCACGCAGGCGGGAAGGGTGCTATGGACGGCGTAAACCGCGAGCTTGATATTCTCCGAAAGCTCGATCACCCCAACATCGTCAAACTCAAGTCATTCTATGAGGACATTGAGAATTACTACTTGGTGATGGAGTTGGTTCCGGGAGGCGATCTCATGGACTTTGTCGCAGCCAACGGCGCTATCGGCGAAGATGCTACGCAGGTGATCACAAGACAGGTTCTTGACGGCATTGCCTATGTTCACCGTATGGGTATTTCTCACCGCGACTTGAAGCCGGACAATATCTTGATCATGCAAGATGATCCCATCTTGGTGAAGATAACAGACTTTGGTCTCGCCAAGATCACCGATAATGCCACCTTCATGAAGACTTTTTGTGGAACTCTTGCATATGTAGCCCCCGAGGTTATAACCGGAAAGTATGATCACTCGCCGGACTCACAGGTGAACTACAGCAACCTTGTGGATATATGGTCTTTGGGGTGCTTGGTGTACGTCCTCTTGACATCACATCTTCCATTCAATGGGAAGACACAAACCCAGATGTTTGCAAAGATTAAATCTGGAGAGTATCACGAGTCGCCCTTAAATTCATACAAAATTTCGGCGGAAGGCCGTGATTTTCTAAGTCGCTGTTTGCAGGTAGACCCAAGAAACCGTATTGTTGCCGAGGAGGCAATAGAACATCCCTGGCTATCAGAAGTGGAGCCATACCCTTCCCAGGAATCACAGCAATCACAAAAAGTTGTTAGTCTCTCTCAGTCCACATCCCAGCAGTCGCGTAAGATTGAAAACGGACTCCCTGTTAATTCTTCAATGAGTAAGCTCGATGATGATATAATGATGAAAGCATTTGATTCTGAACGCCGAAAAAAATCAAAGAAGGCCGCCAATGCAGAATTTAAAGTTCCCAAGAGAGTTGTACCTCTTCCACAATCCCAACCACTATACCCCAATAGCCAAAACCCCCAATCAAATATCCCGGTAGAATTACTCAGGGCCCCACAGAAGAGAAGTTTAGATGATTCGCCTCGTTCAGCACAAAAAAAGAGAAAGGAGGCTCCTGATATCAAGCGATTGAGCATAATTCCGTCCGAGGACATTATCCCCAGTGATACCTTCATCACGCTTCTACCAACAACCGAATCAATCACAAAGAAACCTATATTCGTTAGGCAAGGTGTGAATCCTTATGCTATTGGAAGAAACGAGACATGTGATACCTACATCAATGACGATCGCATGTCAAAAATACACTGTCTCATTAACAGAAAAAGGCATCCAGTTGGCGAGGCTTCTATTTATGAAAGTCCTGCTCACTGCCTAGAGGATATATGGCTCCTAGATTTCAGTACTAACTCTTGCTTTGTCAATGGTGTCCGTCTTGGAAAGGGGAAAAAGGTGCAAATATTCAACGGAGATAAAATAGATTTCTTTGTTGACGACACCTGTGATCAGCTGATGAGCTTTCACGTAAAAATTGATGATACCACGGGTCTTTTCAATGGCGGGGAGAAAATGCAAGACCATAAATTCGTGAACGTGCTCAAATTTGATTTAGCCGATTCAAAATTGCGGCCTCCAGTTGTGGCAGAGAAACCTTCTAATAGACAGATACCCAATGGGCCCAACAGCCAAGAATTTGGAGGAGGAATATCAGGCGGTAACGGGGGCAATTTCAACTCTCTGTTGCGGATTCAGAGGAAGGTTTACGATTCCAAGTCATCACTGCAATCATCCAAAAGAGCCAATCTCCAGAGCGGTCAAGAGAGACCCAGAAACTCCTGGTTATAGCTACTACTATTACCCCCACTTCCACATTAATTAATATTATACATAACATACATTCGTCTCGTAGTCGCGAAATTTCTAGCTGCATAAGGATCAGCCATCTCTCTAATTCTGATTCCTTTTTGGACTCAAGTTGAAAGATTTGATATCCGAAAATACATTCTCTTTTCCCGGACTGGAACTCACCGGAGTCAGACCAGAAAAGCTAGGTCTCTTGGAATACTCAGAAACCGAAGCACTGTTGGAGTCAACTAACCGGCGCAACTTGGATGTTTTTGTCAATCCGTATATGATACGGTCCTTATCTTTAATAGTTTCTTTAAGTTGCCAAATTTCCTCCTCCTGCTCTTTCAATAGTTCTTCAAAGTTATTAATCGACATTCCTCGTCCTATGCGATTCTCAGGTCCCAGTAAAGATGCTTGCTGGCGAGAATGCTTGAGTTGCATTTCTAAATGCGTGATATACAGCTTGTACTCCTCTAATTCGTAGTTGACTCTTTTGTAGAACTCTTCTAGGTTCGACATCATCAATTGCAGACTTGCTTTATCGGTTTCAATGCCCAAAATCTCATTTAAGGCATCATTACGTAGCAAAATTGTCTCAGTCTTCTGTAAGTCATTGAGGCGAGAAAGATGTTCCAACTTTTCTTTGAGCACGGACACCTCTGCCCGAAGCACAGAAGATTCGGCATCAGTCACCGATCCCGCGGCTCTGGGTGCCATTCTGAGCATTTCAATCTCGCTCCGTTGCAAGTCCACCGTTTTCTGAAGCTCCACAACTAATCTCCGAGACTCTTCATCTGTTAGAGAGTGCTTCTCATTCGCTTTAACCGTCATAACAATGTCCTTTGCCCGTGCAGCAAAACGAAGAGTATTGTAAGTCTCGGAGATGAGCTGTTGATTCACCTGACTCTGGCTGGAACCCAAATGAATGGTGCACAAAATCAGCACCAAGGAGGAGCCCGAAAGCGCTGGCTGCAACAAGCGTGTCAACTTGGAGTCGCGGTATGGAATATGTTCCATCGAGGACGCTGGAGAGGTGGAGAGAAGCGACAATTTGTTGATAACAGTAGAGAGAGCCAAAAGAGACTTGTTGATGAACGCACCTTCCTTGCGTCTCTCCACGCTCGACGCAGCTCTTTCGGAACCAGCCAAGTCACATAAAGAAAGGGTAGAGTACGACTCCTTACTAGACAACACATCCACCACATGAAGGCGCAATTGCAAAATAGCATGGGACCGCGATGAGCGTGCGTTATAGTCGGTGGCCGAGGTTCTTCTTTTGTTATCTCCTGTCCTGATCAACAGAAGCAAGTGTTCTTTCGACAGAATTGCCGGAGTAGAAGCACCTACTATCTGGGTGCCGTATTCGGGGTCATCTCTTATCTTCAAGTCGCCAACAGCGGGACTGTTTGCCAAGAGATCCACGATTTTTTCGTTGTAAATCTCCAAGTATGACACCGACAACTGATACTTCCGCGTGACGTCAGCAGTGGCGATGGTGTCGAAAATGTCGTCAATGGCGAGACGCACAAACCCGGGATCATGGTCCTCGCCACGCATAGAGTATGTTTTTCCCGATCCGGTCATACCATACGCGAATAGAGTACTGTTGTAGCCGTCAACCAAAAAACTCTTTACAAGCTGCGAGCACAGCCTCATGTATACTTCTCGATTCGTCAAGCTTGTCGTAGGAGGGAAAATGTGGTCAAATGAGAAAGACGACTGGTCTGCCAAATTGGTGATGGTATTGCTGTGGCTCTCGATTGCCCAGTTCTGGTGGTGGATGCTGGTGGAGTGCGGATTGGGTCGGATGCTCACGGTGATGCTACCAGTGTACGGTTCAGGGCGAAACGACGGAGTCGAGGGTCTGCTGCCCAATGAAGAGCCCGGTCTAGATCGAGGAACTGAAGGTAACGTGCGGGGTGATTGGGGCCGGAAGCCTCTGGCGGAAACAGGCCGCTTCAAATCAGAAACGCTCGTTCGTTTGGACAACAGAGGCATGCTTCGCCCTGGGGGATTATTGGATAGGGAGGAGTTGGAACGCATATTAGGCCACTTGATTCAGGTGTGCTTTGCAATACTGGAAGCTGATGATCCCTTGTGATGAGTTGTAGTGATACAAAAACTTAGACGATAAGAGCAGGATGTTTACACTATGCTCAATCGGGCACCACACAACGTTTGTACAATGTGCAGGTCGAAACCGGCTCGAGCCTACAAGAAATAGCTACATCGTCTTGGGCCATAGAGGGATTTTTGAACTCGGTTCAAGCTGATTGTGAAACGGCAGTGTTGATTATACAATGCGATCCACCATTCTTAGCATGTGCTACGCACACCTCCATGTTGTGTCGGAGCAGGTGCTACGGCCGTACGCCGGACTAATTAATTGTATTACCGCCTTAAGCCAACCATTTCCAACCAGGAATACACACATTGCAACAATGCGTAAATTAGAGAGCGTGCAAAAAGAGTAGATGTGGAAAAAAAAATAGCACCTACTACTATGGCCCCAGTGCGTACAATTTATTGCCTATTGCGTTTATACCGCATAACATGGTTTGTTCGATGGATCTCGTGCATACTTGAGAGTCCAGGCGGAGTACTTGAATGAAAATGCCGACTCCTTCTTGTCGAATGCCTTCTTGGCCAAAATGGCGCTTCGGATATCGGAGAACTGGATACTCACGCTGAGCTTTTTCGAAATCACGGGCATGATCTCCACGATGGTGCCGAACTTGTGGAAATCCCACTTGATCGATTCAACATCGAACTCGCTGGAGAAGTTTTCCTCGGGCACCGGATATACCTTCTTGACACGGTAATCCTTCAATATTTTGCCCTCCACTGGCTTGCTGAGCACAAGTAGACGGGAAGCATGGAAATAGTCCACCTCCTCCACAATGAAGGTTGGCAAATGCGGCGAAGCTTCTTCACGGCACATAGGGGCCCATGTTACGACCAAACGGGTTCCGTTGATCATGAAAAGGCCGGTTTCTGTAGCATACTTGTGGAACAAGGCTGCCCTGTTGGCGGAGAGGAAATGGGCCTCAAGGCTAGGATCCAGCGTTTTGTGGTAGACAATTTTTTCCAAAGCACCACCTCGGATTTGTGACACCACATTGCCTATAGCTGTGTTGCTGGGAATGCCTCGAAGAAGGATTGATCTTCTCCCTGCTTTGACGAGGTCCGAGCTGCTTAGTGACCGCTTGGACATCACCTGCTTCATGTACTTTGAGGATGCATTGTGGCTCCTCTTGTCCAGGTTGTAACGAAGCATCTCTGCCTGGGGATCAGCAATGGTTAATCGTCCCAATTCTGAAATTCCAGGAGACTCACGCGACTCTCCTAGTCGGTCCTTGAACTTGCTCACTTGGTCTTGCACCAAGTACCGCATGGAGTCTTTTCTTGACGAATTGACCAATCTAGGATCATTCCAGGCTTCTCGCTTGGTTTCAGGAAACCAATCCCACCACTCCCGAGTTCTTTTTCCCCAAGAAACACTTGGTTTAGCCCACATGGTTAGCAATGAAGTTGGAGAGAAAGAAAAGTACGTTTTTGCACCCAAGTGCGTTTGCGCACCTGCAAAATGTATGGGAAGGGCAAGATGCGTAGACGCGAGCCCGAAGCAAAATCCAAGAGCAAAAAATGACACTGCATCGTTGCATAGAGTGTATGCTTAAATCACTGTGCTGTGAATGGATTTTTGTTGTCTTCGCTTTCCCAACCGTAAAAACCGGCGGACTATTTTTCTGTCATTAGAGTCTGTATGTGCGGGGCGTTTGCAATCCGACAGCAACCCGAAGGCTGAAATGTATACAATCGAGTTTACCGAAGGCTAAAATGTATACAATTGCGTTCACCGAAGGCTGAAACGATACATTTGAGTTCCGCTTTCTATGCTTCGAAAATAATTCAATGGGTTGAGTCCGACTTTTTTGTTTTACCTTCTGGACATTTAGGCGACATTATAGTGCATATATCCAATGCGATGAGATGAAAACCTAGTCAATGCACAGAATCTGACTATCAATTTCTCGGTTCCGTCTAAACAAAGCAATTTTCCTCAGAGCTATGGAAAGTGTCAAAAGAGCTGCCGATGAGGTGGCAGGAGCGAACAAAAAGTTCCAGAAGCCAGACCCGTCCAAGATGGTGCAAGAAAAAGACGTGGGTATCACCGAGTACATTAACCAATCGTACAAGACCGGAGGAGGGTTTTTCGGTACCATCAAGCAAAGATATTCCGATTTCCAAGTCAAAGAAATTGACATGGAAGGCAATGTTGTTCATTTGGTGGACCAGGGAATCGACTTGGGCAAGACAAACAAGGAAAAGAAATTGGAGCAGAGACAAGCTTCCAGAGCGGATCTTCAGGGCAAAACCCCGGAGGAGGTAGAGCAGATCAAAAAGGAGAAAGCAGAAGCAGCCGAGGAGGAAAAGAAAAAGGCCGAGGAGGCTGCAGTGGAAACTCCCCGTTTTCAAGTTTCACCAGAGAACAAAGCCAAGCTCTTGGAGTTCGTGTCTGCAGAAGAGCTTCAGCAGATCGAGGAATTGTTCAGCAACGGTGGAAACATGGAAACGACTTCAACTTTCCCTGACAAAACGGCACGTACCCAATTGCACCAGTTGCTCCGCCAAGCATTCGAGGGTAAGTTGGACACACTCACGTCCGCAGAAAACACATTCAAGGTAGCATTAACCAAGGGCACTTCTGGGGGTCCACGGAGAAACCCAAATATCAACAACATCAACCATGTGGACGAGAATGGAGTAGTCAACTACGGACTAGGACCTTTCAAGAATTATTTGCACTTTACCGTGTACAAGGAGAACAAGGAGACGATGGAGGTGGCCTCAACCATTACCAAATTCTTGCGCATTCCAAACAAATCCGTCAAATACGCTGGAACGAAGGACAGAAGGGGTGTGACATGTCAGAAGTTTTCTATTCACAAGGGAAAGGTTGCGCGTGTCTCCTCGCTCAACAAGGGCCTCCGTGGCGCAATTTTGGGAGGATTTTCGTATGAAAACAGAGGATTGGACTTGGGAGACCTTCAAGGTAATGAGTTCATGATTGCTATCAGAGATGTAAAAGCTTTCTCCGAGGACCAAGATATCTCTGCGGTGATCGAAGACTCTTTCAAGTCGCTTGAGCAGAACGGGTTCATCAACTACTACGGATTGCAGAGATTTGGAACTTTCTCTATTTCCACCCACGAGTTGGGTATCATCTTATTGAAAGAAGACTGGAAGGGTGCTGCTGAGCTTATTTTGGCCGAACAAGACCGGGTGGTGCCGCATTCGGTCGAGGGCCGCAGAAAATGGGCCGAAACAGGCGACGCTGCAGAAGCCGCAAAGTTGATGCCTCGTCGGTGTTCTGCGGAACACTCCATCTTGTCTTCTTTGGCCAAAGAAAAGAGAGACATCGACGGGTACTCTAAACAAGCGTACTTCCGAGCGATAATGCAAATTCCTCGCAATTTGAGACTTATCTATGTACATGCGTACCAGTCATATGTGTGGAATCTTGTCACATCTAAAAGGATGGAGCTTTTCGGTTTAGAAGTGCAGGCCGGAGACTTGGTCATGATGGAGCAAAAATCGCTGGTCAGTACCATCGTGACCGAAATTGTTGATGGAGAGGCCTTTGCTGAAGATGTGGCAGGCTCTCCTACCGACAAGGTGAAAGCGTTGACGCAGGAAGATGTGGACTCTGGAAAATACACCATCTACGACGTGGTTTTGCCATCACCGGGGTATGACGTGTTGTATCCCACCAACCCGCAGCTCATGAAAGTTTACGAAACGGCAATGGCGAAAGACGGCTTGGACCCGCACAAAATGACCCGCAAAGTCAAGGAGTTCTCGTTGGCCGGCTCTTACAGGCCGGTGATGGGTAAG
Organism: Clavispora santaluciae; assembly: GCA_022577645.1. Lineage (NCBI taxonomy): Eukaryota > Fungi > Ascomycota > Pichiomycetes > Serinales > Metschnikowiaceae > Clavispora > Clavispora santaluciae. The sequence goes on from JAJNMX010000009.1 coordinate 293,552, forward strand.
CCACAGGGACTTTCCTATGAGATTGTCAAGTATAAAGAAGGCACCGATGCGTTGATCCGCACCGACTTGGAGATCTTGCAGGAGAAGGAGCAATCAGGCGTCGCATTGGACCGTGTGGTGAAAAGTGCGGACCCGGAAGCCACAAACACTGCGGTTATCTTGAAGATGAGATTGGGTGTGAGTAGTTATGCCACCATGGCATTGAGGGAGTTTATGAAGGCGGACACCAGTCGTTTGAGCGCCAACTGTGACGTGAAGGTGTAGAATTGGGTATAGAAAATAGATGGAGCAGCGCGGAAGAATGCGAGTCGTGAACCAGAGAGTGTTATGAGAAAAGTGGCTAGGGTGTATCAGAGAATCATCGAAAACAATCGAGAGTAATAATCTATTAAGAGGTATATGCGGTGGTGTAATTGCAATAGATGCGCGCGCAAATGTTGTTTGCTCTATGGGGCGCAACAGCTTGGGGTGCCACTGGCGCAGGACAGGGGCCAATATCAGATTCGATTACGATCTGAGACTCAATTCTGAGACACGATTACGATCTGCCACCTTGTGTGGGTGAGGTGGTGGGATGCGCCGGGTCACGTGCCACAAACCGGCGTAGTAGCTACACCATCTTCACTCCACAGTGCGCATACTCCATTCACCATGACCAGAGTCAAAATCGTTTCTGCCGCGACGGCCAGAGCCGCCATTTCTGGCCGCACCCGGGTTGTTCCCGTGGACGCCACATGGTACATGCCCAACTCCCCCCATAACGCCAAGCAGCAGTTTGAGGAGGAATCGAGAATTGCGCGGCTGGTTTTCTTTGACTTGGACGGAGTTTGCGATCCGGCCTCTCCGTACCCCCACATGTTGCCCACGCACGGCCTCTTTGTCCAGTCCATGGGCAAGTTGGGGATTTCCAAGGGCGATTCCGTGCTCGTATACGATCGCCAGGGTGTTTTCTCCGGTCCCAGAGCGGCATGGACGTTTTCCCTCTTTGGCCACGAGAATGTGATGTTGTTGGACAATTACGCTCTGTTCCAAGCGCAGAATGAGGTTGAGCGGGATTCCACTGCGTATGTGCCCACTGCGACCGCGTACGACGGCGCGGACGGCGCGGTTGTGGCGCAGAACCTCGCAGAGCAGGTGATTGACTATCACGAGTTGCGCGAGCTAGTGGAGCGGAAGGCCATTGGGTCGGAATATGTGTTGTTCGATGCCCGGTCGGGCGAGCGGTTTTCTGGCGCGGCGCCGGAGCCTCGGCCCGGGTTGTCGCTGGGGCATGTCCCTGGGGCGGTGTCGTTGCCGTTCGGCAAGGTGTTGGGTGCGGACGGCCACTACAAGAGCAAGGACGAGTTGCAGGCGATGCTCAAGAACGAGTACGGCGTCGACGTGGCGCGGCCGGACGGGCGGGGTCTTATTGTGATGTGCGGCACCGGCGTGACTGCGGTGATTCTCCGGCTCGCGTTGGAGAAGGCCGGGGTCCGGGCCGGCATCCGGGTCTACGACGGGTCGTGGACCGAGTGGGCGCAGCGCGCGGAGGACTTGATCGCCAAGGCGTGAGGAGGACCGAGGGCGTGACGAGGACCGAGGGCGTGACGAGGACCGAGGGCGTGAGCCAGCTGAGGAAGGACCTGATAGAGGCATCCAATGAACACGGGTGCTTGCGCCATGCGTGTAGTTGCAGTAGAACCATCAGCCCCAGAGGTAGACCATGTTGTCGGAGCCGCCGCTGGCAAAGAGAAAGCGCATGTGGGCCTCGAGCGAGGCGTCACTGTCGGCGGGGCCGGCGGGACGTGCCGTGGCGTCGGCGGGACGTGCCGTGGCGTCGGCGGGACGTGCCGTGGCGTCGGCGGGACGTGGCGGGGCGTCAACAGAACGTGGCGGGGCGTCAACAGAACGTGCCATGGCGTCAGCAGAACGTGCCGTGGCAGGGCGGGGCGGGGCGTCGTGGCGGGCAAAGTGCACGGTGTTGACAAAGCCGTCGTGGGCATCCAAGGTGCGCACGCACGCCACCTTGCCGGTGTTGGCGAGCTCGGCCAAGTCCCACACGCGCACGGTCTTGTCGTCGGCGCCGGAGAAGAGGAAGCGGCCGCCCGGGTGCACGTCGAGGGTGCGGACCCACGAGCGGTGGCCCACGAGGTCGGCTAGGTGCCATGCGTGGGCGTTGTTGTGCGCGGACGGCTGCGGCGGGCGGTTGGGCCGGAGCACGGGCGGCGGGAGGAGCCAGAGCTTGATGTTGTTGTCGCGGCCCGCGGACACGGCGTACTTGAAGCCGAGGGTGTCGGCGTACACCGGGTTGGAGACTATGGGCTCCAGGAGCGCGGGGAAGCGGTCCAAGTGCAGCAAGAGGTAGGCGTCGAGCAAGGCGCTGGCGCGCGGCGGGAGGAAGCGCACCGCCTCCACCACGTGGGTGTGCCCCACGAGAAGCGCCACGCCCACGCCCGACAGGTGCAGAAGCCGCGCCGAGTGGTCGTTGGCGCAGGTGAGCACGTAGTCGTCCGCGGCCAGCGCCGCGCCGTCGGGCGCCCGCGGCACCGCCGCCGCCACGTCGAGCCCGCGCACCCAGTCGCTGTGGCCCACAAACGTGCGCTCGCAGTGGCCCGTGGCCAAGTCCCACACCTTGACGGTCTTGTCGCGCGACACCAGGTAGAGCGTGGTGGGCGCGCGCGGCGAGAAGGCCACCGCGGACACCGTGTGCTCGTGGCCCGTGAGCGTGCGCACGTGGCGGAAGCGGTCGCCGTGCCACACCTTGATGGAGAGGTCGGCGGAGCACGTGGCGAGCACATACTCGGGCTTCTGGCCCGGCGCGAGCGCCACCGGCGCCGGCGACCACGCGGCGCCGTTGATGCCGCGCGTGTGGCCGTTCCACGTGCGCACGGGCACACTGGCGTCGGCCGCGGCCACGTCCCACACACAGAGCGCGCCGTCGGAGCACGCGGCCACCACCCACGGCAAGCGCGGGTGGATGGTCACGCTGGTGACGTACTGGGTGGAGGCGGTGGCAAAGGACCTGGTGGGCGCGCTGGGGATCCAGTCGAGGCGCGACGCGGGGCGCGGGCCGCCGGCCGGCGCGGGCGACGCGTCTAGAAGCGCCTTGTAGCTGTTGACCTCGTTTTCAAGGTCGAGGATTTTTTTCTGGAGGCGGAGCACGGTGGCCCATTTCTTCTCCAAGTAGTGGGGGACTGCGGGCGGGTCTGCGGGCGACGTGTGGAGCGCGGCTGCGACCGTGGCGCGGGCGTCGGGGTTGTGTTCGAGGAGCGGCTCCAAGTACTGGACGATGGCCTTGTGGAGCTCTGCCTGCTGCCTGGAGGTGAGGATGGACATGTGGAGGGGCCGAGACGAGGCCGAGGGGACCGAGGGGGGACCGAGAACCGGGGGGAGAACCGAGGGGTGGACCGAGAGGAGGACCGAGAAGTGCAGATCGGACCGTTTGAGTAGTAGAGATGGTGATGTGCGTACAGGACCGGCCACCGGAGATGAAGCACAAACTTGATTCTAATGGATAACTGATGAAATGTCATATCTAGGATTGCACTTGCTCCTATGTACCCATACCTACTAAACGTGCTCTTGCTCCTATGTACCCATACCTACTAAACGTATTGCCGTACTAATATCAATACAAATCTTGCATGCGTATCGTCAATTCCGATTGATTCCAATATTTATAAATAATTGATAATTCATTTTGGATGAGGCCAAACTGCTACATGTATATGATGATTAATGATGTTCATTTAAATAGATCGGAGATAATTAAATTAAAATGTATTCTAATCCTACTCAATTTTTCTGCTGTCACACCGGGTCGTCGAGTGGAACGGAGTCACATCAATCACAATTAAAATCACCACAGTCCAGGTTACACCTCTCCGGTCAACAGAACAGCCGCTACCGCTTCAACGCCGCAAACCGCGCCTTCAAGTCGTCAAAGTCCAGCCCCGCCTGGACCGGCCTCACCACACTGGGCTTGTCCGCAATCTCCGCCACCGGCTCCGGCTCCGGGTTCTCCTTGGCCCCCGCGTCGTCGTCGCTGCCGCCGTCGTCGGGCAAGCCCGAGTACGGCACGCCGTACGCCCGCGCAATCTCCACCAAGTAGAGGTCCACCAACGACTCGGGCGGCGGCTCGATGGCGCACCGCGTCACGATCTTGCGCGGCACGTCGCCGTCGGCGTTCTCCGTGACCTTGGCGGCAAACTCGGGCCCGTAGCGAGCGCGCAACATGTCGCCGAGCGCCGCCACCTCCTTGATTTCCGTGTGGTGGGCCGCGTACACCACCAGCAGCACCGCCTCCTTCAACCCGGGGTCCAAGGGCCGCAGGAGATCCAAAATGAGCAGGACGCGCGCGGAAAGCAACTCGCAGTAGAGCTCGCAGTACTCGAGGAGCTCGATGTAGATGTCGTCGCGGATGATGTTCTCCACGCGGATCTTGGCGCTCACCTCTTTCCCCGCGGCAAGAAGGTCGGCCAACTGCCGCCGCTGCTGTTTGGAGAGCGCGGTTTTCTTCTCCTGGAGGAACTTGAGTTTGGACACGGCCATTTTCAACGTGGTTTTCAACCGCATGGGGTTGACCGCCGTGGGGGGAGGCGCCATGGTGTAGTAGTGGGGAGAAGATAACGGCACTGGCGCATTGTGCACTCCGCGCTCAATCTACGCACCGGCCAGTGTACGGTCCTATTGGGCATTCATTAAGCAACTCATTAACAACCAGTCACTACCGTAGCTACTAGTAACCATAGCACCAACATTCACCAGAACAGCAACCCAACCAGTCACGGTAGCCGTCACCACAGTACCGTCACCACAGTACCGTCACCACAGTACCGTCACCACAGTACCGTCACCAACAGTAACCAACAGTACCGTCACTGCTCGACAAGCACCAGTCCAGCCGTCCTACGCCGCCTCCTCCTTCACAATCGTGTGCTCGTGCTGCGGCAGACCCTTGACCAACATCGCATCCTCGTCGTCGTCAATGGTCACGCTCCCGTCTGCCCGCTTCAACGTGCAGCACTGGATGCTGCGGATCCACTCGTCGTCCATGATCTCCGCCATGGTGGCGCGCCGACTCGGATCAATCAGAAGCATCTTCAGGATGATCGGCCGCGACGCATGCGGCAACAACCGCATCAACCGGTATGGGCCTTGGATCTGCTTGTGGTGCGAGCGGCTCCGCTTGACCTCGTCGCTGTCCTTGCGTTCGTCGTCGCTCTTGGGCCGCGGGCTGGCGGGCCGCGTCTGCGCAAACTGCGCCTTCATGTCCGCCTTGATCTTCTCGTATTCTTCGAGCTTGGCGTCAATGTCCGCCAACTCCGCCATGATCTTCGCAGCCTGCTCGTCGCTGAGCACCTCCACACCGGCCATTGCCTGCAATTTGTCGTCGATGTCTTCGGCCGGCGTCGCGGAAGCGCCGTCGACAGCCTTCTCTGCCGTGCTGGGGCTGGCGTCTGCCGCAGACGCAGACGCGGCGGACTGCAACTTCTTCTTCTTGTTCAGGCGCACCACCATGTTCTTCAACTGGCGCTGTTTTAGCAAGAGCTTGTGGCATTCGTTGGACAAGTGGTAGTCGTGCCAGTTGTCGTCGTCCAACGCGTACAACTTGAAGCTGTTGTCCTTCTCCGGGTTGGGGATTTTCCACGGGAACCGCTTCAACGTCATGCAGCAGTAGATGATAGCGATGGACCACAAGTCCACGGGCTGCGGATTATACGAGTTCAGATTGGTGAGCACCTCGGGCGCGAGGTATGGGTCCGAGCCCACCACGCCGTGGCAATGATGGATCTGCGCCTGCTGCAGGCCGTATTGGTCGTAAGGGTAGCGGAAGATCACCGCCGACCCAAAGTCGATGATCTTGAGGATGCCGTCGGTGGTGAGCACGCAGTTATCTAGCTTCAAGTCACGGTGGGCCAAGCCGAGCAGGTGCAAGTATTGGACGCCCTCGAGGATCTGCTTCATGCAGCAGTTGATCTCGTGACGCGACATGGCGCCACTCATCACCACCGCGAAGAAGTCGATGGGCGCATACTCCATAATCTCGTAGTACCGGTTGTTCTCGTGGATGATGTCGATGGTGTGGATGATATTGGGGTGCTTCAACGTCAGCCCAATGCAGTATTCCGCGGTGCACTTACGGGTGTAGTCCTTGAAGGACTCGGTGTTGCGCCGGGGCCGGAACTCCTTGACGGCAAACGTCTTGCCGTCGGACGGCCGGATGATCAACCGCACGGACCCGCCCGCGCCGGAACCGAGCTCCTTCTCCACCTTCCCGTACTTTTTAACGAGCGGCGACTCGTCATGGGTGAAGGGCTCGTGGTACGGGCCCTCCGCCTTCTGTGTGTGCTGGTGTAGGAGCTGCAGCGACGTCTGGTTGATGAGAGTGGCGAGAGACGTCAGCAGCGGTTCGCGCGAGTGGTCGGGTCCGGTGGGGGGCGTCGCAAGCGAGCTGGCCGTGGGTGTCTTGGAGTTGCGGGGCTTGAAGAGCCGCTTGAGCTCGCCCATGCTGTGGCTTTTGTTGACCGGCACGTGCTCGTCGGCGCTATGGAGTCGCAGCGCGGGCTGATGGTGGACTCCAGGCGAGTGGACTCCAGGCGAGTGGACTCCAGGCAAGTGGATCCCCGGCGAGTGGATCTTCATGGCCGCCGGCAGCGTTGCTGGCGGCGGCTCTTGGTGGTCCGACAGGTTGGTCAACGTGGGTGAGTTGAGCGACTCCTGGGAGTCGTGTTTCCCAATGTGGAAGCCAAGGAACTTGCGAGCAGCCGGCGCCGCATCGGGCGTTTCCGATGGCAGGCCCTGCTTGAAGTGGTGGAAGAGCTTGATTTTGTGTCTGTCGGGCATTTTGGCAGAAGCTTGTGAGGACACAGGGGTGGAGGATCCCAGAGGAAAAGCGCAGGAGCTCAGACACAGAGGCGGCGTTGCTGGCTGGGGTAGGGCGGAGAGCAAAAGAAGCTGCCACCGAGAGGCGGAGGAGTGGGCTTGTTCCGGATTGGGCGCAGAGCGTGGTGGGCAGGCAGCGGCCGGTGCAGTGTCAGAAGGGCGTCACACGAACGGATTTGGCCGAGCGTTGGACACTGGGGCGGGTGCAAGGACGAAAGCCGAGTCAGCCGGACAAGAGGGCTTTTCTGTCGGCGGGTAGGGCTGGTGGAATGGAGCCGAAGGGAAAAGCCGCAGAGCTGGGTATTTTCAGAAAGCACTGGCTGCTCGAAGAGATGGCGGGTCACGATCTGCAGAAAAGCAACACTGGGGACGTGGACAAGTGCCGTGGGTTCCGTGATTGCAGTGGATAATTAGGCACATCCTGTGGTGACATGCCGGGCGGCACGGGTGTTTCGCAGTGCGCGGGCCTATTGGCTGTGGGCCCCACCCCAGGGTGGGCGAGGGCGGCGCGGCCAGCAGCGGCGGCGTGGCGTGGCGGCGGTGGGTTCTGGTTTCGGCGGGCCCCGCTCGAGCGCAGCGCCCTGCTGTGGTGTTTTTTCATCGGCGGTGCTGATTTTCCCTCAGCGCACCCCAAAGGGTTTGGGTTACCTGCCGGATGGCGTTTTCCGCGGGGAAGCAAGCTATGCGCATGCTTGACATGTGGTGCAACCGGAAGATGGCGGAGGGAATTTGGGCGGGCCGAAGGGATTTGGGCGGGCAGAGGGGATTTGGGCGGGCCCGAGCTGGGCCAATTTTGCGTTTGTCGTTTTGGGCTGTTTCTCGGGGTTTTCCGCGTGGTTATCTCCGACCACGGACTTGCGCACAATCGCTTGATTCTCGGCCCCTCCCTCATCAACCAGATTCACCAGTTGCCTCCATTCAACCAGTTGCCTTCAGTCAACCAGTTGCCATTCTTGGTGGCACCGTAACGCACCCTAGAGGCATAAACTGCCCTGGTTGGTACTGGCCACTATGCATTCTAATGTACCGTCTAACCTAATCTCGCCAACACGTAACGTCATGAACCCAATGTCGCCGCCTCGTCCGCATCTCTCGTGCCACAATATAAATTGAGCATCTGTTCATATGATACATGCATCGCAAATACGCTGGCCAGTAGCATCAATGACCGAGACGCTGCACCGTCCACCTGCTCTCTGGCCGCCGCAACCTACACTCACGCTGGCCCTTCCGGCTCTTTCGTTTCTACCGTGTATATTCTAGTATCCGTCCTAGTCTTCCTTGATAGCCGTGCCGCGGATGTGCTTCTGTCTCTCGGGAATCCGGGGCTTGCTTCCCTGTTTGCTGTGCCGCCTGTCGTTCTCCTCGCGCCTCTTCAACGACTGTATCTCCACTGTCTTGATCTGCTGCGCCTTCTTCACCACACCGGGCAAGTGACGGTGGCGCGAGATGCGTCTGATCTCAGGCATGTTCTTGTACCGCTCCTTCAACTTCTTGTCGTAGTTGAGCTTGGCCCGCTCCCGCGTCGATTGCACGCCAGACCGTTCGGATGCATTGGTACGCCAGACACGGATGTTGGCGTCGTCCGAGCCAGAGAGGATGTACCGCAGGTCCGTGGTGAAGCACACGCTGAACACGTGCTGCATTCTCTTGGTGTGGTACACGTCACGCGAGTGGCCCTCGCGCGCGCGGTAGATGCGGATGGTCTTGTCGTAGGAGGCGGTCACGAGCTCCTGGCCGGTGGGAGAGAAGTCCAAGTCGGTGATGGCACTCACGTGGTCCTTGTACACGTTGAGCGACTTGGTCAAGTCGCGCATGTCCCACAAGTAGCCGTTGTGGTCTTCGTGCCCCGAGGCAAAGTGGTACGCCTCCATTGGGTTCCACGACACCGCGTTGGCGCGGAAACTCGTCACCACTTTCTGCACCGGCGAGTTCGTCCGGATGTCGTACAACACAATCGAGTTGTCGGAGCCGCACGACGCCAACACGTTCGTCTCGGTCTTGTTGAACTTGACGCTGTTGATGTTGTCCGCGCCCCACGACAAGTTGGACACGTAGTTGGACCGGCCCATGTTCCAGAGCTGGATCGACGCACCTCCGGTGACGAACACATCCTCCTCAAAGTGGTGGTCCAAGCCCTTGAACGCATGCTCGCCGCCAAACGACTTGAGCAACCCGCCCGACGTGTTGCTGCCGCGGCTGTTGTTGTTCTTGTACACATCCAAGTCGTCCACCTCGTCTCCAAAGTCAGAGCTCTCCAACGACCACAACTTGATGGTCTTGTCGTCTCCGCACGTGAGCAACCCGCGTCTGGGCGTCACTGCAAGCCCCGTCACCATGCCGTAGTGCGCCTTGAAGCTGAGCGCCTCTTGCCGTGACGTCATGTTCCAGTACTTCACCACTCCGTCGCCCGAGCCGGACGCAATCTGGTTCGTGGTCTTGAAGTTACGTGCTATGCAGTAAACACCGTCACGGTGGCCATCGCCGAGCTGCCCCACAAACGGCCGTGCAAACATCCGCTCAAGCTTGGTGGCGGTTACCGCTCTGGTGTATTCTCTGGCCCGCTCGAAGGGATGGAGCGCAGGGTCCAAGTTCCGCGGAAGCGCAGATTCTTGCGTATTTCTTGCTGGCACATATGTGTCTGCGGATCTGGAGATGGTTTTGACCTTCATCGGGGCGGGGTGAAGGTTACGGTGGAAGAAAAGAGTGATGAGATAATTTTGCGCACTGTGCACCACCGGGATGTGTTGTGATAGTATGCACACACCATCGGAACCAGTGACAACTGCCGGTTTTACGTATCTGTCGAAGTATGCTTGTCTCAATTGCGATGCGTTTGACTGAACCATATCCATTTGTCACTTCTCCAAGACACAAAAACCAACACCTTTGTTATGTTCTGGATAATAATTTGTCTTCCGCGTTAATACAACCGGTGTTACTGTTCCTGGTGTACAAACCATGAATAATGAGGCTTCAGACTCTGCGTCTATTATTGCAGTTAATTCTAACACTTGTGACAGTCATACACTAAGTCTCTACGTCAGTCAAGCACCGCGTCAGTCAAACACTGCTGTCAGTCAATTGTAGCTACTTCACGGAGTGTATACACTTATGCACCGTGCAGTCTGGAGTGCAACAGGATGTGACCCCGATGGTATATGGGGCACGGAAACAGGGTGGCACTTTTCATTTCCAGTCTTCTTAGTCCATGACTAACAAGTCCAAAATTTCTCCATTGCCTGTGATTTGTGCTATGTTGCAGCGTCAATACCCATGTATTTGGTGCGCGAAGAAACGCCAAAGCTGCAGATCAAAGTAACCATTCACCCAACGCATAAGATAGAGTTACGTCATTCCGGCGTCCCTGATTTAGTCATTTAGGGTAAATTCTTTCTGCTACACCCACGGTCCATAAACTAGGCATCAATGCACAAATAGAATGCATAATCTTTGGGGCACGCATCAACTTGCACCCGGAATCCATAATCTTTGGGGCACGCATCAACTTGCACCGGGGAATCCATAAACTCCATTGCATCATGAAAAACTGCTCATATTTGCCCGTAGCCTATTTCTCCTACAGATGTCTCACCATGCAATGGTAAATTATATAAATTATATTAGTTGATGTCGTCTAGCAACGTTCTATTAGGAGAATAGTGATACAAAACAGCATGGAGACCCGGGTAGTGCAATATTGGACAGCTGAAGTCGCCAGTCTTCAATCAGGATTTTCTATATTTTTTTAACGATTTTCTTTGTTATTTTCTCCTCCTCCTCTAGTTTAATTGCTTTTTTTTGCTTCTCTTTTGCTATCTTCTTGCATTCCCGTCGTTTTTTGTTGCAATGCCACTTGTAGTTCACCGTTTTTGCTCCCACATAAGACCTGCTTATGCATACTTCTGATTAAATGGTCATGTCGAGAACCAAACCCACATCATCGACATTCTGCTTGGAAAGATCTTCCAAGAAAGGAAGTAAGTCTAGCAACTCATTGTCATGAGTATCGCTGAACCAACTGGAAATTGGCACAGAGTGCTCGGGGTGAAAGATATAGGATGCAGGTGAGTTGTCGATAATGATAGAATCGCTCAATGGCCGTCCAATTTGCGACAAATTCTTAATGAAATTTCCATGATGGTTGTAGCAAGAGTCGCGGAAAAGACGGTGGTGGACCGACTTATAGATGTCTAACTTGTCCAATAATGGGTCTCCATATTTGGACACGGACGCGGTAAAGACGACAACCTCATACCACTTACCCACCTTTTCCAAAAACTCGTCGACTCCTGGCCGTTTTATTACGTACACGTGGTGTACCTGGTTGTCAATTTCTACCGGAATCACGAAGTCTGCAGTTCGTAAGTACTTGAATGATGAGTGCACAAGGGTCTCGTCCAAGTCCAAGATGAGGCATTTCTTATTGCCAAAGCGCTTTGTATCTTTCTTTCCCAAAAGAGCTCCCGTTTCCGGGTTGAAGGATTGGCCTTCCTGGATCTTGGTCAAGTCAAAGGATTCGTCGTCCATGCTATCACCGTCGGAGGCGATACCCTCGTCGTCTTCAACAAGAGGGTCGCTCTGTTGTTGGTTCTCTTCGTCAGCTAGCACGGGTGTTGTTGCGGACTCCTCGTTGGTATTAGTGATGGTGTCCGTTTCGTTGACAGAGTGCTCGTCGTCCAACAATTCTTTCTTTGACTTGGTTACAGCCACCGGCTGCAGCTCGGCTGGAGCCTGAGATACAGTGGTTGCCACCTTTGGCGAAGCCTTATCGGACACTGCCGCGGACACACTGCGCGAGAGCGATTTTTGCAGCGCTGCTGGTTGCCGCTTTGTTGGTTGGCGGTGGTATTTATCCTCGGATTCGTCTTTGGCATCAACGCAGCAAAAGAGGGAGAGAAGACCCATTGTATATATGAGTTAACAGGGGACTGTTTCTATCGGAATAAGGTGAAAAATCGCCCGGAGAGGCGTTGAAAGAGTGACGGGAATGTGGGAACAGCGGCTAATATCGAGTAGCCGATGGAAAAAAAAAACAGCTGGACGGGGATTGCAGGGACGCTAAGGTCGGTGCAGGAATATTTAGGGTCAGTGAGGTTGTGGGCCTAACCTTAGGTGTCTAACCTGCTGTTTGAGGGACGTAGAATGTGTGGCCACGGAAAAGACAAGTAGTGTAGTAGTTTTTTTTTGTGGATAGCTGGTTTGCTGAGGGCGGGCGACATTTTTTCCGCGTAGTCGCGCGGACCGTGCGACATTTCTTCATGGCCGAGTCAGGGTTCTGTAAGCAAGCGCCAGGCTTCTGAAATTATTCTACTACATGGTTGGGTAAAGCTAGGAATTACAGTCTTGTGTCCCAAAATGTTACCATAAAAGTTCTGGGGCCTGCTCTTCTTTTTTTACTCTGGGTCCAGACTACCTATTTCATGTGCTGCCGTTTTGGGTATCACGGACCGCCGCACCTCCCGTTTTTGGCTTGCCATAGTCCGTTTTCGCCTCGGCTAATATCCTTGCCTCTTTAGGGGACACGGTTGTCACCCGCATTGAAACTAGGCTTATATGGACTTTGGCAAAGTGTACGACGATCCATTTTCATGCAACCGGCTTTCGCCGAACCTTTGCTTATCCCCCTAATTTTCCACCGAACGGCTGACCCTTTTCGCACCATACATCGTTGACGTCAGCGTCCGGCGTTTCGTTGCGGATGCAAGATTCCAGAAAAGAGAATCGGTAACATTATGGGGCCATTTTACTGCTTGCGAATGAATCACATATGCGTCGTGCATTTGTATCTCACGTCTATCTTCTAGATGCTTGGGCCAAAGATGGTAGTGTCGCTGAGTAATTGGGCATACTGTAAGCATGTCGCGGTGCCGTCTTATCGCAATCCTTATCGCAAACATCAATGAACGAGATTCAGCCAATCAAACCATTTTATTAAAACAAGAGAAGAAAGTGTAACGACTACTCCATCCCAGCATTGCTACATGTATGGATATGATTATTGTCGCCGCGGTAGATGATTCTCCCATTTTTTGGTAGAAATACCGTGAAACTGCAATCTGGTAGGGTGCGCGTCCCACGCGTATTTCCATTTTTTTTTTTGTGCTGGTGCATAGAGCCAGCCACCCTTTGAACGCAGTTTCTTTTGCCTTTCGTTGATCCGCCCACATCAGATCAAATCAAAGCTACTGCTCTTCTCGGTTCTTTTGGACTATTGCGACTTAAACCCCCTTCAGCGCTACAAATTGTTCGGTGCCATTGGTATTCGGCTCTTCCCCATTTAGAATATTCCACTCCACCAAAACGCTAGGCCAAGATGCTGGAGTTCACCGTGCCACATACACCTCCCCGCAGCGCTTCCAAACCCAAGGGCCAAAAGCAGGTTCCGGTTTTCCAACTCCCATTCCAAACACCCAAAACCCCAAAGCGGAAACACGATACTAAAATCACTACTCCATTGCATTCCCAACCACAGGCGCTGTTGCAGCAACTGCTCCTACCCCCGACCCCGGACTTCACGCCGCAAAAATCTCCTCGCAGGAGACGCAAATTGTTTGCGGATGAGTTGTTTGTCCTGCAAGACCACATCGGCACGTTATTACCGAACCATGCCATGGCCGGCAGTGGGCGCCGGCTGGCGGCGCCCAAATCGCTTCGAGGTGCATTAGACTTCGACCAATTGACTCTGATTCATAGTACGTTGGAATTCGAGGAGGATCTTTTCGAACTGGAGCTCATGGCAAGCCCAACCAAAAAGAGGCACACCCGAGCTCTCAAGCCTGCGGCGATGGCTGTCACCCCGGGCCGCCAGCTCATTACCGACGAGAAGGTGGAGCAATGGCACGGGAAATCGTTCAACACGTCATTTTTCTCCGACGACGAGTCCGACACGGAAAGGGCGCCCGAGGCACTTCAAAACCCGTTCCTGGGGTCGTACGTGCCCAAGAAGAAAAGCACCAAACCATTTGGCAAGCCTGCTGTGGACTACTCGACGCACACTGAATACGTCAATCACCGTACTGGCGAGCGGAAGGTGGAAGCGCTTACTGAAGAGCAGAAGCAGTTCAAGCCGAAGAAGATTGACTTCTCCAACGTGTGAGCACAGATTGTGCTTTAGACACGAGATGGGACAAGCTTCTGACCTGACATGCATACATAGACGCTGTCCATTGCACTTCATTGGGCCGCGGGACCGGACAATCGAATAAATCATGGCACTAGCATACGTAGCAAGAACTGGGCCAGCGCCACTTGTATTTTGGGCCATCGGATGTTGATGGGATCCGTAAATTGCGCATCTAAGCCATATTGGCGGCGATAGAGCCAATGTAAGCAGAATAATTACTAGAGATAAATCAGTGCAATTAGATATAAATCGGTGCAATTAGATATAAATCAGTGCAATTAGATGTAAATCAGTGCAATTAGATGTAAATCAGTCGGTGCAATTACTATAAATCAGCCGGTACATCATTTGCGCGGACAAACACCCAATGCCATGAAGGTCAAAAACGGCGGGAGTAAAAACCGCATCTCTCTATTTGCCCTCCGATGGTGACTATATTAGAAGCATGGGTGCACATGCTGATGTATCTCTATCTCACAAAAGCTGGAGCCATATCCAGTGCTGTGCGCGCGCAAATCAAACCCACATCATGTCTCTCCCGTTTTCCGAAACCGAAAACCAGAGCGGCGAAATCGAACTAACAGAGTGCTCAGAATGGCGGTTTGAGGTTCCGTTCAAGGTGGTGTTGAAGCTCAAGGTCGTGGACGGTGTGGGTGAGATTTTCGGCACCGAGCTAGCCAACGAAGTCGAGGTCCGCCTCACCGGCGCCAAGTACGCCGTATACGCCCCTTTGCCCGGAGGCTGCCGGTTGAAATACGAGACGTTGCCAAACAAAGAAAACGTCAACATCTCCAACGAAGATGATTTCATCAGCGAGTATGTCAGTGACGAGTCCGCCATGCCGCAATACACCCGCCTCCACTTTGCGTTGGAGGTGAAGCGCCAGCAGGCCGCCACAGCACACACCCGAGGGCCGGTTGTTTTGGTTGTGGGCGGCGCTTTGAGTGGCAAAACCTCGTTGGTCAAAGTTCTTGCCGCGTACGCCGCGAAAATGGACCGCACTCCGCTCTTGGTGAATTTGGACCCGAAGCAGGGGGTGTTCTCTGTGCCAGGGTCACTCACGGCCACGGCCATGAGCGACTTCTTGGACTTGGAGGCTGTCAACGGCTGGGGCGAGCTGACCACCCTGGGAGCCACCTTCCACAACCCCAAGCAGCCGTTGGTGAAGAACTTTGGTTTCTACAGTGCCAGCGAGAATACCGAGCTCTACACGCAGCAGGCCAGTGCGCTCGCGGCCTCCATTGATGCGCGCGTGGCGCAGAACCCGGAAATCGCATCCTCGGGTGTGATAATCGATACGCCATCTTTGACGATGAAGGATGTGGCGCTCGTGGAAACCCTAGTGCTGGCGTTTTCCGTGGACGTGATTGTTTCCGTTGGCGGGGACAGGCTAGCGGTTGATCTTCGCCGCAAGTTCCAGCTGAAGATCGACCTGAAGACGATGGACATTGTCAAGTTGGGCAAAGCCGGCGGAGTGGCGGATGTGGACGAAGCGTTTGTGCGAAAGATGCAAGAAGACCTGATCAAAGAGTACTTCAACGGAGGCTTCCGCACGCGGTTGTCGCCGTACAAGACCGACGTGGACCTCAAGACGTTTGTCGTGTACAAGGCGGTGCGTCTCCTGGAGTACACTTCGCAGTTGGCGTTTTTGCCCTCGGGTGACTCGTACACCGCCGAGGAGGGAGTGAAGGAGGAAGAGGTGTCGTTGGACAAGTATTTTGTGCGACTTGACGAGCCCACGAGCTCCAACTTGGAGAACTCTATCGTTGCCATTACCCATGTGCCTGTGCTGGCTAAAATCGACCCCCAGGCGTTATTGAACAGCAGTGTGCTTGGATATGCGCATGTGTCGTCGGTGGATGACACAAAGCAAAAGATGTCGGTGTTGTTACCGTTTCCGGGCCAGATTCCCCGCAACGTGCTCATAGCCACTGACATTGGGTACTCTGAGTAGACGAAGAGGGGAGCCACTGGAGGAAAGGCACTGGATGAGAGGCACTGGAGGAGAGGCACTGGAGGAGAGGAACTGGAGGAGAGACACTGGAGGAGAGGAGACCGCAGAAGTCAAAAATTAGAGAAATCATGTACTATAGTCTAAAATGAACGATAGACCACGCCGCACCCTTGTAACACATACACCCCAGGCAACACACCTTGGGATGTTCGAAAGCAGGCCAGATGGTCTTTATTTAGTTTTCTGAGCCATCTAATCAAGATTCAGTTTATTCAAATTATAAAGGTGTGTCCCAAACCGTTTATTGTTCCTATACCAGACCCGGCCAGCCGGCCATTGCGCCTCAGTCAAACGGCATCGGCCGAGACATGGAAGCCGCCACCGCCAGCGGCACCTTGATGCCGCAGCAATCGCCCCAGGTGTTGGCCAAGTGCACATGGCCGCACGCAGCGTCCGCGGGCGCATGCTGGCCCACGCCCTCGGGCGCCACAAGAAACGAGCCGAACATCAAGTGCTGCATAATGGGGAGCTTCAGGAGCACCTCCGCCTCGTACATCTTGACCATGCCCGCCTGGATCTTGGCCCACGACTTGGCCGCCAGAATGTCGTCGAGCATGGGCAGGTGCCACCGGAGACTGGCGTCGGCCTTGCCCGGCACGGTCTTGATCAGGTTGATGAAGTGGATGCACTCCAAGTACATGTACTGGCGCCAGTAGGTCAGCACCAACTCGCGGTTGTGCACCAGCTTCGGCTTCATGTGCGCATGCGGCGCCAACTGCGCCGCGCCAAAGAGAAACGGAAGAAAGTGGTAGTCGTCGAGACCCCACACGCCGTGCGACCCTGCGGGCTCAAGCCAGTACGTCTTCTGGAGCCGCCGCATCACCTCCATGTACCGCACGAACACCGCAATCACCACCGCGGGCCGGTCCGCCTCCACAAGCACCTGCGCCTTGTCGAGACAAAAAAAGACGCACAAGAGGTTGAGCTCGTGGCCCAGGCCGTAGTCGATGCGGCTGCGGTCGCCCCACGCCTCGGCAAAGTACACCGCGAGCTCGCGCGCCTCGGCCGGCGCCACCGCGGCCATCAACGGCTCGGCCTCGCGCTGGACCGCGTCGTAGAAGCCGCGGAACTCGGGCTTTCCGAATCGGGACACCTCCTTGTCGTGGACAATGGGGTGTGCGTCGATGAGAGCGTCCACTCGGTCGACGGCGGCCACAAGCGCCGCCACCGCCGGGGAAATGGCCACGGCGGCGTCGTTGGGCACTCCCACGACCGAGTTCTGGAGTTGGGAGGTGAAGGCAAGAAGCTCTGCATGCAGCGCGGACTGCTGCCATAGGACGACGTCCTCGGGCGATAGAATTCTCTTTTGTGGTTTCATTGGTTTGGTTGGCGGAGGGAAGGGTGCCGATATACGTGGGTGCAATCCGGAGGCACGGGCGCGTGGTGACCAAGCCGGTGTATGCCGGCCCAGTTGGGACTTCGTTGGATTGAAGACTGAGTAGGTTGGAGAAAGCTGGAGGTGATGAGGTGGAGAACTGAAGCTGGGTGAATTGGAATATGACCGAAGATAATTGGGGCAGCGATATTCAAGTGGCAAGTGTTCAAGTATGGGCAGCTGGAGAAGTGTTCATGAAGAGGTCGGTTATAGTGCGGCAGGTATGACGCCCATGCATTGAATGGAGGCTTACCTACTGTCGTGATGCCTCAACCTGTCCATGGGTAATTCTCTGAATAATTGCCATACTGATGTTCTATAATTCTCCTCCGCACGGCATAATTCTGCCCCATATTCTCCAAAACGTAGTCACCATTGCTCTTTTCTGGATTCTTCCACATCCATAGGCATCTGGCGTGCAACAGAATCATACGGCCGCCATAACCCATGATGCTACCAGGATCATACGGTCAGTCCCATGTCTCTCATGGCTGGCTACGTGTGATCTAGTATAACGTCTACGTGTGATCTAGTATAATGTCTACGTGTGATCTAGTATAATGTCTACGTGTGATGTACCCAGTCTACGTGTGCTACCATCATTTTAACAGGATCGGCCCACCTCTATCCATCTGACATCTCCTGACGTCTCTCAATTGCTCAATTGCTCAATCGCTCAATTGCTCAATCGCTCAATCTTTAATTCAATTGTCAGCCACCAATCTACCGCTCTCGTTCTCTCCGTCTACCCTATCTTGGACTCACTCCATTATGTCATAACTCTCGTTGTCTGATGCTCAGCTCGACCACTCGTGCTCACTCTTCTGCCGCCAATCTAGTGTCCATCTTCTGCCATCAATCTAGTGTATATCTAGTGTCCATCTTCTGCCGTCAATCTAGTGAACGAGTCAGTGCCATCAGTACAGTCCGTCTATCTAATCTCCACCCTCATCGCCAGTCCGGCAGATCGCGCCGCACCACCAACTCACTCTTCATGCCCCGCCCGTTCGCCTTTGGCACGCTGCACACCGCCTTCCGCAGCCAGCTCCAGACGCAGCCGCTCCTTGCCGCGCTCTGCGCCCGCCTCCCCGGCACCGCGCTCAACTGCCCCGCCACGTTGCCCATGCCGCTCGCGCCGCCCGCGGCCATCAACGCCCGCGTGCTCCACGAAAAGCCCCGCCTGGCGCCCGCGCTCCGCGTGGCCCAGGCCGTGGCCCGCGCCAAACAGCTCCTCCGCTTCTACCGCCTGGGCATCGCCGCGGTCTGGGCCAACGCCGTGCACGCGCGCCGCCTCCGCCGCCGCCTCTACCACATGGGCCCGTGGCTCGACCGCACCGGCAACGACGCGGCCATCGCGCTCCCGCGCTTCCGCGTGCTTGCGGGCGCCATGGCCCAGGCGCTCTACATCGACGCGGTGCAGCGGCCCGAGCCGACAGGCCAGCGGCCGGAGCCGACAGACCAGCGGCCGGGCGTCTTCCGCATGCCGCGGCGCGACTTCCAGTTGCTCCGGCGGGCGCCGCGCGACGCCGCCAAGCTCCCGGTGTTTGCCGCGCTCGCGGTGGTGTTTGGCGAAACCACGCCCGCGCTCTGCTGGGCGGTGCCGGAGATCATGCCGCAGACGTGCTGCTTGCCGCTGTTGCTCCCGCGCGTGTGGCGCGCGGCGCCCGCGGCGCGGCTCCGCCGGCTCGTGGCGGCCGCGGGCCCGGACTACGCCCACCGCACCGCCTTCAACTTGCCGGCGGCGCACGTGCGTGCCATGGCGGCGGCGCTGCGCCTCACCGCGCGCTACGTGCCGCTGTGGGTGTACCCGGAGCCCGTGCTCCGCCAGCGCCTCCACGACTACCACTGCTACTTGTGCGTGGACAACTACTACCTCAGCGGGCGCGACGGCACCGGCAACGTGTGGAACTTGGCGCCGCAGGAGCTAGTGCTCGCGTGCTTGGAGCGCAACCTCGTGCCGGACGTGCCCCACTTGGTGCGGGCGCTTGCGGCCGCGGCGCCGGAGCGCGACGCCTGCCTTGTGCTGTTGCGGTTGAAGTTGGTCCAGTATATTGCCAACGCCGCGTCGGCCAACGTGGGCTACTTGGGCGTGGCGGCCATGATGGACGCCCCGAACCCGGACGCTGCCGGATGGCGCTGATCTCTCTTGTACATAGCAACACCCCACCGGGTCTTTGTGTGCCCACCGCCTGGAGACTTTGTCTGGCGTGGCTTGGTGAGAGGACGGTCGTGGTGTGAAAGACTGGCTCAATACGTCTCCTACTGACAGTCTGGGAATCTGGGTAGACTGAGGACCGGGTCACCTCATCCATCACATCTTGTATCATTAAATCTCAACCGTCTTCTATATCAATCGTATATATCATTCATCTTTTCCATCGTCTTTATCATTAATATTATTGTATTTAAAATATTATTGCATTTATCGTTAATATCAGTCGTCTTTATCATTAATACAATCGTCTTCATTTATCAATCGTCTTTATCATTAATACAATCGTCTTCATTTATCAATCGTCTTTATCATTAATACAATCGTCTTCATTTATCAATCGTCTTTATCATTAATATCAATCGCCTTTATCATTAATACAATCGTCTTTATCATTAATACAATCGTCTTTTTCATAATATCAATCGTCTTCATTTATCAACCGTCTAAATGTATCATTAAACCAGTCGTATTTATCATTCATCTTTATCAATCATCTTAATTTAATCTCTCATATTCATTGATATCATTAAGCACAAATGTAATTACTCGGTATTCTATTCTTTTCCGAAAATGATATTTTTAAATATAAGATATGACATCATGCAAGAATTGCTCCAGAACCGTGAATGCAACATCTCAAGCCAGCGCATGTCAAAAAATACAAACGACTATATCCGGTCATCACCTTCAAGATTACAAACCATATACTAGGGGATTTATACATAGGGGATTTATACATATAGGTGTAACATATAGGTTTATACATGGTTTAACTATAGGTTTATACATGGTTTGCCTATAGGTTTATACATGGTTTAACTATAGGTTTATACATGGTTTAACTATAGGTATATACTAGGGATGTCGCGGTGAGTGCAGAGAGCACATCAACACTTCTCAACCACAGTGTAGTGCGGCGATCAAAACAGACCATGACCCCTGTGCCAGGCGCCAACACGGTGCTCAAGATCGAAGAAAGCTTGAGCGTGTCGGACTTTGACGTCGACGACATTGTCGCCGGATGCAAGGTCTTTGTTTCCAAGGAGGGCGGCACCCGCGTCGCCGAGATCCTCCAGATGCATTACAAAAAGGGCGAGAAGCGCTTCTACGTCCACTACCAGGACTACAACAAACGGTTGGACGAGTGGATCACGCCCGCGCGCGTCGACTTTCTGCGGCCCATGACAATGCCGGCCGAGAAAACCGAGGAGAAGAAGGCGCCCAAGGCCAAGGCCACGAAGCTGAAGGGGAAAACCGCCAAGCTGGGCTCACCGGCGGCGTTGGAGACGGACGAGATGGACCTCGACAACTTGAACGTGCAGGGGCTCAAGGAGGACGGCGCCGTCAGCCGCGAGGACGAGATCGAGAAGCTCCGCACCAGCGGGTCCATGATCCAGAACCACTCGGAGGTGGCGCGGGTGAGAAACCTCTCGTCGATCATTTTGGGCGAGCACATCATCGAGCCGTGGTACTTTTCGCCGTACCCGGTGGAGCTCACGGAGGAGGACGAGATCTACGTGTGCGACTTCACGCTCTCGTACTTTGGCCTGAGAAAGCAGTTTGAGCGGCACCGGGCCAAGTGCTCGATGAAGCACCCGCCGGGGAACGAGATTTATCGCGACGAGTCGGTGAGCTTCTGGGAGATTGACGGGCGCAAGCAGCGCACGTGGTGCCGCAACTTGTGCTTGCTCTCGAAGCTCTTTTTGGACCACAAGACGCTCTACTACGACGTGGACCCGTTCTTGTTCTACATCATGACCAAGCGCTCGGCGCAGGGCCACCACGTGGTGGGGTACTTTTCCAAGGAGAAGGAGAGTGCCGACGGCTACAATGTGGCGTGCATCTTGACGCTTCCGTGCTACCAGAAGATGGGGTACGGCAAGCTTCTCATTCAGTTTTCCTACATGTTGTCCAAGGTGGAGGGCAAGGTGGGGTCGCCGGAGAAGCCGCTCTCGGATCTCGGGCTTCTACTGTACCGGGCGTTCTGGACCGACGTGTTGGTGAAGCTCTTGGTGGAGAGATGCAACCCGCACCTCTACCGCAAGAACAATGTGCACCACGACGACGGGTCGGCGCTGCCGCCGCCGCGGGCAGGGGGCCCGCCGGAGATCACGATTGAGGAGATCTCCACGGTGACGTGCATGACCACCACGGACATTCTCCACACGTTGCTGACGCTCCAGATCATCAAGTACCACAAGGGCCAGCACATTATTGTCATCAGCGACCACATCATGGCCATGTACGAGAAGTTGACGAAGAAGGTGCGGGAGAAGAAGAAGCACGAGTTGGACCCGACCAAGCTCCAGTGGACGCCGCCTGCGTTCACCGCCAACCAGTTGCGGTTTGGGTGGTAGGGATATATAATGAACGTCACGACAGCCTAGTGTAGGGTCGCCCGGCGTGTAGGGTCGCCCGGCGTGTAGGGTCAGGCCGCCGGCTCCCAGATCTTCACCGACTTGTCGCTCTCGGCAGTGAACAAGCGCAGCCCCAGCATGTCGAACGCCAGCGCGTAAATGACCGACGTGTCGGCGCCCGCGACCGGCGGCGTGCGCATGGAGCAGCGCATGCGGCCGCGCTCGTAGTCGTAGAAGCGCATCTCGCCGTCCGCGTGCCCCGCAAACAAGTCGCCCGACGCCGGGTTGACCGCGAGCGTGTGGACCGGCGCGCCGGCGGCGCCGAAGCGCGCAAGCAACTCGCCGCCCGGGAGGAGCCACTGGCGCACGCCCGCGCCGTCGGCCGAGGCCATGGTCAGCTCGTGCGGGTGCTGCACCAACAGCCGCACGCCGCCGCGGTGCTGCGCCAACGCCAAGTGCGTGGTGTGGCGCCGCAAGTCCCAGAGGCGCACCGTGCCGTCCATGGCCGCGGAGCACACCTGCGGGTCCGCCACCTGCGTCGTGAGCGCGGTCACGTCGCCGCGGTGCCCCGCGAGCACCATCACCGCCGCGCGCGTGCGCATGTCCCACACGCGCACCGCGGCGTCGCGGCCGGCGGAGAAGAGGAGGTCGAGCTCGGGGTGGAGCGCGGTGGCAAACACGCCGCCCACGTGGCCGTGGTACGTGCGCACCTGGCAGCCTGCGGCCGCGTGCGTGCGCTCCAAGTCCCAGCACCGCACGGTCTTGTCGTCGCTGCCGGAGAAGATGTAGGCGTAGCGGCGGGACACGCAGAGGGTGCGCACGCCGAGCACGTGGCCGCCGATGGAGGCGCGGACGCGGCCGCTGGCGACGTCCCAGATCTTGATGGAGGCGTCGGCCAGGCCGGACGCGAACCACGTGTTGGAGTGGTCGACGCAAAGGGCGCGGACCCAGCCGGCGTGGGCGCCGGCGAGCACGGTGCGGAGGCGCCAGCCCGAGTCACCAGAGTTGGAGCCGGAGATGTCCGAGATGTCCGGAATGTCCGAGATGTCCTTAGTAGTAGTAGTAGTGGTAGTAGTAGTAGCAGTAGCATCAGTAGTAGCATCAGTAGTAGTAGTAGCAGCAGCAGCAGCAGCAGCAGCAGTGGGTCCCCCGGGGCTAGGGCCCGCCCCCAACGCCGCGAGCTTGACCTGCGAATACACCCCGGCGCCCGCATCCGTGGCGCCTGCGCTGTGTCGGCGGTGAAAGAGCATGTGGTCAACCTGTGCACTCAGCTCTGCGCCGCTGTCTACACACACCCCGCGCCGCCCTCCGCCCGCGCCGCCCTCCGCCAGCCGCCCCAACCGCCCTACACACACCGCCGCGCCGCACTTCGCGCCCTTCGCACTCGCACCCCACTTCGCCCTCGCCCACTTCGCACTTCGCACCCCCCTTCGCATCCCACTCGCGCCATGTTGGTGTCCGAGCTCCTCCGCCACGCCCAGACAGCCCCGTACGTCACGCTCCAGATCGCACCCGTGCACCACATCGTCGCCGCCCCCGACCCCGACACCCGCACCCTCCAGGTCGGCATGAGCAAGGCCACGTACTTGGCCATGTTCGCCGAGGGCCACCACCTCCTCGCGCGCCGCGGGTGGCACGCGCCCGCCGACGCCGCCGACGCCGACCGCGTCTTCCTCGCCACGCTCGCAGTGCTCGCCACCACCAACGAGCACCTGACCGCGTGGCGCTTGCACCAGCAGGCGGTGGCGGCCGGCGCGCCCGCCGCGCGCCGCGCGCGCGCGCGCGCGTCCTTGGCCTTCTGCACCATGTTGGCCACGTCGCGCCTCGCACGCGTCAACAAGAGCCCGCAGCTCTGGGCGTGGCTCCGCAAGCTCGCAGCGGCGCGCCTCGTGGCGGCGCGCGCGCCGCTCGTGTGGTTCTTCCGCGCCGTGCTCCGGTCCATGGCGCTCCACGCCGCCAACTACCACGCGGCGTTCACGGCGCTGTGGCTAGTGGCGGCGGCGCGCGCGCGCCGCGTCGACCCGGCGCCGGCGGTGGCGCTCTTGCGGGCGCACTGCCGCGCGCACTGGCGCGACCTGGCGGCGTGGGCCGCGTTGGCGCGCGCGCTCGTGCCGCCGCCGGCGCTCGCGCGGCTGTTTGCGCGCGCCTGCGCCGATGCGCGCGGCGTTGTGCCGGGCGGTGACCCTGCCCCGTCCGACCCGGCCCCGTCCGACCCTGCGTCCGAGCCGGCCCCGTCCGACCCGTGGGCGCTAGAGGACATGGCCGTGGCAGACCTGGACCTCTCTGCGCTGGTGCTGGACCTCTCTGCGACGGTGCTGGACCTCTCTGCGCCGGTGCTGATGGATCCGCCCGCCGCCGTCGCCGCCGACATCCGCTGGCTCGTGGCCGCCCACTGCGCCGTGCCCACCCCCTACTGCGCCCTCGTCGCCGCCGCGCCCGCCGCCGCGCGCGCCCTGCTCCGCGCCGCACTCCTGGCCGCCCCGCGCGACGTGCACGCCGCGCTCCACCGCGCGCTTGCGTCCGCCTGATCCTGCCCGCCTGCCCGCCTGATCCTGTCCGCCTGCCCGCCTCATCCGCGCCCACTTGCTCCTCCTCTTTTCCCCGTGCAATGGTATGTGTCCCGCCGCCCGCCGCCCGCTCAGTACTAACGCCAGCTCAAAATCAGACAGCTCCAGAAACAGAAACAGGCCCACGCCGCCCCCGCGCCCCACGCCAAGGTGTCCGCCGCCCACATCCGCCTCCAGAAGGACATCACCGAACTCGAGCTCCCCGCCTCGGTCAAAATCGCCTTCCCCGTGCCGGCAGACTTGTTTCACTTTGACATCGTCATCCGCCCTGCCGACGGCTACTACCTGCTGGGCGCCTTCCGCTTCTCCGTCGACATCTCCGAAAACTTCCCCATCGACCCGCCACGCATCAAATGCGCCCAGAAGATCTACCACCCCAACATCGACTTGGACGGCAACGTGTGCCTCAACATCTTGCGCGAGGACTGGTCCCCGGTCTTGTCGCTCAACTCCGTGCTCCTCGGCTTGAACTTCCTCTTCTTGGAGCCCAACCCGAACGACCCGTTGAACAAGGCCGCCGCCAACGTCTTGGTACGCAGCAAGCCCACTTTCGCCAAGAACGTGCACAGCGCCATGCGCGGCCACTACGTGGACGGCGACACCTACGACCGTGTGGTGTGAGCCCGCCAACCCTATGGAAACCTGCATTTGATTTACGTTTTCCTGCCTACCCAGTCCAGTCTTTCGCCGTCAACCTGCGCTAGAACCCCGAGCCGAACCCGGGCCCAGATCCGGGCCCAAACCCGGGAAACCCTGGCCCAGATCCGGGTCCAAACCCGGGAAACCCTGGTCCAGATCCTGGCCCAGGTCCGGCTCCTCCTTGCCGGAGGTTGCCCGGCAAGCCCATCCCCATGTCCTGCAAATTGTCCTCGCCGTAAGGATCGTCAAACCGGGCGCCGGGCGGCACGCCTCTGCGGGAAGTGTTGCCGCCGCGCTGGCCAAACATCGGATCGTCCATGCCCACATACATTCCTCCTCGCGTGCCGCCCGCCAACGGATCCAAGTATGGCGCCATTGCGGGGTACCGTCCCACTCCTGCGGGATAGAGATCGCCGTCGCCCACAGCCAGCGCTGCCGCGCCGTGCCTCTGGTCCTGGATTTCGTACTCGTCGTCAAAGCCCGGCATGTCGGGCGGCCGCCTGGACGCTGGGTCTGCAGTCGGGGCGGCCCGTTCGATCCGGGGCGGCACACCAGTTTCTCCCCGCGCGGTTGGAGGCGTCCCACCTTCACCCCACCCGGTCGGGCCGAGCTTGGAGCCCACCTTCAGGCGGAGGTACTGGTCAAAGCGGAACTGGAGGTCGGCAGACGGCTTGGCGCCAGGGTCCGCGCCGTCCCACGCGGTCCAGTCGAGCGGCACCGCGGCCGCGTCCGAGCCGCGCAGAAGGTTGATTAGCGTCGACGTGGCGGATGTCTGGGTCACCACCACGGTGTAGGGGCCCGCGGTCCACTGCTGGTGCTGGTCGCTGGAAAACACCACCTCCACCGCAGCGGGAGCCAAAAACGCTCGAAGCAACTGTTGCGCGAGCTGGAAGTACGTCATGTTAGCTAGGTCTCAAGTAGTCAATCAGTGGCTCCACCCGCCAGTAGCACCCAGTGGTACCCAGTGGCACCGCGCGGTCGCGCGCCCCCCAGTGGCGCCAGAAGCGCCGGAGGCCTTGGGTGGTGGGGGGAGGTACGGGTGCACCGCCGCCTCCGCCCGCGGTGTCGGTACCGGAGCACCAAAAAAAGAAAAATACCCAGGAGTACGATAACCCCAACTCCACCTTCTGTTCCGCCGCTTTTTCCCCCGGAACGCCCGAGCCCCGCTGCTACCCATCCCGATCCCGGCCGTGCTCCCCATTGCATTGCGCGCGAACCCATCTTTTCCCCGAGCCCCGTCCGCCCCCCCTCTCCCCGTGACCCAGCAAAACCGGGTGACGCCTCCCGCCGCCAACGCCCACCGCCCCGTGCCCAGTGCCCCGGCGTAATCGAACACCCGCCCCTCTCTACTGCCGCCATGACCACCACCGTGCCGTTGATATACTCGTTCCCCGAGTTTGAAGGCGTGGCTGACGCCGTAGCGGACCACGTGATTCTGGCCCAGAACCAGACGCTCTACAACACGTTGGACAAGGCCGCCATTGCCGAGGCGCGCGCCGCGGCCGCCGCGCGGCCGCCGTTGCCGGAAATGCTCTCGACCACGTCGCTCTCGGGCGGCACGCTGCTCCGCAGCAGCAGAAGCTTCAGCCAGAGCAACAGCAACCTCAATCTCGCCGGCGAAGGAGGGGGAAGCCGCCGCGGCCCCAAGAGCAAGAAGCGCGCCGAGGTGCGGTTCAAGGTGGCGCTCTCGGGCGGCTCGCTCATCCGCATCTTGCACCAGGGCTTGTTGACCCGGCAGGACGAGATCGAGTGGGACCGCTGGGACGTGTACTTTGCCGACGAGCGCTTGGTGCCGTTTGACAGCCCCGACTCCAACTACGGCGTGGCCAAGGCCGAGATCTTCGACTTGGTGCAGGGCGACAAGAAGCCGCGCGTGTTCCACATTGACGAGCTGTTGATTGACGACCCGCAGGAGTGTGCCGACGCCTACGAAAAGCTCCTTGTGGACAACTTTGCCCGCAAGGACAGCGTCAAGCTTCCCATGTTCGACTTGCTTCTTCTCGGCTGCGCGCCCGACGGCCACATTGCCCTGTTGTTCCCCAACTTTGGCGAGCAGTTGCGCGAGAAGTTGGCGTGGTGCATGCCGGTGGAAAACGCGCCCCTGGGGCCCGCCAACAGAATCACATTGTCCATCCCGGTCATCTGCCACGCCCTGAGAGTGGCGTTTGTCGTGGAAGGCTTGACCAAGGCCCCGGTCATGCGCATCATCATGGAGCGCCCGGAGAAGGGCTTGCCCAGCTCCATCGTCAACGAGGGTGCCGCGGGCAGGGTCACGTGGTTTGTCGACGACGATGCCTTGAACGACTGCTACGATGTCACCAAGAAAAAGTACAAGTTCTTGAGCATACCCGACCCTTCCGCGTGAGCCCTGGCGCTCCCCGGCCAGATTTGGTTGCCACCCCCGGCTCCTGTTGCATATGTGACACTTGCGCTCATGCTCCCCTACAGACGCCCCGGGCCCGTGCCCGTGGGCCCGTGCCACTGCGGCCGCCGCTGTCCCGGCAGCGTGTGGAGGATTCGGCCCGTGGCCTCTCCCCATGACACAGCCAAGCTAATGGTGCCGGAGCTAAGAAGCAGTTAATGTTATATCGCAATGAAACCCGCACGTAGTCCGTAACCAGCCACACCGTGTGGGGCGGCACTCTGGCCAGGCCAAACACGGTTGGGCGGCACTCTGGCCAGGCCAAACACGGTTGGGCGGTACTGAACGGCCGACCCAGTGACCGGCCGGCTCGGCTCACAACTGGCCCGGCCCTCCCCGCAATTTCGCAGTCTGCGAAAGAAGTAATTCTGGCGCTGCACCGCCCTGCACACCCTGCCCTGAACCGGTAATTTGGCCCTGCACGCGGCACGGCCGCGCGCATCACTGCGCTGCCGCCATGCGACCCCATTCCCTAAACAGGAATACAAGTTGCACCGGCGCTCAAACTGGAGATTCTGCGGAGTAGCTGTCACCGGCCCCATGAGTATAAGTGTTTGCGGGGCCGCAAGGGCCGTGGTGCACCGCCTTAATCATCTGCATTTCTCTCCCGTTCACCTCGTCTACCATCCCTTTTGAGCTTCCCCTTGGACCCCACCCGATAGAATGTCCAACAGCAGCTTCTACCGCCAGCTCCAAGAAAACACCAATAACAACTTTGTGGAGTCTCCTCCCTACCACCACTACGTGCAGCAGCAGAGACGGGCCCAGGGTCCCACCGAGACTTTTGGCATTTTGCACCCCACCTACTCCAGCCAGTCCGACACCACCACCACATTTGTGGAGATGAACGAAGACGTTGCCGCAGGGAAAAAAGAGCGCGGCACGCGGCGCGGGCGCCCACTAGACGAGGAGGCCGAAGTCGGAATCGAGCACGACGGCAAGCGGCTCAGACGCGTGAAGCGGCTCTTTTCGTTTCTCTTTGGCAAGCAGGTGCCGGTGGTGCCACTTCCGGAAGAGCGCCAGGCGTACCCGTGGAGAAGCTCGTCCTACCCGGCACGGATGGTGTTTGCATGGCTCTGGCCCATTCTCATCAAGGGCTACAAGCGCACGCTCGTGGCGGACGACTTGTGGCGCTTGCCGGACGACCTCACGGTCCAGGAAATGCACCGCAAGTACTGCGACAAGTTGGAGGCGATCTTGCAGAAGCAACGGGCGGCGCACTTGCGGCGGCACGAGCGGCTCGACAACTTCGAGTGGCCCATCTGGGCGGTGCCGTTGGCGCTTTTCCACACGTTCCAGTTTGACTACTCCTTGTCGTGCATCTTCCTCGCCATCTCGTTTGTGTGCCAGGCCTTGTCGCCGTTGATCACGCGGCAGTTGATTGACTTTGTCGAGTACCGCTACTTTGGGCTCGAGACCTCCTACAACAAGGGCATCGGGTACACCATCGGCGCGGTGGTGCTCATTTTCATCAATGGCTTGTTGTTGAACCACTTTTTCCACAAGGCCATGGTCACCGGCGCGTCGGTCAAGCTGGTGTTGACCAAAGAGGTGTTGTTGAAGAGCTTCAACATGCTGGCGCGAGAACGGCACCGCTTCTCGGCCGGCCGCGTCACGTCGCTCATGTCCACCGACTTGCTGCGCGTGGACTTGGCGGTGGGCTTCCAGCCGCTCGTGCTCTGCTTCCCGATCCCGGTGGTGATTGCGGTGGTGTTGTTGTTGCACAACATTGGCGTGACGTCGCTCGCCGGGATCGGGCTCTTTGTCGTGTCGCTCGTGGTGTGCGTGCTCCTCACGTCCAAGTTGTTCTTCACCCGCGAGGCGCTGGTGGAGTACACGGACGAGCGCATCAGCTTGATGCGCGAGGTGCTCAACAACTTGAAGGTGATCAAGTTCTACGCGTGGGAAATGGCGTACAAGGCCAACATCACCTCGGTGCGCCAGCGCGAGATGCGCTACCTCTTCACCATCAAGGTGTTGCGCAACTTCATCACCGCGTACGCCGTCACCTTGCCCACCTTGACGTCCATGGTGTCGTTTGTCACCATGTGGGCCACCGGCAACATGCAAGACTCGGGCAAGGTGTTTTCCAGCTTGTCCTTGTTCTCCATCTTGGCCCAGGCCATCATGCTCTTGCCGATTGCGTTGGCCACGGGCGCGGACGCCACCATCGGCTTCCGCCGCCTCCGCGAGTTCTTGGGCCTGGACGACCCGGCCGCGTTGGACGCGGCCTGGGCCGCGGACCGCTACTACATCGACACCGGCTCCGAGCTGTTCGACTTTGGCTTGGAGAAGCTGGACACCGCGCACAGCCAGGGCACTGCGGTGGAGGTGGTGCACGCGGACTTTGACTGGGAGCACTACACCGGCGCCGAAGGCTGGTCCGACGAGACGGAGGAGGAGAAGCAAAAGCGCCGCCGCGAGTCGCGCGCACATGCCAGCGCCACCGCGTTCCGCGGGCTCGTGGACATCAACTTGAAGGTGGCGCGCGGCGAGTTTGTCGTGATCACCGGGCCCATCGGCGCCGGCAAGTCGTCGCTCCTCCACGCGCTCGCGGGGCTGATGAACATGACCAACCGCGGCCACGGCCACCTCGCGGCGCCGCACACGCTTCTATGCGGCGCGGTGTGGATCCAGAACGCCACCGTGCGCCAGAACATTCTCTTTGGCAAGCCCATGGACCACGGCCGCTACGCCGCCATCGTGCACGCGTGCGGGCTCCAGGCGGACTTGGCCGAGTTGCCCCACGGCGACAACACCGAGATTGGCGAGCGCGGCATCACGCTCTCGGGCGGCCAGAAGGCGCGCATCAACTTGGCCCGCGCCGTGTACCACGACTCGCCCACGTTGCTCTTTGACGACGTGCTTCTGGCGGTGGACGCCCGCGTCGGCAAGCACATCATCACGCACTTGTTCCACGGCCTCTTGCGCCACCACACGCGCATCTTGGCCACGCACCAGCTCTCGCTCGTGCTGGCCGCAGACAAGATTGTGTTCTTGGACGGCTCGGGCGCGGCGGACGTGGGCACGCCCGCGGACGTGGCGGCGCGCAACCCGGCGTTTGGCCGCTTGATGGAGTACAACACCGCCGCGCCTGTGGCGGACGCGGAGGACGCGGCCGAGGCGTTGGCCGAGCGCAATGCGTTGGAGGAGTTGACGCGCCAGACGGCGCACGCGGGCGACAGCTTTGGCCGCACCGTGGACGACGAGGACGTGGCGGTCAATGCCATCTCGTGGGACGTGTACAAGAAGTACATTGACCTCGGCGCCGGCGTGTTTGGCTGGCTGGCCGGGCCGGTGTTCCTCTTCCTCGTGGCGCTCTCCACCTTCTGCCAGTTGTTCACCAACACGTGGTTGTCCTTCTGGATGGAGCGCAAGTTCCCCCGGTTGCTGGACCACTTCTACATCACCTTCTACGTGATCTTTGCCGTGTTGACCGTGATCTTCACCGGCGTCCAGTTCACCATGTTGGCGTACATGAACAACCGCAGTGCCGAGCTCTTGAACGTGCGCGCCATGGAGAAGGTGTTGCACGCGCCCATGAGCTTCATGGACACCAATCCCTTGGGCCGGGTGCTCAACCGCTTCACCAAGGACACAGACTCGCTCGACAATGAGATTGGCGAGCAGTTGCGCCTCTTCATCTTCCCGCTCGCCACCATCATCGGCATCATCATCTTGTGCATCTGCTACTTGCCCTACTTTGCCATTGCCGTGCCGTTTTTGGTGGCCATTTTCGTCTTCTTCTCCGACGTCTACTCCGGCTCGTCCCGCGAGATCAAGCGCCTTGAGGCGGTGCAGCGCTCGGTGGTGTACAACAACTTCAACGAGACCTTGACCGGCATGGCCACCATCAAGGCGTACAAGGCCGAGCAGGCCTTCATCGACAAGAACGACTACCTTCTCAACCGCATGAACGAGGCTTACTTCCTTCTGATTGCGACCCAGCGCTGGTTGTGCGTCCACTTGGACATCATTGCGCTGATGTTTGCCTTGATCATCTGCCTCTTGTGCATCACCGAGCAGTTCAACATATCCGCCTCCTCCACGGGGCTCTTGCTCAATTACGTCATCCAGATTGTCGGCCTCTTGTCCTTGACCATCCGCGCCATGACCCAGGTGGAAACCGAGATGAACTCGGTGGAAAGATTGCACTCCTATGCGTTCCATTTGCCCCAGGAGGCGCCTTACGAGAAGCCTGACGCCAAGCCCGTTCCCGAATGGCCCATGGCAGGATACATCCAGTTCAACGAGGTTTCCATGCGCTACAGGCCCCAGTTGCCCTTGGTGTTGAAAGACATGACCTTCGGCGTGTACCCCGGTGAGAAGGTTGGCATCTGCGGCCGCACCGGCGCAGGAAAGTCGTCCATCATGTCCGCGCTCTACCGTTTGTCCGAGTTGGATGCCGGGCTGGTGACGATTGACGGTGTGGACATCAGCCAGATTGGCCTCCGCGACTTGCGGTCCAAGTTGCTGATCATTCCCCAGGATCCCGTTCTTTTCCAAGGAACGGTGCGTCGCAACTTGGACCCCTTCCAGCAGTATGACGATGCCGTGTTGTGGGACTCCTTGCGGAGGTCCGGGCTCATTGCGGGCGAGGTGTTGGCGCAGATCAAGCTTACAGCTCTGGACGGCAAAAACGGCGAATCGTTCCACAAATTCCACTTGGACCAGTTGGTGGAGGACGATGGTGCCAACTTTTCCTTGGGAGAAAAGCAGCTTATTGCCTTGGCTCGGTCGTTGGTGCGTGATCTGAAGATTTTGATTTTGGACGAGGCCACCTCTTCCGTGGACTACGAGACCGACGCAAAGATCCAAGAAACCATCAGCCGCGAGTTTTCCCACTGCACCATCTTGTGCATTGCCCACCGCTTGAACACCATTTTGAACTATGACCGGATCATGGTGATGGACCAAGGAAGAGTGGTGGAGAAGGGAACTCCTTGGGGCTTGTTCCAGCAGAATGGTGCCTTCAGACTGATGTGCCAGAAGGCGCACATCACGGCGGCAGACTTCAAGGAGGGCCAATAGATATTTTAATTCATGACATGACGCATTACTGTTACATTTTAGTAGAGCTCCTGGTGATCGCCGGTGATCTCGGGTGATTTCCGGTGATCTCCGGTGATCTCGGGTGATCTCCGGTGATCTCCGGTGGGCTGCAGCAATGGCTGTGGACTGTCCTTTATTAACCTACTAGATGTTATGTGCAATGTAAAAGAGAAGGTAGGCGTTGGTGGCCTGGACCTCCTCATGCGAAATGAGCGAGATTACGCTGTCGTCGAACTTGAACCACTGGCCGGTGCTGTTCTTCACTAGCGCAATGTAGTGCCCCGTGTTGACCAGCCCCACGTGGTTGACAATGGCAAACAACTCGTACACCTTGTTGGTGTCGATGGCGTCGGTCCCGTAGTCGGACGCGTACTTTGTCAAGTTGAGAAAAAGCGGCACGTCCACCTTGGTGTCGAGCTTAGAGGCCGTGTCGTTGGCAAAGTTGTGCTTGAAGCGCTTAAGCTGTATGCTTAGCACCGGGGGGATCTTCTTGATGCGGAGCGACCGGTGCGCCTTTGACTCTTTGCGGCACGACTGGCACTTGTACTTGACATCCAACGCCTCGTTGTGGGTGAACTGGTCAAGGCAGTCGTACAACGACGGGTTGGCATTCAAGTGGTTGATTTCTAGCGAGAGGTCAATAAGGGGATCCACGGTGCGAGTCACCACGCCGCACGAGCCGCATGCCACTGAGCTCTCGAGCTGGCCGGAGAAGGCCGAGTGCATCACGCACTTGCACAGCGCCGGCAGCGAGTCGGACGAGACCAGGCCCAGCACGCGCTCGTGGTCGGCGTGGAGCTCGCTCAACAAAAACTGCCAGAACTCGTGGGCGTCCTGCTCCTGGAACCCGGCGAGCAGCTGGTTTTTGTACCACGCGGTCATGAGGAGGTTTGTGATACCGAAGCCCTCGTGGTTCGGGGAGGTGTAGAACTCCTTGAACATGGCGTCCAACAGGCAGGTGATGCAGGCCGAGTTCTCGTCGATGGTGGCGGCGTCGGAGTTGTAGCGGTGCAGCAGCGCGCAGTTGAAGAAGTGGGTGTCGTTGTTGAAGAAATGGTAGCACACGAGCGGGTTGTGGAGAAGGGTCTGGAGAATGCAGCTCATGAAGCACGTGGAGCCGAGGTTGACGATGCCCTTGATGCCCTGCACCGCGGCCGGCGGCGGCTTGGAGTAGCCGGCCACCTCGGCGGCGGAGGCCGCGGCTGCGCTTCCATTGGCCGCGGCCGCGCTTCCATTAGCCGCAGCCCCGCTTCCATTAGCCGCAGCCCCGCTTCCATTAGCCGCGGGGCTCTCGTCTGGCGCGGCGCCGGTGGCGTTGGCCCGGCCCACCGACGCCAACCGGATCGCGTACAAGTCGCGGTGGTTGATGTAGTCGCCGCACAGAAAGCAGTAGAGCAAGCCGGTGTGGGAGTCGATGGCAAACACGTGGCTGCTGGATTTGGCGTGGGCCCGGGCGTGGGTGTGGTAGCAGCCCACGTGCGGGCACTGGAGGCAGATGAGCACCTGGTGGTAGTTGGCCTGGGCGCACTCGGTGCACCGGAGCGTGGCGGCCTTGTACTCGACCAACTTGGCGGCAGGCACCTCCAGGCCGTCCTTTTTGAGCGTGTACACCACGTGCCGCAGAAGGAGCGGGTTGATGGCGATGGCGATGGCCACGGCCTGCCGGTACGTTGAGAGGAGCGTGTCGTGGGCCTTGGAGTCGAGCACCAGGGTGAGGTGCGAGCAGGGCGGGATGTGGCCGTAGTTGTCCGGCGGCGGCGTGCGCTGCTGCAAAGCCATGGCTGTTGTTTTTGGCGTGCGGTTCGGGGGCGGTTCTGGGGCCTTCTGGCGGCTCTGGGGCGGGATCACGCGGGACTCAGCTGTGGGGCGAAGGAAGGAGGGCCAATGGCGACACAAAAGCGCTTTTCGCAGGGGACAATTGGGGAGCGGGAAGGGACGCACAAGCGGGCACGTGCTGTCTTGGATCGGTTCTTGGATCGGTTCTTGGATCCAGGGTGCCGGGTATGAGGCGGTGGAACTGGAGTACAAAGTGCGCGGCAGTTGCGACTTGGTGCGGGCAGTGCGGTTCGAGCACTTCTGGTTCCAGTTGCAACTTGCAACCGATGCAGTCTCATAGGTCCAGTCTTGCAGTCTCATAGGTCAAGTCTTGCCGTCTCATAGGTCCAGTCTTGTAGTCTCATAGGTCCTTTCTATAGACCCAGTCTTTAACTAGACCTGTCTTAGCCTGTCTTAGCCTGTCTTAGCAAGCCTTAGCCTGTCTTATGGCCTTATAGCCCCACATCACGGTCCCAAGCGGTCCCAAGCGCCTGAGGTAAATCGCTGCGCCCTTCTGTCGCGCTGTCCGGGCATTCTACTGCTTCTAAAGGTACCCCAATGCATATGTATTCTAAACACGGGAGGTTCAGTCGTAAAAGTCGTCGTCGTCGTCGTCGTCGCGTCCTCTCAATGATTTCTTGACAAATCGCGTCCGGCGCACTTCCTCCAAGTCCTCGTCCTGCTGGTTCATCTCAAGCCTCTCGTCCGAGTGCTTCACCGCCTCAATGTCCACCAAAACCTTCTCCAAGTCCGCCACCTTGCAATCGCTGCCGCCCAACTGCGTGAGGGTCACAAAATTCTTCAAAATGTTCTTCTTGTGGTACACAAGAAGCGTCGGGCAGTTGGCCTCGGGGTAGTTCTCCACGCACCGGTTCGCCGGGATTTCCGTCACCTTGAGCTCGGGAAATTTCGCCGCCAACGTCACCAAAAGCAGCCCGAGAAGCCTGCTGTGAACCGACAGCTGAAGCGACATGTGCACCAAAACATACGTCTCGTCCGACGCCTTGGTCACCTCCTCTTCGTATTCGGGCTTGGTGATGTGCAAAACCGTACCGTACTTCTGCTTCTCCCCCAATTTTTGAAGCTCCTGAAACCGCTTCATCTTGTACTCGTTCAAAAAGTCCTCGTCCTCCTCGTCCTCCAACTCATCGAGCTCGCCCATGGTTTTGTTCTCAAGCCGGTTTTCGTGTGCTCTTTTCACCGCCTCTTCCATCGCCTCTTCGAGCTCCTGCGTTGGAGACTTGGGTCTTTGCGGAATGATTCCATGTGCACGAAGAATATCGTTCCACTCCGTATCTTCATCCGGGTTGACTTCCACCGGCACTTGGATATCTTGAAGACTCATTGTATGATTAGCTTCAACTTCATATAGCGCGCACTAACCTTGTCGCGCTGCCCAATTTTCCACCAAAGCATACACCATGGAACCAATGGAACAATGGAACAATGGAACCAATGGAACAATGGAACCAATGGAACCAATGTAACCACCAATGTAACGGTGGAACCACCGATGAGGTGGCTCATGCAAAGCAGATGGGCACGTGCCTGCCGACTATACTACGTCTAAATGTCCAGAGACGTGTGGTGTCCGGATTTGGTGGTGCACACTCAGGTTAGATACCATGGCGACCCGTCTGACCCTGTTTCTGGAAAATTCTGGGCCGCAAGAAATTACGGGCGAATCTTCACGCCCATGACGTCAGCTTTACCCTGCTGTGACTAGGTTTGGCAGTTCGAACGGCGCACCTGTACATCTCAACTATATTACCCACTCGCCACCAAGCACCCACTTGTACAGTCCTAATTAACCTGCCGTAATATGAAGACCCCAATATGGGCGACATTTCACCTGGCACATGCGTGATAGCTTATCTGGCTCCAGTATTTGCCCCTATCATTTATTACAGCGCCACCGAATTTGTCCATCGTCCACCCATGGGACAACACCCGTGCACCACTGCCTCAATAAAATAGTCCATGGTACGGCCGTATATAGCTTCTGCAAACCAGCATGGTCAAATTTTTCCTCAAAGCGAAAGCAGAGCTTTCCCAAGTCAGCGGCCTCGAGCCTGCAGATTCTCCAGAATCGCCATTCGAATACACTTTCACCATCCAATGTACCAACTGCAGAGAAGAACACGACAAGCCAGTGACCATCAACCGGTACGAATCGCATGACATCTCGGGCTCCAAAGGTGAAGCCAGCTTCGTGTATCGGTGCCGTGTATGCAAAAGTGAACACTCTGCGCAAATTGAAAGAACAAAGGAAACTGTCTCTACAAGCGGTGAATGGGCCAAGTTGTTGAGCATTGACGCCCGGGGTGTGGATTTTGTATCTTTTATTCCTGAAGGCAGGTTTCGGTGCGTGGGAGCTGAGTCCAATCTGAAGTTTGACGAGGTGGACTTGGAAGACCTCGAGTGGTACGACTACGATGACAGCAAAGGCGAGGAGGTGAGTATCACTGAGGTGGCATTCGAAATTGCAAGATCATAGACATGGGGTGAATAGGATGGATTCGATGTGAGTTTCTAGTGCAAAATCGTAGTTCTGTGCGTCATAGGCAACGGCGTCGCCATCTAAGTTAAAACTGGTCTGTGCAAGAGACTGGAAAATCGTCAAACCTCAGACATCATGGGTTCAGGCGTAATGGGTTCAGACATCATGGGTTGAAGAACATATTGGGAGCCTATTTTTCGCTTCCTAAGATTGGTTCATCTGAGCAACTTATGCTTCTACTACGGCAGATGGCCAATATTGTTGACGGGTTTGCACGATTTTCCAAATGTAGCCGCGGGTGTAAACAAGTGGGTAAAATTCCTAAAGAGCAGGACAGCTCTTGGCGACTCTGGTCGGCAATGTAAAACTGGGGACATTTTATTCATATATACAGCTGTCTAGAAGTTATGAGGACGATTATTTGGTGGCGTTGACCAAGTAGGTGATCAAGTCGTTTCTGTCCTTAGGCTTCTTCAAACCACCGAAGGCCATCTTGGTACCTGGGATGTACTTCTTTGGGTTCTCCAAGTAGTCGGACATGGTTTGCTCGGTCCACTCAACACCCTTCTTCTTGTTGGCGTCAGTGTAAGAGTAACCAGCGGCAAGACCGGACTTTCTGCCGAAAACACCGTGCAAGTTAGGACCAACCTTGTGTGGTCCGCCCTCCTCGACGGTGTGACATTGCAAACATCTGGTCTTGAAGAGGTTAGCACCCTTCTTCTCGGAACCTTTTTCGAACTTGGCTGGCATTTTTGAATAAACTGGAGGAGAAAATTTCTGGCGAGCAAAAAACCCCTACCCTTATAGCCTTTATATCGCTGGCGTGCCATTTGTCCTTTACATAAGCCAATTGCTGCGTGGATGATATTCAAGTGCGACGTTATTGGTGGAAACAGAAATCAGCACATCACGTGAGTTTTGCTCGAGCCGGGCATGGTGGGTGGGTGCGGCGGGAAACGGGCAAACACATCGCTGCACGTGACCCTCCCGTATGTGGACGGGCGCGGTGGGGGTGGCTCTGGCGCCAGAAATGCCGGAGGGTTGGCGGCGGCCGTCCCCGATATGTCCGAGGCCCGCGCCGCGCAGATGAGAGTCGTGTGTAAATGCTAGGAGTCATCTTGCCGGACTGCATCCAGCAGCGCGTCCTAAATCCGGCCGAAGGTTCCGTGCGCACCCGTACGGGTACAAGTTGCGGCATGCACAAGCGATACTTTCGCGGGGTCAAATTGTAGAGTTAAATGCTGTTTCCGAACGGAAGAGATTACGCCCCCCGACTAGGCGAGCGGGAAAATGAGCGGTGCAGGCCGGAAGGCGAGCGAGAGAATGAGCTCGAACGGGAGTAGGACCGGGACCGGGAGTGGGACCGGGAGTGGGACCGGGAACGAGAGTAGGACCGGGAACTAGAGTAGGACCGGGACCGGGAGTAGGAGCGGGAATCAGAGGAGCGGGAATCAGAGGAGCGGGAGCGTTTCCGCCCGCGGTCCTCGGGCAACAGCGCCAAAACGCGGCGCATCTCCTCCGTAAGCACACCCAAGCCAATGGCGGTGAAGTAGTTGATGGCGAACATGATGTGGTCTGCATCGCGGCGGGTGACGCCTGCCACGGGAAAGAGGCCGTGGAGGTGGGGCTGGACGTCGGGGTCGGCCACAAGCGCCTTGAGGCCGGCGATGCCCAACTCCTCCACCAACTCCTGGAACAAGAACTTGATGAACACGCGGCTGGCGCTGTTGGTTTCGGATTCGGTCAACACGACGGCGCCGAGCGTGTCGGGGGCCAACACATCGGCCGCGACCAAGTGGCCAAAGAAGCGGCCCATGTTGCGGAGCTCGGCGCCCTCGTGCTGGTAGAGGCCGTCGTAGGAGCGGCGGAACTGGGCCACGAACGCCGCGTGCCATCTGCGCGAGGAGGCGCACAACTTTTCCCCTAGCACGCCAAAGTACTTGGAGTATGTCTTCTCCTGGGCACAGCACTTGACCAACATGTCGCATACCACGCTGTCGGACAACAGGAGCGTGCGCTGGAGCCGGAGAAGCTTGTGCACGCCCTCGTCCGCCGACATGGACGACATCACCGTGAGGTAGATGCTCTTTTGGTGCAGGAGGAGCTCGCTGTCGGTCATGTCCACCACTGCGTCCTGGGCCGCGGGAACGTGGGCGTCTTTGTCGGCGGGGCCCTGGGCCGCGTCGGGAACGGGGCTGTCTTCGCCCAGGGCCGGGGGAACGTGGGCCTCAGGCACGGGGGCCGCCTCTGGGTCTGGGTCACGCTCGGGGTCAAACCAGTCGAGGTGCGGCCGCACTGGCTGGGCGTCGGCCAAGTCCACGCAGTGCGGCGCGCGCTCGGCCGGGCGCGGCGGCACGGGCGGCGCGGCGTGGCGGTCGCGGCGCGCGCGCAAGTACTCGGCGATGCGGCGCGCGGCCGCGGCCAGGGTGCGGCCCTCGTGGAGCACGTCGCGGAGGCGCGCGGTGACCATGGCGGCGGCGGCGGCGGCGTGGGTGTCGAGCCAGGCACCCGCGCGCTGCATGAGCGCGATGGCCACGCGCACGTCGTCGTCGGTGGGGGTGTCGAGAAGGATTTGGAACATCTGGAGGAGAATCATGTCGTCGAGCACCGTGGCGCAGACGAGCTCCGCGAGGAGGGCGGCCGCGGCGTCCACGCCGGCGCGGTCGTTGCGGATGTAGGCGCGCTTGAAGAGCGCGGCAGCGCGGGCGCACACGAGCGCGGCGGCGCGGGGGCGGCGGCGGTCAATGGCAGCCACGACGGCTGCCAAGCGCGCGGCGTCGCGCGGGTGGCGCATGGCGCGCGCGAGGATGCTGCGGGCCACGAGGCCGCGCGCGCCGCGGAGAAGGGCGGCGGTGTTGCCGGCGGCGGCGGCGGCGTCGATTTCGGCGCGGTGCGCGGCCCACGCGGCGGCGCTTAGGGGCGTGGCTTCCGCGGGTGCGCCTGGCAGTTCCGCTGGCCGTTCCCCGGGACTTTGTCCCCTGGGATATTGTCCCTCGGGAATTTTTCCCCCGGGAATTTTTCCCCCGGAAATTTCTCCCCCAGTTCCCCCTGAACATTCTCCCCCAGGTTCCCCTGGATCTCCCCCAGGTTCTCCCCCAGGTTCCCCAAATTGTCGCGACTCCCCTGGGCCCCCGTGGCCCGTTCGTATCTGCGAGAGCATTTTCTTCGCAGACGCAGCAATGTCGTGCCCTGCGCCGGAGCGGCTCGGGTGCATTCTTTGGGCATGCGGATCCATTGCTTGGGGGTGTGGGTCCATGAGAAAGAAGAGGTGATGTTGGAATGCACAGAGCGCATCGCACACTTCGCGCGGCTTTGCCGCGATGTCCCGTTTCCAGTCTGTCCAGTCCCCTATCCTAGTGCCCTTCCCTAGTGTCCTTCCCTAGTGTCCTTCCCTAGTGTCCTTCCCTAGTATTCTACTATCCTTCCCTAGTGTCCTAGTGTCCTAGTGTCCTCCCTTTTCAGTCCGTCCAGTGTCCATGCTCGCATCGCGCCGGCTTCTTGCCGCCTCGCACGTCAAAGCCAAACTCGAGCGGTTCGTCGAAACCGGCCAAGTGCACCGGTGGTCCGAGCACCAGCACGCGCGGCGCACCGCGGCCGCCACCGACAAGAGCCGCGCCGCCGCGGCCCGCGCCCGGCCGTCGCCGCAAAAAACCCTCTTGCTTCTCCGGGCCAAGTTCGACGCCGTGCCGTTGCAGACCGCAGACGGCGTGCTCGACCTCCAGCGGCTCTCGCCCGCAGACCTCCGCGTGGACTCGCCCAAAAGCGCCGCGGTGTTCCGCGCCGTGATGGAGCCGCGGCCCGGCGCCCGCGCCGCGCGCCCGCCCGCGCGCCTCGTGCTCGCGCTCCTCGGCACGTCGCCCGACCAGATCAAGGACCCGTTCGTGGTCACGCGCGACGTGAAGAAACTCCTCGCCCGCGACGGCGACGCGGTCCGCGCCATGCACTTGTGCCGGCTCGCCGGGCCCGCGGCCACCGCGGCGCTCAACGCTGTCATTGAGTGGTGCCTCGAGCGCAAGCTCGTGGACGACGCCCACCGCTGCCTCGCCAACGCCGCGCGCTGGCGCATCCCCACGTCGCCCCACACGTACGTGCACTATTTCGGCGGCCTCGCGCGCTGCCACGAGTGGGGCGCGGTGCCGGACGCCCTCGTGGCGCGCGCGGTGCGCACGCTCGACCGCATGGACGCGGTGCCGCACGAGGTGTTCAACGCGGCGCTCGCGCTCGTGGCCAAGAACTTCTCGCGCCTGCAGCACGCCATGGCCGAGTTGCTCGCGCTGGCCGAGGACCGCGCCGTCGCGCCGTCCGCCCACACCTACACCACCTATCTCAACGGCGCGCGCCACTTCCACCACGCGCGCGCGCGCGCCATCCGCGCCGACACCACGTTGGCCGCGCCCGCGCGCACCGCCCAGCTTTTCGCGGCCCACGCGCGCCTCGTGCACACCGCCAACATGGTGTTGGCGCGCGTGCTCGCGGGCGCCACGCCGCCGGTGCCGCCCACGCGCGCCGAGGCCGCCGCGGACCCGGCGGTGTTGGAGGCGTACCGCCACAAGTGCCGCCGCGTGCTCGTGGACGTGGACCCGGTGTTTGCCGCCACGTTTTTGCAGTGCTTCGTCAACAGCCACGCCGGCACCGGCATGTCCCCCAGCCACGGGTCCCACTACCGCTACTTGCAGCAGGCGCTCGCGTACCTCGAGGCGTGGAGCCCGGACGTGGCGCACATGTTGCACGCCGCGGGCGCGCGCGCGCCCTTCGACCCGGGCGCCGCGGTGCGCGCCCGCACCGACGCGCGCATGGCGGCCGCGCCCGACGCCGCGCCGCACCTGCCGCACCAACTCGCGCCGGTGGTGCGCGCCACCGTCAACCCGACGGTGGTGTTCCCGCCGCCGGCCTTCTCGTCCAACAAGACCCGCGCCACGTTCTCCGGCAAGACCAAGCCGTTGGTGGACTTTGGCCGCCCCACGTTCGCCGACATCCACAAGGTGGCGTTGCACCGCAGCCACCAGTCGTCGCGCGGCCGCTTTGGCCGCAAGCTCGCGCAGCCCATGGACCTCGCGCGCCGCGCGCCCGTCAACCGCTTCTTGCTCCTGCTCGCGCTCGACGCCTTGGTCAAGTTGGGCCGCCACGCCGAGTTCTACCGCGCCATGTGGTACGCGCTCGACCGCTGGGGCGGCTTGGCCGTGCCGCCCGTGCCGCCCACGGCGCCGCCCACGGCCCCGTTGGCGTGCTGCGCCATCCCGCCCGAGGCGTACCCGCACGCGTTCGACCCGCCGTACCCGGTCGACCCCAAGCCGCACGATAACGACGTGGTGGACGTGATGCTCGTGGAGAACTTCATCCACAAGATGGAGGAGAACTTTGCCCACTCCGCGGTGCCGGCGCGGTTCGCGGCCGAGCTCGTGGCGGCGGTGGTGGGCCGCACCAACCGCGCGCGCACGTTGGCGCCGCGCGACAAGACCTTCGACGCGGTGTTTGCGGTGCTCAACCGCGACCTCCACCTCTACAACGACAAGAACTGGCACCAGGGCACCGTGGGCGCGCGGCGCCGCGCCGTGCCCAACAACACGCCCAAGCGCTCCGTGACCGCGGCCCAGCTCCACGACATCCTCGACCCGCTCTTGGTGCTCATGCGGTGCATCATGGTGCACGAGGCGCGGGCGTACGCGCACGTGGCCCACCGCAAGGCGCTCATGCTGAACCGGTTTGTGGAGTCGTACCGCTCGCTCGTGGACAAGCTCTACCACACCACGTGGACCGACGCGCCGGCCACGTCCGCGGCGGCGGTGGCGGTGCACCGGAAGATCGTGGCGGGCGGCGTGTTGTTCTACCGGCCGCAGGGCCTCGTGGACCCGCGCGAGAAGGTGGCGTACGCCGACAACGTGCGCCAGTCGATGGAGTTTGTGTACAAGGCGTTGAAGGCGTCCAGTGCGCTCGCGCCGGCGGAGAAGCGCTTGATGCACGCGCTCAAGGCGATCTTCACTGTGGACGAGCTGGCGCCGGACGCGGTGGAGAAGTTGAAGCGGTTGCAGCGCAAGGTGTACGACCTCTGCAGCGCCATGTAAATAGTATATATAGCGGTGGCACCAGCCACCTATTGCATCTTGTTTGTAACATTTCTATACCTCACCTCACCTCACCTCCAGTGTACACCCCAGCGCGACCATGGCTCTTCTTCTCATCCAGGCCCCCCTGGAACGCAACTACTCCCACTTCTTCGACAAGTGCTTCAGCCAGATCCCCTCCACTTGTTCCGGCGCCCACATTCTTGTCCGGTCTGCTCCGTCCCGCACCTGCGACTTTCCCCTCGTGGTGCTGTCGCTCTACCAAAACGCCCGAGCCAGCGCCTTGTCACATGGGTTCGCCCCCACGTTCGCCTTGGAGGTGTTGTTCCGACCCTCGGGTGACGCCTACGCGCTCTCCTTCTGCCCGGCGTCCGAGTTTTCGGCGTCCGACTTTTCGCCCGACTTCCCGCCCGACTTTTCGCCGCACGGGCTTGTGGCGGTAGACCTGGATGTTCCGCCAATCTCCGTCCCCACTGCCGCAGAGCGCCACTGCAACGTGGTGGCGGTGGGCGGCACCTTCGACCACGTCCATGACGGCCACAAGATTTTGCTCCAGACCGCCGTCTTTCACGCCCGCGCACACGTCATTGTGGGCGTCACGGGCCCCAGCTTGCTTCGCAAAAAGAAGTTTGCCGAGGTGTTGCAGCCGTTGGAAACGAGAATCGACCTGGTGGTGCAGATTCTCCAACGCCATTTGGGCCCCGGCGTGCTGTTCTCGGTCTACGAGATCAACGATGTGTGCGGCCCTGCGGGCTATGTGGCCGACATCGACGCCTTGGTCATCAGCGACGAAACCTCCGCCGGCGCCAAGTTCGTCAATGACTACAGGCGC
Organism: Clavispora santaluciae; assembly: GCA_022577645.1. Taxonomy (NCBI): domain Eukaryota; kingdom Fungi; phylum Ascomycota; class Pichiomycetes; order Serinales; family Metschnikowiaceae; genus Clavispora; species Clavispora santaluciae. Next base: position 337,392 of record JAJNMX010000009.1, read on the forward strand.
TCCCAGAACTTCCGCCAGTTGCAGGTGATTCTGGTGGCGGTGGTTGGCGCAGATGGCTCCGGGTCCGCCGAAAACAACTGGAAGGGGAAGCTCAGCTCCACCGACTTCAGGGAATTGGAGTGGAAGAGGATGCATGCGTCCGCCGCCCCCGAGTGCTCAGGGTCACCCACGGCTGGCCCCTCGTCGCCGCTACAATAATGACCTGAAGGCTTGATTGTATCATCTACTGATAATGCCAATATACTCTACACATCTCACCGGATGGAGATGCCTCGCTCGTAGGGGTTAGTGCGGCGGGGGTTGCGGTCAGGGTGATCAAGCGCAAGCGACACATGCGAATCGAACTTCAGAATCTCCTGGAGCAAATTCAAGTCGCCCTTTTCGGTATCAAGATACCGCCCCTTGTCGTTGATATCAGCAAGTGCAATCTTTATCTTCTCGAATGCCTGGATTCCAAGTCCTAGCTTTTTGCGCAACCTCGCTTTGGTGTCCTCAAATGACTCCTCCGGATAAACAGCGAATACAAACGGCTTGCTGTGCACATACGACGTTGACTTGTGGAAATGGAACACAGGCACAATGTTCAACAGCTTCAAATAGCGTTGTGCCAACTTGAATTCCAGCCTCAACGTCTCGTCTTCAATATCAGACGCTGACGTATAAGTATCGTCAAACCTCTTGAACATATCGTGGCCGGTCAACACCTCCACTTCAGCAGGGAAGTACCCACAATAGTACTCATACTCATTGTTCAAATCTTGAATGGACCGGTCAAATTTCACGAGGTCCGCATATTTCGACTCTTGTCCCGCCCAAACTAACAAATTGCTCCAATGCTCCTTGGGTACATCCATCTTGTCGATCACCTTCTTGATAAGATCTGCAACTGTACTGGTCTTGGGAACAAGCAAATCAAGAAGATGGAATTGGAGAATCGTACTCATCCAGTAGATCTTTACTGACTTCATGTTCTCGTACTCCTTCAATGTAATATTAAGCACCTCGTACTCGAACTGAATGGTAGATGAAACCGCCACCTGCTTGGTGAATATCTGAGATAAAACCAAGTTTGATGACAATGGAAGCCTTGCACCATTGTTGTTGATCACAAAAAGCCGCAACCGATTGGGGTCAACGTTACTGCCAAGCTTCTTTGAGATTTCATCAGCCAACTCTTGGTACGTGTAGGATGTGGAAACCCACATGTCAAAGGATCTACTAATTTCTTTCGCCAACTGGATTTCGTGAGCTTCCGCAGATTCTCCATTTGTTGACTCTGTGTCGGGAGTTTGTTCATCGGCAACAAAGTTACTGTCTTCTTCATCATCTCCTGCTTTGCATGGCTTCACCAGGATATGGAACCTGGTGAGTAAAAACTCATAGTAATCTTTCACGTTACCAATCTTCTTATCCAATGCTGCAGATTCAACATTTGCAATTTGAACTGTCAAGATATCGCCATTATTCAATTCGTTCTTTTCCAAGGTTACGCTCCCATCAATAGGTTCGATGCGCACCAGCGAAACTTCTTCGAAGAACTCAAGAGGCGTCAGAGCATCGAATCCGAGAACCGCATTGATCGGCTGAGCTAAGTTTGATACAATAGTATCTTTTGAAACGCTGGCATAAGTGAGTCCCCTAACTTCATCTGAGACAGGATCAAAGTACTTGATGAAGATCATGATATGGTCCTCGTCGAACTGGTGGGTCAAAGATGTTTTACTTTCCTCGATTCTTTTTGCACAATCGTCAAAATTGAATGATTCTGGAGCAATCAATTGTTCAGGAACACTGACATGAGTTAACTCTTTACTCACCTCTTGGACAAAGAATACCAACTCATCGTATTTGCGTTTAAAGCACTTGGTGTAAACTTCACTTATGGTGGCATCATTCATATCATGTGGTACAGGATAGTCTGGTCTGTTGGTTCTGTTGTTGCGGTGCTTCATGGTCACCAATCTGAACGGGTATTTTGAGATATCCCCATCATCAGCGTCATCATGGTCATCTGAAGTGATATTCTCGGCATTATGGCCAGAAACATCATCACTAGGTAAATATCCAAGCTTTTTGGCGACTAACTTGTACAATGACGAGAATTTTGCTTCCTTCTTCACAGAAAGCGTTTGAGGATATGCACGAGAATCAAAAATAGATGGATCAAAGAACTTGGGCTTGGCTGGATCTGGATAGGTATCAAAGCCATTGTAGTAAGCAAAGTTTTCAACAGTAGCGAGTTTTACATTCATGTAAAACATTGCCTCTCTCTTCTTACGCTCCCAATTGGCAAGTTCCTCTTTCTCGCGTATGATCTGCTCCGAAACGTGCTTAGGGATTGGTGCAAGCTCAGTGGGCAACACATTGCTCAATTCCGATTCGCGGTAGTAAACCAACATGTAGGCCGAAGTAGCACGACGTATCATGAACTCATTGCGCTCCAAACGGGAAAGCAGTCTTACTTGTGCCGGAGTCAACTCAGATGCACCAAAATTTTCCTGAAATACTTGGGTTGGAGTCACTTTCCAGACCTTGTCGTCGTCAAAACGAAGCCAAGTGTCGCTTGTAGCTTCTGGTTTGATCAAGGCATAGTAATGACCATTCGAGATGCTTCCTTGGTGCACAAGCACACCGTGGAGTTTGTAATTCCAGTTTTCGTTGCGAACGGACTCGGGCAAGTCGGCGTCCAAGTATGGAGAGAGATCAATCTTGTCTGGAAAGGCATACAAGTCATCAATTTTGACGAGGTCGTCAACCATAAAGTCGTACTCAAATCTCTTCAATTGCAAATGCAACACTGGAGGAAAAGACTCGAATACCACACCTTTTTTGGCATCTTGGTAACCGTACTGCTCGCCTGCTTGGTATTTGTTCTCGCCTTCTAGCATCTCGATTTCAATATAATTCTCAAATGACTGCTGCAAGTTGCTGAAACCTTTGACATTGAGCTGGATGTCCCAGAAGTCCTCCACTCGAGAAGACTCGTAGGGCACATCCACACACTTGATGTAAGACTTCATCTTACCGACAAACACGTCATTCAACCTTTTTTCGATGCTTGTACCCTTCATAGCAGACTCCAACCGATCCATGAGCACACGGTTGAGCTCTTGGACGTCATGCTGGGTGAAGGCATCGTTCGAGTCCCATCCAAAGGACTTGGTCAACTCTAACGTGGCGACGGGCTCGTCGGACAGCTGTAATAGGTAAAAAATGCGCTGCAATGCAAGTGCGACAGCCTTGCTGCCTCCATCCTCGTCCGTGGGGATCTGGCAAACCAAATCGCGGAACACACGCGTGGTATAGTATGACTGTAGCAAGGAGTTGAGATAGCAGGTGGCACCCTGGTTGTTCAACCCCACGTAGCCAGTATTCCTCTTGGAGTCGTAGTCTAAAAAGTTGTGCCATAACACCCCGGTGGAGCTGTCGTCAATCACCCGCACGTAGCCGGTAATGTTTAACTTATTGTTCTCCAAAATGGCGTGCTTCTGGGCACATTTGGCCGGGTTTGCAAGATCACGCGACGATATGAACGACGAGAAGCCCCAGTCAGTCTCGTTCGGGGTGAACCGGTGGCTGGAGCTGCTGGGGTAATGCGATTCCGGGTGCGCCGGGTTCCAGATATCTAACGCAAACTGGGCGCAAACATACCACGTGGGCCCGTTAAGTGCGTCATTTCCCTCAGCAGCCGAGCCTTCTGTTACTGTCGGGGTATTTTGCGGCTGCAGAAGTGGGTGAGGCTCCATATAGAGCGACAAGCTGTCGCCGTTTCCCTTTGGGAACAAGAGCATATTCCACTCGAATCCGCCGCATAGGAACCGTCCAGACCTCACCTTCTCTTCGCGCCGGACCGCGTTCCAGTCGGTGATCGTCCACGTGAAATGGGCCTCGTCTTTGACGGGATAGTCCACAACAGGCTTCATTAGGCGCTTTGCAAGGTTGTCGTGGTCTATGGCGGAGGGATACACACTTGCAGAGGTGGCGGGAGCCGGCGCTGTGATTTCCTGCTCCAATTCCATCTCGTTATCGGATTCTTCATCGCTCTCGGCGCTGCTAGCATCAAGCACAATGGTGTCCACGGGTTTTTCGTCCACCACTTCGCAATCGCTGTCAATTTCTATGATTTTGTCGTCGCTTCCAATCATGGCGGATTTGGGAAGGTTCTGTGTGAGATTTTGTTGGTAGGGGACGGTATTCGGTGTACCTGGGCGGTTAAGGTGGTGGTTTGCTGGATTTGTCCCTTGGGTTGCGCGTGGGCAGCTGTGGAGGATTGTGTGGAGGAATTAATATGTAGGATGCCCGGATGCGTTCAATTCGGGGGTCAGCTGGGCGCACAGCAGGTGTGTGATTTTAATCGGAATTGTGTGTGGTCCGAGGTGATGTTGAAGCGTGGTAGGGGATAATCCAGTTACATGATCTGGGCTGGTCACGTGTGCACCCTGCAGGAATGACGGGTCATTGGCATGGATCGTGGATCTGGTGCCAAGGCGGTGGTGGGGCGGGTGCCCTTTCGTGCTTACGCAAAAATAAGAAAGGAGTTTACGCTAGTGTGTACTGTTTTTATTGCTTGGTGCTAGTATAGTGGCCAAGACACAAATGCGTGGGTGCGAAATTTTGCACAGCGGTTGAGGGTTTAGTGCTGTTGAGGGTTTAGTGTGGGGTGAGAAGCGCTGAAACCAGCAGAGATATATTGTTTTGATTCAAGTGAATTTTTAGAGAAGTTTCTGTTTTCTACTCTGCGTGGTTGCTTGGTTGATTGCCGCAACAGATGGACGCTTTTGGCCGACGCAAGCATCTGCTGCCATGGCAAAGTCTAGTGATGGATCTTTAATAGTCTTGTCTTGTCTTGTCTTCTAATGATTTAAGCGTTGTGGAGATCTCAAAGATCAAAAGATTTCACCTTTGGAATGGATCCAACGGCGAGAATGGAATTCTGCTTTTCCATTTTGGTTTCGCTCATCATACATGGCAGATGCACTTGTGACTAGCACTGGCAACAGATGAGGGTCCCTTCAGATCTACTACGTCCACTGGTCTGGACCACTGATGTCTGGACTATTGCATGCCTAAGGTTTCTCCGGTACCGATAGACTCGGGACCTCGTCACTTTTCCTCACGAACTAACTTCGACTCTCAAAATAACTCAAGACCCGCGGTGTGCTCGAGTCTACCTGCATTGCAAACGACTTGCGTCGGGCACTACTGAAACACATCAGATCTCACTGGCGTAGCGCACTGCAGAAAATTCCGTTACTGCAGCGGCTGGATCTTGCAAATCTAGGGACGAGCCAAAACCGAACACCTCACCTCCAGACACCTCACCTCCAGACACCTCACCTCCAGACACCCCAGACTCCCCAGACTCCCCAGACTCCCCAGACACCCAGACACCCAGACACCCAGACACCCAGACACCCAGACACCCAGACACCCAGACACCCAGACACCCCAGACATCCTCCTATAGCCCAACCGGGCTGCCCGACATTGGCACTATGCATCTCGCCCTATCGATGAAGCAGTGTCCGCCGGTATGGCCCAAGGCGCCGCATGCACGCAATTAGCCGGTTTTGGCAGGGGCTGCTGCTTGTCTGCAGGATGTCAACGCTCGCTCGCCGCGCACCAATGCCGCCGGCCCACTCCACTGCGCCCCACCGCCGCACAGGCACGACACCGCACCCCAGGCCGCGCCCATCCCGCGCCCACACCGCGGGCCACAACACCGGCAACGGGATATCCGGGTGTTGTGCCGCCCGGTTTCCCCCGTCCGTGCCCTCGGGTTCACCCGCGTCAGTGCCCCCCCGGTCAGTGGCTAGGCCACCTTCCCCCTGGCGGGCCGGGCAAGCACCTTGGCCCACCACCGGTTTGCTTGGCCCACCACGGCGGTTTGCTTGGCCCATTGTCGTGCTCCGGCTACGGTCGGCGTGCCTGCCCTCGGATATGCCGCGTGCAGGCACGCGCCGCGGCCAGGCTCCTGTGGTGCAGGAGGCACCGCCTCGGTGTATAAAAAACATGCGCCGCCCACTTCCGGCGTCGCACCCCAAGGTTTCTTGCGTTCTACAGTCGTTCCTTTCCCTCCCTAGAAACAAACCTTGACATTCCTTATGTTGTTCAAATCGCTCGTTAAGGCTGCTCTCGTTGCCACTGCGTTGGCCCAGCCCGTCCAACACCAACACCACCAGCACGCCAAGAAGGATGTTGTCACTGAAACCGTGGTTGTGACCGAGGGCGCTGCCGCCGCCGTCGAGACCACCTCCTCCTCGGTTTCCACTGTGGCTGCTTCCACTGCTGCCGCTGCCGCTGCGGTCACCTCCAGCGCTTCCGCCGCTGCCGTGGCTTCCTCCAGCACTTCTTCCTCTGCTGCGTCCGCCTCCTCCTCCTCCTCCTCTTCCAGCTTTTCCGCCCCAGCCAAGGGTATCTCCTACTCGCCTTACAACGACGACGGCACCTGTAAGTCTGCCGCCGACGTGAAGTCCGACCTTGCTCAGCTCTCCGACTACCTGCTTATCAGAATCTACGGTGTGGACTGCTCGCAAGTTGAGAATGTGTTGGCTGGTATGGCTGACGGCCAAAAGCTTTTCGTTGGTATCTACTACATGGATGCCATCTCCGACGCTGTGTCCACCATTGCCTCTGCTGTCGAGCTGTACGGCTGGGACGTTATCGACACCGTCTCTGTTGGTAACGAGTTGGTGAATGACGGCGAGGCCACTGTGTCCCAAGTGAAGTCCTACGTTGCTGAGGCCAGAAGCGCCTTGACCTCCGCCGGCTACACTGGAAAGGTTGTTGCCGTTGACACTTTTGTTGCTGTCATTGACAACCCAGACTTGTGTGACATTTCCGACTATGTTGCTGTCAACTGTCACCCTTACTTTGATGGCGGTGTTACTGCCGAAAAAGCGGGCGCGTGGGTGTTGAGCCAGATTGAGAGAGTGTCTGCTGCTTGTTCCGGCAAGACCGTGTTCATTACCGAGACTGGCTGGCCTACCAAGGGTGACACCTACGGCGATGCTGTGCCTTCTGCTGCCAACCAAGCCATTGTTCTTGCCGGCATTTCCGAGTCTTGCGGTAACGATGTTACTTTCTTCACTGCCTACAACGACTTGTGGAAGTCTCCTGGCTCCTACGGCGTTGAGCAATACTGGGGTATCTACACCGACTAGAGGTGTTGTCATTTGACTTTCTTGTGTCGTTTTTTTAAATATATGTTTTTGTTGCTGTGCTGTGTGTGTGTGTATGTCTAGTGGCTGCGGCGGCGCCTTCTGTATTGGGAAGGCGCGCAATTTTTTTATTTATTTTTTTTCCACCGCTTTTGTGCGCTTTTGTTTGGCACCGCGACTGTTGACGCAAGGCTGCCCTCGGATCTCGTTTCTTGTGTGCAGGCGGAATTCCACCTGCAGTGTGTCGTTTTATCAGCGTCGGGCCCCGGTCGCAGCCTGGGCACGTGCGCGGCATTGACGTTCGTCTCTGTATTCCTATTTACTCGTCTAGCCCCAAAAACACCCGGCGCCGCTCGATGCTCTGCTCGCTCTGGAACTGCAACTCGTTCAACTGGCCCTTGCGCAAGTAAATGTCGTACTCCTCCACCCACATGCCGTTCTGCTTGCGCGGGAACAACAACTGGTCCAACGGCGTGTGGTGGTCCATGCCCCGGAAGATTTGCGCCAAGAGCTTGTGCACATAGCGCACGTCTGCGCCGGTAACCTTGAACACATGGCCGGTGAAGCGGCGCTGCAAGCCTATGCTCTCCAACTCCTGGAAAAGGCGGCCCAAGTCCTCGGGACCGGTGGCCTTCAACACCTTCTCCACGTTGCTCAACACCTCCTTGGGCTTTTGGTCGTAGAAGTTGGGGTTGAACAAGTCGTCCACCTCCACGTCCTCGTGCATGTACTCGATTTCCTTGACAAACACGTCCTGCGAGTCTGGCTCTGTCTTCAACTCCAAATCAAAGTCGTCGTGGTCCGACACCCCGCCGGTGCCGCCGAGGTTTGGGTGGATGGCGCTCTCGTCTGTCTCCGCGTGGATGCCCGCAAGCGCGCGCACGCCGGTGTTGACCATGTCGTCCTCGATGTTGACCCGGCCCGCCTCCGCGCCCACGTTGCGGAGCGCCTCGTGGATGTTGGAGTTCTTCACCTCGCTCATCTCCTCCTCCAAGGCAGACGCATCCCGTGCGGAAACCGCCATGTTGGCCACCGCCGCGGCGGCGTTGGCATCCATCTGCGAGTGCGCCAACGGCGGGAGGTGGTGGTGGTGGTGGTGGTGGTGCGGCGCGTGGCCGAGAAGGTGCCCGTTGGTGGCCACCGCCGCCACGGCCGCGGCCGCGGCCACCTCCGCGTCGTCTTGCACTTTCTTCATGCGGCGCACGTTGTTCTCGATCTTCTTCTTCTCCTTGGACGCGCGCGACGTCAAGTTCTTCATGGGCTGGGGCCCTTCCTTCGAGTCCTTCTCGCGCAAGTAGTAGTCGCGGTACTTCTGCAAGCCGTACACGCGGGCAAACTTACGGTAGCGGTCGCGCCAACTGGAGGAGGAGTGCTGCGGGTGCATGGTGGCGTACTCGTCAAAGAAGACAATCAGCACGCTGAACTTGTTTTCGTTCAACGGGTACTCCAGGTACGCCCCGTCCGGCGACTTGAGCTGGTCCGCGTCCTGGTTGCTCAACACGTGCTCGATCACGTCGCGGCACAAGTTGTAGTCGTCCTCGGCCGTGAACCGGTTCTTGATTGTCTTGGCCTGGTTGATGGAAATGGCAATCTGCCGCCCGTCGTGGTCGAGCACCAAGTTGTCGTACTCGTCCGTCTTCCACACGTAGTCCAACCGGTGCTCCAAGTGCGCCCGGAAACGGCTCCGCACCGAGTTGCCCGTGTGGCCCCGCAACAACTCGTGGTGCGACAACTCCTCAAAGAACTTGTGCGACGTTCTGAAGCGCGGCTTCAATCTCACCTGCTCCAAAATAAACTTGTCCGCCTCCGGCGTGAACTTGGTGGTGGTTTTGCTCATCTTCTTCTTCACCAACGCGTGCGCCACCGCGTCCGCCGCGTCCATGCTCTCGTCGTACTGGTTGATGCGCTTCTTCACCAACCCGGGCATGATGCGGTACTGGTCAATGAAACACATGCTTCCCTTCTTCAACGAGTCGTCAATGAACCGGAACGACACCGTGATGCGGTCCTCCCATGCATACGAGCTCAACTGCACCACCCGGCCGTTTTCCAATACGCGCCCATCGGTTTCCACCGCTCCGCCGGCGGCGTGAATCAACTTGATGTATTTATCTCGTTCCTGGTCCACCGGGTCAATGTAGAACACCATTGGCCGTCCGTCTTCCTCGGTGAAGATGGACAGAATCACGCCGGGTGGTGCCATCACTTGGTTGTGGTCAGACATGGTGTGTGGGTGTTTTGCTGCTTTGGAATGTTTGGGTGTTCAACAAATTCTAGGGGGTGTGGGTTTTCGGGTGTTAGGAGGTTTTTATTTGGGGGGAGGGTTGTTTTTTTTTTAATGCCATCAGGGGCCAATGCCGTGCTGCGCAGTGCGCATGGCGTGCGCGGATCTCAGCACGCGGCCGCGCGGCCTGGGTTCGATTCCGCCGCGCGCCGCCGTACTGGTCCTAGTGTAGTTAATGATGCAGCGATGATAGCTTACACCCTAGGCGTGTTGAGATAAAAGGACGGCAGATTACTGGTAATAATGGGTGTGCACTCGGAGATAGTATTCTATTTGATTACCAAAATAAGGTGCATGCGTCTAATAGATTACCGTTTGATTCAGCAGCACAGTTAATGGTAAATATATAAATGATTAAATATATCAGCTCCTTGATTAACATTATCAGCTCACCCTTAGTAGAATTGATTCACGGAGTGGATTCCCTCCTTTTTCTTCATCCCGGTTTCTCCCCGCACGCCAATACCCGTCGACCGGATAAATACACACGCAGCTAGCACAGAACAGACACCGGTTGCTCCTTGTAAAGAATCTTTCCCTGGGCCGTTTTTTCCCGCCACACAACCATGGCAGAAAGATCATCTCCCCGCGAGCATCCGCTATCTAGGCCCTTGGCCCATTTCTTCAAGTTCAACCCACGGCGGGCATCGTGGCCGTAGTACACGACGTATTGCTCTTCCACCGAGCCTTCCTTTTGCTTGGCATTCCATATCTTCGACCACGACACCGCATTCTTGGCATGTGGGTCATCGGTAGTTTCATTGAAGTGAGGTCCCAAGTACGACCGCATTTCTAGGCATGACGTGGGGTCTTGTTCATTGAGATCGGAAAGAGCGTACCATTCCAACCCCGCATGCACCGCGACTCCCTTTGCGTGCTTCTTGCCTCCGATGGTTCCCGAAGAATGCAAAGGAACCTTGCCCAATCGCTTAATCAACAGACACTTGTTGATGAATGCCACGTGTTCTGGTTCCAATTTCTTCGCCAAAAGGTACTCTGGATCGAAGTCAAACCCAGACGCAGACAAGTCTAAGTTTTTAAAAGGAACGGTGGAGTTCTCGGTCACAAAGTAGGGCGAGTCCAAGCCATGGAACCGCGCGTAATTGTTCAACACGTAGTACTCGTGGTTTCCCAAAACGCAGTCAGCATTGTACTTGTCGAGCAATTCAATCACCCCGATCGAGTCGGGGCCCTTGCTTATGAAATCTCCCAAAACGACAAGGTGGTCGCTGTCACTGTCATAATTAAGCCTGCGAAGCAACCGCTTAAGATTCCTCAACTCGCCGTGAACATCACCCACAAGAATCATTCGGCTCTTAGAAGTCCGGTGTTCTTTTTTCTCTTCACTCGCCTGGCCAGCTGAGCCCTGCTCCTCTCTCTCCTCATTTTCCTCGTCTATGTCGGTTGGTGCCAAGTCACCGAGATTCCAAGCCTTCACAGTTCCCAGGTCCACTGGTTTCAACACCACTCCAATCTCTTCGACAATGGGGATTCCTTGAAGGTTGTACAGCGCGGGGATAAACATGTTGGGTAGCAAAACACAGAAGATGTAGATAAAGAACACACTGGCTAGAATTCCTCCCGCAATAAGTAAACGCTTGGTGCGCTGAGAAAACTGCCAGTTCTCCTCATAAATGTACTCCTCTCCTTCATTTTCAACAACAGACAGGTACGAGGGCCCGTCATCAGCTTTAAGCGAGCTGCTCATTGTACGGATGTTGGGAAAAACTGTACTTGAATTGACTGTCTAGCAGAATTGTATGTACGTGTGCAGGAAATGCCGATAACGGTGGTCCTGATGATTGTTTCGGAGATACACGTGTGCCCCCAAATAGGCTCGGCATATAAACCACCTATGTTTCCCCAGAGGGCATGTGGAAGAGAGACGCACTACGAGGAATTGTGTACCAATAAGCGAAATTCAATTAATTCATAAATCACAAGTGGAGCCTCACCCTCCTCCAGCCCCTTCTGGCCGCTCCGTTTCCTTTTGAATTACCATTTCTCTCGAGAGAAGTTGACGCAAATCTGGATTTACCCTCACTTCATACAAGTCGTCCTCTCTCGAGGCCAGATTTTTGCGATCAATGAGATCAACCATACGTCTAAACCTCAAAAATAGTAATTCTGCTCTGACAAGCAAGTCGTGAAGATTCATTTTTCCTTGCAAGTCGTTCATGTATTTCAACACCTCGTCAAACCGCAGGAGATTCTGGATGATAATTCTTTTGTTATCGCTGAGCACTGCCAACGCAACAAAAAGATGGTATTGGCTGGAGAAATAATCCGTCCACAATATCTCCCACAAGTTATTGACATTCTCCCACTCAAACTCTCTTTTAAACCACACCAAGAGCATCCGGAAGAAGAAAAACAAGTCGGTGGACTCGCACTTGTCTAAATGACGGAAGAGATCTGGAAGCATAAACTGCACTAGTTCGTTGAGAACAAGCATCTGCTTCTTCATTCCGCTCTGGTCTCGCACAAAGTTTCTCTCCATTCTGTCCATGTAACCAACAAAGGACCAGAACGAAAGAACCTCATCTTGAAATACAACATAGATCGGAGAAAGCAAATCTGTCATACCCTGAACGTAGCCCAAATTCAAGTTGTATTCGTTGAATGTCAAAAGAATCTCTCGCATGCGGAACAAATGCACATTGGTGATAGTGGCCAAGTCCCATTCTTCGTCCTCGTCGGGGGTTTCTGGTGAGGATTCCCGCTCCTCCACCGCCTGCGAGTTGCTCTTTTTGTTATTCTTGAAAATGTCCAAATGGCGGTCGTTGCGATGGATATCCTTTTCGATCCGGACTTTTTGGTCTTTCCAGAACTCGGTTTGGCGTCTGGCATCATCATCAATCCATCTTCTCTTGTAGTCAGCGTAGCTGGAGACCATGCTTTCATAAGCCAACTCGCGGTCGCTTTGATTCGAGTCCCATGAGTAAACGCCGAGCAAAAATGGCCAAGCCTCTTTGCGAACATCTGGTTCAAGCCCACCGTGAAAGATACGGCTCTTGACTTCTTCCACGGCAATGATAAGACGGCCCCGCGTATCAAAAAAACCATCCCATTCAACTTTGGAGACCGGTTTTCTTCTAGACGCTTTGCTAATCTCTTCTGGCGTCAAGAGATGGTCATCGGGCCCAAGCTCTTCGTTGATTCGCGCGTACACAGCGTCCCCCAACATGAACTTCCTTTGCGACTGCTCCGCTTCTTCCTTCACTTGAGCTGCCCACTTGGCGAGGTAAACCCGGGCGCTTTCAAAGTCGTTGCTTATCTTCTGCACCTCTGGTTTGTTCTGGATCAGCCTCACCACGACCTTGGGAACTCGCTCATCCACAATATCTAGTACCAGGTTCTTCGTCCGCAGGCTGAAGGTGGCCACTGTTTCCAACACTTTCCACTTTGCCGTAGCCAATATTTTGTTGACGTCCGGCAACTTGAACGGCTCGGACGCCTTCTGTTCCAGTGGATGCCTTTCGCCATTCTTCAACGGAGAAAAGTTGCGGAGGTCAGCCAGGCTGGGGTCAATCAAGTGTACTGAGGGCTCAACTGTAGACTGCTCCACGTTGATGAGTTCACCAATCGCGAGCAAGAAGTCTTGCCCGCCCCAATACATCGACCCGTCTTCGCTGAAGGGGTCGAACCTCTGGTTTTTGAGCTTCTGGTGCTTAATTGTCAGCGGCGATTCATCGTCGTGGAAAAACAACACCGGCAATTTTTCGCCCGCTTTGGTGTTGGTCACGATCGACCCATACCACCATCCAAGGGACGGGGTACGCAATTGGATCAGGTACACGTGTGCTAATGGCAAAGAAAACGTGTAAGCCCCAAGAATGGAGCCGGGTGTGCTCACAGTTGCGTTCCTTTTTTTCTTGGCCGGTGCTGCGCTAGAGATCAGTAACGACTGCAAGTCAGGTGTGACATCTCCCCACATGTCTGCCTCCTGGTAGATCTTGAGCTCATTCTCGGATAAGAGCGATTCGGGGGTAAATGAAAGCAAGATCTCCTTATTTGCGGATGCACCCCCAGGGCGGCAAAGGGTAAGAAAGCCTGCTATATTGTCCTTTTTCGAGCTTGTGGGGTGGACATACACCTTTGACTTCACATAGAGAAGCTCCACATGCAGCAGGGACGAGCGACTCGATTCCATTGGACTTCGGGAGGAATGCACTCGCTGAAGAAATGTGAGGGGGTATTGTTGTGCTCACTTCCTGTGGGTGGAAATAAAACCAAGAATGGCCCGGATATAAGGAGGCAATCGCTCCATCAGAACGCCCTTGCCTTCATACGGCAAGGCGTGCGCCCTCGCACATGACCTACATGCGCCGAAGCAATCATCTAGCGGCAGAGAAGCATAACGGCACCATCTCTCGCCGGCAAAAAGCGCATGGTTTGCCGCATGATTACCGATTGGTGCTTCTGTGTACGATTTGTCTGCACCATGGGAATCTGTCTTGTGTGACGAGGCGGCTTGCGGCAAGGTGCGCCATGTGCCTGTTGCGGCAGGTTATGCATTGCGATGCGCGTGACATCTCTATTAACTAATTTACAAGTACAAAGATCCAGCAGAAACAATGTCTCTGTGTACCAACTCCGTAGCCTTTTCCATCTTAGTCTCCAACTCCACATTACCAATGGTCTTGGCCGCAGTCACCATCTGGCGAATTGTTTCCTCCAATCTTCTGAAGGTTCTGATAAGTGAACCTTCGTACACGTCGGTCATCTTACAAATCTGGGTGAAGCTGGCGCCCTTGCACCACGCATAGGTAACTTCCATGAGCTCGGGGCGGAACAGCTCGACATATTCCTTCTCCACAATCTCAATCTTGCAGTCCTTGTATGTCTTGGCCAACCGCGCAGCCATGTCTTGCAAAGCCTTCAATGGCTCTGCCAACTCTGGCTTAAGCCGAGGTACTTCCTTTGCCCTCTCCTGGAAAACGAAACACGACAAGAGCGCGGCACACTGTTCCGGGGTCAATGTGTTGAACGTACCATTGAAAATAAGTTCAGTGAGCATGAGTTCGTCTCCGGTGGAGATCTCGCACGCCACGCGGCCCTTCAACTCGATAATATCGTTCTGGGTGACAAAACCAAGCTTGCGCAACACTCTCTTTCTGTGTCTCATGTCGTCAAGTTGGATCACCGCTTGTGCCTGGAGGATTTTCTCCTTGGTCTGTTTAATCTTTGAATCAATGTCCATCTTCTGTGAAAACTTGGTGTACAACCCATCGATGCGGTCTGAGTCGTGCAATGGATTGGTAGCTAACTTTCCTTCCAACACATCCACCTTACGCAACAAAGTCTTGAATTCTGGATCTTCGATCTTCATGCTTTCAACTGGGTTCATCAATGGGATTCCATCTGGCAACTTTTTGGGCAAGTCCTTCAAAGTACGCACCATGCTGCGCTTAGCAGTGGAGCTCTTGAAGTCTTCTGGGACCTTCAAACGTACGCTTGAAATTGCTTGGATCGAGTCCAACGTGATTGGAATGTACTCGGCGCGAGACTTCTCCCCTTCCTTGGATGGACGGATGCCCTCGGGAAAATCGGGGTTGAATGGCTTGATGAGATTGACAGGAGCATCCACGAACATGGTACACACGAAAACTGTGACAATGTAAGACTCGTGGTCAGTGTAGGTTTGAGATGGGTTTCGCTTGTTGGTTCTCTTGCTGAAAGAGGCTACCATTCCCCATCCGTAGTCTTGGCCCGCTATCTCTACCTTGATCACTCTTCCTGGCTGCAAGAAGGGCAAAATGTGACCGGGGTGAGTAACGACACGGCGAACGTCTTCTTGGTATGCTCTCAATTGCTTCTTCATGTCGTAGTATTCCTTGACAAGGTATTCATCATCAACCTTAGTGTTGTTGTATTCCAATGTCAACTTTTGGAGCTCCTGTTCCATGACAGGAACTGCGGATGCATTTTGGAATTGGTAGAAAGAGCTCTCCAACATGAACTCAGGCGAGATACCCTCAACGCGCATCAAGTTCAAAATCATATTGTATCCCAAGTGGAATGCAGAGTCCAATCTGTCGGCCTGACCTTTAACCATTCCTTTGGCTACCTGGGGCTCCATCTTTTCGTCGATCATCATGATGACAATACCTCTGTCATCCAACCCTCTACGGCCGGCTCTTCCCGACATTTGGATGTATTCACCGCCAGAAACCCAACGGAAGCCTTTTCCGTCCCATTTTCTCACAGAAGTGAACACAACAGTCTTTGCGGGCATATTAAGACCGATAGAGAAGGTTTCTGTGGCAAAAAGAACCTTGAGCAAACCTTCCTGGAACAAAATTTCAATGATTTCTTTAAGAATTGGCAAAAGACCCGAATGGTGAATTCCAATTCCTCTTCTCAACAATGGTAAAATGTTCTTTATTTGTGGAAGCTCTCTGTCCGCCTCGGGTAGCAAGCTAATGGCATTGTCGAAGATTTTGTTAAGAGCACTACGCTCCTCGTCATTGTTGAAGTCCAATTTAGACATTTTGAGTGCCAACGACTCGCAATCCCTCTTGGAAAAAGAAAACACAATAACCGGGTTATAGCGCTTCATGTAAATCATTTTCACGATCTTATAAATATCGCTCTTGCCATCTTTGTTGCCTCCTTTGAACGACAGGCCATTCTTCTTTCCGCCTCTGCCCTCGGCAGACGCAGGGTCATCGCCTATATTGCTGGAGATCGAAGACATTGCCTTTTGGAAGTTTTCTTCTCTAAAGGTGCCCTGTTCGTCCACCACCAAGTGGATACCGTCTCCGGCTGCAGGAAACAAGTAGTGCTGTAATGGTGTGGGCCGGAAGTCAGTGTAGACAACGTGGCATGGCTGGCTGTGGGTCTTGACGATCCACTCTGCGAATTCCATCGCATTGGGGATGGTGGCGGACAAAAACACATGGTGCACCTTGTCGGGGAGCAAAATGATGGTTTCTTCCCACACCACGCCTCTGGACTTGTCACGCATGTAGTGCACTTCATCAAAAATGACCCATGCCACTTCACGCATCACCTCCGAGCCACGGTACAACATGGACCGCAAAATCTCGGTGGTCATGACAAGGCAGCCTGCATCGGGGTTGATGGTGACATCTCCTGTCATCAAGCCAACGTCGCCAAATTCGGCCAAAAGCTCTCTGTACTTCTGGTTACTCAAAGCCTTGATTGGGGAGGTGTAGATGACCCGCTGTTTGTCTCTGAGCGACTGCGCAATAGCATATTCAGCAACCACGGTTTTACCAGCCGAAGTGTGGGCCGAAACCAAGACAGACTCATCTCTGTCAATACAAGAAATGGCAGTGTCTTGGAAAGGATCCAAGGTGAACGGATAGGTTCTGGCCTCGTTCTGTCTCTTGTGCTCTCCGATGGGGGTGTATGGGTAGTCTGGCGGAATGGCCACTTGATGCCGCACCTGGTGCTTCAACTTGAGACCGGTTTTCTCGGACTTTTCATCAGCACTTGGCGCCATCAATCCGGAAGAGGGGGCAACTTCCCTCGAAGCTTCAATTTCCGAAGCGTCACGAACAACCGCCTTGACCTTGGCCGCAACCGCACTTTGTTTTTTAGTAGCGGGTTTGGGCTCTGGTGAAGCAGGTCTTTTCTTTGATTCGGGTTTTGGTTGCTTTTCCTGAGCCACTGGCTCCGGCATGGCCGCTGGAGCCTCGGAGAAAACGTCAAAAAGGTCGTCTCCGTCCATGGTGGTGTACTGATAGAGGAATGAAATTTTCCGTCTCAACTGATGAGATGCACACCCGTACATCTGGAGAAGGACCAGGGCCGAGGCAGGGGCGGAGATGAAAGCTACGTGGGCATCTACTAGAAAAAGTTCGGATTAAAATAACTTCTGTCGAGAAATATTTTAAAGATTGGGTAGGTGAAGTTTCTTTACAGCATCCGCATTGTCGGCGGCGACAAAGTGGGATGTGATGGAGTGCATCCAGACATTTGGAATTACATGCCTTGTTTCTACTTCATAGCTCTCAATCCATTCATCTATCTATATTTCTCTCTCGGTCAAGTTCATCTAATTCTCTCTTTTCCTCTCTCTTTGATTAAGAGCTTTCCTCTGAAATCAATATTTCAATAGTGCGATATGTATTTTGTACACAAGGTGCGAAAAGCTCAAGCAAACACAAATAAAATCGACACTACAGAAAAGCCATCGCGTTCAATTTAATTCCAGAAAAAAACGATTTCAGTAAAAAAAATAAAAATTATACCATTATCAGGTATAAACATTCTGGAGTTCGATCTTGGATATCATGGTAATAGCCTCTCTGATAATGGGGAAAGTGAAATATGGTATTACACGAAGTGACGTTTTCCTCATGCATACAACATTCCAAATCTACCACCCGAAAACAAAGAATAGCCTTAAACGCAATTTAAACAATAGAATAATAATTCACACGACAGTACGTATTATTGGAGGATTTTCTAAGATTTGTTGTTTTCTTGTCATGGTCTTACTTCAGCCTATGTTATGCCGGCACGTAACGGAGTGCAAAGCAGAATGTAATGGATCGTACAGTATTTTTTTGCCAGTACTAATACAAAAATGAGACAATAGGTGTGGATGGACCAAAAAATCTGTGGCGAAACGCAACGTCTTGACCCGCGAAGATTGCCCAAGACTATGAGGAATGTCAATTAAAATTCGAGGAGTAAGCCAATGATTTTTCTCTCAAATACAAAGAAATGAGTTTGGAAACAGTGGCCGTGAATGAAAATCCAAAAAAAAAATTGGGTCGAGCGGCAGAATCACGAGAATGCTGACTTGGGGATTAGGGTGCAAAACCCGAATCTGACGCGGCGGCATAGAATGGGACGGAGGCAAGGTAGACACATCCTGCACAATGTCTTGGATTTGTTATCCACATTTGTCAGCAAAATTAGTAAGCCAGCTACCACCAATGAAGTATAAACAGCGAGGAGAGCTTGTGATTTACAGAGAATATCAATCAATTCAACTTCTACCAATCTACAAACCAAATAAATATCAAAATGCCTGCTACTGTCTTTGTTTCCGGTGCCAACGGTTTCGTCGGCGCGCAATTAGCCAAGCACCTTATCGAGAAGGAGTATCACGTGGTTGGGTCGGTTCGATCTGCGGCCAAAGGTGATAAGCTCAAGTCCCAATTGGGAGCTAACTTTTCATACGAGATTGTCGAATCTCTTTCTCACGAAGATGCCTTCGATGAGGCGTTGAAGAAACATCCCGAGGTTTCTGTGTTCTTGCACACTGCGTCGCCGGTGATTTTGCAGTCGGACGATGCCGAGAACCAAGTGGTGAAGCCGGCAATTGCCGGCACTCTTAGTGCGTTGAATGCGGCTCACAAGTATGGAAAGAACATCAAGAAGTTTGTGTACACTTCGTCTGTGGTTGCGTTCGGCGACTTTTTCGGCGGGAAGTACATTGACGAGTCGCAGTGGAACCCAGTGACGTACGAGCAAGCAGTCACGGACCCTGCTTCCGGTTACGTTGGGTCCAAGAAGTTGGCAGAGAAGGCGGCATGGGACTTTGTCGAGACGGAAAAGCCTGCATTCAGCTTGACTACGGTGGCGCCGGTGATGGTGTTCGGACCCTTGGCGTTCGTAGATGACGGAATCAAGTCATTTAGCTCTACGCTGGAGTGGCTTGTGAACATTCTCAAGACCAAGGAAGGCGAGGATTTGTTCCCCTTCTCCGGGCCTTCCGTGGATGTCAGAGATGTGGTGAAATTGCACATTGCTGCCTTCGAGAATGACGCCCTAGCCGGCAAGAGATTGTTGGCGTCCAACGAGTTCTGGGATGCGCAGCTTGTGGTTGATACTGCGAGAAAGTACTACCCCGAAATCAGCGGCGACTTGATTCGCGGAACTCCAGGCAGCACTGTGGAGGCGGCCAAGAAGAGCGTTGAAGTGAACAACAGCGAGACGAGAAAAGTCACGGGAATCGAGTGGATTCCTGTCGAAACCACCTTCAAGGACTCGATAGCGCAAATCGCACTGGTGTTGTAGGCGGCGAATTTTATATATGATAATGTACTGGAAATGACTTTAATACGGTAGAGGGGCCAAGTCGATTGTTTTGGCCCGCACCAATAGAGCCCCAAGTGGCACGGGATGCAGACCATGCAAGTGTATTAAGTCGACATATGTAGATGAGGGTATAGATGCTGAGGCGGCGGGCGCCAATGACTAGATGCAAGAGGGAAGCGAAGCTGCCAGCGCTGCGCGGCGCTCCAACTCCTTGAGCGTGCGCCACTTCTCCTTGTCGTACTCGCCCACCACGGAGGTGGGGAGCGAGCTGACCCGCAGGCGGTCCAGGCCGCTGGCGGTGTGGGTGTCCCAGTCGTCGTCGAGTGGGGGAAGCAAGTGCGGCGGCAGATAAGACGGCTGTGGCAGGTGGGGCGGGGCTGCGGCGGGCGCGAAAGGCACCGGGCGCGGGTCGCGCACAAAGAGCGCCTTGAGCGACTTGCGCGGCGAGCTCAGGCGCGACGACCGGCCCGAGGCCATGGACAACGAGAAGGACGCGGCGGTGGCCACGGATGCCAGCGGGCGGTGGGTCTTGGGCGGCAGCGCCAGCGGTCCGCGGAGCATGCCCATGACCTTTTTGATGGGCGACGAGTGCGCGGTGCGCAGGTCTGGCGGGGGCGACGCTGCCGGAGCGGTCGCGACCGGGGTGCTGGGGCGCGAGACGGGCGTGCGCGGCGTGCGCGGCGTGGGCGGCGTGTGCGCCCGTGACACCTCGCGGTAGGTGTGGAGCGAGGGCGCGGCGGATGTGGAGTGGACGGCGCGGAGCGCGCCCCAGTCGGGCGCGGTGTAGGCGGCGGGCGACGGCGAAAGCGTCAAGGAGCCGCAGAAGTCCATGGAGTCGGCGTCCGGGACCGGGAGCAGCGGCACCGGCGTCTGGAACAAGAGCGGGCGGGGCGCGGCCCACTGGGGGCGTGTCTCGGTGCGGCCGCGCGCCTCCTCCCAGTCGCGGAGCGAGACGGAGGGGCCCCACTGGGGCGGAGCGGGCGAAATGGCGAGGTCTGCCACCAGGCTTGCCGCCAGGTCTGCCGCCAAGCCAGCAGCGGGCAGGTCTGCCGCCAAGTCAGCATTACCTGCGGGCAGGTCTGCCGCCAAGTCAGCATTACCTGCGGGCAGGTCCGCGGCGGCCTCGTCCGAGTGCTCCAAAATGGTGGACGGCGCGGTGTCCGCGGAGCGGCGCGGCGACCACAGGCGCTTGCGGCCGCCGTGGTCCGGCTCGAAGTTGCAGCTGAGGGCGGCCGCGTCGGGCCGGTCGAGCGCGGACACGCTGCCGGCGCGGCGCACGTTGGCGCGCGGGCCAAACGCGGCGCGCGGGCCCATGGCGCCGGTGGTGTTGCTGCGGGCGAGCGCGGGGTGGGGCGCCATCCAGTTGTCGGCGGTGTCGTACCACGCGCCGGGCGCCATGGACGCGGCCACGAGCCACAGGAGCTGCTCGTCGGCGTCGGCGTCGCCCACCAACGTGTGCTCGCTCGCCTTGTTGGAGAGCGCGCCGGCCGAGAGCTGGGCGCGGTGGGCGTTGGCGGCGGTGGCGGCGGGCGCGGGCGGCGGCTTGTGCGCCGCGCGCTCGACCCGCACCGTTCCGTCGGAGCGGGCGGAGCACACGGAGCGGCGCGCGCTGGCGGGCGGAGCCGCGGGCACGGCGGCCTCGATGTCGGGCGCACCCGGCGGCGGCGCGCGCGGCGCAAGCGCCCACCCCATGCCCACGGCCGCCACGAGCGCGAGCGCCGCGATCGCCAGCAACATGGCCCGCTCGGGCGGCGGCGCGGCGCGGTCCCAGGCGAAAAACCACACCGAGACGGCCACGTGGGCGGCGGCCGCGGCGGCGCGGAGCGCGCGGGCCGCACGGGGCACGGCGGCGGCGAGCGCCACGGCGGCGGCGGCAGCGTACGAGACGGCGCCAAACGCCACGAGCACCGGCGCCGGCCGCCGCAGCGACAAGTAGGCTGCAAGCAGCGCCTGGGCGGCGAACACGGCCACAAGCCACACGGCCAAGGCAGAGGACGGGAGGCCGGGCATGGAGGAGAAAGGAGTACGTACGGAGCGCAAGTTGGAGATGGGGTGGTGATGTTTATACTACCGCCCGAAACGGCAGGTTGGGTGCAAAATCGGCGGCGCCCGCGCTGGGTGCAGGCCACGTAAACAATGGACAATGCCGGTGTCAGAGATAGCGTCTGCGGCGCGGGCACACGCCGCCGGTGGCAGCCGCGACTAAACACAATAGCGGCGGCGGCGGCGGCGCTTGGCGGCGCGGGGCGCCGTGCTGGGGCGCGGCCGTGGCGGCGGCGGGCGGTGGTGGGGCGAATGCCGTGGTGCGGCTGGTGTATGCAAGAAGTTGGATCTGCATTGGCCAGGAAAATATGCCACCCACGGCTTAGCGCCATTGTTTGGGTGTCACGAATACGAATGGCCGGGCGGGTTTGGCACCAGAATGCGGCGGAACCGCATGGGGTGGCCTGACGTGGTGGGAGGTAGGGTTGGGTTGGGTTGGGTTGGGACGGTAGGGATTGGAGGGTTGGGTTGGGACGGTAGGGATTGGAGGGTTGGGTTGGGACGGTAGGGATTGGAGGGTTGGGTTGGGACGGTAGGGATTGGAGGGTTGGGTTGGGACGGTAGGGATTGGAGGGTTGGGTTGGGACGGTAGGGATTGGAGGAGGAAGGCGGGTGGTTGCGATATGCGCGGCTTGTGGATCTGGATCTTGAACGCCGAAACTTGTTGGGTGTCTGATGCAGTCACCTGGCCTGGAACTTGTCTCACTACATCGCCTGGCGCTACACTTTGCTGCGCTACACTTTGCTACACTTTGCTGCGCTAACTTTGGTTGCGCTAACTTTGGTTGCGCTACACTTTACTACACCTTGCTGCGCTAACTTTGGTTGCGCTACACTTTGCTACACCTTGCTGCGCTACACCTTGCTTGCTCGCGTCGTATATCTCGCCTAGTTGAAAGTAAAGTCGCCCCCAATCCATCTGTTGACCATCTCCAAAGAGTTCTCCGGCTGGTCGTATGGAACCATGTGCCCTCCACCATACACACGCAAGAAAGTAAAGTGCTTGTAGTTCTTCACCTCTCCCGCAGGCTTCTTGCTCACACTCCACGTGTTCACCGGCTGCGCGGAAAATTTCTCCTGGCCCGACCACGGCAACTTGTCCGACCACGCACGGTTGCCCAACCAGTTGCAAATGAAGTCCTTGTCGCCGGCGTAGATGAGCACCGGCACCTCTTGCTCCAACAACTCAATCACGTGCTTGTGGTATGGCTGCATCCAGTCGCCCGCAAACAAAAAGTTCTTGTTGATGTCAAAGTTGCACGACTCGTAGTTCTCCACCTCCACCCCCAACTTCTCCTTCACCTCCGGCAAGTTCAAGTAGTCCGAGATGTAGTCCAAGCCCTTGTAGCACAAGCTGGAACCTTCGCACATCGTTCTGATGTCGTACACGTTCCTGCCCGTCTTCTGGTATGGCCCCATCTGCGCATTGTTACAGTAGAGCGACGCAGGCACGCACAGCCACACGGAGCCGGTGTTGTAGCAGCTCTCAATCAACGCCAAGCACCGAGGAATCGAGTCTGCCATGTTGTCGCACTCCTCTGGCGACAACACCGAAGGCTCGCCACCCTCGCCGCACGCCATTGGCTGGTAGTACTCGTACTGGGTCAAGGGGTCGGTCAAGCCGTTTCCAATCATCACCGAGGTCAAGTCGAAGGAGCGGTCCTCGTGGGACAAGATCTCCGACGCAAACACGGGGATGTAGTGGCCGCCGTACGACTCACCGGCAATGTGGAAGTCTTGCTTCTTGTACTCGGGGAATTGCTTGAAGAACAACTCCAAGAACGCGTACACATCCTTACCGGCAGCGACAGTGTTGGACACCGACTCGGAGGAGTAGGAGTAGCCCACATTGACCGGCTGGTCCAAGTAGATCACGGACGCGTTGTTGTTCCACGCGTACGGGTTGTGGATGGGCTTCAAGTCCTCTCCGATGGAAGAGGGGCCCAACTCAAAGAACAAGCCGGTCAAGGAGGAGCAGCCGGGGCCGCCGTTCAACCACAAGATGACGGGGTCGTTCTTGGGGTCGTTGCGCGACTCAAAGAACCAGAAGAAAAAGTGCTTGTCCTCTTCCTCCACGTCCAAGTAGCCGGTGTACTGTTTGACCGAGTCAACGCCCAAGTCGGCGGGCGTGGACTTGACGCGCATGCGGTGGTTGGGCAACTTGGCGTCCGCCACGTGGAAGTCGAACTTGGCCTTCTTCTGCATCAACTTGCCAGGCAAGGCCTTGAAGTTCAATTGCGACACCGCCTCGGGGAGATTGATGAACATGTCGGCCCACGTGCTCAATGTTCCGGCGGGAAGCGTGTCCAAGGGCTCGTTCAAGTACTGCGAGATCTTGCTGATGACATCGCCCTTCTTGCTATCGAGGGACGCCACCACCTGGGAGTACAGGGCAGACACGTAGTCGAGGTTGGAGCCCAAGACCTGTTGGGCGGAAGGGAAGTTGGAGCCGAGCGAAAGGCCGAACGGCAATGTGAGCGCATTGGCGCTTGCAGCGCATGCTATAGTAGCGGCGGAAGCAAACTTCATGGTACGGGTCCGAGGCTTGAGGGGGGATGGGGGTATATATAGCTGTGTCTGTGTGCAGGGAGATTATTCTTATCGACAGACCAAACGGGCAGGGCGGAGGCCGGATTGGGACGGGGTGCGGGAGGCACGGGTGGGCCGAGTGCCAGTGCGGCACGGGTTGGTGGTGGGTGCGGCTTTGGCGTGTTGGAGGGGTGGTGGTGGGACAGTGTAGTGATAGTGTAGTGGTGTAGTGGTGTGGTGATAGAGGGGAGGTGTGGTGATAGTGGGGAGGTGATAGTGGGTGTAGTGGTGGGGCAATTGCTGGTTGGCCAGCGCGGAGTGTATGGTGCCAGTGCGAATGCTATGCCGGGCCAGAACCAGGTACGGAGAAACATGCACCGACATGAGTATCTGGATGATCGGGATGGTGTATACATAATCTGTGTCTGATGGCTGGATGTATAAACGTCTGAGGATCTAAAGTATGAACGTATGACGTCTAACATCTAACACCCGACGTCTAACATCTAACATAACACCTAACATAACACCTAACATAACACCTAACACAACACCTAATATAACATCTGACGCCTAAACATCAAACATCTAACGTCTAAACATCTAACGCCTAAACATCTAACGCCTAAACATATGAGCATCTAACATCTAGCATCTAACACCTAACATCCAACATCTAACATCTAACATATGAGCATCTAACGTCTGAACGTCTAACATCTAACATATGAGCATCTAACGTCTGACGTCTAACATCTAACATCTGAAGCCTAAACACCTAACACCTAACATCTAACATCAACATAACACCCAACACCTAACGTCTAACGCCTAAACATGAGCATCTAACACAACTCCTAAATCCAACCCAACATCTGTCTCAGTGGCTACGTGCCGGTCGTGCTGCCTGCACCACCGCGCGCTACTACACCACCAACCGCCAGCGCCCGCCCAACTGCATGCTTGGCTTCTTTTCGCGCCCCTCCACCAGGGCCCACTTGGGCGCCGGCACCTCGGGCTCCGTCGACCTCGTCGGCGCCGGCAGCGCCGTGTGGGCCGTCAAACTCTACACCGACCGCGAGCCGCACGAGTCGCGCGCCGACTTCCGCGCCCGCGCCCTGCGCGAGTACAATGTGCTCGCGGCGTTGGCCCACCCCAACGTGATCCGCGCGCTCCGCCTCGAGGTGCGGTGGGACGGGTCGGTGCGCATGCACATGGAGGCCGGGTCGCGCAACGTGGCCCAGCTTCTCCGCGCCGCGCGCCGCGGCGGGCCCAGCGCCACCTCCGCGCTGCGCGCGCCGCACGCAGTGCCGCCCGAGCTCGCGTGCCTCTGGCGCCAGCTCGTGCTGGCGGTGCACTACCTCCACCGCAACAACTGGTGCCACCGCGACATCAAGCTCGAGAACTTGGTGTTGGTGGGCCGCACGCTCAAGGTGGTGGACTTTGCCGCGGCCGCCGCGTGCGACGCCGACGTGCTGGGGCTCGTGGGCTCGCCGCGGTACGCGGCGCCGGAAACGAGCGCGCGCATCCACTACCGCGGCGCGCCGGCGGACGTGTGGGCGGCGGGCATTGTGCTTGTGTATTTCGCGGCCGCGCGCTTTCCGTGGAAGGGCGCGGTGTGGAGCGACGCGGCGTACGCGGCGTACGCGGGCGGCGCGCGCAGTGCGGTGGTGGCGCTGCTCCCGCCGGGCGCGGCGGACGTGGCGGCGCGCGCGCTCCAGCCGGACCCCGCGCGCCGCGCCACCGCGGCCGAGCTTTTGGCCCACGACTGGGCGCGCGCGCTTGCGTGGTGCCACGACGGCGTGCAGTGCGGCGCGGCCCACGCCCTCTCGGCCTAGGCGGAGACGGTGTGGGCGCGACTGCACACAGTGACACCGGCAAGGTGGCCCGGCCACGACCCCAGAGCCAATCAGAACGGCGGGCGGCGGCGGCATGAGTCACCCAAACCCAACCGCCCCACGGCGGCGTTTGCGGCCCCCCAGACCCCGGGCGGGCGCGCCCCGCCAGGAGGAGCACAGGGCCCCCGTTTCTCCGCATGTCCGCCCTCCCGACGTGCATAATCGGCCGAGGGGCGCCGCTTGACTGCGGCCGGGCGGCGTGACTCGGACGTGACTCCGACGCGCTGCCCTCGGAACCGGCAGCGCTCACTATGGCGCGCGTCACGTGGGGACATGTCATACCCCCGGAACTGGCCGTGAAAAAAAAACCAATATAACCGTCCTCCCCACATCCCATCCGTTCCTCCCACACCGCAAATATGCTTTCCCGCTCCGTCCGTGCCTTGAGGCATGTGCCCACCCCCGCATTCGCCAGATCCTACGCCCTCTCCGCCCTGGCCCAGGCGCTCATCTCCAAGCCGGTCCAAGAAGTGGACCCAGAGATGGCGCTGATCTTGCAGCAAGAAAAGGACAGACAGAGAAACTCCATCACGTTGATTCCTTCGGAAAACTTCACCTCCAAGGCCGTGATGGACTTGTTGGGCTCCGAGATGCAGAACAAGTACTCGGAGGGCTACCCTGGCGAGAGATACTACGGAGGCAACGAGATCATCGACAAGGCCGAGTCCTTGTGTAGAACCAGAGCATTGGAGGCGTTCGGCTTGTCCGCCCAAGAGTGGGGTGTCAACGTGCAACCGTTGTCCGGAGCCCCCGCCAACTTGTACGCCTACTCTGCCATCTTGGAGGTTGGCGACAGAATCATGGGCTTGGACCTCCCCCACGGCGGCCACTTGTCGCACGGCTACCAAACGCCCACGGCCAAGATCTCGTACATCTCCAAGTACTTCCAGACCATGCCTTACCGCTTGGACGAGGAGACCGGCTTGATCGACTACGACACGTTGGAGAAGAACGCCGTCTTGTTCAGACCCAAGGTGATTGTCGCCGGTGCGTCGGCGTACTCGCGTGTCATTGACTACAAAAGAATGAGAGCCATTGCGGACAAGGTGGGCGCGTACCTCTTGTCGGACATGGCCCACATCTCCGGCTTGGTGTCTGCCGGCGTGACCGAGTCGCCATTCCCGTACTCGGACATTGTCACCACCACCACGCACAAGTCGTTGAGAGGCCCCCGTGGTGCCATGATCTTCTTCAGAAAGGGCATCAGAAAGGTCACCAAGAAGGGCAAGGAGATTCCGTACGACTTGGAGAGAAAGATCAACTTCTCCGTGTTCCCCGCGCACCAGGGCGGGCCCCACAACCACACCATTTCCGCGTTGGCGGTGGCGTTGAAGCAGTGCAGCTACCCCGAGTACAAGCAGTACCAGCAGGAGGTGGTTGACAATGCCAAGGCGTTTGCCGCGGCGTTGAAGGCCAAGGGCTTCAACTTGGTGTCGGACGGCACCGACACCCACTTGATTCTTGTGGACTTGCGGTCGAAGAACATTGACGGTGCGCGTGTGGAGGCGGTGTTGGAGAGAGCTAACATTGCCGCCAACAAGAACACTGTTCCCGGCGACAAGTCTGCGTTGTTCCCCAGCGGTTTGAGAGTGGGCACGCCTGCGATGACCACCCGTGGTTTTGGTGCGGAGGAGTTTGCCAAGGTGGCGGAGTACTTCCAGAGAGCGGTGGACATTTCCATTGCGTTGAAGGCCCAAG
Organism: Clavispora santaluciae; assembly: GCA_022577645.1. NCBI lineage: Eukaryota > Fungi > Ascomycota > Pichiomycetes > Serinales > Metschnikowiaceae > Clavispora > Clavispora santaluciae. The sequence goes on from JAJNMX010000009.1 coordinate 365,026, forward strand.
AGGAGGGTGCGGTGGCCAAGGAGTTGTTGGCCAGTTTCAAGAGATTGGCGGACGAGAGTGCGGAGGTCAAGGCGTTGGATGCCGAGGTGCAAGCGTGGGCCTCGCAATACCCGGTTCCGGGCGACTTGTAGGTGCATAGGATAGGGCGAAAGATGTAGCAGGCGGCACCAGGGCTGCCAGGGCTACCGTTTTCGCCATTAAAATGTGGAAGATTCAAATAAAAAGAATGGCCATGAAAGGTTGTGGAATAGAGAATTATGTTAATCTAGATGGAAGAAACCGTATATGTTATGTGTAATAGATGTGCATAATAGATGGCTCCAGTACCTGAATGGCTTCCGGCTATAGCTCCGAACATGATGTAGTGAATACCTTTCTTGATGCACCGCAAATATACTTCTGTTGGTAGCCGAGCCAATACGTTCCCGTATTCTAAATATAAGTACACCTGCTGGGCAATACGTGCCCTCCGGATCTTGTGGGCACCGGCACATCCATACATCCACACCATGACTCGGGTGCGCGAACATCACCACCAACTACTACTCTTATGCCCAGCGTGTCGTGGTCCAAAAACGGGTTCGTGGCGTACGCGCTGCGGACCGGGCTGCACAACCTCGCGTTGACGTACATGGAAAACACCGACGGCAGCCGCTGGCAGTTGGCGGCGCCGCAGCGCTTCTGCGTCAAGCCGCTGGACGACTCGCCCGTGCCCCGCGTCACGGTCGTGCGCTGGAGCAACCTCCTGACGGACTTGGCGGTGTTTGACGAAAACGGCAACTTCTACATTCTCCTCGCCGGCGTGCGCCTCTTGGCCGACAAGGCGGCGCCCGGCAAGACGCCCGAGCGCCGCCCCGCGCCGGCGTACGAGCTCACGTCGTACAACCACATGGAGATGATCTTCCGCGACAAGACGCCCGGGCGGTGCGTGGCGTTCGCGTGGCTCGGCGTGGAGAAGCCGGCCATGGCGCCCAAGCCCGCGGCGCGCGAGTCGGGCGGCGGCTACAGCTACGGCGTGGTGCAGCGGCCGGCGCCCGGGCCGGCGCACCCGATCGTGTCCAAGCAGGCGTGCGTGGCGCTCCGCCACACCGGCCTCCTCACGTTGTACTACCAGGGCGAGCACAAGGTGGAGTACCACCAGGCGCTGGTGGCGTTGGGGAGCGGCGCGCGCTTCTCGCACGCGGCGCTTGGGTGCAGCGACGGCCGCATCGTGGTGGCGGCGTACGACCCGCTCGCGCGCACCGTGGCGGTGTACACGGTGGCGGTGGACTGGGGGCACTTGGTGCAGCTGGCGGCGCGCCAGCGGGCCGACCCGCACCACCACACGGCGGAGGCGGAGCTTGTGCCGGCGCGCGTGTCCGCCACGCTTGTGCACGAGATGGTGGCGCCGGCGGCGACCGCCGTGCGCGGCGACGACGGCGACGTGGCGGTGGCCGCGCCGGCGGTGGCGCTGATCGACATGGTGGGCCTGGCGCCCATGGACGTGCTCGTGACCTACCACACCGCGGCGGCCGCGGGCCCCGGCACGTCCGCGGTGCGGCGGTACCGGTTGCGCGACGTCAACCCGCTCCGGGCCGCGGGCGCCGACGCGGGCGTGCAGGGCGTGTTCTCCGAGCCCAAGTCCGTGCTCCAGGAGGTGGTGCTCTGCGACACGTTGCACATGCCGGGGCGCGTGCGGCGCGTGATGCTGTGCGGCGGCGGCGCGTACGTGTTGGTGTTTGTGGACGACGGCGCGGTGTACGCGGCCCACGACTGGGCCGCGCCGCTTGTGCGCGTGGACGCGGGCGCGGGCGACGGCGCGGCGCATGCGCCGCCGCAGGTGCGGTCGCTCCTCGACTGCGGCTTCCGCGTGCCGCGCACCTCGGGCGCAGTGGCGCTCTCGCCCAACGCGGCCGCGCTTGTGCACATGCCGCGCGGCAGCGACACGGCGGAGCTCTGCCTCTTGGCGGCGGGCGCGGCGGACGTGGACGTGAGGGCCACGGCCGTGGCCATTGCGTACGCGCACGCGCACGCGTGCTACACCAACAGCAGCTCGGACGAGGTGGTGGCGTTGGCCACGGCGCAGATCGCCGCGGCCGGCGCTGCGCGCGACCGGCTCATTGAGCGCGCGGTGGTGGAGGCGCACTTGGCCATCTCGTTCCAGTTGAACAGCTACTCCAAGGAGTCGGTGGACAAGCTCTTGCTGAACCCGGCGCTCCAGAAGCTCCTCTCGTTGCAGTTGGCCCTTGGCGAGCTCCACTCGTCCAACTCCACCATGCGCGACGTGGCGTGGGTCGTGATCAACATCCGTGCCACCAGCTTTGCCATCATGTTCTCCTTGTCCAGCATCTACCGCCAGATTGCCCGCAAGAAGCCCATCGAGGACAGCTTGGAGGACTCCACCGTGCGCGCGGAGAGCATCATGCTGTTGGTGGGCAGCACCAAGTGGCTCATCGACTTGATGGTGTACTTGAACCAGGAGTTGCTCCAAATCAACATTTCCCGCGACTCCCCGGGCGCCAGCGCGGTGCTGGTGCACAACTCCGTGGCGCTCCCCCTCATCATGAGCAAGGTGCCGCGCTTGTTCCTCATGTACGCCATATCCTCCATCGCCAAGGCCCATGAGATCTTGAAGAAGGTCCACAAGGACCTCACCGAGAGCAACAAGCTCTTCACCCCCATGAAAGAGGCCTTTGTGCGCTTCTTTGGCGTGTGCAACTCTCTGCCGTTGAGCCTAAACGTGTTCGAGCTGTTCTTGCGCGAATGTGACGGCTCCATTGCCAAGGACTTGGCCGCAGGCGCGGCCGTGGAACAAATGACCCCACTCGAACTCGAGCATCAACTCTTCTGCATCGGCCGGATCCCGAAAGCGTTGGTCCCCGCCGCCACAACAATGGTCGAGCGCCACTATGCCATCATCAGCCGCGACCTAAAGCTCGCGGAGCTATTTTTCTACGAGAGCAATTGGATCGACACCGGCATTGCCCGTCTCAAGCCCCGCCCGGCACCGCTGCTGCAGACCGAATACCTACCTACACAGGTGCGGCTTCCCTACGGCAAGAATGAGGCGGTTGACATTCTCCGGAAAATCGTGATTGATGCTCCCACTTCCATCGCATCTGGTGGCATCCAGGGTGGGACTCCGGGACAAGCGCCCGCGGGAAACATTCGCAAGTGCACCAGGTGCCGCTCCGTCTCTCTCTCGAACGACCCGTTGGTGTTTGATCCACCCAAGAATGCAAGTCTTTGGACAATGGTATTCCACCGAACTTGCATTTGCGGAAGCACATGGGTCAACTGCGGACGCGAGCAGGGGCAGATCTTCGGCTAGAGGCGCTCGAACGTATGGACCTCTTGACTCTTCTGCACACGTCCGGACAATCCATGGGCAACTTACCTATCCACAATATACGGCTATCGGTAACCGGCAAAATAATATATTAACTAGCCTAGTCTTCCTAATTTCCAACCCAGTGAAGCTTTCAACTCGAGCTTCGAGCCACTCACTTGTAACCCGCACCCATATTAGTGTAGAGTAAGCTTCGATACCATGGCTAATAGTGCCCGAAACCAGAACACGCAATACTCGCGACAGTGGAATCCTTGGATTGAGATATTTCCACTGGAGTTTCACATCAAGACGAGGAATCATTCTTCTCATCCAGCGCAGGCGCAGGAGCCGCTGACATGGCCGCCTTTTTGGCCATTTGCTTTCCCATCCACTTCATGACAAAAGGCATTCCCATGTTCGTGAGCACAATCCAAGTCACGAGAACCCCGATGTTGCGTCCCATGTGGCCCTTGTAGGCGTTGAAAAACGCCACCTGCATCAACTGGTAGGAGTTGAACACCGGCATAGCGTAGCCATATCGGTAAAAGGTAGGACATAGAACAATGGGGGAGATGGTTGGAGCCAAATTAGACACCGCGGCCAACAAAAGAACCAAACCTATTAGCGCGGGCTTCACTATGGTACAGATCAACACCAACATCTCAATGAGAGAGCCCACCGCAGACATGGTCAAGAACGCAAATGCCCAGATGACCAAGAAGCCCAGGTGGCCGAATGCGCGTGTGAAGCTGACGCCAAAGGCGGTGTTCAAGACGGTGTAGGAGAAACTGAGCACGAAGTAAGCCAATTGCGCCGCCAATATGCGATACGCCACATACTGGAGACCCTTGAGCTTGGAGGACATGTACATGTGCACCGGCAACGAGAAGACAAACTGGAAGAAAGTGAACACCACCAAGTAGATGAGCCCCACCTGCAATGGCGCCTGCACCACCTGCTCCACCACAGGATTGCCGTCGACAATGGTGAAGTGGGGCAAGGATGTAAGAAGCTGCGGGGCGTTGTCCATGACCGCGGTTGCCTGGGTTTCATTCAAGAACAGTAGCGCGGACTCCATCCACGGAACCTCCAGCATATAGGAGGCAAACCTCGTGACCAAGACCTCGACCAACGTGGAAAAGTAGTTGTTGACTCCGTTGTAGTCGCTTCCGGTCTCGTAGTACGCGGTGAGCAACTCCGTGGCCGGGTTGAAGGAGGTGTTGCGCGACACGAGCGCCTCGACGAACATGGCGGTGGCATTCGGCGGAACAAAGTATGCCGCGCGGTAGTGGCCGCGGTGCACTTCGTGGCGCATGTATTGCTCGGGAGTCATGGCTAGTGCCGATGCACGGGTGGACACCACCGAGGAGTTCATGACGATGAAGTTTCCCAACGCCTTCAAGGCAGGCACGGCGAAAAACGAGGACACAACGTCGCCCACGAGGGCCAGCAGCAGCAGCAGCAGCAGGTCCACGCCGTCGTCTGCAACCATAACGGCAAACCTGACGTTCTTGTACCGGCTGGCCCGGTTGTAGTACGCACCCCAATAGATACACAAGGCCACCAGGAAGCCTGCGATCAAAAAGATGTAGTTGGTGAACATGGTGAGCACGATAGCGATGCGCTGGGAGTGGAATTCCAGATCCCAGAAGCCCATCTTCTTTGTGAGGGACTGGATGGTGTTGGCTATGGTGCTGCGGCGGCGCACTAGAGGCGGGGCGCCGGACACCTGGGACATGGAGCGGGAGATGATGCGGGCGCCGACAAAGTCGTCGTTGGAGTCATCGAGCGGGTCGACGCCGATGTCGTCCATGCGCAACGAGCGGGGACTGGAGTCATCGTCCAGGTAGGTTGCGAGCGACGGAAGCGACTCAATGTCGGACATGAGGTGGGCGGTGTGGAAGTGTCGCAAGTATGCACGGCTGGTGCAGGTCAACTACACGGCTGGGAGGCCCCGCAGGAGGTCGTGCGCGGCGCACACGGCGCATCACTGGCGGCATATGAGCGGCATATGAGCGGCGGCATATGAGCGGCATATGAGCGGCGGGAATATGACCGGGGGCGGGCGGGGCGGCGCCACGTATGGCCTGGCTTCCATGCATGCGGCCTTGGGTAGCGTTGATGCGCCGACGGGCGACACAGGACCCGCGCGACAGGAACCGCGCATGTCGCGCATAAGTCAACACCATGACCCACGCAGAGAAGGAACCGCTAGCGACGGAGTTGGAGTACCGCATCCAGACGCTGACGGCGCGGATGGCGGGCGAGAGGGCCCCGACGTTGCAGGGAAAAAGTCCGGAGAGTGGAGAAGGGCAAAGTGGAGAAGGGCAAAGTGGAGAAGGGCAAAGTGGAGAAGGGCAAAGCCAAGAAGGTGAAGGGGAACAAGGGGAAAGCCAAGAAAGTGAAGGGGAACAAGGGGAAAGTGAAGAAAGTGAAGGGGAAAGCCAAAAGGAAAGCCCAGGCTTCAGCTTCCGCCGCGACGGCCGCGCATTGGCCCGCCGCCTCGCCCGGGTGCACCTCACCATCATCCTCGCATACTTTGGCCTCATGTCCGTGTACTGGGGCGCGCTCTACCACCGCGAGCGCCGCGTGCGCAACATGCGCATGCTCGTGGCAGTGGAGGACCAGGGCGTGGAGTTGACCAACGGCACGCGCACCGGCAGCGTGTTGGCCGCCGAGCTCGGGCGGCTCTTGGCGCTGCACGCGGCGCTCGGGCGGTTCGAGACCGCCAACAGCACCGCGCTCGCGGCCGCCGCGGCCCGCGCCAACACCAGCGTCTTCGACGCCGTGTGCGCGCAGGTGCACCGGCAGCAGTACTGGGCCGCGTTCTACGTCAACGCCTCGGCGTCGCAGGTGGTGTACGACACGTTGGCGCAGAACGCCAGCGCCGCGCCGCAGTACCTCATTCTGGCGGTGTACGAGTCCGGGCGGCACTACCTGGCCTTGTCGCAGTACGTGACGAAGAACTTGCGCGTGTTGGGGTCGGCGTGGCTCCAGGAGTACGCGGGCGGCGTGTACGGGCGGGTGGTGCGGTACTTGCTCACGCCGGCGCAGCGCGCGGCGTACTTGGAGCGGGCGGCGGTGGGCGCGGCGGTGGTGCTCCCCGCGCTCAACATGGTGGACTTGCGGCCGGCGTTGCTGGCGGCGGTGCTCGGACCGTCCGAGCTCGGCTTGGTGTACGCCATGCTCTTCTCGTTCCACCAGTTCAACTTCCTGGCGGACTTGCACAATGTCATTGGCGAGCAGTTGCGCTTCCGCCACTACTTGTGGTACCGCGTGATGTTCTCCCAGGCGAACCACCTCATGCTTTCGCTCGTGTACGCGCTCATGACGTTGGCGTTCCAGGTGCCGGTCACGGTGGCGTTCGGCCGCAGCGGCTTTGCCGTGTTGTGGTTCACCATGTACTTGTTCATCAGTGCGCTGGGCGGCATCAACGAGATCGCCATCACATGCATCAACACCTGGGGCTCCAAGGCGCTCACCGCGCCGTTCATGATCTTCAGCATTGTCGTCAACATCTCGCCGGCGTTTGCGCCGCTCGTGCTTTCGCCGGGCTTCTACCGCTACGGCTACGCCATGCCCATGTTCAACACCTACGAGGCGCTCCGCGTGGTGTTTTTCAACACGTGGCGCGGCGGCTTGGGGCGCAACTACGGCGTGCTTGCGGCGTGGGTGGTGGCCACCAACATTGCATTGTGCTATTTATTGAGGTTTGTGAATCTCCGCAAGAAGCGCCAGTTGGCGCACGAGAGGCTGTCAGAACGCCGACAGAACTAAGCAACCTAATGGCCACAGGCCATGACCACAGGACCACAGGGCCATAGTAACATAGGAGCCATAGGAACCATAACCGGGAATAGAAGCCATAGGACCATGGGACCATGGACCCAAGCATAGGGCCAGAGGTCAAGAGTAGACGCCGCTACACAAATGTCGACGCCACCGCCACTTGCGGCTCCTGCCGCCGCAAGCTGCGCCCATTGACAATCTCCTGGTATGTCTGGGCCATAGGATGGCGCCACTCCCCCAAGTCCACGGTGCGTTCAAAGAGCAACATACGCAACGTGGCTTGCCTCAATTCCCACAACTCGGGATGGGAGAAGGTGCGGTTGAAGTGGGCCAAGTGGGCGTCGATCGCGCGGGGAAGACGGGCCACCAACGCCGGGGCCGAGTGGTTGTAAGATGCAAGGGTGTGGAGGAGCTTGTACACCGCGGGCAACGGGAGCCGGTCCACCGCGTCGTCCGCGAGCCACGCGTGCTCGAACATGGGAAAGAAGTCTGCGTCCGACACGAGCCAGAGCATGGGCGACAACAGACGCTGCGGCGCCGTGTCGAGGCGCAACAGGCCGAAGTGGCGGTCGAAAAACGTGCGCTTGTGTGGCACCACGTCCAATGCTAGCATCTCGAACGCGGCCGCGTGCGCCGGGTGCGACCAGTCGAACTCGAGCAACGCCGGGTGCTGGGCCACATAGGCACGTGCGGCCGGCTTGGTGGCGGCGGAATGGGACAAAGCGCCCAAGAGGGCGTCGAGGGGCGGGTCCAAGGACGGGTGGAAGAAGCGGCGGCGGCGGCGGAGGGCCAAGTGCGCCATGCACCGGTCGACCGGCGCGCGGATGCACGCAAACGGCACGCGCCCCACGAGCTCCAGGAACGAGTTGATGACCACGGGAGGGAGAAACCAGTCCACGCCGTCCGGCACGTCGGGCGCGTCCGGGGAGAAGAAGGGCTCCACGTCGAACGCGCAGAGCGCGGCAAGGTCGGCGGGCGGGACGGCGGCGGCGCACGGCGCGAGCCGCAGCACCACGGCCGCATGGCGGGCGGCGGCGCGGGCGTCGGACGCGGGCGCGGCGCGGGCGAGCAAAAACCGCCACTGCGCCCACCGGAAGTGTGGCGGCGACGCGGCCACCGCCACGAGCGCCTCTAGCTGCAGCACCGTGGCCTCCGAAAACAGCGGGTCCGCGAGCACGCGCTGCACCGCCGCCGGCACAAACGGCAGCAGGCGGACGTACGCCCGCGCGCTCTCCGGGTGGCGCGCGGCCGCGGTGGCCACGATGCGCACCGCCACCGCCACCTCCACCGGCAGCAGGCGCGCGGCGGCCTCCATGTGGTCGCGCGGAAGGAGCTTGAAGATGTCGGGGAGCGGCAACGGCTGCAAAAGCGCCGCGAGGAGGTCGATGTAGCACGGGTGCGCGTGGGCGCGGAGGAGGCGCTCGAGGAGCGGCACAAACGCCACCAACACCGGCAGGTCGAGCACGTTGCCGGCGGGGGAGGGGTTGAAGCGCACGTGGTCTGTGTAGTCGTCCACTATGCGGGGGTCGACGACGGCGTCGTCGGCCAAGAGCGACTGGAGGTAGGCGAGGGCCTTGGCGGAGGTGGCGTCAAGGGTAGTGGAGCGCATGGGTGGTGGGGGTGGTGGAGCGGGTAGTGGGTAGGAGTAGTGGGTAGGAGTAGTGGGTAGGAGTAGTGGGTAGGAGTAGTGGGTAGGAATAGTGGGTAGGAATAGTGGGTAGTACAGTTAGTACAGTGTAGAGTAGTACAGTTAGTACAGTTAGTACAGTTAGTACAGTTAGTACAGTTAGTACAGTGTAGAGTCAGTGTAAGTGAAGTAGTGAAGTGGAGTAGTACACTTGTGTGCAGTTAGCAGTGCAGAGGCGAGTATCACGGACTCCGCGCCAAACCCGCAGCTCGTATTGGCGCACGCTAATTTTCGGCCGAGCATATAGTCCATGTGGCAGCAGGCGCGGATTGGCCGGCAGGTCAGAAAGTGCAGTCCAAGTCAAGAGGTCGAGTAAGAAAAGAGTTGTAGGTCAGTCAAGAGTACAAGAATAGGTCAGTCAAGAGTACAAGAGTAGGTCAGTCAAGAGTGCAAGAGTAGGTCAGTCAAGAGTACAAGAGTAGGTCAGTCAAGAGTACAAGAGTTGAGGTCAAGTGCAAGTTCAAGAGGTTAGGTACAAGTTCAGTTCAGCCCTTTCACCTCCACCACTCAGTCCAGACATATCCGTCATCCGTCTAGTTATTTAGACTAGTGACACCAGTAACGTAACAGTATAGTACGACACAGTAACACCGAACACCAGTAACCGTAATACCACCGTAATACCACACCAGTACACACCAGCGAACGTAACACAGAACACCACTCATTACCAGTCACCAGCACTACTGACGCACTGGGACACCCCACTAATAACGTAACTACCCAACTGAGTAACACCGTAGCACTAACTACACTAACACTAACAATAACATAGTAACACCACTACCACTAACACTAGTAACACCACTAACACTAGTAACACCACTAACACTAACACTAGTAACACCACTAACACTAGTAACACCACTAAAACTAGTAACACTAGTAACAGTAGCACCACTAACGATAGTAACAGTAACCAGTAACAGTAGTAACACTAACAATAGTAACACCACTGACAATAGGAAAACACTAGTAACAATTAACTTACACTAACACCACTCCACACTAACACCACTAACACCACACCAACACCACTAACACCACACCACCACTCTAGCAGCACAAACAAGCCCCGGTCCCCCACTCAGACCGTCTCGAGGTGCGCTGACGAAACCGCACCCACAGAAAATACCCGACGCACTCTGCAACCCGCCCGGTACATGCGCCTAACCACCCACTGCGGCGCTCTCCGCCCAATTCCGCCCGCTCCGCCCGCTCCGCCCAATTCCGCCCGCTCCGCCCGCTCCGCCCAAATCTGCCCCCAATCCGCCCCCACTCACCAATCCCCACCCAATTCCGCCCGCCCGCCCGCTCCGCCCAATCCGCAGCGTCCATCCCCGGCTCCCGGCTCCAGCCGCATCCGGCGCACGGCGGCAGCGCGGCAGCGCGGCGGGCGCCAGCAGCCTGGGTGCAGGACAAACAGCACCGAAGGTGGTTCCGCTTTTCTAGAATCCACGCTCCGTTCCTTCGCCATCCCCGAAACTGCGGTTTCTTCCTCGCCCGCACCCCTCCCTTCGCCCACCCGCGTGCCGCTGCTGCTTTCGGCCGCCGCTGCCCCGCCCCTCTGCTCCCCCGCCTGCGTTTCCTGTGCCAACAGCGCATTTGCTACCCCGACATCCCATTGTTCCCGCCCGTGGCATCTGGCGCCCAGTCGCTGCCTCTGTCCCGCCGGATTGCTTCGTTGCCGCGCCCTCGGTGCCGCCTGAGCCTCTGCCCCGTTCCGCGGCCGCCCCCCCACCGCCCCGACCCGGCGTGCTTGCTCTGCGCTTGCGTGTGACCGAGCCCGCCCGCCGCCCGCCCGCCGCCCGCCGCCCGCCCGCCGCCCGCCGCCCGCGCGTGCCTCCGGCGTTTCTGGCCCGATTGTTGCCCGTGCGGCCCGTGCCATTGTTCGCGGCGCCTCCGGCTATACCCACCGCCGCCGCGGCGCTTCCCTCGCGCCGCTTGTTCGCTTCTGGCGCTTCTTCCCTTCTGGCGCTCCCTTCACCATGGCCACCGAAGCCGAATGCATCCGCGCCGACGACGAGACGCTCGCCAGCACCGAGCCCCACCCCCAGACGCCGCTGGCGGCCGAGTACCACGAGATCGCCGCCAAGTTGTACCAGGAGGAGTTTGTGCTGATTGTGCCCGAGGAGTACACGCAGTTTTTGGCGGCGCTGGACCCCGAGAGCGCCATCATCCGCCAGCACTACATGGACATGTTCGAGTGGGACGCCAACCTCTTGGCGCTGACGCGCATGTTGTGCCTGAAGCTCTACTTGAAGGGCGAGTCGCAGGAGATTGACCGCATCCTCTCCGCCTTCACCAAGCTGTACCTCAAGCAGCACCCCGCCAACGCCTTCTGCACCACCGAGTTCGAGCAGATCTACATCGTCTTGTACTCTTTGATCTTGTTGAACACCGCGTTGCACAACAGCGAGGTCAAGAAGACCCTGCGCATCTCCCAGGCTGACTACGTGCGCAACACCTTGGCCACGTTTCTCCAGCAAAACGGCAAGGCCGCGCGCCCGTTGCTGGTGCGCCAGAAGATCCGCATCGAGCGCGAGCTCCACCTCTACTACGAGGACTTGGCCCGCGCCGAGCTCTACTTGAAGCGCGCGCGCGCCGCGCCCTCCGCCCGCCGCGTGTCCAACCGCTACTCGGTGGCCGAGACCATCATGTCGTCGTACTCGCACGACGACGACGCGGCCGCCGAACGGGCCGCCGAACGGGCCGCCGAACGGGCCGCCGAACGGGGCGCGGAATCGACCGACGACCGCGCCACAATCTTGGGCGACCGCGCCACAATCTTGGGCGAGCGCGCGTCGGTTGCAGGCTCGCCGCCGCGCGCGTCGGGCGACGCGCCCGACCACCCGGGCGGCCCCCGCCTCTCGCGCCAGCGCTCCGCGTCGTCCTACTGGTCCACGGCCGACAGCGAGCTGCGGCGCGGCTCCGTGTCCATCCGCCGCGGCGCGGAAGGAAAGCCGCACGCCCCGTCCGCCCGCTTTGGCTTCACGCGCGCGTTGCACTCGGACGGCGCGGGCGCCGCGCGCGCGCCCGGCATGGGCGCGTTGCGCAACTACCGCTCGCTCGAGTTTTTGGGCGGCCACGCCGCGCTTTCGCGCCGCCCGTCGCACGGGCTGACCGCCACCGAGAGCGCGCTCGGCACCGACCAGTTCTCCGTCCTCACGGTGGAAAACCCCGAGGCGCTCCCGCCGCACGTGGACGCAGCCAGCGCGCCCGCCGTGGGCCTCGAGAACTTCGACGTGGACGACTACCAGGACCAGCTCGACTTGACGCTCGAGTTGAAGGGCGCGCCGTACTTGAAGGAGGGTCTCCTCAAGTTGCGCATCTTGAACAACGACAAGGCCGACTTCTCCACCACGTCGGAGCTGGCGGTGTTGCTGCTGGCGCTGTCGGCGTCGTCCACGTCCAGCCGCTCCGGCCTCTTTTCCTTTTTCCGGGGCCGCGGCCTGGAATCACCGGTGCCGCAGCACGTGGGCACCGCCTCGGGCTCCGGCATCTTCTCCCACAAGCCCACCGAGTTCTTCGTGGTGGTGTCCAAGGGCGAACTCCGCCTCTACTCCTTCGACCCCAAGGTGGTGAAGAAGCACCACGCACGGATGAAGAAAACGCACCCTGCCGTCGCAGAGGAGGCGGAGGTGGGCGACGGCAACTGGCTCAAGAATGCAGCCAACGTCGGCAACTACAACTTGTGCGCCACCATCGCCACGCGCGAGGAGAGGCACACCAACCGCCACCTCGACCTCGAGTCCGGCAAGTTCTACTGGTCGCTCACATTCCCCAAAGTCACCAAGCACGCGCCCAAGAAGTTTGTTTTCGAGGCGGGCACGGTGGAGGTGGCGTCCGAGTTCATCGACACGTGCAACTTTTGGGCGTCCAAGATCTCCGCCGTGCCTACGTTGGAGGAGAGCATGTCGTCGATCGAGTACGGCTGGAACAACATTGACCGCTTGACGAAGTTGGGCGATGGTTTCAAGCGAACCAAGGACATCCGCAAGTACGAGCAGATCCCCAAGGGTGTGTATCTCAGCAACTATGTGGTGAACAGCGCGGACGAGGACCCCACCCACGAGGGCTTGTTGAAGCAGTTTGTGCAGACGTTGCGCTACTACAACAACTTGAAGATCTTGTACAACAAGTTCAGCAAGACCAAGTCGACGTTCATGAAGAACTTCCGCAAGTACTCCCGCACGTCGAACTATAGGCTCGCGCTCGAAAACTATGAGATCCGCTCTACCGAGTACAAGGACGAGCTCAACAAGTACAAAAGCTACTTGGCCATGCTTGGCCACGGCCTAAAATTGAGGCTAGACTTGGAACAGCAAGACATCATCACCATATGGGAGTGCGAGCTTCATGAGAGCGAGCCTCCGTTGGATCCGGCCGAGATCAAGCAGGAAATCGAGCGCCGTCTCCAAGTGCGCCTCGCAGAGGAGTCGGACTTGTCCAAGGCAGTACGTATGGAGCTCGAGAAGCGGCTTTCCGACACCGGGGACGCGCCTGCACCAGACACAGTGGGAGCCGATTCCGACACGGCGACTCCGTTGGTCAAGTCTCCCAAGACATTCAGCTTCACAAGCATTAAGGAGTTTGAGGCGAGTCCCATCAGCCAGCTACTCAGTGTAGACAGCAAGGCGCCAGGAGAGATGGACACGTCGGAGGTGAAGAAAGAGCTCATTGCCAGTTTCAGCACAAACACTATCACCGAGGAAGACGAGCCGGAAGACGAGCCGGAAGACGAGCCGGAAGACGAGCCGGAAGTGAATGCCACGGCCGTTGCGTGAGACACTTGGCGCATTGGATATGCGTGAGACACTTGGCGCATTGGATATGCGTGAGACGTTGCCTTACTGGGCAAGTGTATACGGTATGCTACACTAGAGAACTAATTAACATCTACTTGTTTTATTCGTTGGTCTGTCGTAGCACCAATGTGTGAAAGGGCCATGAAAGTATTTCCGAAGCAATGTGCGTGTTGATGGCTGGGCAGGGTGCCGGGCCCCTGTGCCGGAACAAGGTAGGGCACCGTAAATCACGTGACGCGCGCTTACGACTCCACGCTCATATCAAGACGCCACCAACTCCACCAACTTTTCCATCGATAAATTCTCCCATGTCCGATCCAAGTTCGATCAACGGTATGTGGTTTCTCTTTCTCAAGAAGCTAGAAGGCCGAAACGTGCGGTAAAAATGTGGCCGATTCTGCCTCTACACTCCGCCATGCTTGTAATTACCATACTAACCAACAGGAGGTGCCGCCGTGGCCATGGTGGGCAAAGATTGCATAGCCATTGCATGTGATTTGCGTTTGGGCAACCAATCGCTTGGAGTGTCCAACAACTTTGAAAAAGTATTCCAATTTGGCGACAAGACGTTTTTGGGCTTGACCGGATTGGCCACCGATGTGCTCACGTTAAAGGAAGACTTCCGGTTGAAGCACAACTTGTACAAGTTGAGAGAGGAGAGGGAAATCGAGCCTCGTACCTTGGCCAACTTGGTGAGCTCATCATTATATGAGAAGAGATTCGGGCCCTATTTCGTCGGGCCCATCGTGGCGGGCTTGGAATCCAAGACCAACAAACCATTCATCTGCGGCTTTGACTTGATCGGGTGCATCGACTTTGCCAAGGATTTCATTGTCAGCGGCACTGCCTCAGACCAGTTATATGGTATGTGCGAGTCTTTGTACGAGCCTAACTTGGAGCCTGAGGACTTGTTTGAGACAATCAGTCAGGCGTTATTGAATGCGGTCGACAGAGATGCGTTGTCCGGATGGGGTGCAGTTGTCTATGTGGTCACAAAAGATAAGGTGACTAAGAGGGTGTTGAGAACCCGCCAGGACTAGTTGGGTAGTCAATACAAGCGATACAGAAGGCTCACGTAGAGGCAAAATTATGCTTGGGCGAATAGTTCCGCACGGATTCTATCACACCTACGGCCGAATGGTTGGGCGATTTGGGTGAAAGAATCCGTAGGGACAAGTGTAGGGACAAGTGAAAGAATCTGTCAAGTGAAAGAAATTGTAGGCACAAGTGGCGGTCATGTGGCAGTTAAGGTCATGAGGGCCCTCCTCACTTCGAACCATGTGAGCCAGAAACAGCAACGCAACAGATTTTGGCTACCGCCCGCAAATATCCCATGTTTATTATATATACAAGTGGCCCAGGAGCACATTATCAGCTATTTCGCATTCTTCTTCGCCTCCATCTCGATCACCTTACGCAAGTATCCGTTCTTTCCGTAAGTTTCTTCCTCAACCTGCTTCTTCCGTTCCTCGGCAGCCTTTTGCTTCTCGCGACTGAGCCGGATGCGGGCTTTGGAGTCTTCCACTCTGGTGGTGTGCAAGCATTTGGACAACTCGTTCTTCTCGAAGTTGCACATGCCGATTGCACGCTTCAAGAATTCTGTGCGGTGGCACTCTTCGAGTGCATCCATCAACTTTTCGCACGTGTCGAATCTGTTCTTATCCAACTGGGGATGCATGGTGGAGAAGAGGAGGTGTTGAGACGGGTGATTGGTGGGACCATGTAGACGCGAGAGCCATGTACAGGAACGATGGCGTGGCAGCGACAGTTTCTGGTGGAGAAATGAAGTTGGTAATGGCAGCGGACAGGTGAGAAGGCTCGGGAATTAGTGGCGGACACCGAGCTGGCGCATGCGAGGGAACAAGAGCAGCATGCGAGGGAACAAGAGCAGCATGCGAGGGAACATGCAACTTGAAGTGCGACTTCAAGAGTGCGACATGCGACTTGAATTGCAACTTGCAAGATTTGGGGAAGATACGAAAGGGTAACGGAACATGCATATAGGGCAACAAGGGATACGGGGACGAAATTATGAGCTAGGGTCCGGGTCAGAAGACGCAAAGAACATTCGAAATGCCGTTTTTTTTTTTTTTTTGCCGGGTGGAATGTACAAGATGGTGCCGTAGATTATTGCCAGATCCGCACAATGGCACCGGGCCACATCAATTCCGGCCGTGGCCGCACTTCTACTGTGATTTGTGCAGCTGCCATTTGTGCAGCCTGTCGTTTTTGTAACCCGCTACTTTGTAACCCGCAATTCTGTAACTTGCAAATTTCGGGCTGCCATTTCTGCTGGCTGCAATTCTTCCATACTCAATGACGCTGCCTCAAGTTTCATCTCACATGCACCGGCTTATTTTTCAATTCACGTTTCTTCTAATAATCGGACCAAGTTTCACCTGACATAGTTGAGGCAACCAAGGATTCAACAAACACCTACAATCCATGGGGCGAAGATCAACTACTAAAGCGTACAAGAGTTCTGGATCCTGATCCGGGTCGTGTACGTACCAAACCGACAGCAGCTGCCAAACCACCACATATCTGGATTCCACTGCCCGACCCCTGAGCCCTCAGACACGGCCTACGGATGTATTCGGGTCCCGGGGAGAGCCGCGGCCGGGTGTGTGTGCACCCGTACCTCCCCGACCCGGAGGTACATCCCCGGCGGAGGTCTACCTCCCGTGGAGTGCGTAACGATGAAGCGAAAAACATATACCCTCCGTTTCAACCTCCCACCTTTTTTCACCGCAACATGATTCGTACCGGAGTTACCAACCCATTGCCACGTGTGTTGGCCAATGGCGCCAGAAGAAACTTGGCCAGCGCTGCCTCCGACTTGGTTACCGTTGAGTTGCCAGCGTCGTCGTTCGAGACCTACAACCTCGAAACCCCCGGGTTGACGTTCGAGACGGAGAAGGAGACGTTGTTGAAGATGTACAAGGACATGATTGTCATCAGAAGAATGGAGATGGCGTCTGACGCCTTGTACAAGGCCAAGAAGATTAGAGGGTTCTGCCACTTGTCTGTGGGCCAGGAGGCCATTGCCGTGGGCATTGAGAACGCCATCACCCCTACCGACTCTGTGATCACATCCTACAGATGCCACGGTTTCGCTTACATGAGAGGCGCGTCTGTGAAGAGTGTCTTGGGTGAGTTGATGGGCAAGAGATCCGGTGCCTCCTTCGGTAAGGGTGGCTCGATGCACATCTTCGCCCCCGGCTTCTACGGAGGTAACGGTATTGTGGGCGCGCAAGTCGCGTTGGGCGCGGGCTTGTCCTTCTCGCACAAGTACAAGAACGACGGCGGCGCCACCTTTGCGTTGTACGGAGATGGTGCGTCGAACCAGGGCCAGGTGTTTGAGTCGTTCAACATGGCCAAGTTGTGGGACTTGCCATGCGTTTTCGCGTGTGAGAACAACAAGTACGGTATGGGTACGTCTGCGTCCAGATCGTCAGCCATGACCGAGTACTACAAGAGAGGCCAGTACATTCCCGGATTGAAGGTCAACGGTATGGACATTTTGGCGTGCTACCAGGCATCCAAGTTTGCCAAGGACTGGTGTTCGAGCGGCAAGGGTCCATTGGTGTTGGAGTACGAGACGTACAGATACGGTGGCCACTCCATGTCGGACCCAGGTACCACGTACAGAACCAGAGAGGAGGTGCAGCACATGAGATCCAGAAACGACCCTATTGCGGGCTTGAAGGCGTTCCTCATTGACCACAATGTTGCGACCGAGGAGGAGATCAAGGCGTACGACAAGGCCGCCAGAAAGTACGTTGACGAGCAGGTTGCGGAGGCGGAGGCGGACGCGCCCCCAGAGGCGAAGATGGAGATTTTGTTCGAGGATGTGTACGTCAAGGGCACCGAGGTGCCGGAGTTGAGAGGCAGAATCTCTGACGACACCTGGAACTTTGAGAAGAACGCCTTCTCCAACCACGTGTACTAAGCGTGTATAGCACATCACATAGAATTATTCACCGTACAACACCGTACAACACCGCACTCCACCCGTACAACACTACACCGCACCCCACCCGTACACCAGAAAACACCGCACCCCACCCGTACACCAGAAAACACCCGCACAGACACCCGCACCTACACCCGCACCTACACCCGCACCTGCACCCGTACACCCACAACATCAACTCATCTCACACCTCCACAATCCACCAATGGCTTCCCCCGACCGACCGGCCATTCCGCCCGGAAACAACGAGGACCCTGCATATGCCCCGCACTCCCTCGCGGGTCACATCTCCGCCAAAGACATGGGCTCGCGCACAAGCCCCGCGCCCGCGCCCGCGCCCCCCGCCCCTCGCGCCCCGCCGCCGGACGACTACGCCGCGCTTGCCGCGGGCTTTGCGCTCGAAGACATCGCCTACCGCCCCACCACCGCCGCCAACGCGCGCGCGTTTGAGCTGCTCACCGTGTGCGTGCGGCAGCTCATTCCGGACGAGCCGCACAGCGTGATTCTCTCGGCCGCGGACGCGGTGTTGGAGACGCTCAAGGGCGACGCGGACGTGGCGGCCAAGCGGCGCGAGCTCGAGGCGTTGCTTGGGCAGGCGCTTGACGATGCGCAGTTGACGGAGCTTGTGGGCGCGGCGCGCGCCATTGGCGACTACGGCGAGGCGGACGAGGCGGACGGCGATGATATTGTGGCGGTGGAGTTTGACGGCGACGGCGACGGCGACGGCGACGAAGTCGGCGGCGACGAAGTCGGCGAAGTCGGCGGCGACGAAGTCAGCGATGGCGATGGCGATGGCGATGGCGATGGCGAAGTCGGCAATGCCGCCGATGCCGCCGATGCAGATGCCGCCGATGGCAAGATCTCCGATGGCGCCTTCACGTTGCACGACGTGACGCCCGACTTTCTCGCGGCGCGGCTCGCGCAGCATGCGCCGCGCGCCTCGGGCGACGAAATCCGCGCCACGGTCAAGCGTGTGTCGCGCGTGCTCAACCGCACGGACGTGGCGGGCGACGCGTTGGCGCAGCAGCTTGCGGCCGCCGCGCCGTATGCGCCGTTTGTGCAAATGTGCTTGGCGCAGCGGTGGCGGCTTGTGTTTGGGCCGCGGGTGCGCGCGGACCGCGGCGCTGCGCTCGCGGAGATGCGCGCGCTCGGGCTCGACGATTTGGTGCGCGAGGCGGGCGAGGGCGCGGCGGGCGAGGGCGCGGCGGGCGCGGGCGCGAAGCGCGCGCGGCCGGACGCCGACACGGACGAGGGCGCGAAGCGCGCGCGCACCGGCGTGGACGGCGCGGACGGCGCCCAGGACATGGCCGGCGCGGACGGCGCGGACGGCGCCCAGGACGTGGCCGGCGCGGTCACGCCGCGCGTGGTCGACCTCGAGGCCCTCACGTTCGCCCCCCCCGCCGCCGCCAAAGTCACCCTCCCCAAAGGCTCCTACCAGCAAAACAAAAAACTCTACGACGTCATCTGCGTGCCCGCGCCCGCGCCGCCGCCGCCCGCTGCCGCGCCGCCCGTGCGCATCGCCGACATGCCCGAGTGGGCGCGCGCCGCGTTCCCCGCGGGCGAAACCGCCGCGCTCAACCGCGTCCAGTCGCAGGTGTACCCCGCGGCGTTCGAGTCCGACGACAACTTGCTCCTCTGCGCCCCCACCGGCGCCGGCAAGACCAACGTGGCCATGCTCGCGCTCCTCCGCGTGTTGGGCAACAACCGCGACCGCGCCGGCCGCATCGCCGTGCGCAACTTCAAGGCCGTGTACATTGCGCCGCTCAAGGCGTTGGTGTCGGAGCAGATGCGCGAGTTCCAGCGCCGCCTCACCGCCCAGTACGGCGTCGTGGTGAGCGAGCTCACCGGCGACCTGCTGTTGACCGCGCGCCAGATCGCAGACACCCAGGTGTTGGTCACCACGCCGGAAAAGTGGGACGTGGTCACGCGCAAGCGCCGCCCGTACTTGGACCAGGTGCAGCTCGTGGTGATTGACGAGATCCACCTCTTGCACGACGAGCGCGGGCCCGTGCTCGAGAGCATCGTGGTGCGCGCCAAGCGCTCGCCCGCCACGCGCCTCGTGGCGCTCTCCGCCACCTTGCCCAACTACCACGACGTGGCCCGCTTCTTGGCCGTGCCGCCCCACGCGCTTTTCTACTTTGACGCGCGCTTCCGCCCGTGCCCGCTCCAGCAGGAGTACGTGGGCATCAAGGAGAAGAAGGCCATCCGCAAAGTCGCGGCCATGAACGAGGCCTGCTACGACAAGGTGGCCCAGTGCCTCGCCGCAGGCCACCAGGCGATCGTGTTTGTGCATCTGCGCAAGGACACGGTGCGCACCGCGCGCTGGCTCCGCGACCGCGCCGCCGCCGCCGCCGTGGCCGTGGTGCACAGCGACGGCGCGCGCGAGATCCTCCGCCTGGAGGCCGCCGCCGCCGCCAACAAGAACGTGGCCGAGATCTTGCCCTCCGGCTTCGCCGTGCACCACGCCGGCCTCGACAAGGCCGACCGCGCGGTGGTGGAGGACCTCTTCGCCCAGGGCCACGTCCAGGTGTTGGTGTCGACCGCCACGTTGGCGTGGGGCGTCAACTTGCCCGCGCACACGGTCATCATCAAGGGCACCGACACCTACTCGCCCGAAAAGGGCGCGTGGGTGCAGTTGTCGCCGCAGGACATCTTGCAGATGCTCGGCCGTGCGGGCCGCCCGCGCTACGACAAGTCGGGCGAGGGTGTGATCATCACCGCGCACGACGAGCTCCAGTACTACTTGGCGATCTTGAACCAGCAGCTTCCGATCGAGTCGCAGCTCATGGCGCGCCTCGCCGACTCCATCAACGCCGAGGTGGTGCGCGGCACCGTGGCGTGCTTGGCCGACGCCATTGCCTGGTTGGGCGACACCTACTTGTACGTGCGCATGTTGCAGTCGCCGCGGCTCTACCACGTGGGCCCCGAATATGCCCACGACTCCGCGCTCGTGCAAAAGAGAGCGGACCTCGCCCACTCCGCGCTCGTGCTTCTTGCCCGCCACAAGTTGGTCGACTACAACCCCGACGCGCGCACCGTCGCCGCCACCGAGCTCGGCCGCATCGCGGCCCACTTCTACATCGCCCACGACACCGCCGCCGCCTACAACGCCAGCCTCCGGCCCTGGATGTCCGCCATCGACGTGCTTTCGGTGTTCGCCGCCAGCGGCGAATTCAAGTATGTCCCGGTGCGCCTGGAGGAGAAGGTGGAGGTGGCGCGGCTCGCGGATCAGTGCCCCATCCCCATCAAGGCGGCGCCGGACCACCCGCACGCCAAGATCGCCGTGCTCCTCCAGGCGTACGTGTCGCGGCTCCACTTGGACGGCTTCGCGTTGGTGGCAGACATGGTGTACGTGACCCAGAGCGCCGCGCGGTTGTTGCGGGCGCTCTGGCGCATGTGCCGCGCCAAGAAGTGGGCGGCGCTCGCGGCGGCCACGCTTGACTTGTGCAAGCTGGTAGAGGCGCGCATGTGGCCCGCAGCGCTGCCGTTGCGCCAGTTTGGCCCGTTGGCGCTGCCGCAGGTGGTGCGTGCCACCGAGTCGTCGCACTTGCCGTTTGTGTCGTACTTCTCCTTGTCCGCGGAGGAGCTCGCGGAGGCAATCAGCTTCAAGGGACACAGCTCCGAGGCGTACGACCTTCTCCAGCAGTACCCCCGGTTCGACGTGGACGCCCGCGCGTTCCCGGTGACGCCGGAGTTGGCGCGGGTGCTGATGAACCTCACGCCGCGGTGGGTGTGGAACAAGCGGCTCCACGCGCGCACAGAGCGGTTTGTGGTGACGGTGGAGGACGGCAACGGCGACACCATCTTGTACGAGGACAGCGTGGAGGTCACGGAGAACACGGTGGGCCGCGAGTACGTGATTGACTGCGTGGTGCCGGTGGCGCTGCCGCCCGCACCGGCGCTCTTTGTCTCCGTCGCCAGCGACCGGTGGCTCCACTCCAACTGGCGCGCCGCCGCCGTCATGTACGGCATGCGCCTCCCCAAGCGCCCCTCCGCGGTCACGGACGTGGTGGACATGCCGCGCGTCAAGACCGCGGCTCTCGGCATGGACGTGGACGTGGGCGCGGCGCACTTGAACCGCCTCCAGACCCAGTGCTTCGACTCGGTGTGGAACTCCAACGCCAACGTGTTTGTTGGCGCCGCCAAGGGCGCCGGCAAGACCATGTTGGCGCAGTTGGCGATCCTCGCGTGCTGGCGCCAGAACAAGCAGCGCGCCGTCTACCTCCAGCCGTCGCAAGCGCTAGTGCACGCGCGCACGGCCGAGTGGGCCGCCACGTTTGCGCCGCTCACCGACCCGCCCAAAGTGGTGGCGTGCCTCACGGGCGACGTGGCCGCAGACGCACGCATAGTGGCGCGGAGCCACCTCGTGCTCGCCACCCCGGAGCAGTTCGAGGCGGTGACGCGCCGCTGGCGCCTGCGGCGCGCGCTCCACGACTTGGCGGTGGTGGTGGCGGACGATGTGCACGCGGTGGGCTCGCGCCCGGCGTACGAGGTGGCGCTTGCCCGCATCCGGCTCATGGGCGGCCACGTGCCGCCCGCCCGCATCGTGGCGTTGGGCGCGCCGTTGTTGCCCGCGCGCGAGGTAGCCGAGTGGCTAGGGTGTGACCGCGACCACGTCTACAACTTTGGCGTGGGTGAGCGCATGGACCCGCCGAAGCAGATCCGGGTGCAGCCGTACACCGAGCTTGCGGACGCACGCGACGACGCGGTGGCGTTTGCTGGCGCCAGCACCCAGTGCGTGGCGTTCGTGCCGTCGCACAAGGCCGCGGTGGAGTTCGTGGCGGAGTTGGCGGCGGCCGGCGCCGACCGCGGCTCCGTGGCGTTATTCCACGAGAACTTGGGCGACGCCGACCGCGCACGCATCGCACGCCTGTTGGAGGCCGGCGACACCCGCCTTGTCGTTGCCACGCGCGCCACCGCCTCGTACGCTCCTGCCGCCCGCGATGTGCTCGTTCTTGGGACCCGGCGCGCCGAGTTGACACTGCCAGGCGCGTACTACCTCGCGGAGTTGTTGGAGATGGTGGGGTGCTGCCGCCTGGGCCACGCGGTGGTGCACGCGGCGGCGCCGCAGGTGGCGTATTATCTGCGCTTTCTCTCCGACCCCATGCCAGTGGAGAGTGGCCTCGACGCGCATCTCCCGTCGCCATTTTTGCATGAAATCGCCGCAGGAACGTTCCATGGCAAGCAGGACTGCGTGGACTGGCTCACGTACACCTTGTTCTACCGCCGCTTGGCCCAGAACCCCAGCTTCTACGGTCTTGAAGATGTCTCGCATATCGGGCTCTCCGAGTTTCTTTCTGATCTCGTGGAGTCTACGTTGGAGTCGTTGGCAGACGCGGGCTTGATCGAAGTGGGCGAGGATGAAGACGAGGGAGACGCCCAAGAGGAGGAGGAGGAAGAAGTGATCTCGCCGCTAAACGGGGCCATGATTGCGTCCCACTACAACGTGTCCCCCGGCGCGGTGAAGGCGTTTGGCGACTTGTCGTCCAAGGACCGCTTGCGCGGTATCATCTCCGCAGTTACGTCTGCTCCCGACTTTGACGCGCTTCTAGTGCACCCGGAAGACTTGCCGGTCCTCTCGCGTCTCGGCACTGCGGTGCCGCTCAAGCTCTCTCCTGAAAGTGACATTGGGCTGCCGCAAGCAAAAGCGTTTTTGCTTTTGCAGGCGCACTTGTCGCGCTTGCCTGTGGGCGCCGACTTGGTCAGCGACCAGCGTGCTGTGATTGAAAAGGCGTTGCCTCTAGTGAATGCGTGCGCAGATAGCCTTTCGGCGGAGGGCCACTTGAACGCGTTGCAAGCGATGGACCTCTCGCAAATGATTGTGCAAGGCATGTGGAACAGCGATAGCCCGCTTCGGCAGTTGCCGCACTCGTCGGAGGAGATGCTTGCGCGGGCCAAGAAATATGAGGTGGAGTCCGTGTATGACATCATGTCGTTGGAGGACGAGGAGCGAGACGATGTGTTGCAGTTGCCGCTCGACAAGCTCAACGACGTGGCGAACTTTGTCAACAAGTACCCCAACATTGACATTCTGTACGAGCTTGATGTGGAGGAGGGCATCCGCGCCGGCGAGCCTAAGGACATGTGCATCACGATTGAGCGGGACGAGGAGATGGAGGATTTGACGGTGGAGTCTGCACGGTATCCCGGCACGAAGCAAGAAGGGTGGTGGCTTGTCATTGGCGACGCGGCGACGCGGCAGTTGTACGCCATCAAGAAGATCACGGTGGCGCACGAGTCGCAGCTGGTGAGGATGCAGTTCACTGTGCCGACGGCCGGGAAGCAGACGTTGACGGTTTGGTGTATGAGTGACTCGTACATTGATGTGGATAAGGAGATGGAGGTGGAGGTGGAGGTGGAGTGAGAGCTACGTGCGGTACCAGGCGAGGTCCAGCCAAAAATTAGCATTACATGAATATCTGTGCATGGGAGTCCGTAGGGTCCACGAGAGAAGTGTTCACGAGAGAAGTAAAGTTGGTAGCCGGGGTCGTACTGGTGAGCCGGGTAGTACTGGTGAGCCGGGGTAGTACTGGTGTGCCGGAGCCGTGACTCACCTGCACCCGCGCAACATCACCAACTCAGTCTTCCATGACGTCCAACGTGCTCACGCCGTACATCAAGCTGCTCTTTCTCGAGCCGCCCAACCTCACCCCCAATGACCTCGCCACGGTGCTCCGCTCCATCTTCAAGGGCATCCCGTCCGAGGTCCAGACGGCCGCGTTCCTCACCGCGCTCAGAATGCGCGGGTTGGACCACGAGCCCGACTACATCGCCGCCGCCGTGGCCACGGTGTTGGAGTTCTCGGACGTGATCGCGCCCGAGTCCGTCCCGGCCGCCGGCTACGTCGACATTGTCGGCACCGGCGGCGACGGCCAGAACACGTTCAACGTGTCCACGTCCGCCGCCATCGTCGCCGCGGGCATGGGCGTGCCGGTGTGCAAGCACGGCGGCAAGGCGTCCACGCTGGCGTCCGGCTCCGGCGACTTGTTGAAGTGCCTCGGCGTGGACTTGGCCGCGGTCAACAAGCACACCGCGCCCGCCATCGTGCAGCGGCTGGCGTTCTGCTTCTTGTTCGCGCCGGCGTTCCACCCGGGCATGGGCAAGGTGGCGCCGGTGCGCGCGCAGTTGGGCATCCCCACCATCTTCAACATCTTGGGCCCGCTCATGAACCCGATGCCGCTCCGCGCGCGCATCTTGGGGGTGTACTCGGAGAAGTTGGGCGAGGCGTACGCGGCCGCGGCCGCGGCGTTGGCGCGGCGCTCGCCCACGCACGAGCGCACCATGGTGGTGTTTGGCGAGATCTGCCTCGACGAGATCCTGCCCACGGGGCTGACCAAGTGCTGGTTGGTGGACGCCGCGGGCGACATCACGCGCATGACCATGGCGCCGCGCGACTTTGGCTTGCCGGAGCACTCGTTGGAGGCGGTGCGCTCGGGCACGCCGCAGGAGAACGCAAACGTGTTGCTCCACATCTTGCGCCAGGACGCGCCCGAGTATGCGGTGCGCGCGGCCGGCAACCACCCGTTGGTGGACTACATCACCATGAACGCGGCCGCGGTGGCGGTGGTGGCGGGCTTGACCGACTCGTGGAAGGAGGGCGTGGACTTGGCGCGCGACGCAATTGTGTCGGGCAAGGCCTTGGCGGCGTTGGAGGGCTTCAAGGATGCGTTGGCGGACCTTGACAAATAGATTCGGTGGGTGTATGTATCTGTATCGGTGTATGTATCTGTATCTGTATCTGTATCGGTGTATGTATCTGTATCAGCGTCTGTATCTATATCAGCGTATCTATATCAGTGTATCTATATCGGTGTATCTGTATCAGCGTCTGTATCTATATCAGTGTATCTATATCAGTGTATCTATATCAGTGTATCTACATCAGTGTATCTATATCAGTGTATCTATATCAGTGTATCTATATCAGTGTATCTATATCAGTGTATCTATATCAGTGTATCGGTATCTTTATCGGTGTATCTGTATCTGTGTATCTATATCTGTATCAGTGTATCTGTATCAGCGTCTGTATCTGTATCGACAGTCTGTATCGACAGTCTGTACTTTCCCAAACATTCTCTGCATGCACTGATACTACATCGGATTCCAGTTACACATTTGCCTGTATCATTCTGTGTTGCATCTCCAGAATATCCCAATCTCTGTATCAAGGTTGAGTGCCCGCGCTACCAAAATAAACCTGAGTCGCTTCGGTATTTGAGTACTTGAGTGGCCATTTCTATATATCACTTTGATATACCTCATATACAGCCCATTTTGAATGAAGAAACTTCCTCATCTAGATAGGGAAAGATGTCAGTGGAGATACATAATTTACACTAATTCTGCCATTTTGCATCCCAATGAAATTAAATAATCATTTGCTAATTGCCCATGGTAGTCTTTTCAATTCCACCAAGTTCCCTTCCCAATTCTACCAAATCCCACGCTTCAATTCCACCAAATCCCACGCTTCAATCCCACCAAATCCCTTCCCAATTCCTCCGGTATCTCCTACATAGATCGTGCAGTTTGCAAGATTTCATCGTCTCTGAGCGCGCACTGCACCTAAAAACTTCGCCAGCGCCCAAATAGTACATGTTGGCCTAGTACGGCCATAATAGCAGTGCCAGCCAATAACCACCGGCCATACTGCCACAGATACTAATTCCACTCCCCCAGAGCTGCCGGTCCGAACGCGCCGGCATATTGGCCGGTTTCGATCCACAAGCTGAACCGCGGCGCACGTGACCGCACAACGCGCTTAACGCGATCCACAACACAAACATGTTTGTTTACCATGTTCGCCATCTCCAACTTGGTGGGCACCCCCAAGCTCGGGTCCAAACTTGAGTTTACGCCCATTGGAAAGCGAAACACGACTTCTGCACACCGAGCCGCGGGCGCGTCCCCCAGAATCGCCCTCAATGCCGAAAAAGTCGCCAATGCCACCTTCGACTCCACCTACGACTCAGATCCCGATCTCGAGCCCTTCGAGGCGCCGCAGCCCGCCAGGGAGAGACAGAAAACACGGTCGGGTATAGTGGACGGCTCCAGCTCCATCCAGGAGCTCCAGCGCGAGAACCAGAGCCTCGAAGCCGAAAACTATAGCCTAAAGATAGAGGTGGCCACCTTGACCAAATTTCTCAAGCAAACCCCCGAGGAGGCGCGTGACATGGCGTACGAGAACGTGGAGTTGAAACAGCAGCTTGCCCGCCTACAGAGCAAGCATCAGGAGGCCCAGACCAGGTCACCCGCGCCGGGTGCTCTGCAGCAAGCCCAGCGCGAGGCTGACGCTGCAATCAAAGCATACCGCCAAGAGTTGGCCGACCGAGAAGAGTCGGTGCGCCATCTTGAACGAGAAGTGCAGCTTCTCCAGCGCAAACTCGAAGATATTCCTGCCACGGCCCCGGTTCTGCCCGGCCTTCTCCAGAAGTTGGAGCACCTTCAGGCTGAAAACCAGAGTCTTCGACGCCGCCTCGAAGACGCGGCTCGCGACGACCCCGACCTCCTCGCGCTACAACAAGAAAACAACCAGTTGAAGGCCCAGCTCAACAACGTGACCCGCGTGCTGTCCCCTGCCGACACAGACGCCAACTCCACGCTAGAGCGCAAGATTCGTGCCCTCTCAACCGAATTGGACCAGGCAGAAAAGGAACGCGACACTCTCGAGTTCAATCTCCGCACCGCTCGTGCAGAGCTTCAGAAAAACGAAGGAGAAATTGCCCATCTTCGAACCCAATGCGAACACTACAGATCGGCACAGCAAACAAATACTTCGACCCAGATCGATGACGCCCGGCGCGAGGCACAGGACACCAGGGCGAAAATGGCCCGCGCTGAAGCCCAACATGTAATCGAGGCCGAGCGCCAGGAAGCAGAAATTGCTCGTTTGCAAAAGAAGGTGGAAACCCTTCAACGTGAACTCAAGGAAAAGGATAAGGATGAATATGAGTTGCGCAGCCAGGTGCGCTCGCTCATGGAGGAAAGAAGTTCCGCGTATGGCCAGGAAAGCACTATTAAGCACTACCAAGACCAGCTTGAAAGTCTGCGTGCTCGAGAAGAATCTCTTGCGCAGAAAAATCGTGCTTTGAAGGACGAAATATCGAAGCTTCAAGATGATCTTTACACGGTCAACACTGATTCCAGTCGTGTGACCAAATTGCGCGAGGACCTTTCACAGCTTCAAGATAAGCTTGACTTTTATGAACGCGAGTATAATCTACTCCAGGATGCAGTCGATAGTGCTGAAGCAGAGCTTGAAGCATACCACGCCAAAGAAAGGGCAAACGAGGAGAGAGACACTGAGCTTTTGAAGGAAATCGAGCTGCTTCGCTCCCGCTTGAAGCGTGCCGAGATTATGGAGTCTCAAAAGTACAACGAATCTGCATTGTATGAACTCGAATCCGTACACAAGCGCAAAGAGGAAACCGAGCGTCGCCGCTTGGAAGCTCAAATTGAATCAATGAATCTTCAGATTCGAAAATTGGAACGCGAGTTGGAAGCGAAGGCCACTGGTTCTATGCTGGACACAGACTATCAGCGCCTTCTTCGCGAGCGGAGTCGCTTGCAGATGGATTTGGATGATGCACAACTAAAAGCAAACGAGACAGAGAAGCGATACAACAAGCTCGAGGCTGTTGTCAAGGAGAGAGACGCAGTGGTGGAAGCTTTGGAAGCGAGAATCCGCGAACTCAATAGAGAACTGAGTTCTAGAACTCTTGGTGACGCCCCAAGCGAAATTTTTAAGATGAAATCTGATTTTGAGCACCAGATTCGTACTCTTCGCCTTGAAAATGAGCGGTTACAGACAGACTTAGAGGAGCAAATACGCTTCTATCGCACCAAGCTAGAAGTTATCATTGACAGAGAGCGTTTCGCATCCCAATCCAATGGATCTTCGGCTATCGTTACTCTTCTAGAGAGCCAATTGGAAGAAGCACGAAGCTTAAACCGCGACTTGTCTGACAAGTTGGAAAGCATGGAGAAAGCCAGTAAGCTGATCCCAGCCAAAATGGAGGAGGAGTATCGCGTGAAGATTAGAAATTTAGAAGACAAGTTGACCAGAATGGACGCGGAGAAGAATCATCTAGAAGACGTCCGCCTTTTGAACCGTGACCTATCCAATCGCATCGCGGCCATGGAGTCGGACAGGAAACCTGATTTCTTGCTCGATGAATATCGCGCCAAAGTGAAAGATTTGACCGAGAAATTAATTAAAACTCAAGAGGAGAAGGCAAGGCTAGAAGAATCTGCAGTGTCCCAAGAGACTGAGTCAAGACTTCTACAATCAGAGAAAACTAGGTTGGAAGCTAGGTCTCAATCTCTTGCACAGGAGTTGGCTAAGACAAAACAGCATTGTACAAAACTTGCAAGCAAAATCAATGAAATGGATCTCCAGGTTTACAAGGACTCTTATAAGAGTGCAGATGACGCAATAAAAGCCAAAATGACTACCGCTCAGTTGCAGCATCAAGTTGATATGCTTAACGCCAAGCTTGCCAATGCCAGTCTCACGAGTCTGGATAAGACTGAGGTCGAATGCCGGCTCTTACGGAATGAAGTTCAATTTTTCAAAGCTAAATTGTTTGATCTCAATATGAGGTCCAATGATTTGGCATTGATGAACAAATTCATCATGTCATCAATCAAGAACTCCAACCAACTCATCAAGAACGACATTGTGAAGCTTGCTCAATGCGGGGTGTATCCAGACTATACCGAAATACGCACCCGGAGAGAAGGAAAGATGTCGTTCAAGACATTGGCTATCTTTGTGCTAAGCATGGTACGCCTTCAAAGAAGAAGCGCCAAAGCACACACTAGACAAGTGAAGCTTATGCTGTTGCGCAGTGAAATAGATAGGGACAAAATTACGTTGCTAGCCGAATAGCCACGACCACTGCGATCCCAGGTGCAATTTTGATACGGACTCAAGCGTATATTAATATAGGCATTTAGATGACCAGCATCTTTTGCAATACACAATACAAGCGCATCGATTATTCTATCGAAGAATCCTCGTAATTGGGGTCTGAAACTTGTCGTGGGATGGCTGACGAGTCCTTCCTGGTCTTGGAGTCAGTACCGGAGGTGCGTTATTGGTATGCGTTGCGCTATTTGAGCGTGACTTCATGTTGCTGAAGGTGTGATTTGCTCCCAATTCAGATGTAGTGTGGAGCCAGATATCGTCGTGAGAAATATTAGCCACAGATTGATCAGGGTTGAACATAAAAGACTCAGCACTGTATCCATTCGAGAGAAAGTCATTGACGCTAATTTCGGGCGCATCCGTTTCGCCAAAGTGGAGAGGCTTCAATATTGTGTCATCAGGAACTTTGGGCACTGTCGCGTCAGCTCGAAGAGGCTCCAAATTCAAGTCGGACCACAAGGTTTTTTGAAGAAGATTCCTGCTTTTAGATACTTTAGCCCCAAAGATGGATGAATTGAGCGGGATGGCCCCGTCCTCTTCTTCATCAAGTAAGAATTGGGGGAAAATAGTAGCGGTTGCCTCATACAATTGGGTAACGTCGATATCGTCATATGGGATAGAAAAATCTTTCCAGAGCTCCATAAATACGGATTGGGTAGGATGGGTGAAATGAACGTAAGAATACAGCGAGTCCGACATTCTCAATGGCTTCAGGCGGTTCTAGTGCAAATCCGGTTATACAATCTTGGTGTTACGCACTAGACGTTTAGGGCGTGCACACACCTCTACTATACTGATTTAATAATATTCCAGTGAATTACTAAATACAAAAATAAATTACATAAATTTTTCCCCTTGGGACGGCTGCTAAAGAAGGCCCTATACCTATCTACAACCATCCGTTCATGCCATCGCAGGAACCTCGCACAAGCTTTCAAACAAGCATGGCTTAGGCTTCAAGTGCTTTTCGTTGAAGTGCGATGTTTTGACCAACTTGAAGGCGCCGGTACCAATACTCATGGTTTGACCCAAAATGATACATTCAGAGACTCCCTCGATCTTGTCATTTTTCATGAAAAACGCAGCGTCGAATAAGTGGTCTGTGGTTTTCTCGAACGAAGCCAATTGCAAAACAGAGTCTCTCATCTTACTCAAACCAAATCTGGTAATACCCAAAACCTCGCCCTTGTAAGTCATGACATCACCCAACAATTGAATATGACGAGGATCCACACTCATACCGTGCTTGCTCATGGTGTAGTCAATTTCGCCGATGATGGAAGCTCTGGCGGCTTCAATACCTAGAACTTCATAGATTTCTAGCACGTGGTTAGTGTAGGTCTTGGTGCCAACAATACCGTCAGTGCTCATGACATCCTTCAAACCGTAACCTTCAACCAACAACTCCTTCTTACTGTCATCCTTAATGTTGATAACCGCACGAGAAATGTTAGAAAGACCCTTAATCACAACGTCGGGTAAAACACGCTTCAAATGTTGCATGCGGAAGAACAATGTATTGTTGACGTCAGATGAGCGGTAGTCAGAAGCAGCGGTCCGAGCTAGCGATTCAGATTTGGATTCACGGGTTGTGACCAAAACATTAATCCGGTCTTTTCCGTACACGGAGACTTCGTTATTTAAAATCTTAAGCTTGGGGGCATTTGCCACCGCTTGACGAATGTTGTCCAACGTCAACTCCAACTGCAATTTTTCAATTGTTTTCAAGTCAATCTTGATCGATAAGTACGCCATATCGTTTTTGTAAACGTCTTCGACAAAGAAGGCGACGTCACGCAACAAAGTTTTCTCAATTCTTCCTTTCACCACACGTGCCGCAACTTCATCTTCATCGTTCACCAACACAGTGTTGATGATCGGCGTGGAAATGACCTTAGCAGCATTGATGATTTCTTTAATACGAGGAACACCCAATGTGACGTTCATAGAAGCGACACCGGCAAAGTGGAAAGTCTTCAAAGTCATTTGGGTACCTGGCTCACCAATGGAGTGAGCACCAATCGCACCCACTGCAGTACCAGGCTCCACTTTAGCTCTGAGGTACTTATAGAGACATTGTTGCAAGAAAGCTTCCACGCACGTGGATGAAATCTTCATCAACTGATTGATCGAGTTAAGTTTCACTGGGTCTTCATCGACTTCCATTTCTGTGACATCCTCCTCGACCTTAGTAAGGAAAGGTCTCAAACCCTTTTGTTGTCTGAGTCTGGAGAGGGTAGTTGCCTTTTTGAGCATGTAGTTACGAATAGATTCGTAGAAAGACCGCTCAGCGTCCTTTTGGTCGATGAATTCGATGCGGTCACCAATTTCACCTTCAAGAACATTACCCAAGTTGTCATATCTCACTAATTTCTCCTCCAAAGGATTCAAAATAGAGTTAACAGCATCCATAATTTGGTAAGGAAGCAATGAATCTTCCTCTTGGTTGAATGTGATGTTGTAAGAGTGATCCCATTGTCTGTTGAAGTTGACTGGTTGCGCGTCACCTTCCATGTCCAAAGGATCCAAGCCATCACCACCATATGTGAATTGCACAATACCATTAGAAGAGTTTCTAACCGTGTTATCATACAGCGAGGATAAATCTTCAAGAGATTTCATGAGACGTCTCGACATGTAACCAGTTTCGGCCGTCTTAACCGCAGTATCAACCAAACCTTCTCTACCGGAAATGGCGTGGAACAAAAACTCTGGAGGCGACAAGCCACTGAAGAAAGAGTTTCTGACGAAACCCTTGGATTGAGGCGTCTTGGATCTTTTAGTGAAATGAGGCAAAGATCTGTCTTGGAACCCGTCAGGAACACGATTACCGGAAATAATTTGTTGACCAACAACTGCCACCATCTGCGAAACATTCAAAGTCGAACCTTTCGAACCACAAGTGGCCATAATCAATGGAGCGTTGAGAGAGTCAAGCTCACGAATGCAAACCTCACCCACCTCTTCTCTAACTTTAGAAAGCAAACCACCAATTTTAGCTTCCAAAGTCTGCTCTTCATTACAGCCTGGTTGGGTTTCCAACTTTCCTCTGGTGTACAAGCTAATCAACTCGTCACACTTTGCGTAGGCAGCTTCGACCATGCTTTCCTTCTTCGCTTTCAAATCTGCGCCAGGTGTCACATCATTGATACCGATGGAGAATCCCCTGTTACCCAAGTATCTGGCACAGAGTTTTGCCATTCTGTTCATGGCATTGGCCGCCTCGTCCGGTCCGTAATCACGCAAAATGGTGTAAAACACAGAGTGCTTCTTACCGTCACCCAAAGTAGACTTGTCCATAACACCCGATAAGATGTTGGAACCACGAATCACCACAAAGCCATCATTTGGAGACATTTCGTTTGGCAAATGCTTGGAAGGAGCGATAAATGTCTTGTTTTTGGCATCGACATTGATCACCACCTTAGAGTTCTTGTTAGGTTTGATGAGCATAGAGAACACCTGCTTACCCGTCCACAACATGACCGGTTTGAAAACCGAGGGGGGTGGAATGTCAAAATGCAAGTCTGCGTCGGACATCATAGACAATAACTGCACCAACGACGCTCTGTCGAAAAAGGAATCCTTGTGTGAAATCAAGTAAGAGCCGGTGATGAAATCCTGCGTTGCCGCAATAATAGGCTCACCCGATTTAGGAGTCAACAAGTTATTTTTCACGCCCATCAAATTGATAGCTTCAGCTCTAGCCTCTTCGGTTTGGGGCACATGCAAGTTCATTTCATCACCATCAAAATCGGCATTGTATGGGGTACACACACACTCGTTGAGACGGAAGGTTCTCCAAGGTCTGATTTTGGCATAATGGGACAAAATGGACAATCTATGCAACGAGGGCTGTCTGTTGAAGAGAACGACATCGCCATCCTCAATGTGTCTCTCAACGACGTCGCCGATGCGCAAGGTCTTGGCGAGTTTCACTCTATCACCGAATTTCAAGTTTCTCTTTGCCGCTTCATTCTGCTTCATCAAGTAGTTTGCTCCAGGATGGACCGAGGGGCCGTTTAAAATCAACTTCTGGAGCTTTTGTCTGTTGTACCGGGTGCACTTTTCCGGGTAGGTCAAGATCTTGGCCACGCGGTCAGGAACCGCCACCTCGTCGATGCGCAAATTGGGGTCGGGCGAGATGACGGTTCTGCCCGAAAAGTCCACTCTCTTACCGGACAAGTTTCCTCTGAACCGGCCCTGCTTTCCCTTCAATCTTTGGCAGAAGCCACGGATGGGTTTGCTGCTCTTGGAGCCACTGCCGCCTCCCATGCCTCCCGGGAGCAACGCGGGGTTGGCCGAGTCTGAGTTGATGTACATGGCGACAGACAACTGCAAGTAGTCCCACTGCTCCATCATGTTGTTGATGGAGATGCCCTTCTCGATACCGGCTTTGATGAGCGAAGAGGTCCACACGATCTCGGTCAATTTGACCGTCAAGTCGTCCTCATTGGACTGCGCGTCCATCATCACCGACGGACGGATGCAAACAGGCGGCGCCGGCAAGTAGCGCCATATGTACATTTCCGGTCTTCCGCCGCGCGCGGCATCGATGCCAAAGAGCTCACAGTCCAGGGGCGTGATCTGGCGAAACAAGTTCAACACCTTGAGCGGGTTCAAGTCCTCGTGCACGCGCTTGGCGAACTTCTCGAGCTCGGGGTTCCGCAGGAACACCTCGTCAAACTCGCGGTCCCACATCTCCTTCTCGGGCGTGGACTTTTTGCCAATGTAGCGGAAAGTGTCATGCAAGATCTTCAATGCGGCCGGGCCGGCACCCGACGCCGCCTTCTTCACCACACCATTCACGTGCTGGCACTTCAAGCAGCGTCTCTGCTTCTTGCACTGCTCCACAACCTTCTTGAGGATCTTCATGCGGCGCAAGTTGTCGATGTTCGGCCGGCGCAAGTCCTGCAAGAACGACCGCTTTGTGTTCTCGTCCAAAAGCACTGCAGCGCAGTTTTTACAGATGCATTGGAGCACCAGGATGATCGCCTTGAAGTAGCCCACGTGGAACACCGGAAGGGCCAACCGCACATGCCCGAAATGGCCGTGGCACGACGCCAAGTTGCCGTGGCAGGTGGAGCACTCCACGGCGTTGGTGGAGGTTCCCATTTTGGTGTCCAAAGCACCTCCTTCGCGGACACTGCGGCCCTTTTCCAAATCATACAAGTCTCTGGTGGTGACTTCCACCTCGGACTGGGCGACAATGTCGCGAGCCGACAATGCAGAGAACTCGAGTCCCTTGATGCACTTTGGGGCCACGTCGACAACCACCTCCTTCATGGTATGATAGTTTGGGAGTAGATCAGACCTTCGAGATGGGAAAGTTTTTGCTCACGTGGGAAGAGCGGCGGAGGGCACGTGACGCGGCGCACGTGACACACCCCCATCGCCCCCGGCCCCCGGCGGACACCCGCCGGCGTTGCGTATTTAGGAAAGGTGTGCGATGCAGCGCCGGTGCTGGTTGCGTCCTCGCCAGCAGGAGCCGTCTGGCGGCGGGCTCCTCCAACCACGGGGTGGAAGAATCGGGTCCTGCATATACACCGAGACCACATCAATGCTCACCCACGCCAACTCCTCCGCATTGCCACCATGTCCGACAAAGAAGAAAAGATCATCAAGACGTTGGAGGAAGACGACGAGTTTGAGGATTTCCCCGAAGACTCGAACTGGTCGAGCGAGGCCAATCCTGCATTGAACTCAGCCAACCTCTGGGAGGAAGACTGGGACGACGATGACGCCAACGACGAATTCAGCGAAAAGTTGCGCCAGGAGTTGAAGAGAGCCCAAACATAGAAATACACAAGTTGAGAACCGGGTGTAGGTGCATTGATGCACGTGGCGGTCAAACGAACAATCAATGGATATTCGCTTCCGAAGACTTGGCCTAGTGCTGGCGGCACGCAAATTCAAATTACGATGTCAGCGTATGTTGAGTTGTCTAGTCAACTCCATGTAAGTGGGTCTAGTCAATCCATGTAAGTGGGTCTAGTCAACTCCATGAAAGTTGGTCTAGTCAATCCATGTAAGTGGGTCTAGTCAACTCCATGAAAGTTGGTCTAGTCAACCCTGTAGATGTGACGGTACTCCAGAATTCGTTCATTTTACTTGGGAATCTCACTATCGTAGCCCGAAGAAATCCCATCGTGAGAAATTCTCAAGTGGAATCGCTCGCAGAACCAACCACGAGCCTACATTCGTCACTCTATTTTCTTTCATTAAACTACTAAGCGTAGAAATTGACGGACTTGGACTTGCGGGCTTGCACCTCGCCAATGGCATCAACAAAGTCCTCATGGCGAATGATCAGCTTTCCGTTACGCAACGCAATCATTCCTGCTTCCACCGTGACCGCCTTCAACTGTGCACCGTTGAACTCATCTGTGGAACGCGCCAACTCCCTCCAGTTGACCGAGGTGTGGTCACAGTTCAACTTCCGGGCGTGGATCTTCAACACCGACTCACGCGCCTCCTCGGAAGGCAACGGGAACTCGATTTTTCTGTCCAAACGGCCGGAACGCAACAACGCCGGGTCCAAGGTGTCCACTCTGTTGGTGGCGGCCAACACCTTCACCCTGTCGTCGGAGCCGAAACCATCAAGCTGGTTCAAAAGCTCCAACATGGTGCGCTGCACCTCACGGTCACCGGACTTGTCGGAATCAAAACGCTTGGTTCCGATGGCGTCCAACTCGTCAATGAAGATGATGGTGGGGGCCTTCTCCTTGGCCAACGCAAACGCGTCGCGCACCAACTTGGCGCCATCACCAATGAACATTTGCACCAACTGGGGCGCGGCCAACTTGAGAAAGGTTGCTCCGGACTGGGCCGCACAGGCACGCGCCAAGAGGGTTTTTCCGGTTCCGGGAGGGCCGTACATCAACGCACCCTTTGGGGGTTTGACGCCGAGGGCCTTGAACTTGTCGGCCTGCTTCATGGGCAACACCACGGCCTCGATCAACTCCTCGATCTGCTTATCCAAGCCTCCGATGTCGGAGTAGTTTTCTGTGGGTTTTTCGTCCACCTCCATGGCCTTGACGCGCGAGTCGTATTCCGAGGGCAAAGTGTCCAACACCAAGTACGAGTCTTTGTTGACGCCGATCAAGTCGTTGGGCTTCAACTGCGTTTCGTCCACCAAGCCGATGAGCGGCAAGAAAATCGTTTGCCGGGTGGAGGTTTTGATCACCGCCAGCTTTCCCAGTCGGGCCGCGTCCACGTCCACGTTGGCACCCTGTTCTAGGGCCTCTTTTTCTGCGTCCAAGTCCAAGAGCTCGACCACGTTGCCCACCAAGTACGGCAACTGCTTGTTGTTGTTGATTTTCTCCTGGTTGTCCTTGATTCTCTCCGTCATCACCGCCTTCTCGTGTGAAAGCCGCTGTGATTCGGAAAACATCACCTGGATGTCATTGTGGAGGAGTTTGGTGCGGTTGATGATGTCCTGGGTCGACGAGGAGGCAATCTCTTGGTCGATGAGTTCGTCCTGGTCCAATTCTTCTAAGGTGGCCATGATGGAGTGGTGGAGGAGTGGATGGTGGAGCGACGTGTGTAGACTCGCCGCCACTGGTTTGCGCACGACCCGGTTTGGGGACCCGGATTTCAGCGTCACGGCAGTGTGGCGACAGAAGCGAAAGGTGAGTGAAGCTCGGGATGCGACCCTGTGGATTTGCCTACGGCGGGTTTGGTGGTGCTTGTTTTAATGGCTGGACCGGAGTGTGCGGAGTGCCGCGCCAGGCTCTGTCAGTTAGTATTAGATCAACAAACAAGTCAAGGCAACAAGTCAAGGCAACAAGTCAAGGCAACACGTCAAGGGAACAAGTCAAGTCCACAAGATTATGGAGGCCAATTAGTGTCAGACTAATTTCAGTGACGTCAATGAGTGGGCCGTCAGTGGGTCAGATGGTTGGGCCTGGAGGTATTCGGTCCTGCACCGGGTCCACCACGGCAACCGTAGATCTGCAACACCCAGTAACTTGAAAGCCACTGGAAACTGAAAACCAGTAACTGAAAACCAGTAACTGGAAACCAGTAACTGGAGCTGGAACAGTCTGAAAACAGTAACAAACCAGTAACTGGAAACTGGGAAAGTAACTGTCCCACAAGGGCACACCAACCTGCAGTGCCGTGTGAGATGTCTGGATTTCCCGTCCAAACCTGCGCCATGATCCAGCTGCTGGCAGGACTGAAGCA
The DNA here is from genome assembly GCA_022577645.1 of Clavispora santaluciae. Classification (NCBI taxonomy): domain Eukaryota; kingdom Fungi; phylum Ascomycota; class Pichiomycetes; order Serinales; family Metschnikowiaceae; genus Clavispora; species Clavispora santaluciae. The sequence goes on from JAJNMX010000009.1 coordinate 402,715, forward strand.
CCTCACTCACTCACTCAATCAATCAATCACTCACTCATTCACTCACTCATTCACTCACTCACTCACTCACTCACTCACTCACTCAATCAATCACTCCATCACTCCATCACATCACTTAATCACCCGGCACCTGCACCCGTAACCACGACGGTGCGGAGGCACGGGTGCAACCCACACAAGCGCGCGCCGTCTTCACCTTCCACGCCATGGCGTACTACTCTACCCCAGACGCCGAGGCGCCATCTCTCGGCCCGCCCGCTTTCGGCCCGCCCGCTGCCGGCCCGCCCGATTCCGGACCCGACCCCCTGCCCGGCTCGTTCTCCACCCCGGCACCCGGCTCGTTCACACACCCGCCCCCCAAGCGCGGCTCCGCCACGCTCCTCTCCACCCTTCCCGCCATTGCAACGTTGCTGTTGCTCGTGATCACCGCGCCGCTCGCGGTCTACCCCGCGGACGCGCCCGCGCTTGCCGCCGAGGCCGCGACGCTGGTGTTCCAGGCGTGTGCCGCGCTCTTGGTGGTGCTGGCGGTGTCGCGGCCGCCGGAAACGCCGCCGCGGGCGCTGGCGCGCTCCACCGCGCGCGTGTTGGGCGCGGTGCTTGTGCTTTTTGCCGCGTGCCGCGTGCTCCCTGCGGCGCGTGTGGCGGTGGTGCTCTTGGGGTTGTTCTTGAGCACGTGGAACCCGTACACGCCGCTTGCGCTCCTCCACGACGTGTACGTGGCGTCCGGGTCGGGGGCGGTGTTCGGGTTTGGCGGCGTGGCCGCCGTGTGTGCCGCCTACGCGGCGTTGGTGGCGTGCTTCGCCCAGTTGAGCACGCCCGCGGCGCGGCGCACCGCCATGCGGCCGCACTGGGCCGTGGTGGCCGCGGGGTTGCTCGGGTCCAGTTTGGCCGCCGCAGGCACGTGCATGGCCGCGGTCAACGTGCCGCTCTTGGCCATCAACGCCGCGGTGCTCGCGCTTCTCGTGGTGTCGCTCCCGGCCGCGTCCGTGCGCTCGCACTCCAGCGTCGTGCTCCTCGGCGCCGTCACCTACATGCTCGAGGTGCTTGTGCTCCGCAGCTACGCCGCGTCCTTGGCCGGCGCTTGTGTGGCTGTGCTCGTGCCGTTGCTCATCCGCATCGACTACTCGGCAGACTTCCGCGCCCCCGCGGCGCCCGCGGCAGAAAACCCGCCCATCATCAAGGAGCTCTTGAGCCACGCCGACACCCGCGCCATCTTCCACTTCCTCTTGTTGAACTCCGCGTTCATGTTCGTGCAGCTTGTGTACTCGTTCCGCTCCCGGTCCTTGGGCTTGTTGTCCGACTCGCTCCACATGGCCTTGGACTGCTCGTCGCTAGCGCTCGGGCTCGTGGCAGGCATCATGCTGAAAAACCCCATCAACCTTAACGGGAAGTACCCGTTTGGCCTCCGCCACTTTGAGATCTTGGCCGGTTTCGCCAACGGCGCCCTATTGGTGGGCATCTCCGGCAGCATCGTGTTCGAGGCCATAGGGAGGTTGTTCCGCCCGGTCGAGTTGGAAAAGACAACCGAGCTCATCGTGGTGTCGGTCTTGGGCCTTTTGGTCAACTTGGTTGGCATTTTTGCCTTCAACCACGGCCACTCCCACGGCCACTCCCACGGCCACTCCCACGGCCACTCCCACGGCCACTCGCACTCGCACTCGCACGCCTCCGAACTGTCCGCGCCAGACTCGCTCCAGACCCACGACGACGCCACGTGCGACGCCATGAACGACAACATGCGAGGCATCTTCCTCCATATCCTCGCCGACACCCTTGGCTCGGTAGGAGTCGTGCTTCTGACCATTCTCACCCGCGTGTTCTCCTGGCAAGGCTTCGACCCCGTGGCTTCCATCATCATCGCGGTGCTCATCTTTGTGAGTGCGGTGCCGCTCATGAAATCGACCGCTTCGACGTTGTTGTTGAAGCTCAATGATAAGAAAGAAGCCACCGTCCGCGGCGCCTTGAACGACATTGCTGCCATCAAGGGTATCAAGTCCTTCACCACACCCCGGTTCTGGCCCTCCGACAACACCCTACGAGGCTACATCCACGTGCAGTTTTACCGAGGGGAGAACAGCGTCTATCTCCGGCGCCAGTGTGAGGCAGTGTTTCGCGAACACAAAGTGGAGGCAATGATCCAGATGGAGAACGACTACGATCCATGCTGGTGCCGCGACAATGATAGGACGTAATGTATACTAGTGGGTGGGGGTATGCTCCAGTGTTGATGCCGCGGTCCTTTACACAGCTCCGCCGCTACACTAGCGCGCGCACGACTCATCCAGAAAATTCACATCTAACCATTTCTTATTACTAATCATCGATCATGTCGCGTGTGGGAGTGCTTGTTTTGGGGCCTGCTGGTGTAGGTAAGTCCACCTTCTGCAACTCCATCATTGCACACATGCAGTCCATCGGAAGAAGAGCGCATATTGTCAACTTGGACCCCGCTGCCGAAGCTACCGAGTACGAGTTCACCATCGATATCCGGGACTTGATCTCGCTTCAAGATGTCATGGAAGAAATGGAAATGGGCCCCAATGGTGGCCTTGTTTACTGTTTCGAGTACCTATTGAATAATTTGGACTGGCTAGATGAGGAAATTGGAGATTACAATGACGAGTACTTGATTTTCGATTGCCCCGGCCAGATTGAGCTTTACACCCACGTTCCGGTGTTGCCTACAATTGTGCGCCACCTCCAGACTTCGCTCAACTTCAACTTATGTGCCACTTACTTGTTAGAAGCTCCTTTCGTTATTGACCGTTCCAAATTTTTCAGTGGTGCTTTGAGTGCCATGTCGGCCATGATTTTGCTCGAGTTGCCACATATTAATATTTTGTCAAAGACGGACTTGATAAAGAACGAAGTATCCAAGAAACAGCTCAAGAGATTTCTCAACCCTGATCCCCTTGTGTTGGAATCCGATCCCGATCGCCAATTGAATCCTAGGTTTTCGCGCTTAAATAAAGCAATTGCTAACTTGGTGGACGACTTTGGCATGGTCCAATTCTTGCCTTTGGATTGCTCGAAGGATAGTAACTCGGTGTCAACCATCTTAAGTTACATTGACGATGTGACCCAGTGGTCTGAGAGCCAGGAACCCAAGGAGCCTGTGGACGAACTAGAATTTGAAGACGAAGAGTAATGAAATCAAAAATGGATGGTACGATATCGATGCGGTATTCACGTTCCGCACAATTGGTGCCGCTGAATTTCTGGGTGTATCTCTGTTTAGAGATTTTCCGTGCAAAAGAAATGAAATAGATGCGGCCTTCCCCTCTGATCTGCGGGATGAAATTCTTCTTGAGGCGGAATCATCCAAGTCGGAAGCAATATTTTCTCGCTTTTGCCGAGTATATTTGCATCAAAGGGATAAACAGGGCAAAGAGAATGCATTCTCTGTGGTTATAAATGGCAATAAAATATAGACTCATTCATGTGCGCTTTCAAATGTATTATGGTGTCATCAAATCTATACTGTATATTACTTTTGGTCAACCATATCTTTATGATCTCCGTGTAGATCAAAACCCCAGACAGCCAAGGGCGGATGCCATTATGGGCCAAACTCTGCACTTAAGACTGTTTCCTGTACATAGTATGCATGTTTGGCATGTACGTAATTGCCACTACTGTTTAGTTTTCTCAAGCCTGGGGTAAAATTAACTTCAAACGTGGACAGAAACTGGGCCATAACCAATTCCAAATGATTTTAAATAATTGTCAGGCTGCAAATTGTATGGTATTTTTCGACTAGCAGTCGGTGTATCCTGTGTGTCGCGCTTAAAGGTGCATCTCAAATCCGATTGTTACATATTGGTGCAGGCTGGGCCTACTATTTCTGTGATACAACAAATAGCTCCTGGGATTACCGCAGCATCCAATAAATGTTGAGTTCTGCACAAATTGCACGGCAGTTACTTTAACCGGTTTAATAAAAGTTCAAAGAGGCGCACTGAGACTAACAGAATCTAATGCAAGTAGCAAATTTTAGCTAGCTCTGGGCTGTATTCAAGGACTCATTGACAAAAAACAGTGCACTCTAAAGTCACATTTATCCATATACAATTACGACAGCGGGGAATTATCGAGGTGCGTAATCCACGACCTAAATAAAGTTATTCATTTTGAGATGTATCTTGAACTATTCTCCTTTGTTTTGGAAGCTTAATTTCTGTTTAATCTATTGAGGCTCCAGTCATTTTTAAACATTCCGAAGCAGTTTCAAGGCTAGAAACTACATATTCGTATATTGTGGCTAGGTGGCCTATCAACCGTTTATGGCATATGCATATACCCGTCTCTTTTGAATATATTTGAAATTTACTCCCACATTTCGTCTGTATACAGATTGTGTTGGGCTATGCGCATCTAAAATCGGTAAACATTTAGCGTATGTGCATGTTGTGGAGATTGCCCAATCCTGAAGTTATTAAATTCAGAACCCAACAAGCACAACTGGCTAGATGCAACTGCACTATATGGAAATCCTAGACAGGATTATCCATTCTGCTTTCTATTAGTGCACATGCTTGGGTATTACGTAATTGTCAGGACCCATTTCTTAAGGGGGACTTGGGGAATACGTATGTGAAGGATAAAATCAACATCAAGCCTCCGCATTGCGAATAGTTAAATATGTTTCGGTTCCAGGATATCTACAAGAAAATTGGGTTTGTGACCTTATGGATGAATGTGATAAAAACTCAATCAGTCTAATTCTCGTGTGGGAATATCACGGAAGGAAGAAGCCAATTTAGCTTGGCTGGAATTAAGTGCAACAAACAACGGCTTCGTGTAGAGGCGATGACCTTCATTTTCTTCCAAGCTTTAAGATATAATTACAATTACTCTTTTTTGCTGTATTTATCTCCCCATTGTTTTTTGCTCCTTCCACCCTTTCCCAGCACATGCAATAATGGTTGTCCTATTCGTACATTCCGAGGGCATACAAGCCCCATACCCGGTAAGCGGCTAAAAGAAAGCTCTTTATCCAGCCTCTAAGGATGGGGTCACTACCATATATTGTAAGTTATTCGATTTCTTCGGCTGTAGAAACATTTTCATGGTAACTTTCTTCAACTGCCTTTGTAAACATAATACGCCCATGAAATTCTTCTGTCGTTAGATCGTACAAAAGCTGTTCGATCTCCGTTTTGTTTTGCCAAATCATTCAAACATTTGTCAGAGAAAGGTACAAAATACCATTGGATTGATTTTTAGTAATGTACGGAGGCAAGCATTCGTTCAACTTCGTGATCTGCTCCCCAGCGGAACTATTCTCTTCTCCGTGTTCAAGTTGAAAGGCATGACGCTTCAGAACTTCCATTGATTAGCAATACTTTTTATAGGGTCTCACAAAATGGATGCTGGTACAAGGTAAACCATTAGATGATGAAGCTCTTGCCTATCCACAGTAATATTTGATACTAGAGGCAAGGGTTGAAGGGGAGAAAACCAAGGACAGATTGGGGACTTTCCGGAGTAAAATTAGTTATAAAAAAACACCCAGAAGAGTTTTAAAGACCATTGTTTCTTTCTCATGAAATGTCTCGTTTATTTGCACCATTTGTCCGAGAAGTTCAATATTATCCCCTCTTCCAATTGGAAATGCCAGAGCAGTATATATCGTCTTCGAAGGAAAATTGAGGAGGTCAATCCCTATTCATATCATGAGCTCCTGAATTTTGGCTTATTCATATTTCAGGGAAAATTCTAGGCAACCTGAATTTACGAAGTTTTATGGGTTCGCCATGTTTGAATGTGTCCACTCATGTACCAGATTCCTGATTCTCTTTCTGCAGTCGCATTCTATAGTGCGTTGCACTAAAGGTGCTAATTTTCTCTGATAACCGAATTTGAGCATAGTTGTTTTATGCACACCCACAGTACGTCTCACAACTTTAGGTCTTATGCATGCGACATCTTTTTTTTTATTTTTTCTCTCCACGGGTGACCACTATCAATTATCCCTTTAGTAGATTCTGCGCCCAGAAGCATAATTGAGCTGGATCTAGACTATTTTGTGATTTTTCTCGAGCTTGATATTCCTGTAATTTACACTGATGTCTTGCCAGGGCACAGGAAGGGGGATAGGAGACATAAGTTCTGCCTCCTGCAATACGGCGTACAGCAGTGGGCCCAATGTCAAGCACTAGTGGTGCTCAATGTCGCGCGAAGGGTCGGCAACTTTCACTGCCGACATTTGGGCCCGTACACCAGATCCTTGAGGTACTGGTGTAATAATTGATGGATCCGTGGGGCACGGGTTTGGTGCGCGGGTGAGAGTGCGACTAGATGTACGGGTGCTCTTCTGCCTTTTCACCGCTCCAACAACATTCTTATTCACTATGGTGCAAATCAACGAAGTGAAAGAATCTAGCGAAAGCGACTCGCGTACTGCTGCTCACACCCACATCAAAGGGTTGGGCTTGGACGAACACGGAATTGCCAAAAAGATTGATGGCGGGTTTGTGGGCCAAAGCTCGGCCAGAGAAGCCTGTGGTGTCATTGTTGACTTGATCAAAACGAAAAGAATGAGTGGCAAAGCCATTTTGTTGGCAGGTGCGCCTGGAACTGGTAAGACTGCGTTGGCGTTGGCGATTTCCCAAGAGCTTGGGCCCAAAGTGCCATTCTGTCCCATTGTGGGATCGGAGTTGTACAGCGCCGAAGTGAAGAAGACAGCGGCCTTGATGGAGAACTTCCGCAAAGCCATTGGCTTGAGAATCAAGGAGACCAAGGAGGTCTATGAGGGTGAAGTGATCGAGTTGACCCCGGAAGAGGCGGAAAACCCCTTGGGCGGTTACGGCAAGACCATCTCGCATGTGGTGGTGGGGTTGAAGACCGCGAAGGGCACGAAGAACTTGCGTTTGGACCCCAGCATCTACGAAAGCATCCAAAAGGAGCGCGTGGTGGTGGGTGACGTCATCTACATCGAGGCAAACACCGGGTCCGTCAAGCGTGTGGGCAGATCCGATGCTTACGCCACTGAGTTCGACTTGGAGGCGGAAGAGTACGTTCCGTTGCCCAAGGGCGAGGTTCACAAGAAGAAGGAGATTGTGCAAGAAGTCACTTTGCACGACTTGGACGTGGCGAACGCCAGACCGCAAGGCGGCCAGGACGTGCTTTCCATGATGGGCCAGTTGTTGAAGCCAAAGAAGACTGAAATCACAGACAAATTGCGGGCCGAGGTGAACAAGGTGGTGGCCAAGTACATTGACCAAGGTGTGGCTGAGTTGATTCCGGGTGTTTTGTTCATTGACGAGGTCAACATGTTGGACATTGAGATCTTCACGTATTTGAACCGCGCTTTGGAAAGCTCCATGGCCCCGGTAGTGGTGTTGGCTTCCAACAGAGGCATGACCACCATCCGCGGTACCGATGATGCAACCAAATACCCTCACGGCTGTCCTCCCGACTTGATTGACAGATTGTTGATTGTGAAGACTTTGCCATACAACGAAGAGGAGATCAAGGTGATCATCTCCAAGAGAGCAACCTTGGAGTCGTTGAACGTGACGGATGCTGCTTTGAACAAGTTAGCTTCCCATGGTGTCCAGAGCTCGTTGCGTTATGCCTTGCAATTACTCGCACCCGCTGGCATTTTGGCCAAATCTTCCAACCGCTCTGCAATTGATGTTGGTGACATTGAAGAGTGCGAGATTTTATTTTTGGACTCTCACCGCTCGATGCAAATTTTGGAGTCAACCAAGGGTTACCTTTAAATAGTGTAAAATACGATACAGTTGGTTAATTTTCGTCATGATACGGTATATGGCCCCGTGACGGTAGGAGGAAATTCCACCCATCACTAGTGGTCTACAAGCAGGTTTAATTTTTTTTGTGCTCCGTTTGTATCATTATTTACAGAAGCCGGACGTTGCTTTCGCTTCTGGCTAGTTTTCTAACTTTCCGAGCTCAGACACCTCACTCAAAAATTGCTTCGCGGTGACAATGTCTGTGCTTCCGTATACAACCTGTTTTTCCGTCTTGTTGGGTTGATGGGCCCACTCGGTCAAGTTCTGGTACTCCAAGTAATTACCTCCACCCACCACAAAAACGATACCCTCTTCGTATGATTGCCTCTTAGGAGGCTTGGAGTGTCCTCCACGAGACTTTGGGTCCAAGTACAAGTATTCGTCAGTAATCTGGATCAAATGGTTGGAGGCCGCGGTTGGTTCCATTATGGCTTCAACAATGTTGGTGATAGCGAGGTTTTTCTTGTCTGGCAAAAGCTTTTTCAAACCGGTGGCCAAAGAGCTGATACCTTCAGAAATACGACCCTCGGTGAAGCCATACAATTTAGACGACAAGCCGTTGAACAATGCGGAGTTGTTTTCGCCAAGGGAGGACTTACTAGAAGCTGTGACATCGTGCAAAGAAATATTTTTCGATAAATTCAAGATCTGCTTGAACTTTTTGATGTAGCGGAATCCATCCATGTCGATGTCGGGATATTTTTGGCTAAAGACTTGCTCACACTCGGTGTTGAAGCTAGCGGGAACATCGCTCAACAAGTTCAAGATCAAAAACGTTCTGAGCTTGTCTACTGAGTTGTCTCTCTTTGAGTCGGAGCGCAACAACTCCAAGAACTCGTTCTGGACCTTTGGGTTGGAGTAATTTTGCTCGATTTCGAAAAACTTGTCCAACGATCTTGCTTCTAATTCTTTTAGTAAAGACGCCAATACATCCATATGCATGTCTAATGTCGCCTTGCGAGCAGTCAATTGGGGCAAGGCCTCCACTGCCTGCTGCATGATCGACGTATCGATCTTGGCGTCGGGATTGATATCGCTCAAGGAAGTGATTCCCGTTTTGTTGGTCAACTCCTGAGCGTCGCGTTTATACAAATTCAACTCGACATCTGCATTTTCCACCACGTCGGGAAATGGCAATTGGGAGTTTTTGTTCCAGAAAAAGTCTTTAGGGTCCACGTCATAGCTGCGAAGCTTGGGTCTATCGGAAGAATCTTCGTATTTCGCGACTTTGATTGTGTTCCTATGCAACTCGAAGACATCGCTGACCATGCACTGGTAGATCCACGAATGTGAGAACATCGACGCCAAATCGATGTTTCTATCCAAAAGCACCAACACCGGTCTGTGCTGAACCGGCTGGTTGACGGTGGTGCGGGAGTTGGTGATGTAGTCGCGCAACTTCAAGTCCAATTGGGTGGCGACAAGTTCTGCGGGGCCGTTTTTGGGGCAGCGGATGATGGGCACACTGCCTAGCGTTATCAAGTTTGCAAGCAAACAGTTGGAGATAACTTCCGCAAGGCGGTGGATCTCGTCTTCACTGGTTACGGGGTTGTTGAACTGGGTAAATGTGCGGCTCAAGTCGAGCGAAAACAAGTTGGGTTCCGTCACGACAAAGTCCAAGTACTGGTCGTACACCTGCTTGATCTTGTGGCTCTTGCCACACAAGGACACTTTCTTTGCAAAATCCTCCAAAAGCTCGCGGTTGATGGTCAGGGTAAAGTTGATGTAGAACCCGTCGTACTTGTCGCTCTGCAAGTCGTCGATTATGATGGACACGTTTTCCACTGATGGCTCGACAAAGTAGATTGCAGGAACATCGGGCAATGGCGATCTTTGGGACGTGATCAAGGCATGCACGGTGATGCCGCATCTGAGCAAGTCATTGACTCGCAAAACCGAGGAAATGACGGCTTGCGACTTGCGATCCATCACCAACACCTTCCATACGATCTCCTCGCTTTTAGACGCCAATGTTAAATCAGTGGTTCCGTCTTTGTTGAGATGGAGCATGCGCTCCAATGCGGCTATAAATTAGTATGGGCATGTGGATTGATGAATCGGGAAACATACATATCTGGCGCTCCCTCAAGTTGGCGGCTTCAGCAAACATGATACTGTTGGTGGTTGAGGCGGCCGGGTATTTTCGATAACGTAGCACAGGCGGGAGGCACGGGTGTGTGCGGGTGCGGGTGCGGGCAAGGCAGGCGGTGGCTGGGGTTGAGGCGGTACGGGTGTCCTTGTCCAAACCTACTGGTGTCGGTGCGATGTCGCACGGGTTTGGCCATGCGTTACAAAAATAACGTTTGTGTCTGCAGTACCGCATGGTAATCACATACGCACCATCACCATGTGCCGGCCGAAAGTGGTGAAGCTGCAGGTCGCGGCATGGAATGCGGAGGTTGGGATAATTTCCTGCGGTGGAAATGTCGTAGTCGGACACATAAGTGGTGAAGTGCTCTGTGCTAGTCATCACTCAGATCCATGGAGGCGGCGCACACAAGGCGAAACGAAAAAGAAAGAAAAAAAAAACCAAGGGTCACCAAATTCCGCCTATGCCATAAGACAAGGGAATTCTGGTGCTGTGTCAGGTCACCATCCCGCCCGCGAGAATAGAAAAAAATTATTTACGGCTGTGGAAATGGAACTGATGCCCGCGACAAAATAATTACCCGCAGCTGTAGTAGCGAAGAAGGATTTAGGCGAACTATTAATTTAGTAAGGCGGCGCAATTGCTGCGTACGGTGTCGAGCAGCTCCATCGACCCCGCTTCAGCGTACGCAACATCGAAGCAAGCGCATGGGCCGCGAGGGCGGAATTCCAGCGTGGTTACGTCGACAATATGGCAGGATGCATATACATGCAGCTGTGCGTCCTGCACGGCTCGTCATGTGCCCTCCATAGACGCTGCCGTAGACGAGCAGCAACGAATGACGATGACCTTGCGTCGCAAAATGAACAAGCCAAGGGTGGTGGAAGCGATCCATTGCAGCTTCCCAGCGTCGGTGTCCCGCGTGTGGCGTGGGCTGCACTGCAGACGTATGTATGGGCGGCCCCACAGTTAAGGCGCGGCGGCAAGTGTGCGAAAGCAAATCTTGAAAAGCTGCCACCCGGGCTAGTGCGGCTTGGATCGGACAACAGCGGCAGGGTTCCATTCATGTGTTGCGCAGATACTGGCATTCTGCGAGAGAAACTTCCACGCCATTTCCCAACTCCCTCTCATCTCCCATCTCTCTCACCTCTCTCGTCTCTCACCTCCCTCATCTCCCTCCCCTCATCCCTACGCAAAACCCAATAGCGGCCTCGCCGCGGTGCATTAGTCAATATAGTACATTAATCGCTACGATACTCAACAATCCCCCGAAGCACCCTGATCTTGCCGTAGACATCATGGTCAATCATGTTTTCCTGGTTCTTCACCTCCTTCGGCTTGTTCTTGTGCTCCGTGCCCGGCTTGGGCCACACGCAGTTGAGGCGAAGCCGCAGACACTCCTTGCACTTGGGCCGCGTCTCGCAGCACCGCTTCTTGCGCTGGCGGCACGTAAGGCACCCCATGCGCGACCGCTTGGCCACCTTGCCTGCGCTCGCGCCCAGCGACAGCGCGCGCGACGTGCTGCCTGCACCATCTTCGCTCGAATCGTCGCCGCCGCTGCGCGGCTCGTCGTCTTCATCCGCGTGTTTGGCGCGCGGCTTGCGCCCTGCGTCGCCCTCCGGCGGGCCTTGCTGCCGCACCCCGAGCGCCAACTGGTCCCACTGGTCGGCATGCATGTGGAACTGGGCGCCAGTGCCGGGGTTGGTGGCCCCCACAGGAGGTGCGGGGAACTTGGCCGGAATGGGGTACTGCTGGAGCGGCACCTGCGCGTACTGGACCTGCTGCGGTCTCCCTAGCGACGCATCCATCACTGGCGGCGCCATGGGAACTCCCACAGTATATGCAATGGGCGGCGCAGCGGGTAGTGCGCCGAGGCCAGGCTGGTGGGCGCCGGGGGCGCTTTCATGCTCGTTGAAGGCCCGCACGTACTTGGTGCCGGGCAGTGTGTAGTTGTATTCGGATTTCTTTTTGGGCGGGTACTGCGACGCCATGGGTGCGTCGGGCCACGATGGATTAGACCACTGGCTCATGTGCTGCGGGTTAGTATGGATTCGGGTGTAGCTGCGACGCACGGGGGAGGATCAGCAATGTCGTGGGACGAGGGGTGCGGCCGACGCCCACGCGTGTCGCGCGGCCACAGGCGCATGGGGGAGGCATGGGAGGAGGGGTTCGACGGACCGGAGCAGAGCATGCAAGCACGGCAATGCAAACGCCGCCGCATGGAACGCGTTTGGCGGGCGGGACCCATACGGCTGGCTGGCGTCACACGGGCGCCAAGGCATGCGTGGATGGCAGGGGAGGGACAGATTCGGATATGCGAAGCAGCAGGTGAGACAAGACCAGGGCGGCTGAGCCACGTATACATACTAGAGGGACCGAGTTTGAAACAGAGCTGTTGTGGAAAGGAACGGAAGGATGCACAAATGTGGTGGCGGGTATGGAGATGGGAATGGAGAAAGGGGCAAGTGATGGGGCCGCAAAAAGACAATGTGAGAAATAGCGGACGAAAACCACAGGAAAACAAAGCCGATTTATCTATGGCAGTTGGGACGGTGATTATTATGTAGTATACAAAACCATACCAATCGACTAGTGCTATACCATCCACGTCATGCGGATAGCATTGTTACCGCCCATGCACATGGGTTGTGAGCGTTGGTGCAGTCCGAACATAAGAAAATGCTGGCGCACCTATGATGCAGCCACTGCGACATTTTTGCCTAAGCAATTTTCGCGCCTCCACTTCGCTAATTAGACTCCATTTCTTCTCTGCTCGTATTTCCATCGGTAATTTCCCCCCATCCGCCGCTCCTTGTAAATCGTGGCAACTCTCCTCGCCTATTTGGGCCGCCGCCGCCCCTACTGCCCCTTGCCGACCCCGAAAACCGCCTTCCCTACTACTCTTTCCCCATGATCGCTTTCGATGTCATCCATGCACCGAGAGCTATTTGTGCGCCACCTTCTTCACGCAAGGGTTCCTGGCCCGTCATGGACCCCTGCAAGGGTCCCGTAAGAGTTCCTCAGTAATGGCAAAAAAAAGGAAATCATCCCCTCCGCCACTGTCAAACCTTATTCTGCAGCCAAGCCCAATTGCGCAACCGAAGTCGATCTGCCAAGAAAATAGTATGGACATCGAAGAAACCTTCGTCACACTAGCATAGCGCAGGTCATCATTCGTACGCTTACGAGCGCCGCATATGCTCATCGTAATTATTTTAAGCCGGTGTGGGAATGCTCAAGCGTCGAGGCGTCATAACTGCGGGTGTTACGTCAATAGGATCTATGCGCACACTGTGAACCCCGCTTTACTTGTTCAATGTAAGTGCTCCTAGATTACACTCACCAGATTCCACGCACGGCGTTCTGGGTTACCGCTAGTGCTGTATTTCGGTTAATTTCTATTATGGTACGTATGTTGGGTCTTGCTTTTACAAGGATATATAGATGTTCTGCCACTGGCTGGGCTCTGCCGACAATCAAGTGCAACAGTATAGAAGCTTACTAGTGCAGAAACCAAATCAGGCTTGACGCCATGCTCCGACTGCACACCAGTATTCCTTCGCGCGCTCCGATGCGGGTGTAGAAACACGCTGGCCCATCTGCGGCCTCCCATAAAGTTCGGTGCATTCCATGGCTTCGGTGCGTCTGGGCAGGTTAGGTGCGGCTAAGGGTATTACATCATACCAGGCATGCCCTGGGGCATCCCCTGTGGCATGCCTTGTGCTGGCTGGCCTTGGCCTTGACCCGCACGCAACGATGACTTGCCCGCTTTCAAGAGCTCGTCACAGAGCAAGAGGTTGGATGCAATGCCGGTGGCCGCCAGAATAGCATTGCGCACCACACGGTATGAGTCCCATACTCCCTCAAGGGCTGGGTCCATAGGCTCGCCCGACTCCAAGTCAATTCCAACCGTGTGGCCCTCGGCAATCTCGTCCTGGCACGCCGACATTGTCTCCAACGAGTCCAAGCCTGCGTTAGCACACAACGTCTTGGGCACAACGAGCATCGCCTCTGCAAAAGCCTTGATTCCCGGCTTTCCGCGGCCCTTGACGGTTTTAGATGTGCTCAAATGGTCGTTCACGCTCATGAAAAACGCTCCGGCTCCTGGAACAATCAGACCATCCTTGATAACGTTGGCCACGGCACGTAAGCCATCGCGCACCGCGTCTTTGGTCTGCTGCAAGGCGTGGTTCGTCAGACCCTTGATGAGAATAGTGGCAGAGAGTGCGGCGGGACACTCGGTGATGTAGGTGAACTTGTCCTCGCCAATGCTCTCTTCGTACACAAGACCACTGCGGCCCAAAATAGCTGGAGACAAGTCGTCCACCGAGTTCTGTGCCTCTCCTCCCACAATTAACTGTAAGCGCTCCATGTTTCTGCGCTTGGCCCGGCGCAACGCCAAAATGTTGTGCTTGGCCAAAACATCCAAAGACATGGGGTCAATGCCCTTTTGGTTGATAATGACGAATCCAGTGTCGCCGTTGAGTCCACACACTTCATTCTTCAAGTCGATGATCTTTTGCAACTTAGCGTCCACAAACCGACGTTCCGACGCCACCAACTTGTCACGTTGCTCCGCAGACGAGTAGAAGAAGCCAGAGTTGACCTCAGTCTTCTCATATTCCAACGAAACGTTCAAGGTCAACACATACGCGTTCTTCACGTAGCGTGGCATGTCTGGGTGGCGGGCACCGTGGTCCAACACCAAGCCTTGCACCAACGCAGTGTCCGTCACGCGACCATGCTGCATCGTCATGATCTCCACCATATGGAGGTCCAACTGCGTCTGTTCGTCACCCTGAACGGCCAAAACCGCGTCGGTAACGATCGGCGCCAACACTTCCGCCACCTCGGGAGTGACCTTGGTTGCCACCGACGTACGCGCCACCTGGAGCAAGAACTCGCGATCAAACGACGTGCGAGCGGCCTTGAATTGGGCCAAGTGCTCCAACAGCGCCTCGCGCGCCGCCTCAAATCCGTCCACCAACACCCGTGGGTGCACACCTTCACTGATGTAGCGCTCAGCCTGTTTCAACAACTCGCCCACCAAAAGCACAACGGTGGTGGTTCCATCGCCGGTGATCTCGTCCTGGGCAGTGGCGGCACGTGCAATCATCACGGCGGTAGGGTGCTGGATTTGCATTTCCGAAAGCAACACCTTTCCGTCCTTGGTCAACTTGAGGTTGCCCGATCCGTCCACCAAGAGCTTGAGCGTGCCCTTTGGTCCTAGGTTGGAGGCCAACACATTCTGCAAGCCTTGTGCGGCGGCAATGTTGACCTGAAGCGCCTGGTCGCGTCTCAACGACTCGGCTTGGGGGTTCAAGAGCTGGATGGAAGACGACATGTGGTGGAGGAGTTTTTTTTGCGCACGCTAGTATTACGTCGGGGCCCGGTGTGTATGCAGGCCGCACCGGCGAAGATGGTGGTGGAGGTTGGCGTGGTCGGATGTACTGGTGTGGCCACCCTCCTTTTGCAGCAGCACATCCGTTGGGTGCCGACACGGCGGCTAGTGATGATGAATACATGGGATGGGGATATTTCCAGCCAAAAATAGGAGGTCTCAACTTGGGCCTTTATTACTTGGTTGGAAATGGGCGAGCAGTCCATCTGTCATTTCCGTTTTGGTCGATTTGGCCTGTGGTTTGACAAAGTGCTGTTTCTGAACAAAAAGGGAGTGAAGTTTTGAGGTCGGTGCTTTTTGTCAGGTCGGTACTCTTTTCTTTTGAAATTACTCGTCCTGAATTGTACCGCAACTACTGAAACATCGAGATTGGGGATTTTGCGCTTTCTCCCCCAATTAGTCCCCAATTACAAAAAGGAAAAACAAGAGGAAATTTGCAGAAAAGTTTGAAAATGGGCTTGAAGGTGCAAGGTTGTTAGCACTGGACTGCAAGGATGTTTGCACTGGATTTAGCAGCCATTGATTCCTAACAATAATTTGACGTGACAATCCTGCCGTCCACACCTTTATAAATCGGTCCCTTGGCCCAGTTGGTTAAGGCGTGGTGCTAATAACGCCAAGATCAGCAGTTCGATCCTGCTAGGGACCATTTACGGGCGTGTGGCGTAGTTGGTAGCGCGTTCGCTTAGCATGCGAAAGGTCTCGGGTTCGACTCCTGACTCGTCCATTTTTCCATTCATTTTTGCCTTTCATGAATTTCAACGCCGTGAATGTGATGGCGCCACAGAATCACTTAAGCCAATCACCCTCCGTTTATTTACTGCTCTATATATCCACCGCCTTGCACCCAATCTATTGGGCAATTCTAGGCACCGCACCACCAGGAGAGTCCGCAAGACGTGCAGTCAACACCTCCACGCCATCTTCCGTCACAAGCATCATGTGCTCAAACTGGGCCGAGAACTTGCCGTCCTGCGTCGCGGCAGTCCACGAGTCGGGCCAGGTGAGGTCCTTGTACGTGCCCAAACAGATCATGGGTTCGATGGTGAACACCATACCCGGCTTGGCGACACCAATGGCCTTGTTCTTTGCGTAGTGGGGAATGCTGGGCTGGCAGTGGAAAAGCGTGTTGGTGCCGTGGCCGCAATAGCTTCTGACCACGGAGCAGCCGTTTTTCGTTGCGTGCTCCTCGATGGCATTGCCCAAGTTGCGGAAAATCAATCCCGGCTTGACCATGCTGATGGCCAAGTCCAAGCACTCGCGGGTGGTTTCCACCAAACGCACAATGTCGGGGTCGCAGCGTGCCTTGTCGCCCACATAGTATGTTTCGTTGAGGTCTGAGTGGAAGCCGTTGAGGTAGATGGTCACATCCAAGTTGATGATGTCTCCGTCCTGCAACACGGTCTGGTCGGGGATTCCGTGGCAAATCACCTCGTTGACGGAGGTGCAGAACGACTTGGGGAAGTTGTAGTAGTTGAGAGGCGAGGGGTACGCATTGTACGCCATGCATTCCTTGTGCAAAATGGCATCGAGCTCGTCGGTGGTGATGCCGGGCTTGATGAACGACGCGGTCTTGTCCAAGATCTTGCGCAGAATCAACCCCACCTTTCTGATTTTCTTGATCTGCGCCTCGGTCAAGATGGTGATCTTGCCGGTTCTGTCGTTGAGAATCTCGCTCACGGGCTTTCCGTTTTGCGCATAGTCCGGCTTGACGATGTTCTCTGGCACCCGGCGCCGAGGCGTCAACGGATAGGATGCACGCAATTTGCCGGAATACTCGAAGTTGGGGAACGGGTCGAACGGCTTGTTGTCTTCTGCAGGGTGTACCGCCTTGTGCACCGACCAGCCGGTCTTGAAGCAGGTTTGGTCACAGAAAAGCGCATCGGTGCCATTTTTCAAGCACACGGGGCATTTAAGCGAGGAGTCCGTGACTTTTCCGCATGTGGGGGAGCAGCACACTGGAGGAAGCGCTTTTGCCGATTTAGCCATGGTTTCGGTTTGGTCAGCGGTGGCGTGGTTACAGATTGGAGATGAATTTAGTAAATTGAAATTTTTGCGCCATTGGCCAGTGTGCATACAGTGGGCTTACGGCAAATATTATGGTACACTCATACACCCAAGTCGTCGGGGCCAAAACTATAAGGCAAAAGTTGTTGCAAAGTCATCGAAAGCAGCTTCTCTCCGTCCAGAGAAAGCATGTACACGGGCACCTCCGGCCCGAACTCGCGGATCACTTGGCGGCAGATGCCACATGGAGAAATCGGCTTGTCTTGATCGCCGGAAATGGCAATAGCTCTGATCTTGGTGTGTCCCTCCATCACCATGCGTGTGATGGCGGTTATTTCGGCGCAGATGGCGGCGCCGTACGAGGCGTTCTCCACGTTGGCCCCGGTGATCACGTGACCGCCATCGACAAGAATGGCACATCCAACGCTGACGTTAGTATTGGCGGGGCAAAAAAATCGCACCATTCAGGCGCCTGCAACATGTGGTACGTACCGGAACTTGGAGTATGGCGAGTATGAGAAGTTACGGGCTGGTGTTAGTGGGCTGGCGGAAATGACATGCACTCCGGTACGACACCAACCACCTGGCATTCGGCTCAAAGAGCACATGCCTAAATGGGAGACGTACAAGAGCGACCGAATGCAACGTACCATTGAGAGCCTCTGATTTGAGCTTGCTGAGTTCTTCTGTGGAGATGGACATTGGTAAAAGAGAGGCTAGTTGGAAGAGGTGGCACACCCGTACATCACACCACTTGTCGCGGCGCGAGAGTTCGTCGCGACTTCAAAAATGACTAGTACAGAGCACCGGCAGACACAAGGTGGACGTAGGTAGCTAAAACAAGAAGCCAAGTTCTGCAAGGGAGCTTGATTGTTTTCATGCTGTGCGGTATTCTACTCGATATGCATGTTTCATGTCGCTTGCGCTAAGCTCATCTGTTGCGACCAGTGACGTATCGTGTAATTAGCCGCAAAGAGTACCGTTTCGGGACCAAAGAAATGCCACACGGGTAATATTTCGCTCTAAAAGGACTTTATCTGCAACAAGAGACGAAGGTGCATAAGGAAAGATGTTGCATCAGAAACGATGCAACAAGAGAGGGTTCCAACTCAATACACGGGAATACCTCGTAGTACCACTCGCAGAAACCACGACTGTCATTGCGAGAAAATAATGCCTGGAAGAAAATTCCCTGTCCGGCGTCATCACAGAATATGTAACATTCCATGTTTAGAAGCCGCTTCATCTCCACGGTCACGCAGATATATAGGTACACACCACCCCACACCCACCCCAAAGTAGCCATGTCGTGAGTTCTGAGCATGTTGTGAGTTCTGAGTAGCACCAGCTTGTTGTTGCCCTGATAAAATCAGCTCTTCCCAATCTCCCAAAGCTCAGCTCCCCATAAAACAGGTACAAGCAGCTTGAACGGGCAGCAGAGGATATTCTTTACTACTACAAAATATCGGAAATGTCGCCCGTGGCCGCCGGACGTATTTTCATCAGAAGCTTCGGCATTATGTCGCTTCCATTGTCGTCAATAATGTCGGCGGCTTTGCAATGTTGGGGCATGGCAATGTTGGGGCATGGCAATGTTGGGGCATGGCGATATTGTTATCACGCCGGATGCGGTAGAGAACATTGGGAAAAGCCCAGCGAGTATCTAATTTTTTTATCAGAGTAATTGTAGCAGCCATCTGTCTGTATGAACAACTGCGCCCGTCTCCACAGATAAAAATGCCCAACGGCGAAATTCCGGTCCGATACTTGGTAGTCCAATGTGAGCAGTTTGAGCCGGAACAAAACCACCTCACGCCTAAACCCTTACCTCCGGGAAAATTGCCGAGTCTGCCCCTGAAACCCCAGATCCGTCACCAATCTTCACCTTTCCTCGGGATTTTTGGCAGCCCAGGGTTAAACCCAACTCCCGCTTCTTTACTAGAGTCCTGCAACCCGAATATATGCAGGACCAGACATTAGCCCTGGCGTCTGTGTCAAGAAGAGAAGGCAGCTGCAAAAACAATTTGTAAAAGCATGATTCGGGTGGTATATAAACACCCAGATCCACCCAAATGTCACAGTCTATACGGCCCCAACTAATTTGTAGCCAAAGTTAGCAGCCAAGTGCGTCTGCATCATTACGTCGCAGCCGGCAGCGATCACATGTTATCCTGCACACATAACTGAGTACTGGACACGTGATGCACTGCCCGTGATCGTCATGACATCATATGTGGATACACCTGATTCCCGCTTCATCACTAAGGGTGCCATGGCTTCGCTATACTTTTTGCGACATGGTACAAGAAGTGACCACTCATCTCCCGGAGACAGACCTATCCTTGCCAACTCCCCCGACTATGACCCTCTGGTGGCCGAATCTGCCCGATCACAGATGGAGGCGGCTGCGGCGCTAATATGCGCCCACTCTCCGGCTTCCAAACCCAAACACACAGTGGCAATCCACTTCAGCCCGTATTTGAGGTGCTGCCAAAGTGCAGATATTCTTGCCCTGGAAATTGCCCGCCGACAGCCGGACTCCAAGATCCAGCTTCTCTGTGACTTTGGGTTGAGCGAATGGATCCATGACAAGATGACAAACCCTCCGCCCTTTTCCGACCTGACCGAGGCGTACAAGATGTATGTTCCTAACGTGCGCCAGATCCAGAACAAGAAAATGTGCCTGAATTTCCGCCCAACCACTCAGTTGGGCCCGTGGAACGAGGCGGGATTGCTGTTCTCGCAATACCTGACAAGATGCAAGCGGTACTTGGAGAGGCTACTCGCGACATACGCTGAACAGCAAGATGTGACGGTAATTATTGTTGGTCATGGCTATGGCATCGGAAACTTCATGCTGTTTTTCCTTGGCAGGCCTATTTTTGAGGAAATCCCGGTCGCCGGTGTCAATGAGGCCCACCGTGATGAAGACGGTATATGGTCTTTGACTTCTGACTGCTTGGGTATCTTAGAACGCGATCCAGAGGCTCAGAGGCAACTAAACTTGGACGAGGATATTGTTTACTATAAGACCAATTTTGTCCGCCGAGACGAGGTTGACGATACTAAGCAATTTCCGGCAATTGGATTTGGTGGATTGAAGCCTCGACAATCATTTCGGGCACCGGCAGCAGACTCTCTGCCCGAAACTCTGGGCCCAGAAGGCGAAATTGCCAAACCAAAGGGTAACCCTCTCTGCCCCGGCGCAGATATGTGGACGCCGCAATCCATCAATGCCTATAACATCAAAAATGAGTTTCGGAAAAAAGTCATGAATGAAGAAGCGTTCAAGGGCGCTTTTGATATCACAAAGCAACCCATCCAGCCTGTGACCCCCGAGGTTTCGCCGCGGCTGGAGCCCACCCGCATCAACTCCACCATTGACCTTGCTAAGCTCAATTCCAACGAAGAAATATTTCATCCACTCCGCTTACGCTATGCTCTGGCGCTGGATATTTCGGTTCATGTTCTCAACCACAAGGTTCACTCTGCTAGTAATAGCAATTCTGCCGCCAATTCTTCGGCCAATTCTCGGGTCAATCTACTGGCTGCTCCTGGCTCAGGCTCGAAACTGAACATACATAGCCGGGGGTCGACGGCCTCTCTTTCCCCCGAAGATGATAATCTGACCAACATGAATGACGTTGTCAGCAGTCTCGCCCGTGTTCGTTCTCTTCAACGTCGCCGCGCCCAACTGCCGTTCGGAATCATTGAAGAGCATAAACCGCTGCTGCCTCCGCCACGTCGGCCCGCCGCGACCGGGACTGGAACTCGGTCACGGAGAACTAGTAGCAGTCTCCGCTTCATCCCTACTATCGAAAGCAGTCGTGTGTTTAACCTCCAATCGGCATCGAGCTCCGATGATTCGGATAGCGAAGAAGACCGTCCTGAGTTTACTTGGTTCGGCAAGAACATCTGAGAAATACCACACATCTGTCTCTGCTACATCTCTTTCCATCTGCTGGATCCGATCACTCGCTCATTTCTCATTTATTTTCATATACACGATACATACGAATGTGTTTGTGGGCTATACTCTCCATGGTCCGTGAAACCGATAGAAATTATACATATGCCCTTGTGACTCCCGTAGATTCTTCTTGTATCCAGTAGTTTTGTCATTTATGATAATTATTGAACTTCTTTTCTCTCAATCATTATCACTAATGTGGGCCTGGGCCAACACTACTTATCGGGTGAACTCCATACTGGCCTGTGTACATACTTATACGCCGTGGAAGAGTATTACACTTGACTTTGAAAGTGGGATTAGCACATCCAAAGCCTGCATCGTCTTCATAGTGAGTTAAGCTAAAATTAATGCTAGTCCCTTCCGCAAAGCAGAATGGTAGGCTCCTATCAGGTAAATCATAAATACAAAGGTGTTGGTGTTTGAGCACTTCGGGGACCTAGAGAGAAAGCATAGGTTACGCAAATCATGAAAAGTTCCCAAAGCAATCATAAAACTAACTGGTGACAAACGTAAAAGATATAGCTGTGGCATTAATTCAAGTTCACAATTGTTTCCATAGTTGGATGCGTACAGTATTATCGCAACACAATGTATGCACAAAACTGTACCTAGTAATTACCACTTTTGGTGCCTTAGAGAAGTGTCACATCTGACGTCACTATAATCCATGTTTCTCTCTATGTCTGTCAATCCGTTTGACCTCTCTGGCCTCAATGAATTCACATTATGAATCTACCAAAACCTCCACATGGCCAACCCTTCTATACTGCGTAGTGCATAACGACATGTGCAGTCTGGAGTACAACTATCGCAGATATGCATGGCCAAGATCCACAATCACTATCTTTACTACCCCACCACCTGCCGTTTTGGTCCAATATGTCTAATGGCGATGCTGCAGCACCCATAAATGACACAATTTCGTACCTGTCAAACGCCGCAAACTTTGGCCTTTCCAAGCATCTTGCAATCCCGATTTCTGTTAAGATATGCTACCTCCGCCCCACCACACCACATCCCCACAAAATAGCTTTGAGCTCGGCCAAATATCGCGATGCTTCTGTGTTCCAGAAGCTTCTGGACATTTCATCCAACTCGGATTTGTTTGTATCTGCACAGGCATTCGACCACACCCACAATGCCCTCTCTCTTCCCGTGCAAACCCCATACAAGGCGTTTTCAAAAAACAGGAGGGAGTGGAACTCCTACATCAAGCTCCCAGTTAACTTCAACCAGGTGAGCTACGGCGCATATATCCAATTCACTCTTATTGAGATTGTTAGGACCAAGCCCCGGGTATTTGGCCTCGGGCGGTTGTCGTTGTTCAATCATACTAATGGAACCCTTCGCAAGGGGTCTCACAAGGTTCCTATCGGGTCTGAAGCCGCACCAGTGGACTACTCTGATCTAGAAGGGATGACAGATCTTGAAAAGAGCGTGGTTCTGCACGAAAATGGCGAGTTCACTCGCTGCTCGTGGCTAGACAACCTTACGGTGCCGATGGTGGACAAACTACGGGCCCAATCCAGCATTCCGAAACCTGTCGCCGCCGCAGAAAATGGCAATTCTCCCTTTCAGCTATACATTGAGCTCCCCAATTTCTCGTTGCCTATCGTGTATCTGGATATTACCTTGGCTCTGTCCAACATGATCTTTCTGGACGACTACATGGACCCCGCTGTTGCTGACGCCGCAAATGCTACAGTCATTATAAGCGACGTTTCCATAGACCCACTGGGCGGGCTAGAAACGCCAAAAGTGTACGACCCCGATTTTGATGCCCAGACAATTCAGAAATTCACCAATGTGGACATTGCAGAGACCCAGCAAGCACTTCCGCGCGGCACTCCTACAGCAATGACAACAACAGAAGAGTCCGATCCAATCGAACTGAAATTTCAATCCTTGGCAACCAATGTCAATAACACGTCG
The DNA here is from genome assembly GCA_022577645.1 of Clavispora santaluciae. NCBI lineage: Eukaryota > Fungi > Ascomycota > Pichiomycetes > Serinales > Metschnikowiaceae > Clavispora > Clavispora santaluciae. The sequence goes on from JAJNMX010000009.1 coordinate 425,877, forward strand.
CTACTTGATAAGGAAGTGAAGCCCTCGCCCATCATGCGTGACGAGCTCTGGAAAATCCTAAAAATGCCTTCGAGTGCAATTCTTTCCGACCACGAAAAAGCCTTGCTATGGAAATTCCGCTACTATTTCTCGAAAAACCCCGATGATCAGGTTGCAGCTGCCCCACTGCAGACAACCAGACACTTTTTAACAAAGTTCTTCAAGTGCTTCAACTGGGAGAACGAATATGAGCTTGACCACGCGTTTCAAGAAATATTTCCCCTCTGGTCGGTCGAGACTATTGAGATTGGCGATTCGCTCGAGCTTTTGAGCAACAACTTTGATCCCTATGCATTAACTGCCGCATTGCGGCGGAGAATGGTGACCAACACGAACGCCAAAGACATCAACACTAATGAAGAAAAGAAGATTGAAAAGATTTTCAAATATTCAAAAAGGCTTCGCATGTTTGCTGTTGATAGAATCCGGTTGGCCAGTGCTGACGAGATGCTTCTCTATTTGCTCCAACTAGTTCAGGCTCTCAAGTATGAATCGGTCCTGGCAACCAAAGATGCACCTTTGAGTGAAGCCCCTCTTGCCCAATTCTTAATTGAGCGTTCGGTCGAAACCGGCTCCCTTGGAAACTTCTTTTATTGGTACGTGAAAGTGGAGAACGAAGATCAGCTCAAAAGCGGTGCAGATGAAGGTCTGGGCCACTCTATTTATTCTGTAGTGCTCAACACCTACATTGAGAGGTTGAAACAGCACTGCCAGGCAACCAGGAGGCCAGAATACAAGTATTTGAAGCGTCAAATAGCCTTCATCAAAAAGCTCACCAGTCTTGTGGAGCTTCTCCGGTCCACATTCAAAAAAAATGAGGCTACAAGCAAGAAAAAGCAATTTCTCCAGGAATACTTGGCGGATAGCTCCAATGAAATGGTCAAGTTTCCGGATCCGTTCCCGCTTCCGCTAGATCCGTCTGTTATGGTGTGTGGATGTTATCCGGCGGAATCTTCAGTGTTCAAGAGTTCTTTGGCTCCATTGAAAATAACTCTCAAAACTGTAAGCAACTACAAGGAAGCCCACCCACAAATGTCGCAACTATTCGGCACAAAGAAGCAGAAGCACGGCAAATATGCTCTTATGTTTAAGATTGGCGATGACCTTCGCCAGGACCAGCTAGTGATTCAGATCATTTCATTGATGGACCAACTTCTCAAGAATGAAAACTTGAACTTGAAGCTTACCCCATATAAAATATTGGCCACCAGTCCGATTGCGGGATTGATCCAATTTGTACCCAATGAAACGTTGGATGAAGTTCTCGCCAAGACATATGACACGAGCACACTCAACTCGCGGCCTGGATCAAACTCCGGGTCTAATGGGATCTTGAACTATCTTCGTCTTAACAGTCACAAACCGGCGGAAGAAGACCTGGAGCCGGAAGAAATTGAAGGAACGGAGTCTGTTTCCAACGTCATGCCCCGGCGCTCCACCATAAGTTCGGATTTGGGGGTGTCGGCTACGATCATGGATAATTACGTCAAGTCTTGCGCTGGGTACTGTGTGATTACATATATCCTAGGCGTGGGGGACCGGCATTTGGACAATTTGCTTCTCTCGCCGAACGGGAAGTTCTGGCACGCTGACTTTGGATACATTTTAGGTCGGGATCCTAAGCCGTTTCCTCCGCTCATGAAGCTTCCAATCCAGGTAATCGACGGCATGGGAGGCATGAACCATGAGAATTACAACATATTCAAGAGCTACTGCTTCATCACCTATACCACGCTTCGCAGGAATAGCAACTTGATTCTCAATTTGTTCCAGTTGATGCTCAACGCCAATATCCCCGACATACAGATCGACCCGAAGCGGGCCGTGGAGAAGGTTCAGGAGAAGTTTGCTCTTGAGATGACGGAGGAGGAGGCGATATTGCATTTCCAGAACCTCATTATCGACAGTGTGAATGCAGTGTTGCCGGTGGTGATTGATACGCTTCACAGTTTGGCCCAATATTGGCGGGCGTAGGCCGGGCCCACTCCTACAAGCATAAAGCGTGCAATATTCAAACCAGCAAATAAACGGCTCCGGCAGGTCAAGGAGCGAGCACGCGCTATTCGGCCTTTGGTTTGCGGTGCCACCAGTCTCGGCCCAGTCTCCACGCGAAGGTAAGTAGCGCGGACAAGAGACCCCAGGGTGGGAAAAGGGCCAACACCGTCCACACGAGCGCCGGTTTGAGCTCGTGCACGGTCCTCTCCACCTCCTGGTGCAACTGCTGCAAGGTTCCGTTGTTGGCGATGACGCGGTCGGCCCTGCGGGCACGCTCGGGCGAAGAAAGCTGGCTCCGAATGCGCTTTTGCGCGTCCTCCTCGGACAAGTCCGGATTGCGGCTCAAGAGCCGGCGCAACTGGGTCTCGTCGTCACATGCCACGGTGATGGTGGCGCCGCACACCTTATCGAGGCCGGTCTCGAAGAGGAGAGGCACGTCGAGCACCGCGGCCGCGTTGCCCCTGGCGTAGAGCAGAAGCACCTGGCGCGCCATTTCTCGCTTGACGGCGCCGTGCACGATGCGGTTCAAGCGCGCGAGCCGCTCGGGGTTGCCGAAAACGGCCTTGCCGAGCGCGGCACGGTTCAAGGCGCCGTCGGCGGCGACCAAATCGGGGACGTCGCCAAACGCGGCCACCACGTGGCGGTACGCGGCGGTGCCGGGGTCCACGGCCTGGCGCGCGATGGTGTCGGCGTCGACGACGGGGATGCCCAACTCGGCGATTTTCTGCGACACGGTGGATTTTCCACACGCGATGCCTCCGGTGAGTCCGATGATGAGCATGGTGCAGTGGAGCGGCGTGGAGCGGGCAGAAGTTGGTGCCAGGTTGGGTGGTCACGTGCCTCGCGCCTGTACCTCAGCAACTCCATCTCCACTCCACTCCATCCACTCCACCACTCCATCCACTCCATCCACATCAGCGTCTCCACATCAGCGTCTCCACTCTAGCCCAACCATGTCAGTCTACATCCTAGGTGCCGGCGCCATGGGCTCGCTAGTGGCGCACGCGCTCGCCCAGGGCCCCATGGCCCCCACGCTTCTTCTCCGCACCTGGTCGCGCTTGGACGCCTACAACAACGCCGGCGGGGCGCTCACGGTGCTCCGGCCCGACGGCGGCGACGTTGCCGCGTCGCGCGTCGCCATCCCCGCGCTTTGCCGCCCGCCCAAGGGCCCCGACGGCCGCCCGCTACCCATCGACCACATGGTGGTGGCCACCAAGGCGCACGCGGTCACGGCGGCGCTCAAGCCGTACGTCAAGAACCTCCGCAGCACCAGCACGGTGGTGCTCCTCCACAACGGCATGGGCGTGGCGCTGCAGGTCCAGGAGGCGCTCTGGCCCACCCGCACCGACATGCCCGTGTTCTACCAGGCGCTCAGCACGCACGGCGCGTACAAGCGCACGCCGACCGAGGTCAACCACGTGGGCATGGGGGCGATGGCGGTGGCGCGGGTGCCGGGACCCGGGGCGGCGGGCCAGACGGTGCCGGGGCCCGGGGCGACGGACGGCGCCCTCGTGCACGCGCTAGTGCAGTGCGGCGCGCTCAACGCCTCGCACCTCGCGTACGAGCCGTTCCTCCTCCGCCAGATGGAGAAGCTCGTGGCCAACGCGTGCATCAACCCCCTCTCGGCCATCCTCGACTGCTTCAACGGCGATCTTCTCCTCGCGCCCAAGGCGCTCCCGCTCATGAAGCGCGTGGTGCGCGAGTGCGTGGACTGCTTCCGTGCCGAGTACCCGCAGCTCGGGCACATTCGCGACGCGCCCACGTACTTGGACAAGGACCGGCTCTTGGCCGCGGTGGTGGACTTGTGCCGCGCCACGGCGCACAACAGCTCGTCCATGCGCGAGGACCTCCGGTGCCTCAACCGGACCGAGATTGACTGGATCAATGGATACGTGGTCGGGTTGGGCTACGCCCACGGCATCGCCACGCCCGCCAACCGCATGTTGATGGAGTTGGTCCAGAGCAAGCTCGCCATGGAAAGGGCCAAAGAGAACATGGCCCTCGGCAGCGCCCGCCTGTATTAATCTATGTATAGCCTCTACATGCACGCGGCCACAATGTCGACAATGTTCTGGTGCAACACGTTGATGCTCTGTATTTTCGCCGCGGTGGCGGCGTCGTGGGCGTTGGGCGCGTCGAGCCGGCGGCGGCTGTCGGCGGCGACGCGGGCCAAGATGCGCCGGAGCATGGTCTTCAGCGGCTCGTCGTACGCCGCGCCGTCGCTGGCGCCGTCCACCAACGCATTGAGCCGGCGCGACAGCTGCGGCTCGGGCTCCTGGAGCGTGGCGAGCGCAATCTCGGTGCGGAACGACATGCCGCCGGCGTTGACGGTGTAGTCGCCGTAGTAGCCTCGGTCCTGGAGGTACGCCAGCTGGCGCGGGCGGAAGAGCGGCTGGATGTAGTCGGAGATGTCGACAAAGTTCCACCTGTTGCGGCGCAACGTGAAGCCGTACTCGCAGAGAAGAAACTCGTTGGAGTGCGGGCCGTAGCTAAAGTACAACTCGTGGCCCGCGGCGTACGCGCACGCCGTGACCACGTGGAAGCCGTGGGTGTCGATCTTGATGCCGCACTGGTCCTGGTCCAGGTGGTTGAGGAAGTCCACGTACGGCGCCATGGTGAGGTTGTCGGCCGCGTCCTTGGCCTGGGGGACTTCCATGTAGAGGCACCGCGAGTTGATGCACATCCACGCCCAGAGGAAGGCGGCGCGGTCCACGAAGCCCGCGGTGTCCAACGGCGCCACCGCGGCGTAGTCGCGCTCGAAGCGGGCCACCACGGCGTCCGCGTGCTTCTTTGCCGACCGCGGGAGGTGGCGCCAAAGGGCGTCGCAGTGCGGCACCGCCAACACCTTCCACACCACCGGGGCGAGCGCCAACTCGTGGAGCGGCGGGAGCATGTCGATGAAGGGCTTCCAGAAGGAGGCACTGTCGCGCCGGCGCTCGAGCACCAAGAACATGGCGAGGAGCTGGAACGACGAGAGCCCGAGCAACGTGTGGAGGTCCCACTGGGCGTACAAGGCGGTGACGGCGTCGGCGGGCGTGGGCGGCACGTGCACCAGGAGGTAGTGGGGTTCGGACAAGGCGATGGCGGCGTTGAACTTGGTGATGTGGGCCACGGCGGAGGAGAAGTTCAACAAGTAGGACGCCGGGATGCGGACGAGTTTTTCTCGGGCGGAGATGGGCGAGCGGGCGTAGATGCCACGGCCGGAGTCGTGGGCGTCCTTGACGCTGATTTTGGGGGAGATGAAGGCGGCGCTGTCGGGGAGGTGGGTGTTGCCGCCGAGCCAGCGGGTGAGGGCCAGTAGCCTGGCGTCGATGTCCATGGGGCGGAGGATGGGCGGGCGGGGCGGATGATACGAGGGGCGCGAATGACGAGGGCGCGAATGACGAGGGCGCGAATGACGAGGGGCGCGCGCATGGGCGGGCGAGGCGCGCGCCCGAGAGGGCCGTGCGTGAGGGCCGCGCGTGAGGGCCGCGCGTGAGGGCCGCGCGTGAGGGCCGCGCTTCGCACGCTCTCACGCTCGCACGCTCGAGAGGGCCGCGCGTGAGAGGCGCGCTTCGCACGCTCTCACGCTCCGCTCGCACGCTCTCACGCTCCGCTCGCACCACCACTCCTCATGAAAGTGCTCTGCGTGGCAGAGAAAAACTCCATCGCCAAGGAGGTGGCCAACATCCTCTCCGGCGGGCGCCTGCGCACGCGCGACTCGCCCTACAAGTTCGTCAAGAACTACGACTTTGTCTACCACTTCCCGGCGCTCGGACCCTGCTCCGTGACCATGACCGCGGTGTCCGGCCACATCCTCGGCACAGACTTTGGCCCCGAGTACGCGTGGGGCAAGTGCCCGCCCGGCCGCTTGTTCGACGCGCCGTTCGTCACCAAGGTGGCGCACGACAAGGACAAGCGCAGCGAGCGCATCCACGACAACATCGTCAAGGAGGCGCGCGCCGCCGACCGCTTGATGATCTGGACCGACTGCGACCGCGAGGGCGAGTACATCGGGTGGGAGATCATGCACGTGGCGCAGCAGCGCAACCGCAACATCACCGTGGCCAACACGTGGCGGGCGCAGTTCTCGCACTTGGAGCCGGCGCACATTGTGGCCGCGGCGCGGCTGCCGCTGCAGCTCGACATGAAGCTCGTGGCGGCCGTGGACTGCCGCAAGGAGTTCGACTTGCGCGTGGGCACGTCCTTCACCCGCTTCCTCACCAACTTGTACAAGAGCAAGAGCTTGGTGGGCGACAAGGACGTGGTGTCGTACGGCACCTGCCAGTTCCCCACGCTCAGCTTTGTGGTGGACCGCTACGTGCGCGTGCGCCGCTTCCGCGCCGAGCCCTTCTGGTTCCTCGACCTCGTGGTGGACCACGCGGGCCACAAGGTCCCGTTTGCGTGGGCCCGCGCCCGCATCTTCGACAAGGCGTTCGTGTACGTCTTGTACGCGCAGCTCCTCCGCTCGCCCGCGCCGCCGCGCGTGGCGCTGGTGGCCACACGGCCCACCGCCAACTTCCGCCCGTTCCCGCTCACCACCGTGGAGTTGCAGAAGTGCTGCTCGCGCTACTTCCGCATGTCCGCGAAGCAGGCGCTCGACGCGGCCGAGCTGCTCTACACCGCCGGCTTCATCTCCTACCCGAGAACCGAGACCGACAGCTTCCCCGACTCCATGGACCTCCGCGCGTACGTGGCCAAGCAGGCCCAGGACCCGCGCTGGGGGCCGTACGCTAACAGCCTCGCCGCCGACAACAGGTTCCGCCACCCGCGCGCCGGCAAGCACGACGACAAGGCCCACCCGCCCATCTACCCCGTCAAGTACGCCAACGTGGACCTGTTGCGCGGCGACCAGAAGAAGGTGTACGAGTTTGTCGCCCGCCGCTTCCTTGCGTGCTGCTCCGACGACGCGCGCGGCTTCCAGACCAAGGTGGAGGTGGCGTGGGGCTCCGAGCGCTTCGCCGCGTCCGGCCTCCAGGTGACCGAGCGCAACTACCTCGACGTGTACCCGTACGCCGACTGGAAGTCGTCGGCACAGCTCCCGGAGTTCCGCGACGCACAGCCCGTCACGCCGCACAGCTTCAAGTTGAAGGAGGGCAAGACCACCGCGCCCACCTACATGACAGAAACCGAGCTCATTGCCCTCATGGACGCAAACGGCATCGGCACCGACGCCACCATAGCCGAACACATCGACAAGATCATTGCCCGCAACTACATATCGCGGCGCAAGCAAGGCAGGGCCGAGTACTTCATCCCCACGTCGCTTGGAATCTCCTTGATCCAGGCGTTCGACGCCATTCTCATTGACCGCATTTCCCTCTCCAAGCCGTTTCTTCGCCGCGCGCTCGAGGGCTTTCTTCAGCGCATCGCCCGCGGCGAAACAACAAAGGATTTGGTCATCAACCAGCTCTTGCCGCTCTACAAGGAGGCGTTTTTGGAAAGCAACCAAAAGAGCCGCGTCATCCTCGACACTTTTGCCGACACAAACCGCCAGTTGGACTCGGGCGCGCTCTAGCGGCACCTTATCTGCACCCAATGCCGCACCCAATGCCGCACCCAATGCCGCACCCGTACCTCACATCCGTACCCCTCTTCCTCTTCACCTCGCCGTTTTCCCATGCACTCACCATAGGCACGATAACAATGCTGTCGGGTACAGTCTGCAAGTTCTACCAGAGTGGTAACTGCAAATTTGGAAACAGATGCAAGTTTCTACATACAAATGCCGCCGGCGCAAACCAGCCGTTCAACTCCGGCGCCAAAAACCTGGCCACTTCGTTCGGCACCAGCGTCGCATTGGATCTCTCTGACTATCTCAAGATCCAGCTCGCCCCTGCTCTCACGGTTTGTAGCGCAGGCTCTGCTAATAGCCCCAACCTCATCTCCGGCCGGGACTTGTCTCCAGAGGAGCTCAGGTGGCAATACATGGAGGCGGTGGCTACCAACAAGGTGGACGATTACAACCGCATGGTGGATCTCCGAAAGAAGGACATGGAATACTGCTTCAATTACATCGAAAACCATAAACAAGAGGCTGGTAATTACCAGATGGGAAGCAATTCTGCTTTTATACCCCTCACTGTGGATGCGAGCATGCAGCAACTCGCCACCAAACCCCAAGCCTTTGGTGGTGCCAACCCGTTTGGTTCAAGCGGGTTTGGCTCAAGTGCATTCGGAAGCGCGGGTGCCTTTGGTTCGGCCACAACTGGGCCGTCTGCATTTGGCGGCGCTTCCATCTCTCCATTTGGCGCGCAAACATCCTCTGCGTTCGGAGCACCTGCCAAGTCTGCATTCGGGAGCTCCTCATTCAACTCTAATGGTGCTGCATCCAGCTCTCCGTTTGGGGCTGTCAACTCTACGTCTGCTTCTGCATTTGGGTCTGCAAAGCCCTCGGCATTTGGCTCCGCTGGGTTCGGTGCGAGTGGATCATCCAATTCTGCATTTGGAGGACTGGCCGCTGGTTCCACTGCCGGCGCTTTTGGGGGCCAGAGTGGATTTGGGTCTGCCGGCTTTGGGAACCAAAAAACCCAGGCCGCCCTGCTGTTTGGTTCAGCGGCTAGTGGTGCACCATCAAGCGGCTCCGGTTTTGGATCGGCTGGATTTGGAAGCGCTTCCTCTGCGCCAAAGGCAGGCGCCTTTGGTTCAAGCGGCTTTGGCTCGAGTGGTTTCGGATCAGCTGGATTTGGCTCAAGTGGCTTTGGTCAGAGCAATAACTCTACGTTTGGCCAAGGGGCGGGTGGCGCACAGACTAGTTCTTCGGGTTTTGGGACCGCTGCTCAGAATCCGTTTGGTTCATCTTCAAACGGAGCCAATCCATTTGGACAATCCCAAGCCAGCAATACCTCTCAGCAAAGTGCGTCTGGCCAACCCAATTCGACCTCTGCGTTTGGGAACGCCCAGCCTTCTCCATTTGGCCAGGCTACGTCTGCAATTGGTCAATCCGCTTCCGGTTTTGGCCAGAGTAATTCTGCATTTGGCCAAAAGCAAGCTTCAGGGTTTGGACAATCCAATTCCGCCTTTGGCCAAGCCCAGCCTTTTGGCCAGAGCCTGTCTTCTTCCTCTGGATTTCAGAATACCACTGCGGCCGGCTTTGGCTCTCAAGCCACGCCATCCGCTTTCGGAACAAGTGGCTTTGGTGCACAAGCAAGTTCTGGGTTTGGACAGCCACAAGCCTTTGGTTCTCAAGCCCCAAGTGCTGCACAATCGGTCGAAAACATCAAGGAACTTGAAGAGTTCGATCCCGAAGTAGCCACAGCATTTTTTGCCCCATCCTTCTCGATGGGCAAGGTCCCAGACGTACCCCCTCCTCCTCAGTGCTGCTAATGGTGCATTTTTTAAGCATTGTCCCATATATTTATATATCTAATCTGCATACTTATTTCCGATTCCACTCTGTAATTTCGTGGATGGTGATGATGAAACCTCCACCTGCACCTAGTGATATCTTCGTATCCGACTACAACTCTGCCAGCGGAATGATCTGCATTGAATGCGGCAATCCAGACATCAAGCACCTCTATTCCGAGTATAAGAAGACTTATATTAAGCTTACAATATGTCCTGAATGCGGAAAGCTCGCAGATAAGTACATAGAGTACGACAAGGTAATCATATTCTTGGATGTGCTACTACTCGAGCCACAGGCCTACCGCCACTTGGCATTCAACTCGGTAGAAACGCTGATCTTTGCTAATTCTTTGCCGAATGGCAAAGAATCTCCGTCATACAAAAGGCTATTGCGCTACGGTGTCCTTCTGGTGCTATTTGAAGTTTACTTAACGTGGGCTTATGAAGAGAAAAGAGCACATCCCAGCAAGCTCATGGCGCTGTTATTGGGAATGTCTGTGCTGCATCAATACTTGTTTTTTGTTTTTCGTCAATTGGTTGAAAGGACCAGCATGTTTGCCCTCCTATACTTATGGTTTACATATTGCAGAGGCTGGAGAAATGAGTACAATGGTAATTTGTCACTGTCTTTACAGAAACCATACTTTGCTTGCGTTTTGCTTGTGACACTTCTCATCTCCAATGCTATTCGCTATTTGCCTATCATTATGTTAATCTGGCCTTATGATAATGCGCTGGTCGCATCTGCTGCTGTCAACATATTGGGCTTTTTCAGCACGTCAGAAGGTTTGCGAATTAACACTGGCCAAAGTTATATTCCGGTATTTTTGGCTATGGCTGTTGCTAGTATTTTTCTGTTTGGTGTAACGGAGTTTTTCACTTGTCTCTGGATCTCTGCGGTTACACCGTTGTCAGTAATTGCGCTCTGGAAAAGCACTTGTGCAGCAAAAGTTGAAAGCATAAGAGCCGCTTTTTCGGTGGTTCAGCATATTTTATCGTTACAATAGTTACAATTGATTGGTGAATTGTACCCACTCATTTTCTAACCATACCCCCGCATCATTCACACCAGCAGTGGTATTGGGGGCACTCGAGTCCCTGCTATTGGGCTTACCGCTTTTTCTTAATCGACATAGAATTGCAATCTCTAATATGAACCATTTTCCTCTATTACGTTGGGTATCTATCTAAAGAATGGGATCCTCTTACGAGAAGTTGTCCCGTCTGCACCCATTAGTAGCACCTCGTCGTGATCAACTGCAAGTATTGGGCCGTCGAGATCTTTCACCAAATTTGGATACATATAATTCTGGTTCTCTTCTCTGCGCTCATCCAATGTCTGTTGTCTTGTAGCCACCGATGTAGTCGGAAACAAATCTTGCTCCTCGTCCGGCCCAAACAGAATATTATTTTTTATCGAACGCAAAGCAATAAAAGTAGAGAGGGGGATATAGTGCTCGTGGAAATACCAAAGAACAAATGCGGTGAGAACTGGAAGTGGAATGATCGCCAATGCGCTGGCATACGCCTGCTCTGATGCCAACGTGCCAAACATGGTAATGTGGAAAATCACAAGGCCAAGGGACACGCGACGCACCACCAAAGGCCACACCTTGCCGGTGTTGTGTGGTGGGTGAACGCATGCGTATAAAAGCTGGTATTTGAACACAAAGTAGCCGATCAAGAAGTATATAAGCCCGGCGGAAAGGATTTTTGTAGAGATCACGGAGTAAGTAATGGTGATAATTAAAATGAGAATGGGCTGTGGGAGCTGGAGCCCAAAGTTGAACACCGGAGGGTTGTGAAGACCGAGATAGTCTCTTGGAGTCTTGCACCAGAACCAGTTGCCGAAAGAGTATTTGAGGAGGTTTCCGAGAAGCAATAATTTGTACGGGAAAATTCCAATACCTTGGAGGATGATGAAGTCGATATAGAACAAAGACAATTCGCGGAGCGACTTTGCGAGCTGGTATGCCAACTGGGTAGTATCATTTAGGGTGGCGGTACCGAAAAGCGTGAACACCAAGAACAAATTGACAAAGATGTAAAAGAAGTTTTTCAGCACCGACGACAACTCTTCGTCGCCGTGGGAAGTGAAACCCTGGCGCTTGGTGATCCAGATGTAGAAGTACGGCATGACCACATTGAAAAGGGTAAACACGTATGGTGGTAAGATTCCAGTTATCAAGTTTTCGGCCCATTTGTGGCTCTTGAGAAACTCGCCGAGCGAGGGAGCAACTTTGGCGATGGTCTTGATGTTCAAGAAGTTGGTCAAGAAAATAACCGGGAACACCATCATCACGGACACAATGCCGATGAACATCATCACCATGAAGATGCGCAGGTTGCGTTCTTTGCGGGTCAAGCAAAGGTTGTTCCATATGATGTCGTGCGGCGCGGGCGCCAACGTGGTGATCAAGTGGTTGAGCTTGGGATCGAGCACCGCCTGGGCCAACATTTGCGCCTGGGCCACCGACCGCATGGTGATGAACGCGGTGGACGACGGGGGGAACTCGCGGAGCCGGTGCCGGCAAATCTCCTTGTCGATGGTGTGGAGCCGGTCCGTGTCGTAGGAGATGGCGTCGACCTGCGCGCCAAACACGCCCCACAATCCTCTGCGGACCTGGGGGCGGTTTTCGGATGAGTTTTCGAGCACGGTGTCGGAGGGAGGGGGCTGTTCCAAGCACTCGGAGATTTCGTCAAAGACCGAGTGGGCGGACTCGGGGGGGCTGGCCGCGTGGGGCCAGTCCGGCTCTGCCGAGGCGAAATCCACCTCTGGTCCCGTGGCCCACTCCGCCTCTGCCGAGGCCCACTCCGCCTCTGGTCCCGTGCCCCACTCCGCCTCTGCCGAGGCGAAATCCGGGTGTGCGCCTGCCGAGGCGAAATCCGGGCTGTCTCTGTAGCCGGGCCCATTGTAGCCCGAGGTGTCGTGCCCCTCCATGTGGATGGCGTCCCCCACGGACGACAGGATGCGGGTGTTGGACAAGTCCACCACACTGTGGATGCCGAGGCGGCGGAAGTATTGCATCCACAGGGACTCCAAGGCGCGGAGCACGCGCTTGCGCATGCGGAAGAGCGCGTTGAGCGAGTTCCACTCCTTCACCACCACCACGCTGTCCACCAGGCCCACGCCAAGCGTGTTGATGTGGCGGCGCAAGGTGTCCTCGTGACGGAGATAGGGCGGGATGCCCAGGAGCTTGATGGTGCGGTCGGTGATGGCGTTCTGGTGGCCGAGGTAGGACTGGCGCATGTTGATGATGGCGGCCGACTGCAGAAAGAGAAAGTAGAGCACCACCATGGTGAACACGTACGTGAAGCCGGGGTAGAGCCAGATGAACGGCGCCGGCAGCGGCTTGGGGTCGCCGGACGGCGGCGCGTCGGGGAAGTCCATCCAGCCGGTGTAGTTGTAGCGCACGGGCGAGATCACGGTGACGGCAAACACCACGCACACCGCCAACGCCTTGATGGACATCTTGAAGAAGCCTAGCACCACCATGGCGTCGAGCCCGGCTAGGTCCAACACCTGGGCCTCGTCGATGCGGTACACCACCGGGATCCACCCGAACAACGACGGCGGGAGCGGCGGGAGTTTGTGCCGCAGAAGCGCCGGGAGGTACTTCTGGTTGGCGTGGCGCATGTTGGCCACGTACAACCGGGGGTACCTGCGCCGGAGCACGCAGAAGAGCAAGAACGCCGAGAGGCCCAACACCGCGGCTATGGCCACCTGGAAGCGGGCGATGCGGGCGCCGACGCGGTAGCCGTGGTTTCCGCCGGCGGGTTCCGACCCGGGCGCCAGTGTGTTGGCGGGGAAGAAGTCCATTGGATACTTCAGTTGCGCGGCCACAAGACTGCACCAGTAGATCCCGTAGATTGCCAGTTGCCAGTGGATTCCAATTGCCAATATACCAGTGGATTCCAGTTGCCAGTTGCCAGTGGATTCCAGTTGCCAGTTGCCAGTTGCCAGTTGCCAGTGGATTTTCTGTTGCCAGTATACTAGTGGATTTCCAGTTGCCAGTTGCCAGTGGATTGAGATACAATGGGTTCAATATGTATGATTTACTTGAATAGGAAGATACAGTAAGAGATGTAGAGTTGATGGAAGATGATTAAATTTAAATGAGGATTGAGGATGAGGAGTGAGGATGAGGATCAATGGGAACGATCAAGTGTAGGGATTGGTCGGCCATCCATACCATCGGTCAGGTGTATTGGTCATTGCACGAGTGGTGGGCGCGGCTATCGCTTATCGGTGCAGTTCGAGAAGTTCAATGAAGTGGATGGTGCAGTACTAATTACAAGCCAACTCCAGAAAATACGCAAAGAGTTAGAGATCATGAGTTGTATCATCTTGAGATTCATCTTGCGCTCTGGACCGATTCGTTTTGCGGTTATTGGTGATTGGTGCTTGTGGATTCTGGGATGGGTGATTTGGCTTTAACAATAATTATAGTATCAGTCAAACTTGGCGCGCCGTCACTGTCAAAAAGTGGTGTACCTGGGCCAAAGTGTAAACTGCGTCGTTCCACACCACGCATATCGGCGGTAATAATTGCCAACGGCCAACCTGCCCACAGTGCCCGCCTACATTGCCCTACATTGCCCTACAGTGCCCTACATGTGCCCTACAGTGCCCCAAATGTGCCCGCCTACATTCCCAGCGGTCTCCGCTTCCTTTCGTCCCATTCTTTGGTGCAAGGCCACCGCGCATCACCATACAGACCTACACTACGCACTACACTACACTACACTACACACACTACACTACACACACACACACTACACACACTACACACACACTACACTACACACACATTACAACAGAATGGCCTCCAGCTACCTCCAGGTCAAGAGGTTCATCGACGACCAGATCAAGCTCCTCCACGCGCCCGTCCGCGTCGACGACCACATCCGCGCCATCGCCGCGCGCAACCACCTCAGCGACGACAAGGTGGCCAGCTTGGTGTTCAAGTGCAACCTCCGGCTCAAGCGCCACTACAGCACCGTGTTCAACAAGCAGGTGGTGCACCAGATGGTGCAGCAGGTGGTCAAGAGCGAGAGCGAGAAGCTCGCGGCCGTCAACGACCGCTTGGCCCGCATCGACTCCTTGCTCCAGCCCATAGCGCTACCAGACTTCCGCCACGTGGGGCCGGTGCCGCACCGCGTGCGCATGGTGTGCGAGTTGGTGGACGAGCTCCCGGAGCCCAGCTACCTCTTTGCGCTCCAGGACGAGGCCCACGCGCGGGGCGGGGGGGACGGGGACGGGCGCGGGGGGCGCGGGGGGGACGGGCGCGGGGGGCTCATTCGCGACGCGGCGGAGACAGTGACGGAGACGGAGACGGTGGCGGCGGAGACGGAGACGGTGGCGGAGACGGCGGAAACGGCGGAGACGGCGGAGACCGGCGCCCAGCTCCCCACCGCGGCGTTGCGGCAGCAGTACACCGCGCTCCGGGCGCGGTTGCTCCACCTCAGCCGGCTGCTACTGTACAAGCTCCACAAGGCAGAGTATCTCGCGCAGCTCGGCAAGAAAATGAGCTTGGGCGGCGGCGCGGAGGAGCGCGGCGACAGCGACGACGAGGCCGTGGACGAGCCGCAGCACGACCGCGCCGAGTTGCTGGTGCAGATCTCGCGCTTCAACATCTTGGTGGAGAAGTTGGAGTTTGCAATGGGGTAGGGGCGCTACGCGGTTGGATTAGGAAGTGTATTAATATATACGGCGACGCGTTTAGTCGAACAAACCGAAGCCCATGTCGTCATCAGACTCTTCCTTAGCCTCCTCTTCCTTCTCCTCCTCAGCGGCCTCAGCAGCACCGGAAGAAGCAGCAGCAGCACCAGAAGAAGCAGCGGCACCGCCAGTTGGAACAGAGGCCAACTTGGTGTTACCCAAAGCAACCAACTCCTCGACGGACTTGCCTTCCAACTCAGCCAACAAGGTAGAGATTCTGGCTTGGTCAACCTCGGCACCGACGGTCTCCAACAAAGCGGAGATGTCAGAAGCAGATGGGGCGGTGTTACCACCTTGAACCAACAACAAGTAAGCAGCCAAGTACTTCATTTCAGAATAATCAGTTTAAGCGGAAAAGTGCAGACTATCCTTTAGAGATGAAGAAGAAAAGTCAAGCCCGCCGAAAATTTTTCGGCTCCTGTGGGGTGCCGCGCACAGGACCTGGTGTACGGGTGCAAACCACCACCCCGATGGCGGCCCCCCCATCACCCGCCCCTTCCGGTCTGCCGCAGGGCAGGACCCGCATTCGGCGGGTGGGGCCGCGGCCAGTCTTGACTGCCTGGGGCGAGAGAGGGCGGCAGACGTTGTGGGCGTGGACCCCGCCGCTAGGGCTGAAACCGAGATGGCGCACGTGACTCGGTGGCGCACGTGACCCGATGCCGCGGGACTATAGCGGGCCACGCCTCATGGGGCCTGCTGCTGAGGGCGTGCAAAGGAGCGGCTTTTTGACGGCGGGGCCCTTCGGGCGGGGCATTGGGAGCCATGTCCCCCAGCGCCACGCTGGCTGCGGCAGTGTGGGCGTGGGGAGGTAGGGGCGGGCAAAACGCAGTCACGCGCGCACGTGACCGCGCGGGTTGCGGGCGCCAGCCGCGGCGCGGGCCACGATCGCCGCCGCTGTGGCCTGTGCGCAGGCATCACGTGCGGCGGCGGGTACTGTCTGCAGTGCCGCACCCACTGCTCCGCGCGGTCGCACTCGGGCAAAATTTTCACCTCCAGAAAAAAAATCTCGATTGGATATTCTTTACAAGTACAAACCATAGACATCATGGCTGAGACTAGTATGTTACCCTCGAGGGCTCCAGAGGAGCGCGGAAAGTTGACGAACCACCACTAACAATGCAGCTGACAAGAGAAAGAGAGTCTTCAAGACCTTCTCCTTTAAGGGTGTTGACCTCCAAAAGTTGTTGGAGATGGAGACCGAGGACTTCATCAAGCTCTGCGGTGCCAGAGTTAGAAGAAGATACTCCAGAGGTTTGGGCTCCAAGCCAATGGGTTTGATCACCAAGTTGAGAGCTGCCAAGTTGGCCACCCCTGCCAACGAGAAGCCAGCTGTTGTCAAGACCCACTTGAGAAACATGATTGTTATTCCAGAGATGATCGGCTCCGTCGTCGGTGTCTACAACGGTAAGGTTTTCAACACCGTTGAGATCAAGCCAGAGATGGTTGGTCACTACTTGGGTGAGTTCTCCATCACCTACACCCCAGTCAGACACGGTAGAGCCGGTAACGCTTCTTCCAGATTCATCCCATTGAGATAAGCGTATCCTACATAGTATAATAATTTTGCTACGAAACCGAGAGTAGAGCCGGAGGGCGGTGACATGGGCGGGGGGAGTTAAGGCGAGAGTAGGGCCAGGCGAAGCGGAGTTTGGGCGAGAGTAGGGCCAGGCGAGTTAGGGCGGGTCGGGTCTGCACCGGGCGCACCGCGCGCACCGGGCACACCGGGCGCACCGCGCGCCCGCCCGCCTTTCGTCCAGCGCGCGCCACTCTTTTCCTCATGGACCCCCTCAGAGAAGTAGCGTACGGCGCCGCCGCCGGCTGCCTCGGAAAGCTCGTGGAGTTCCCGTTCGACACCGTCAAGGTGCGCCTCCAGGCGTCCGTGTCGCCGCGCGCCACGTGGGCCACCATCGCCCACATCTACCGCCACGAGGGCGTGGTGGGCGGCTTCTACCAGGGCGTGCGCGCGCCGCTCGTGGGCGCGTGCGGCGAGAGCGCGGTGCTCTTTGCCAGCTACCTGTGGGCGCAGACGGCGTTGGCGCGCGCGGGCGTGGACCACGGCATGGCGGCCGTGGCGGGCGCGGGCCTGTTTGCCGGCTTTGCCGCGGCGTTTGTGTTGACGCCCGTGGAGTTGGTCAAGTGCCGGTTGCAGGTGGCCAACGTGGTGGCGCCGGGCCGCGCGCGCACCTACTCCGCGGTGGTGGCGCAGGTGGTGCGGGCGCACGGCGTGCGCGGGCTCTGGCACGGGCTCGCGTCGACGCTTGCGCGCGAGGTGGCGGGCACCGCGGTGTGGTTTTCCGCGTACGAGTGGGCGTCGGCGCGGATGCGGCGCGCGTGGCCGCGGCACGAGACGGCCGCGCCGCTTGCGGCGGGCGCGTGCGCCGGTTTCTTGTTCAACTTGCTGGTGTACCCGGTGGACACGGTCAAGTCCAACATCCAGACGCACGCGGGGGCGCCGCTCTCGGTGCGCGCGGCGGTGGCGCGGGTGATGGCGCGCCCGGGCGGCGCGCGCAACTTGTACCGCGGCTTGGGCATCACGTTGGTGCGGTCGGTGCCGGCGAACGCGGTCATCTTCTACACCTACGAGTGGTTGAAGCAAAATGTGTAGCATACATCGTAATACAGGCGGTAATACAGGCGGGGCGTCAGAGAGGCGTCAGAGGGGCGTCAGAGGCGTCAGAGGGGAGTCAGAAGGAGGCCGCGGCCGCGAGGTCGTCGGTGTTGACCACGTCGCACCCGAGCTGCCAGAGCTGGTGCCAGTGGGCGGTGCGCACATGCACCGGCCACTCCACGCCGCCCCAGATGCGCGCCTTGAGGCCGTAGGCGTGGGCGCGGTCGAACGCGCGCGCCAACGCCGCGCGCTGCGCCGCGTCGAAGCTGCCGGCGCGCGCCGCGCGCGTGCGCCCGGCCTCGCCCACCACCTGCGCCAACAGCGCGCTGGCAAACACGCACTGGCGCGCGTAGCGCTCCATGTCTGCGGGCGGCGCGTCGGCCAAGAGGTGGAGCGGGCAGTCGCCGTACACGTGGCGCACGGAGTCGCCGGGATTGGGATCCCCGGGGTCCCCGGGGTCCCCGTCCGCAAGCACGTCCCACGGCACGTTGCCCGTGAGCGTCACCACCACCGGGCCCGGCACGTGGGCCGCGGCGGCGCGGTCGTAGCCGGCCAAGTAGCCGCGCGCGACAAAACGGGCGAGGCGCGGCTGCATCTGGCGCCAGAGGTCGCGGCCGTCGGTCTTGAGGTCGAACCAGAGGTACAACGGCGCCTCGGGCGCGTTGTAGAACACGCCGGCGCGCGCGCCTTGTCGGTTGGAGCTCTCCACCAACCGGAAGAGCGGGTCCAAGTACAACGCCTCCACGGTGCGGTCGGGCTGCAAGTAGATTTGGTTGTGGCCCACGTACACCTGCAGCGGCGAGAGCGGCGCGGTGGAGGCGGTGGAGGTGCGGGCGGGCGGCGCGTCAAAGTGCCAGAGGTCGGCCTCGACGCTGGCGCAGCCAAACAGCAACGCGTCGAGGAGCGGGCGCGTGCGCCAGTAGTCGTTGTGGGAGTGGATGGGTTTGACGTGCACGTCGCGGGTGAGGCCCTCGACGGTGGGCGGGGGCGGCAGCCACTGGGGGCGGAAGACGCTGATCATGGGGCGCGAGCAATCGAGGGGTAATTTCTGGGGTATGGGTGCGGGTGGTGCGCACCCGTGCCGCCCCGCACACCACCTCCCACACCTCCGAATGACTCCACACGAGCGCACGTTCGTCGTTCGCACGGTTCGCACGCAAGTGGCCGGTTTTTCCTGCAGTGGCCCCTGGTGGCTCTCAGCATCAGTGGAGGCGTGTTGTGTTGGCGTGGCAGGCTAGTAAAGGAGCACGTCCATCTCCTCCATGATCTGGCGCATCAACTTCTCCACGTGGATAATGTTCACGATAATGTCCTGGTCAAGGCCGCGCACACTGTCGCGCATGGCGCGGAACCGCACAAACTGGCACACGCTGTCAAAGTCGCGCACAAGCAGCGCCCGCGAAAAGCGCAGGTGCCCTGGTCCCGCGCCCGGGCCCACGCGCGCCTCCGCCGCAATGCTCACGAGCACCAAGCTGGGCAAGATACACACCACGAAGCACGCGGCCTTGAGGCTAAAGTCGCTCGCCTTGAGCCACGCCGTGTCGTCGCGCGTGGCGCGCGCGCCGTCGTCGGACAACTTGCGGCTCGAGTCCGTCAGCACCACGCCGTACAGCACCGACAAGCGCTCGGGCTCCTCCGCCACCTTGCCCTGGTACACGTTGATGAGGTCCACCTCACTCGTGACCGCGTCCACCAACAACATCATGCGGCGCCAGCCGAGGTCGTCGAGCACCGCGAGGCGCAGGAGCACGGTCGCGGCCGGCGGCACCGCCGCAAGCTTGTACTTCACCTCCGCCGTGGGCCGCACAATGCAGTCCATGAGGCCGTCGAACGCGAGCACGCTGCTCACGAGCGCCGTGAGCTGCATCACCTTCAGGTAGTGCACGAAGAGCGCCGCCAGGTGGAAGCACGAGTTGACCGCCACCTTGCCGTCAAACACCACGTAGCTGCGGTGGCGGAGCATCTCCTCGAAGATGGGCTCGCCCACGAGGCGCTGGTCGCGCGGGTCGCCGCCGGCCGCAATCACGTCCATGGTCTCCTCCATGAGCAGCGCCGCCTTGATCACCGACACCGCGTCCTCGCACGCGCCGCACGCCACGTCGGCCCACGTGAGGCGCGTCTCGGTGCGGCCCTGCGAGAAGCACTCGTTGGACATGGGGAGCGGGAGGCCGGTCTCGGCCGCGGACATGTCGCCAAACACGTTGATCTTGGACGCGGCCGCGAGCCGCGGATAGGGCCGGCCTTGGTCCAAGCGGAACATCAACAGCTCGAGCCAAAAGAACCACACCATGCGCACGCACGACTCAATCTCGCTCGCCTTGCGCGACGTGAGGTTGGACGTGCGCAGAAGCGTGTCGAGGAGCCGGTTGGTGTGGATCAAGTCGTACACCTTGTTGCGGATGTGCGCCGCCTCTGTGGCGCTGCCGCGCACCGTGGTGGTGTAGCGCGCGAGCGTGTAGCAGAGAAGCATGCCAAAGTCGTCCAACGAGTCCCAGTGCTGGTACATGCGGTCGAGCCACACGCGCTCGCTGCGCTCAAACGGCCAGTGCGCGCGCGTGCACACGTTGGCAATCATGCCGTGGAGCACCGACGCCGAGAGGTTGAGCGCCAACCGCAGCACAAAGATCTCCTTGCACGGCAATATGGGGTAGTTGGGGTGGAAGAACTTGTAGTAGTGGTCGAGCGCCTGGTCCACCAAGTGCCACGGCGGGAGGTTGTACTTGGCGAGCATGGCCGCCGACGGCTGCTCCGCCGCCTTGCCCAGGTCCTGCGACAGCGCCAGCGACAAGGGCAGCGCCAACGCGAGGTCCAGCACATACGTGACGCTCAGGTCCAGGCTGTGCCCGGGCGACACGTCCAGGCCCTGCGACAGCCGCTGCGCCCGCGGCACCACCGCCGCCGCCGCGCCAAACATCTCGCCGCCCATTGCCTGGAGCGCGGGCCCGCCGCCGTACGCGCCATACGTCGGGTATGCGTACGCCGCCACCGACGCCGCGTACATGTCCGCGTCGGCGCCGGTGCTGAGGAGCGACGTTTCCACGGGCGGCAACGGCGCGGCCGCACCCGCCTGCGCCTCCCAGCGCCGCTTGCGGCTGCCCCCGCGCATGCTCTGGACAAACACACACTCGGTGGACAAGTCCTGGCAGTTGGAGCACACCACGGGGTCCTGGCCGTTGCTCTGGAGGCGCACGGTCTCTCCGTCACACTTGATTTTTTTCTCGCGGCACGATAGGCATGCGCGCCGGGCAACCAGCCGCTTGGTTGGTTGGGTCAGGGACATGGGGTGATGGGATGATGGGTTGATGGGTTGATGGGTTGATGGGTTGATGGGTTGATGGGATGATGGGATGATGGGATGATGGGATGATATCAGATGGGTTATCGGATGATATCGGATGATGGGATGATATCGGATGGGTTATCGGATGGGTTATCGGTGGGTTGATATCGGATGGTTGATGTGTGGGTGGGGGTGATTGCGATGGCGAGGGTGGGAATAAATCCAAACCCTGTGCACCGGACACTGCATCTTCATGTACGCCCAGTGAGCACCTGCTGCGTGCGCCCCCGGGTGCAGGGATACGACGCACCGGCGCCTGGCCGACCCCGATTGGGGCGGGGCGCGCCGGCCTGGTTCAGATTTTAGCCCGCGCCCGCGGCACCGCGCATCTAGCTAATGCCAAAGCGCCTGAATGACGAGATGGTGATAGATGGAGGGATAAATGGAAGAGGAGAGGAGGGAGGTACTGATGTTCAGGAGAGGAGGGAGGGAGGGAGAGGAGGGGAGAGAAGTGGAGGGAGAGAAGTCGAGGGAGAGGAGGGAGAGAAGCGGAGGGAGAGAAGTGGAGGGAGGGAGAGGATGTGGCAGTCTGGCCTGCCGCTACGGCCACCACCACCGCGGCGGTGGTGCATGGGCAAAAAATATCTTTAATTGCGCTTCAGTCTGGCTACACCTGCAGGGCACCCCGGCCAGCGTTCGGTGCGTCTACGCGTGCAACTTGCGCCGCAACCGCACGCGGTGGAGAATCAGAACCAAGCGCACGCTGCCGCCAAACAACTGCTCCTTGAAGTAGAACATGAACGCCGCCATCAAAATCAGCTGCGACAACTTCACCCCCAACCCGCGGTACAAGCCGTCCACGCCCTCGTCCGCCACAATCTGGCGGAGCTGGCGCCACATCAGCGCACCGCCGCCGCGCCCACCCTTCTTCTGCACGTGCATCCGGGCCTTCAACGTGATGTACGGGTACGTCAACGACGTGGCCACCAACTTGCCCAACGCGCCCACGAAAAACGCCTGCGCCGCGGAAAAGCCGTGCGCGCCGTGCGCCGCCACCACCGCGTTCTTCACCTGCTCGAAAATCGTGTACTGGATGATGGGGTTGACCACGAGCACCAACGCCGGCAACACCCCGGCAAACAAGGCGCGCACGCCGTCCGTCTCCGCAATCTCCACCATCGTGCGCACCGCCAGCGCCTGCCGGCTGCCCTGCTCCTTGGCCCGCACCATCATGCGCGTGTTGGCCACCCACACCGGGTTGGTGCCGCACACCGTGAGCGCGCCCGCCACCGCGCCCGTGGCCATGGACTCGGCCGTCGTCAACCCGCTCCGGCCCGCGCGCCCGCGCCGGAGAAACATGTTGCCCGTGAGCTCGTAGAAGTAGTAGTAGATGAAGTTGGAGAAGGTCACGCCGTACACCGCGCTCTCGAGCCCGGAGAAGAGCCCGGCGACGCCCTTGGTGCGCACGATGGCCCGCGCCGCGGCCAACGCCGACTCGGGCGGCTTGTCCGACGCCTTCAACTGCTGCGTGGTTTGCGCCAATGTGGACAACGTCACGAGGGGGTACGTGACTGTCATGGCCAACGCGCCTCCTCCTGCGCCGGCGAGTGCGTGGGCAAATTCGTTGGACATGTCCGATGGCAATCAGGTAGTTTTTGCTCTGATGGTGTCCGATGGCAATCAGGTAGTTCAGCTTTTGCTCTGATGGTGTTAGATGGCAATCAGGTAGTTCAGCTTTGCTCAAATGTCTGATGTCAGATGTCAGATGTCAGATGGTCAGTCAGATATCAGATGGCAATCACGTAGTTGGTCAGCTTTGCTCTGATGGTGTCAGTTTTTGCTAAATGTCTGGTGTCAGATGGCAATCACTTAGTTGGTCAGTTTTTGCTAAATGTCAGATGTCGATGGCAATCACGTAGTTTTCAGCTTTTGCTAAATGTCTGGTGTCAGATGTAATGAAGAATAGGAGCGTGTAAGTTTCACGTGGAATGTGGGGTGCAGCGCCGAGGACCATCCGAGATGTACGGGTTTTCCCTCGTGCTTTAGCTCTACCCATACACCTATACGTCCGTGTGCCTTTTAGACTTTACCTGTGCACGAGGCTGCAGGCGCGTGCCATGCCCACTAGTTCTGTTCACTGTCCTGCCGTTGGATGGACTGCACGCTAGCGTATATGATGTGCTTTACTCGTGATTTGATACTCGTGATTTGATACTCGTGATTGGGGTGGTACTCGTGATTTGGGTGATTCGTGATTTAACTATTGATCAAGCCGTTTCATCTCTACTCACTGCTAGCTACATGCGTTCGCTCAAATCGATTGATCCTATGTACATATGCCCCATGCAGCTTACACCTAGTGTCCCACCACTTCCGCCGTAATCGCCTCAAGCGAGTTTTCGCCCTGGAGCAATTTCTCCTGGATGAACTTCTCTGCCGCCGCCTTGCCGTGAGAAAACGCCACCGCGCCAACCAACGCGTACATCATCTGCGCGCTCACCTTCAACTCGCCGCTCTTCTCAAAGCTCAACAGCGAGTTGTAAGACTTCCAGAACATGATGGTGTTCAACTTCGACTTCTGCGCAAACACCCCGAGCGCCATTCTTCCGCCAAGCTCCTTGGCCATGGGGGTTCCCAACACATCCAAGTTCTTGCTGTTCACCGCAAGCTCGTTGCTGGTTTCGGCCGCCACCACGTGCTTCGCCAAAAACAAGTTGAGCACCTTCGCGCCCATGGCGCCCAATTTCTCGTTGTAGGGCTTGATGCCGTTGGCAAAGGACTTGTGCGTGAGCACCTGCAACGCCATGTCGTCGGGAATGGCGTAGGCGCTGTCCAAAAACGACTTGACGGGGGCCAAGTTTTCCGGGCTGGGCCCGTAGCGGTGGCCGGAAACGGACCGCAACACCTCGTCCGGGTGTCTGCGGATTCCTGCCACACGGGGTCCGGTATGCAAATAGATGGATCTGGAGAAGATCCGGGCCAGGGGGCGTATACTCATGATGGGGTGCAATGTCGGTGGAGCGGTGAGAAAAATTTCGAGCATCATGTCGCGGGCCGCGCCTCGTGTGTGCAGGCGCGGTGGGTGCGAGATGGGGCACAAAAGATTTCACCACTTCCCATCCAAACCCACATGGATATTTTCCGCATCTTGTCCCGGGGCGCATCGCTCAAGACAAGCAAAAAGGCCACCGCCGACTTTGCCTCCGAGCGCCGTGAGGCGCCGAAAAAGGCGTCGTCCTTGGCCGACGAGGTGGAGAAGGAAACCGATTTCTTTCGCACGCACCCCAAAGTGGCCAAGTCCGAAAAGGAGCCGGAGGAAAGCGCCGGCGACGCCGGCGAGGCAAGCGACGCCGGCGAGGCAAGCGAGGACGACCCCCACGTGGCCATCGCGTCGGAGGCCCAGGCGTTGGCGTTCCGCAAACGGTGCCGCTCCAAAGTGTCGGGCCACGACATTCCGCTACCCATCGGCCTGTTCCAGGACTTGGTGCTGCGCTTCTCCATGAACAAGAGGCTTCTCCACAACCTCCTCGACGCCGAGTTTGTGGAGCCCACGCCCATCCAGTGCGAGGGCGTGCCGATTGCGTTGCACCAGCGCGACTTGATTGCGTGTGCCCCCACCGGCTCGGGTAAGACGTTGGCGTTCTTGATTCCCATGATCCAGACGCTCTTGGAAGGCACCGACAGCGCCACCAAGAACACCGCCACGCGCGGGCTCATCATCGCGCCCACCAACGAGTTGGCGCTGCAGATCCACCAGCAGTTGGCGCTTCTCACGCGCGGCCACAAGAGCCTTCCGCTGGCCATCTTGTCACGGCAGTTGGCGACGCGGCTCTCGGACAAGCTCGTGCACGCGGGCAAGTACGCCATTTTGGTGTCCACGCCGTTGCGTCTTCTCGACGTGGTCAAAAACGGCCACGTGGATCTCTCGACGGTGGAGCAGCTAGTGATTGACGAGGCCGACCGCTTGTTCGACCGCGGCTTCGTGGAGCAGACAGACGCGCTCTTGGCCGAGTTGGCCCACCCCCGCTTGCGCAAGTCCATCTTCTCCGCCACCATTCCCGCCAAGGTGGAGGAGTTGGCCAACACCATCATGCGCGACCCGGTGCGCGTGATTGTGGGCCACAAGGAGGCGGCGTCGGCCACCATCGACCAGCGGTTGGTGTTCACCGGCTCCGAGGACGGGAAGCTTCTCGCCATTCGCCAGTTGATCCAGGACGGCGAGTTCAAGCCCCCGGTGATCATCTTCCTCCAGCTGATCACCCGTGCGAAGGCCTTGTTCCACGAGTTGTTGTACGACAAGTTGAACGTGGACGTCATCCACGCGGAGCGGACGCCCAAGCAGCGTGACGACGTCATCAAGCGCTTCAAGAACGGCGACATCTGGGTGCTCATCACCACCGACGTGCTTGCCCGTGGTGTGGATTTCAAAGGCGTCAATCTTGTCATCAACTACGACGTGCCGCAGACCGCACAGGCTTACGTCCACAGAATCGGAAGAACCGGAAGAGGCGGCAACATCGGTAAGGCCGTCACGCTCTTCACCAAGGAGGACACCTTGGCCATTCGCCCCATCATCAACGTGATGAAGCAGTCCGGCTGCACCGCGGGCTACAGCGACTGGATGGAAAACATGAGCAAGTTGTCGCGAGATGACAAGAAGCGCATCCAGCGCCACCAGACCGCGAGGGCCCAGATCAGTACCGTGCCGAAGGTGGTGCGGGAAAAGAGGAAGCAGCGGCGCGAGATGATCGAGGCGTCCAAGAAGAGACACCATCTGTAGGCCACTCCAGTGGCGACGGAACATGCATGGCTGGGCGGTTATAGATTAAGACATCAGTACCTACAGTGCCGGCGGCACAAGGGGGTTTAAACACGGCGTAGCTAACTTGCAAGCACCGGCTTCTGTGCCCGGGGAGCGCCTCGGCCTACATCCTGTACCATGGAGAATATATCACTATACCCGGAAATACACGTCTAGAGTCCCCGGCGCTCTCGTTCTAATGCAAGCGCACGCACATCTAGTGGTGCTCGGCGTGGCCGACGGCGGGGTAGCCAAAGACCGATCTTCTGCCGATGATCTCACCCACAGAGAAGAACGCCAAGGCCTGGATGCCGAAAACGGCGGCCTTGGTGACGGTGGCCTTGTCGGCTTGCACACCTTGCAACTTGCTGAGAAGCTGCTTTTGCTCCGCTGGGGATCTCAACACCTTGAACCATGCTTGGTAGGTTTGTTGGAACTGGGCCTGCGATGGAGGGGCCAAGCCTTCGGCCTTGTAGACGGTCTTGGCGATCTCGCCTCCGACCTTGCCCCAGTAGACGGCACAGTTGGCAAGCTGGGTGGACTTGGTAATGGCACTGTTGACGAAGCCGGTGGCCTTGTTGATGATGGCAGACATTGTTAGTGGTGGAGAAGACGAATTTTTCCACTTTGGTTTTTCGTGCGACTGGCACCTGGCCAATGGGCGCGCTCGGTGGTTGTGTGCAGTCCCGGCCGTGGCACTGGAGATCGCTCCACAACTCCGCCAGGCCCTAGATCCAAGATTCCCTAGAATCTAGGGCTCTAGATTCCCTGGATTCACCTAGAGATGCATTTGGCTGAACCGGTCCGGCCAGATCATAGGCGCCACCAAGCTCCACCCGTAGAGCCCATAGCACACCCACGCACTCACTATCTTGACCCAGCTGGCAAAGTAGGTGCGGCCCACCGGCACAAAGTCTCCCACATCGTCCTGGCGCACGTTGATGGTCAAAAGCGTGGAGATGTACTGCGTGGCCAAAAAGAACACCACGTGGAAAATGGTGTAGTTGTAGTCTGTCGGCGCCCGCTCTTGCACCGCGTCCTCCGCGTCATACAACGAAACCTGCTGAAGCGCACTTTCGGGCAACGACCCTTCGTCCACAGCCTGCTTGATGGCCTGGTACCGCATCTGCGCCCTTTCCGACGGCTGCGTGGAAATTGGCGCCGGGCTTGGCTCCTCGAAAAACGCCAGGTTGGCCGCACGTGTGGTGGTGTAGGCCAACGCCACGAAGGTGAACATGGCGCCCATCACCACGCTCAACGTCCGCGTGCCCCGCAGGCGCACCAACGGGTTGCACAACTTGTCGTCGGGCTCGGAAACAACCGCCAGCAACACCAAGTACGTGCAGTACAACACCACCATAGACGCCTGTGCCAAGCCCGCGTTTGGGTTCGACTCCTGGATGCTTTGGTTGATGGATGCCACCAGAATAGCGACCGCAAGTAAAAGGTTGATTGTTATGGCGGTCTGGTTCATGCCGCAGCCGGACGGGGCAAAGAAGACGTACATGACGACGGTCAACGCGATACTGGCCACGTACATGGCCACTGTTCCGCCCACAAGCAATTTTTTCCACATTCCGGCGTTGTACTCATCCTCTCCGGTCAACTCCTCCAACTCGATCTTTTCAAGGCACGTCTCCGCCCACGCATGAGCAAAGTCTACCAACAAAATCAACCCAATGCCGAGGAAAGCCGTGGAAAAGACAATGGCCACATGGTTCCCGTAGAACACAAAGAAGCTGTCGGGAATCACGAAAAAGTTGATGGCCAAGAGCGCTCCCCACACGAGAATCTTGAGCTTCCAGAATCCGTTCTGGATCACGGCCCGGGGGTTTCCCACGGACCGCACCTGCACAAGCAAAACTGCCAATACCAAGTGAAGCGTTCCTAGGGCCAAGTTGATTCGGTGCACAGAACTAAAACTGATGCAGTTCTTGCCATCGGGGCCGCAGTGGTAGTTGATAAAGCCAAACGTCATTTTCTCGATCCTGTTGACCACAAATGGCGACAATGCGATCCACAGCAAAAGGGAGTTGACCAAAAGAAGAAGCGCATATGTGAGCCTCGTCATTATGGCAGAAGAAATAGTTCCACCGATGGACGAGCACAAAGCCAGGCAAGTAGCAGCGCCACAGCATGACGCTAGCCATCCTGCAGATGCAATCGGTAACGATACAATAGCGCCCATTATGTGTTTTGTTCCTCCGTATAAGTGTGGGGGGGTTTATCTGAGGCAGTGGTGATGGTGGGAGTGCGGAGGCGCGGACGGCGCAGGAGGCACGGGTGTTCTCTCGAGAACCGCCCGGCCCTGTGGCAGGTTGGGCTGGTCTTTTGCAGCGAAACGAAATGTTGCAGCTTGCTGTCTGGATCTCGGTTGATTGTAAGCCGTCCGAAAATGGCGTCTCGCTGGTGCCCTGGGGGCGCCACATCTGGGAACCAGTCATCCGGGTGCGGAGGTACTGGTGTGCAGCGGATATCAGGCATCGCCATCTAACCCCAAAACCACACTGGGTTCTCGCTGGAATTTGCCAAGCATGTCTTTTCGGAAAAGAAATGAGCTCGTGGGTGCACCCCGGACTCTTGGACGTCCTACGCCTTTGAGACCCAACCTCGGGGTGCCCAATCCGGAAAGGGCATCGCCGATCGGACGAACTGGCGTCACCACCCAACCTGGCCCCAAAACACCCGAAATCCCAAACTTGGGTGTTATTCCGTCCCCTGTCACATCTCAGTCTACTGTTTCTACCGGAAGCCCCGACCTAGACAAGATTTTGCACCATCTGGGCCTTCCGCTTGGAAACATTTTGCTTGTGGAAGAAGCAGGGACTACGGACTTCACATCGGTGTTGCTACGAAACTTTGCAGCCCAAGGTGTCATTCATTCTAGAGCAGACAAGAGCTCTCCGTGTCATGTGATTGTCGTGGGCCCGCCATCGGCATGGGCCAAAGACCTCCCAGGAGAGTACAAGGGCACTACAAAGGAGCAAAAGAAGGCACGCATCGCCGAGGAATCGAATAAGGTGAGTGTCGCAAACATGGCAGAAAACGACTTGAAGATCGCGTGGAGATACGGCATCAGGGCCAGTGCTCAAGACGAGGACAGTGCAGTGAACGAAAACTACTGCGCCCATTTCGATATCACCCAGCGGCTTGTGCCCGGTGCCAGCGCGGCGGAAATCTCTTTTGTGCCCATTCACCCGTCGTATTCTACTGTCGTGACTCAGGTGTCGCGCCTAGTGGACCAGCATGTGCACCAGGGGAAGGTGGTGCGTGTGGTTATGCCTGGGTTTCTCAATCCCCTGTTATACCCGCCCTCGTGCTCCTCTCCCGGTTACATTATTCCCTTTTTCCACCTGATGCGTGCCCTTGTTGCTAGGAGCCAACAGGTTGTGCTTGCGGTTTCTCTTCCTCTGGATTTGTATCCCCGTACTGGCATGATCTCCAAGGTGATTGAATCCCTCGCAGATGGTGTGATTCAGCTCCAGCCATTCAACATGGCGATGGCGGCAATGGTGGAGCGCGCATATAAGGACCAGCCGTCCAAAATCCAACAAGGCTTTGTCCATGTGATCAAGGTTCCGGTGCTTTCTGCGCGCGGGATGATGATGGTTCGCCACGGCGAGTATGCGTTCAAGAATGGGCGGAAGAAGTTTGAAATTGAAGATTGGGGCATTCCTGTCGAGGATGGCGAGGATGAGGAGAAGCAGACAACCAAGAACATTGACTTCTAGCGCCGCCAAGGTCCCCGCCAAGGCCGCTGACCTAGCTTTGGCCGGTGGCTCTGGTTGTTCTTCAGTGGTGGTTGATGGAAAACACGTTGAGCTACAGTTCTTTTGAAGTCTGTGGAATCCGGGATTTGCTTGGCGGCCCGGCAAGCGGCGCACTGGAATATGACGCCAAGCTATATACATACATACATTATGGATTGCCACACTGGCAACTGCGCTCCTTGGGCACTCTGGCTAGTTGCGAGATTTCCTTCTGTAGCAGTTGGATGCTTTTCCGGAGCTCGGTCAACTCGTCCGCAAAAAGTTGCTGCTGCAGCTTCATGTCCCGGATGGTGGAGGCAGTCAAGGTGAAGGTATTGGCGACTCTGTCGACCGCATCGGCCATTCGGGCCAAGGCGGGTTCTTCCGCCTCTGTGGTCAAATCAAAGTGCGCAGTCTTGGTTGGCGACGCTCCGGCGTCTTTTTCGCCCGACAGGCTCTTCTTCTTTGGAGGAGCCAGGTGCGTTTCTGGGCCGGCCAGGTGCGGGCGTTTCGTGCGGGCTTCGAGGTCGCTGATTTGCTTCCTTCGGAGAGGAGATCCGGAGCGCCTGACCGGGGAAACGGTCTGGAAGAGATCCGGGGTCTCGCCTATTTCAACACGGCCCCGTCTGTTTGGGTTCAGCGACATTATATGGGGTGGGCCGCACGTCACACGGGTGTCGCATGTATGCGCACGCACCGGCGCGTGCACTCTGCACCTAATTTACCGCATTGGGCGGAGCGCGTCTCCATCCTTCGCCTCTTTCTTCCTCGTCTTTTCTGCCCCAACCCATTCCCCCATCTCCCATGTCGCTGTCTCCCGTACACAGCCTGGCGCGGGACACGCGCCAGACGGACTCAAACACCCAGTCGCAGTCGCAGTCGCAATCCCAGAACCCGGTGCCATCTTCGCCGCTTTTTTTTGCGCTGTCGTCGTCGAACCCAGCGTCAGACAACAACCCCCTGTCGCAGCGTAGAGACATCTCGTCTCCTCTCCACTACACGTCGTCCAGCCGCCACCAGCCCTCGGATCTCTCGTCGCGCATCCGCTCCGACAACCTCACGTCGGATGTGGACCGCATCATGCGGCGCCCGGTGCGTTCGGACTTGAACGCGGACGTCACGTCCACGCCGATGAAGAAGCGCATGTTTGTCGAAAGCTCGACGCCCGGTCTGTCTGGACCTCATGCGGCTCTGGACAGCTCGCAGATTGGCTCGGATGCGTTCGACTCGGGCGAGCCGGTGCGTGTCATCTGGGGCACGAACGTGTCGATCCAAGACTGCACCAACGCGTTCCGGGACTTCTTGATGTCGTTCAAGATGAAGTACCGCAAGGCCATGGACTCGCAGCCGGTGGAGCCCGAGGACCTGCAGCTCTACTATGTGGGCCAGCTCAACGCCATGAAGGACTTGGGCACCACCAACCTCAACTTGGACGCGGCCAACTTGTTGGCGTACCCGGCCACGAAGAAACTATACTACCAGCTCATCAACTACCCGCAGGAGGTGATCCCCATCATGGACCAGACCGTCAAGGACTGCTTGGTGTCGCTCTTCTCCGACCTGTCCGCGGTGGTGTCGTCGATCGACGACATCGAAACCAACATCTACACCATCCGCCCGTACAACATCAACGCGGTGCAGAAGGGAATGCGCGAGCTCAACCCCAACGACATTGACAAGTTGGTGTCGGTGAAGGGGCTCGTGTTGCGTGCCAGCGCCATCATTCCCGACATGAAGGTGGCGTTCTTCAAGTGCAATGCGTGCGACCACACCATTGCGGTGGAAATCGACCGCGGCGTGATCTCCGAGCCCACCAAGTGCCCCCGCCAGGTCTGCGGCCAGGTCAACTCCATGGCCTTGGTGCACAACCGGTCGTCGTTTGCCGACAAGCAGGTGATCAAGTTGCAGGAGACGCCGGACATGGTGCCGGACGGACAGACGCCGCACTCGGTGAACTTGTGCGTCTACGACGAGTTGGTGGACACGTGCCGCGCCGGCGACCGGATCGAGGTGTGTGGCATTTTCCGGTCGTTGCCGGTCCGGATCAACGCGCGCCAGCGGGCGTTGAAGAACTTGTACAAGACGTACTTGGACGTGGTGCACATCAAGAAGATTGACGCCAAGCGGCTCGGCGTGGATGCGTCGACCATGCTGCAGCTGGCCACGCAGGCGCAGGAGGTGGAGCAGATGCGGCAGCTCAGCGCCGACGACATTGAGCGGGTGCGGGAGATTGCCCAGCGCGACGATTTGTACGAGGTGTTGGCGCGCTCGCTTGCGCCCTCCATCTACGAGATGGACGACGTCAAGAAGGGCGTGTTGCTCCAGTTGTTTGGGGGAACGAACAAGACCTTCACCAAGGGCGGTCGCTACAGAGGCGACGTCAACATCTTGCTCTGCGGCGACCCGTCCACGTCCAAGTCGCAGCTTCTTCAGTACGTGCACAAGATCTCGCCCCGCGGCATCTACACCTCGGGCAAAGGCTCGTCCGCGGTGGGGTTGACGGCGTACATCACCCGCGACATTGACACCAAGCAGTTGGTGTTGGAGTCGGGCGCGTTGGTGTTGTCGGATGGCGGCGTGTGCTGCATCGACGAGTTTGACAAGATGAGCGACGCCACGCGGTCGGTGTTGCACGAGGTGATGGAGCAGCAGACCATCTCCATCGCCAAGGCCGGCATCATCACCACGTTGAACGCGCGGACGTCGATTTTGGCGTCGGCCAACCCCATCAACTCGCGCTACGACCCCAATTTGCCCGTCACGTCCAACATCGACTTGCCTCCGCCGTTGTTGTCCCGTTTCGACCTTGTGTACCTCATTTTGGACAAGGTGGACGAGTCGCTCGACCGCCACTTGGCGCGCCACATCACCGACATGTACTTGGAGGACGTGCCCGAGTCGGTGTCTGCCCACACCATCTTGCCGGTCGAGACATTGAGCACCTACATCCAGTACGCCAAGGAAAACGTGCACCCGCAAATCACCGCCGAGAGCAAGGCGGAGTTGGTGCGTGCGTACGTGGACATGCGCCGCTTGGGCGACGACGCCCGGGCGGCCGAGAAGCGCATCACCGCCACCACGCGGCAGCTCGAGTCCATGATCCGCTTGTCGGAGGCGCACGCCAAAATGCGCCTCAGCAACCTGGTGGACCTCATCGACGTCAAGGAGGCGGTTCGGTTGATCAAGTCCGCCATCAAGGACTACGCCACGGACCCCATCACCGGCCGCATCGACATGGACATGGTGCAGACCGGCACCACGTCGGCGCAGCGCCGAATGCAAGAGGACTTGGCGCACGAGGTGCTTCTGATGCTCGACGGCTCGGCGATGCGCTTCTCCGACTTGGTCACGCGCATCAACGAGAAGCTGACGGTGCGGGTGGAGAACTTTGATCTCAACGAGTGTCTTCGCCGCTTGCAGCAGGAGGGCAAGATTGTGGAGTCGGGCGACTCCACGCGCCGCATGGTGCGCAAGCTTGCCGTGGTTTAGCAGGTGTGAGGGTATGTAGTGAAGATGTGTATTGTTGCTACTGTAATGGGACGACGACTGGCGACTGAGGACTGAGAACTGAGAACGGTCAGAGGAACTCTTGGTTGCGCTGCCCCCTCTGCTGGGCACTCACGGCCGAGGCGCCCGAGGCGCCCACGCCCGAGGCACCCGCGTCCTCCGCCATCTGCAACAACTCCTCAAACTGCTGGTCCAACTCCACGTCCGTCACGGAGTTGTACTTGTTGCGCGTGATGGCGTTGGCCACGTTGAGCTCGTGCGCCACGTCCACGGGCTGGCGCGCGCGGATTCTCGCGGTCACGTCCTCCAAAATGCGGAACTTGGCCTCGTACGCCGCGTGGAGCGACTCCATCTCCTTGCGGGTGCGGGTGGTTTCCACCACCGCCGACCCAAAGACGAGCGTGAGCAAAATCGACTTCACCACTGGCGCAGCAAGAAGGCCCGTGACCCGGGGGCGCGCCCGGGGCTGCACAGAGTACGCTCTCTGTAGCACGGGTGGCGCGGTGCGGAACATGAGGTGTTGGTAGCGCGGTTGACGTTGATGTTGGATTGTGCAGTAGGTGCTCAGCTGGTTGAGTCGTCAGAAACATTTACTCTTTATATAAGTTTATACTAGATTTTCCTAATGTAATCTCTGCCTAGTTATCTTTATTAATCCTTTATGTCTTTCGAAATATTTCTTTGAATAATATCTTTGCTTGCATATTTCTTTATAGTTTGCCGGTTCAGTCAGCAGTTGGCTCAGTTGGTCAGTTAACACTGACAGCTGGACCAGTTGACTCGGTGGCGGCCGGATCAGTTGACTCGGTGGTGGCTCGGTTAACAGTGACGCTTGAATCTCAGTTCGGTCCGGCCAAATCCCCGGGACGGTCTTCTGCTCTTGCCTAGTCTCCCAGTCAGTCACCCCACTTGCGTGCCTGGAGAAATGCCATTCCCACAAATAATTCGGCGAGCCAAAGGCCCACCAAGCAGCCTCGGTGCACTTCTGGACCGGTGGCGCAGAGAAAATCAGCACCAGGTGCCAACGCAAGACAGAAGAATTCGGGAGGGTCATGTCATTATTGCATTATACACGGTGTGTTTCTATTGTGTGGTGTCCTCGCCCGCGGCCTTGATTCCTGCCAAAATAAGGTCTTTTCGGTCGTACCAGTTGGACGTAGTCTGTGCCACATTGTACGTGGCGGTGATATTGCTGAGCAGCTGCTTGACCTGGCGCTTGTTCTCGAGAAGCTCCCACTCTCTCATGGCTAGGATGTACCAGAGCGAGCTCTTGCGGAACCGGGTGAGGCCCTTGATGGAGTTGTCCGCGGGGATAGGCAACTTGTTGTGGTTGACATAGCCTGGTTGGGTATCGGATTCGTCGGAGCCGTCTGGGTTGGGCGGGAGTTTTTTTGTGTGTTTTTCGGCACCTGTGGCGGCATCCTCGTCCGCACTCTGTCCGGTGTTTTTCTTCACCTGCTTGGCGACAAAGCGGTCCACCTCGTCGGTGAATCCTTGGGGAACAAACGTGCTGCGGCCGATGGAATAACCAATGCGCTCGTAGAGAATGGCTCGGGTGACTTGCGGGGCGTCGCCTGTGCTCTCCATGTGGGCATCGATGTGTGCCATGCACGTGAGAAAATAGCGTTCGATGAGGTCCACCCACCACGCCAGCAAGTTGAACATGACGTTCATGTTGAGAAGAAGCTCAGCCACCACCATGTAGCATTTGATGGCATATGTCTTGACGTTCAAGCGCGAGCGGAAGGTGTAGGTCAAGTTGTCGATGTAGGGTTCGATGATGTCGTGGCGGATCTTGCGGAGGGTGTTCTTGTTGGGGGTCTGGGGCATGACGTCGGACGCCAACGGCTGGGTCTGGGCCAACAAAAGCGACACGACGCACATCTCCTGGGCCGACGCCACGTACGCCCACGCCTTGTCGTTGGTGTAGTCCTTCTTGATGAGGTCGTAGGTGGAGTAGGCGTACTTGAAGTCCTTCAACATGAGCGACCAGTCTGCAAGCTTGCGGATGGCCTGCTCGGGCGACGCGCGGTGGTAGAAGTGGGCCGAGGGGTTGTATGCGCCGGTGTGTTGGTCTGCGTCGCCGGCGTTGAAGATCTTGCGCGAGACGGAGAAAAAGCGGCCGGTGAGGGACTTTTTCGGGGCCAACACCAGGTCGTCCCAGGCGCGGATCTTGCGCTCCATGTGCGGCACCAACGCGCGCGCAATGAAGTCGTGTAGTCGGGCGCGGAGGGCGTGGTCGAGCGACTGGGGCACGGAGATGTGGTCGTGGTGGTGGCGGAGCGCCATGCGCTGCACGTCCTCGTCGATGGTGGCGTTTTCCAGCGGCAGCATGCGCACGCGCGAGTCCAGCGGCGCAAGCACGGGGATGGCCGTGGCCGACACCGACAAGGCGCGGATCTGGGCGAGGAACGGCGCGAGGTCCGGCTCCGCCACCGCCTGCGAGTCAAAGAGCACAAACACGTGCACGAGGAGGTCGGCGGTCTGGAAGTAGCGCGGCACGGCGAAGTTGCGGAACTCCACGATCATGGCGCGGACCGCCTCGGCCGTGTCGGCGCCGTGGGCCACGACAAACACCTGTGCCACCGGGTGGTTCAACGTGTCGAACGGCACCACGCGGTTGGAGGTGATGATCTTGCGGAACATGGCGGGGTAGAGCAGCGCGGCCGGCGCGGCGCCCGCAGCGCCCGTGGCACCCGCAGCACCCGTAGCTCCCGCAGCGCCCGCAGCACCCGTGGCACCCGTGGCGCCCGCGGCACCCGTAGCACCCGTGGCACCCGTGGCGCCCGCGGCACCCGTAGCGCCCGCAGCGGTGTCCCGCATGAGCCGCTCCAACGCCAGGATGCTGAAGAGACCCCGGAGCTGGTCGTCTGCAGGGCTGTGGACCGTGAGCAACTCGGCCAACGGCGGCTCGAACCGCACCGGGAACAGGCCGTACGTGCGCGTGATGAGCAGCGAGTTTGTGATTTTGTAGCCCTGGTTGGCGACGCCGTACTTGGCGTTGTTGCCGTACGGGCGCAACACCTGGAGCGCGGAGAGGTGGGGGTTGCGGCATTCGCGCTGGAAAAGCGCGTCGGCGCTGGGGGACGCGTGGACGGACACGAGCGGCAGCAACGTGTGCTGGAGGAGGAGCTGGCGGATGGCCGAGGGGTCGGCGCCGGCGGGATGGGGCATGTTGGGGACGGTGGTGGACCCGTACCTCTGGGTGTAGGTGAGGTGGGTGCGAAACGGCGGGGCGCGGAGGCACGGGTGTGTCTCGAGAATGTTCCCCACCAATTGTGCCAATTCTACAATTCCACAATTCTACAATTCTACAATTCTACAATTCTACAATTCTACAATTCTACAATTCTACAATTCCACAATTCCACAATTCCACAATTCCACAATTCCACAATTCTACAATTCCACAATTCCACAATTCCACAATTCCACAATTCCACCCGCCTACTCTCAACTCTAGCCCAAACACTACCCTCGCTACCCTCCATTGGCGCATGAAACCTCAGGTGCACACCTGTTGACGTTTTTCCTAATCCGGACCCAGCCGTACCATGGCCCCACCACAGAAGCACCCCGGCGCATGCACCCGACCCACCGGCCCGCCCTCGCCCGCGCCCGGTTTGTAGCGTTTCCCGCCCGCCCTTATTGTTGGCCCTTGTTCGCGGCTCCGCCAAGTCTATTTTCGCCCGCCCGCGCAGCACACCAGTGCCTTCTCGTCACTTTTGTTTCGTCTCGTGGTATCGCATCCACCACACTTCTTTTACTTCCAGCGCTGCGGTTGATTCGCGTCCCGGTCCTGTCGTTTCCTCTGTCCGTTTCCCCTCTCCCCGCTTCCCCTTCTTCCCTCTTCTTCCCCTTTCTCCTTCTTCCCGCTCCCTACTCCCGTCTCAAATGAGACTAGCGCCCGTGCTACTATGGGCCGCCGCATGTGTCGCCGACTCGGCCGTGTCCCACCCCGACATTGACTACTCCGCCCTCGGCGGCCAGGTGGCCGTTCTCGGCCGCTTTGACAGCCTCTCCTTTTACGACTACGCCAACGCGTCCTCCTTCCTCTCCGCCTCCGACGCCCAGTCGTTGTACCTCCGAAACACATCCTCCGGCGCCAGCGAGAAGGTGGCGTCCGTGGCCGGCGGCCGCGTGCTGCTGCTACTGCGCATCTCCGACGACGCGGTGCTCGTGGCGGGCGACTTCTCCTCCTTCAACGGCCACGCCTCCACTCCCCCGCTCATCTTCAACGTGTCGTCCGGCAACGTGCTGCTGATCTTCGCCGCCGCCGCCAAGCGCGACGCGGCCTTTTCCGGCTCCGTGGCCGCCACGCTTGTGGACGGCGACCTCATCTACCTCGGCGGCGACTTTGAGTACAACAACACCTACGGCGCCGCCGTGTACAGCATATCCGCCCAGACGGTGTCGTCGCTCCCGTTTGGCGGCTTTGGCGCCAACGCCACCATCAACTCCATAGCCAAGTACGCGCCCGCCGACGCAGACGGCTCCATTCTCTTTGGCGGCCTGTTCGACACCTTGGGCGTGCCCGAGCTCTTGATGCACAATGTGTCCCACAAGGTGACCGTGGCCAACCACTCCAACTCCACCAACACGTCGCTCGTGTCCGCGGAGCAGTTGGTGTCGTTGAAAAACGCAGATTTCACCGCCATCAATGCTGCCTCCGACGGCTCTGCTCTCATTTGCCCGTCTCTGTCGGTGTGGTCTCTAGACGCATCCTCGGGGGGCCAGTGGTTAGCAACTCTCCCGTTGGAAATGCGCGGCGTGTACCCCACCAAGGTGCGCCTCTACTTGCCCAGCGACACCTCGAACGGTGTCGAGTCGTTCCGCATCTACACCTATCCCAACGACGGCATCATGAACTTGACCTATGTGGACCCGCAGACGAACACCCTTGCATACTGCGACTCCTCGTGCCCCCTTTTGCTCGCATCCACCATGGAGCTGTACGTGGACAGCAACATTGACAACCGCGATGACATCACAGATGTCGACGAGGGCATCTTTGTCAATGAGGACGGCTCCTATGCCATGTACTACGATGGCTCCAGCACCACTAAAAATTTGGGCTACGGCTCCAACTACCAGGAATTTGCATTTGTCAACAATGTGGCTATAGATCTGGTGGGCATTACCGTTATCGCGTGGTACGGCTCCAACGCGGAGCTTGCCGGCTTCGAGTTGTACCTGGACTCTATCAGCGTTTACGGCAATGACACATTGAACGAGTCCAACTGCGGAGACGAGTCGTCCGAAGAGCTGAACTCCGCCACCATTGTCTCAGGGGCATGGCAATCTGTCCAGGACTTGACAGATGCTGTGACCGACACTAGCTATATGGTCTCGGTGGTCAGCTCTTCGGCGGAAATCGTCATGTACCCGAACATTTCTTATTCTGGGGACTACTCCATTCTTTTATACACCCCGGGATGTACTGCGGACGGATCTTGTGACAAGAGGTCTATTGTAAATGTGACTTTGTCCGATGTCAATGATACTGTCCTCTCATCCTCGTTGATCTATCAGAATAACGACGACGAAAAGTTTGACTATTTATTCTACGGCCACCTCGAGGGTTCCTCTGAGACAGATGGTCGTAATAAGATCAGCATCAGTTTCGACTCCCCTGTGGACTCGACTGTGACTGACCCGTGGATGGTTGTGGACAAGGTGGTGGCTAACATCGTCTCTTTGGACGATTATTACACCACAAACTCCACTAACTCCACTGCTGACCACAACTCTACCAAATACACCATTGAAAAGATTTACTTAAATGGTTTGTTTGAGTATTCTTTGGCCAATTTCTCCGATTACAGTGAGGCCCTTGTTTACTCCACTTCCGGAGAAGACGTTATAATTGAGAAAACTAACACATTTGTGGGAAACTCAACCCTCAATGAGTTGAGCGGGAAACTCTCAGCTAACTCAAACATCACCGACGTTCTCGTTCAAAACTCCTCCGACTCTACGAGCCTTTTATTGCTCGGTTCATTCTCTTCGACCAATTTGACCTTGCTGAATAATAACTTGATTACCTTTGAACTTGATGGTTACAACTCTTCTTCTAATTCAACCGAAGCAGTTTTACAAGCGAGACTGCTACTCAAGAGAGAAGTTAAAATATCCGGACTCGAATTCAATACCTCTATATCCGCAATTTATGATGTTGAAGGAGGCTACGTTGCAGTTGGAAATTTCAATGCTAGCGGAAGCACTAAGGATTTATCAAATGGAAATAAGACTACAACCGAACTCAACAATTTCGCCTTGAATATCGATGGAGATTGGTACTCTTTCGGGAATGAATTTTTCGATTCAGACTTCACGGGTTTCACTTCATTTGAACTCGATGACACTGAATACTATATTTTTTCTTCAAGTGCTGGCGACTACCAGGTTTGGGATAACACCAAATTTGAGTGGTCCCATGATTCGGATTTAAAAGTCTCTACTTCGGCCACACTTGAGCAAAGGGACCAGCAAATTTTTGGTGGCTCTTCATTTGGATCTATGGATTACGAAGGCATAAATCAAGCATATTTTACAAATGACTTGTCCTTCAACAGTTTGGGGCTCAACTTCTCTGACGGCGAAGTGTTATCGTCTTTTTATGTCAATGACACTTTTAGTGTTATTGGAGGGAAGTTTGAAGCGAATCTGACTTTGACCAATTTGGCTGTGATTAATAACGACATTGGTGAAAGCGTTGGAGATTTTGACTGGGGTAATGACACCTGTGTCTCTTCACTTTATGTCGATACCAATTCGGAATATTTATTCATTGCTACCAATGGCAGCGTGAGCTTCGACTCAACATCTGTTACTGGTTTGGTGGTTTTCGATTTGGCCAATGACACTGCTGCAAATGTTCAACCCGCAAGTCTCTCCACGAGTGGAGACGAAAATTTGAGCATCAATGTTATGCTCTTTTATGACACCAGTGATGAATTACTTGTTGGAGGAAATTTTGCAGAGGCAGGCTCATTGGATTGTGCTGCAGTTTGCATATATGATGTTCCAAACACGAGATGGAATAATCCTGCCACAGATGATGCCTCGCCCACAATAGAAGGTACCGTCTATGATGGCAAATTCTTCAGCTCTAGCGAGGTTCTTTTGGCTGGAAATATCACTTTAGATGGCAACAGTACAGATTTTGCTATTTATGACTTCAAGACTGGTTTTTTTGAAGTTGCCGGTTCTGGTTTAGAGTCTATTAACACAAATAGCTATGTTGAGAAATTCATTATCAACGACGACGCTAACGATCAATTGGATGTCAGAATAGTGGCGTATGGGTCTGATTTTGTTGCAGGATACAATGGAACTAGTTGGTCTAGAATAGACGGTCAATTGGACTATAGTGACGAGACAAAATTCACTGACTTGAAGCTTGTTCAATTAGAGAAGCTGGTATCTAATAACTCTGCCCAGACATATTTTGATGATGACAAAGCTTTGATTTTGACAGGAACATTCAACATAAGCAGTTACGGATTGGTAAACGCGGCTTTGTTTGACGGAGCCACATGGATTCCTTTTATTTTTTCGCAGGGCCTGGACTCGGCGATTGGCTCGATCAACTCTTTGTTGTTCGAAGACATTTATCGCTCATTATCTTCGAATGACGTGAGTGAAAAGAACAAGAAATTGTCTTCTGGAAAAGTCGTTGGAATTTCGCTTGCATGTGCCCTTGGATCTACGTTATTACTCGGTCTTTTGTATTTTGTCCCACTTTTGTTCTTGTTCAATGACTCGA
This sequence comes from Clavispora santaluciae, assembly GCA_022577645.1. Classification (NCBI taxonomy): domain Eukaryota; kingdom Fungi; phylum Ascomycota; class Pichiomycetes; order Serinales; family Metschnikowiaceae; genus Clavispora; species Clavispora santaluciae. Next base: position 466,675 of record JAJNMX010000009.1, read on the forward strand.
AGCAAGAACCCACTCTTAACCAGAGGATTTACGAAGACGAGATGATGCATGCAGTGAAACCTGAGGATTTGTTCCACGAAATCGATTTGCATAGAAACACCTAGTAAGTAAGGTTTTGTACAATAGAAATAGAAATTAAATATAACTTTACATAATCAGCATGTGTATAAAAGCTATATACCACTTCTGCTGAAGACCAACATATGCTCATATTATCTTGACGATATTATTTTTCACTGTACAGTGATGCGGTGGCTCAATGGCAGAGCTTTTGATTCCAAATCAAAGGGTTGCAGGTTCGATTCCTGTCCGTGTCAGTGTTTCTTTTTTGTGATTTTTGCATCATTTGTAGAATTTTTTTGACATATACATTTAAACGCTTTCAGTTTACTTTATTTTAGTTGTATAAATCATCCATCAGTATCAGGATTTTCAGTAGTCGCAGCAGGTTCGTCCACCTGGTCGTCGATATCAAAAAGCCTGTCGTCAACTTGAGCGGGTTCAGCAATAAAATCAGTGAACTCCTCTGGGTCTTCATCGACATTGAAATCCACCTCTGCCGCATCACCTACCTCGTCTTCATAATTTTCATCAAATGTGCCAAAAAGTTCGTCCTCTTCGTCAGGAACACGTACGTAATTTCTTGTACCAGGACGACGTCCGAACACAACCGAGGTAAGTTTTTCAAACATTGCTCTGTCGATGCGTCTGAGAGCTTTGAAAACGGCGTATGTTCCAGCCACAACAACAATGGCACCTCTAACTGTCCTGTTCACTGCAACATCAATGGCATTATCCTCTATAGGGTCAAAAGTGTCATCTTCATCCAATCTGATCAGTCCCAATCTCAGGAACCCACCATTCCGGCGGATACCCCTGTCATATACAAAAAAGACTGTTCCGAAAAACACAAGCAAAGGAATAAAAATTAGAATGAATAGTTTTCCGCTACCCACGTCCCTTCCGTGTGCCTCATTGAACTCCTTCTCGTGGCCAGGGCATGCTTGAGCTTTCAAGGCATCGAATTGCTTCCCGCCGACACAGGTAGACAAAGGAATTTTCCTGTAACCAGTGGGTTGGAAATACTCGTATGTATCTGGTTTACTGCACATTTCTGTCATCCTATCAGCAGCACTTAACCCAGGTACGAGCTTGCAGGTTCCATCTGCATCTCTGAAATAGTTGTAATCACATTCGTAGTCACTTCTGGTGCAAGAGCAGTTCTTTACTACCTTGTATCCCTCTTGTAATGGAGCAGCCCCTACGAAACAATCGTTATGACCCTTTGCACGACGTAAGAACTTTGACTCGTGTCCAAACAAGCATCCCTCTGCAGATTGTGGATGTATTGGCGTCCAAAACTCGTAATCATCATTATCTGGGTTGTCCAAATCAAGCTGACATTGTCTTGGGAAATACAGCGAGAAATCGACGGAAAATACTTGAGTCTCTTCTTGAGATCCGGCAAATATCACAAATTTCAAATCTGTGTCGGAAGGAACTGTTGCTAGGTCAAGCACTTTAACGGGCTTTTCTGTGAATTTGTGGGTCTTCCAGGTTTCGCCTTGGTCATCAGAAAAAATCACCTCATTTGTTTCCTTGACAGCATCAACCAAAAGTAAAATGGATCCTTGATCACCGAACTCCCAATGGAAAACACCCTTTCTAATCTCCTTCCAAGATAAGCCTCCATCAACAGAAAGGAATGCAGCATTATCCTCTGGGGATGTGGTCGGAGCCAATTTTTCACCGACGTTTCCTATTCCGATTAAAACTCCCACCGCGGAACCAGAAGAGAATGTATCTCTGTAGTCTGGTCTTTCTGTAAATCCATGCAAATTAAGAGAGCACTTCTCTAGTGACTGGCCTTTACATTTTGTATCCTTACCTTCACTGTCAACCAACGGTGGAGAGATATATTGCCATTCGCTTCCGTCATTAAAAGAGATCTGTGTTTTCTTTTCCTTTGACCCACCATTTTCGGTAACGGTGTTAGAGATAAGAAGCCCTTCGAGCAACTGTAATCTATCATAGTCAACAAAGCCAGAATGATCGCGATTCACATCCAGTAATGACAATACATAATAGGTACCGTTGGAGTTGGACTTAAGAATAGATCCTTTCTCGTGGCCGGCTTCTGAGTTTGTAGTCACATGCATGAATATTGAATGCGATCCCGAATCCAATATGGTGAATGCGGTGTTGGCCTCCACCTTAAAATTACTTGGGAAATCTGCATCAGCAAAAACAACACCATCCGCGGTGACCTTAGCATTCAACGTAGATTGATCTTCATTAATAGTGGCAACAACAACGAAGTTTTCTTTCACAGCATACGCAACAATGTTATCCAACAAAAAGCTTCCATCGCCATCTTTAAAGAACTTGGTAGTTGATTTCAATTTCTTCTTACCCCCTTCAATGACGGTACAATAAATCAACTCGTCGACCGAAAGATCAAAAGTATTCGAAACATAGTCACAGGTAAGAGCATTATCAATAAGTTTCTCGAAAGTGTGACCGAAATCATCAGTGTGGTAAGCAGTACACCCTGTAGGTCCCATACCACAGTCTCCTGATATCCAAATAAAGCGGGATTCATCATCTGGGTGGAACGAAATTGTTCGAGTGTTTGAAGCTGGAGGACCAGGAATCTTCAATTTCAAGAACGAGTTCGCACCATTGTCAGACGCATAGAAATTCTCATTTTCAGTAATCATAATCACTCTTCCATTAGATGGACCGACGTAAAACCCTAATATTTTTTCTGAAAATGGGATCCTCACAAAAGAGGAGCCTCCATCATTAGAAGCATGAACAATGCCATCGGTCGTCTTGACAATCAAATTGTCAACATACTCACCTCCTGGAGAAACGTAAGAATATTGATCAAGGAAGCCTTCAAACTTCGACACACCGGTTTTGACTTGAAGTTCGTTTTTGATGTCTTTAAAATCGCTGCATTTGAACTCTGTCTCCACAATGAATTTTGACTTTTCTTCACATTGATTTCCTTGAATTAGCTGTTTGTCCAGAAGCGTAACTTTTTCTTTTGATTCTGCTTTGCAAAGCTCACTGATTTTTGCTTCGTCGGGAACGCATGCTCCCTTCTCGGAAAGTTTGAAGTAGGGGGAGCACTCATAATCAAATTCAGTACACTGACACTTTTCTTCCATGGCTTTAATATCTTGGTCGAACGCTGCTTCCACGAAGCACTTGGCATCTTGCTTTCTTCTTAAAAAGCTTTGCTTTGTACCATACACACAAGTAGGATTTCCATCTTCTGGCGATACTCTCACATAGACCTTCTCCTTATCATCATCTCCGCATTTGACTCCTCCAAAAGCGTCGCTAAAGTCTAGGGTGTACAAAACTTCTTGTACGGCATCCTTTCCATCTGCGATGCCGCTGATAACGAATTTAGCTTTGGATCCGTCATTTGAGGTAATTAATTCCATGGGGTAGCAAGCAATCGGTAACTTAAAGTCAGACCAAGACTTTCCTTGATCTAATGAAAATCGAATCATGTTGGCAGGTTTGTTGGATTTACCTGCGAAAGGCATGAACACAATTACATTTCCCTGATCGCCAAAAGCGTGTATACCAGGGCCCAGGAACATGAAGCTCCACGTCAATCCACCATCACGAGAAATATAGGTATCAGCCTTCTTGATTGATTTGATGCTCTTTCCCGTGCCGCCAAACCCAACAAGGATTCCTGGGGCGGGGCCGGTGACGTACTTTCCCTTGTCTTCAATCGAATTAAAAGACATTAAATGAAGAGAGCATCCGTCTTCAAATTTACATGAACTGTCATTGATTACTCGAAGATTCGTCCAAGTCAATCCGTTGTCAATAGAAATTTTGCTAGAAGTCTCTTGATCCATGAACGAAAAAGGGTTATCCAGAGGCTCTTCAATAGAGCTTCCTACCTCATTGATTCTTGCAAGCCATACACCATTCACATACTCAAGCTTTGATGAGTAACCTAAGTCCACGTCGTCAAGAATCTTGCGGAAGCGTAATCCAGATGAGTCGGATGCATAAATGGTTCCACGAGGCATTGTTCTTCTGGAATTTGCCCTCATGACAGTAATGAAGAGAGATTGAGGGTCAGCAGGTAAAAACCTGATGGCTCCATACGATAATTTAAAGCTAAGATCCGCAGTGGCGAACGACTTTCCGTCTTTGGAAACAACAAGCGATATCATCGAATTGTCGTTAAATCTGTCCTTTTGCACCACGACTACCAAGAATGGCAGTTGCATGCGCACTTCAATGATGCGTCCAGAGTTGAAGTCGGGATGCTCAATCACTTGCTCGGTTTTAAAGAAATCGGAAGAAGTGACCAATTTGGAGCTCACAACGTGACCAAATGCGTTGAGTGTATCACGAGAGCACACTAAAGTGGGCTCAGAGCCGCCAAAGTCAGAAAACACACAGCTCTTCGCATCAATGGATAGCCTCTGAGGATTAGTCTTTAGAGAATCACGAGAAACGTAGAATACTGTTTCACAATCTTTATTCAACAGATCAAAATTACAGTACTCTGTGGTTATAAGCACATATTTGTCCTTGAATGCCACAGTGTTCCAGAAGGCCTTCTTGTTGGGCGATGAGTATACGGGGCTGGGCGTGATGGGAGACCATGTGCGACCCTTGTCATTGGTAGCATAGTGAACGGATTTCGAGCCGAACATGATTGCTCGGTTGGGATCAACAGGATCAAATTTGAATTCTTCTGGGTATGCACCGTTGATGTCCACAGCTTCCCATGTTGCACCATCGTCGTACGACATTTCAAAGCTCTGTTCACCCAAATACACCACATTAGATGAATCCTCAAAGTACAGAATGTCTCTGCCTATCCCTTTGCGGGCCTCGTGGGTCATCTTGGGGACAAATTCAGCAGATACTATGTGTGCAAGCAAGGCCACAAATGTGACCACATAATTGGGTCGCCACAACATCGTATTCTGCGGTAGAGTCCTGTTAGCAAGTGGAAATGATTTAGGAGGTGGAGGAGGCCTGGTTCTGGTTTGTATGCACGCCGATAACCTACAGGCGCAGCATAGCAGCTACGGGGAATAGCAAAGGGTCGCAAGGAATTAAAGAAATAGTATGGCCATCTATGGTATTCATTTATATGTGCAAGTTTTGTTTGTTCTTCTTTTGCCTTTTGAAAAGTGGGCTGCCCACCTGTCACTACAGTTCCAACCAGCCGATAGTGCGAGCCCATTACTATGTCAAGTAATAGAAAGCCACTTGGCCACGTTTGGACGAGGCAACATAATCCAAACGTCGCGATCTAGAAATGGGCCATTCTATAGTATTAGCGTGCCTCTATAAGGAATACGTGCAGCAGCAAAATCAGGTAGGGCCATTGTCATTCAACATAGGATTGGCACCTTTTATCCGGCCCTGCTACGCTCCTGGTGTACATCATCATATAAGGTCAAAACAATGTAACGCTCCCAAGAACGGCAGGTGCTTTTTAACCGTAACCCTCCCATTCACTCCCGTATACTCATGCCCAAAATAGCTGTCCAACTCAAAACTATAGTTCGCGATACTAGACAAGAACATCTCTTCATCTTCAGACTGAACCCTGACTATGCAATCTAGCGAAGGGCTGCCCTCTTGCCTTACTAGAATATCAAAATGGCGCGCCTCTCCCATAATTCCATAAAGACCACGCAAAGACGACCCTATGACAGATCTCCATGTTAGTAAATCCACATCTAGCTCTTCGTATGACTGGCTGGATTTCTGCTGGAGCTTAGGGTCTGGAATTCTGTAAGTTAGTTGGTTGCTTTATTTCTGTTTATCTTATAAAGGAATACACACAATGAAAGCAAGAGGTAATGCCACTCGGGCGTTCCGTCAGAAGCCATTAGTTGCTGAGTGAATGGGTCTTCCTCATCTAGCGTGTATTATGCAGGGTGCAAGGTCCGGCTCCACAAGATGGTCTCTGGTACACATAAATCAAGCTTGTTTAATATGTGATTAAAGCAAGAAAGAATATTGTGTTGTTAAATGCATTAGGCCTTTTTTGTGGTCACAAATGTGTACTTTTTTGATTTTTCATGTCCCTGTTTGCATTTTTTGTCTACAACTGCGTAACATATGGGTAATATATACCTACACGCATAGGTCGAGATGGAGAGGAAATGAGAATATTCAGATTAACAAAAATGGCGATGCAAAACATAGCCACGCTCAGACTCCGATTTGACATTTAATCATTAATAAACTACGTCAATCCTTATTTCCCTACATGGCGCATTTATTCCCCAGGCAACTGGATGTGGATACTCAAACTATCATTGGAGTCTGATTCCTCCGAACCTGCCGAGCCTGTGCATTTACCATTGGCCTCTGCCTCCATCTCAGGAATCTTCTTGTGCGGAATGGTTTTTTTGAAGTAGTTGGATTTACCAATGAACGGCTCAAAGTACGGCGCCCACTTGAATCCGCGGCTTTCGCTCTCAACATCTTGCGTTGTACAACAAATGTCGTAATTGGGAGATGTCGGTTTGAAGGCAGATTCATTTCTTCCGTCCAAATAGTTGGGGCCTGCCGTATTTTTGTCGCTTCCATTGAATCTGTTATTGGAACTGTACGTGACTGTTTCCACAACGTCTCTCCTTCTCGCACGATTATTTACCTTAAACTTAGTCACTTGTACTCTTATCGGCCTTTCTTTGTGGTTTGCGTAACTAAAATCCAGCGGCATCTGAATAGGAATGGCATTTCTGGGAATGACCATCCCTGGTTCGTATTTCATGATGTACGGCCCGGGCGTATTTGGCGAAACCAGTGTAGGAAAAAACTCCAAATATTCGGACAGAAAATCCAAGTTGGAAGAAGCAGCTACATTTAAGTACGGAATATCCAAGCCCTGGATCAGGTTTTCATGCCGTAGGGTCAACAAATGAGTACGGGAATAGACTAATTTCATCACTGACGTAAAAAATGGGTGCCACAAATGCAAAAATATAACGACAACTGCAGGACTCGAACCTGCGAGGGCAGAGCCCAAAAGATTTCAAGTCTTTCTCCTTAACCGCTCGGACAAGTTGCCTTTGATGTATGTAAACCTTGAAAATGACCATCAGGTTATTTGATTTTGCGTAGGAGTTATTTCAAACCCGAAAAGATATGCCGACGTTAGCTTTTAAAAAAAAACATCATGAATACTTGTTAGTGGAGAGCCGTGTACAGTCCAAGGCTTTTACATGGTTGAGAGGCGTGGGTTTCTTCCCATAACAGGCAGCCTATTCCAAGAAGGAGCGAAGGGCCTGGGAATAGGGACCAATATATATTTCATATTGTTCTTGTGCTTGACTTGGACGAGCTTCCCCGTCATTTTTTTTTGGCTCGAGCTCATGGTAGATTCGAGGTGTACTGCTCCATATTCATCATTCCGCGTTTTCAAATCACAGTACAGTTCACTCATCATGGCAAGTTGGCAGGAGGTTAAAGACGACCAGGGAAGAACATATTACTATAATGCAACGACGCAAGAGACCAGCTGGGAAAATCCAGAAGCGTCATCTTCTGGCCTGAGCTGGACAGCGTACAAGACAGAGGACGGAAAGGAATACTACTACAATAAAGCCAGTGGAGAGACCACTTGGGAAAAACCTGCGGAATTGGAGCAGACGCCAGAAGAAAAAGAGGAAGAAGAAATTTCGAAAGACGAGAACAATGAGCAGGTTCTGGAGGGCCTTTCTGAGAAAGATGCCGAATTGGCCAAAGAGCCCGTCCAGACTAGCAAATTGCTTGATCCTCCTCAGTTTGAGTCCACCGAGGAGGCACATGAAGCGTTCTTCAATATGTTGAAGGAAAAGGGCGTGGATTCAACTTGGTCTTTTGAGAAAATTATAGAAACGTTTGTCCAGAACCCCGTATATTGGCTGATCGCGGATGCGTTTGAGCGCAAAACTCTTTATGATGAGTATCTTTTGCGCAAGTTACAACAGGAATCGCACGACAAAACAAAGATGGTCGAAGACTTCAAAAGCAATTTCTTCGGCGTGCTAGATCTTTACAAGAAAAACAAAAAGATCAACTCTAAAACGCGATGGTTCACGATAAAGCAAATGTTGATCGCGGAGGACAACCCAATTTTTAAGCATTCTATTCTACCAGACAGCGAGATTCAAAAGTTATTCCACGAGTATGTGGATGCCTTCTCATCTGTTGAAAAGCAGGCCATCAAAGAGAAGAAAGAACAAGCTTCTACCGAGCTCGAGGCATATCTATCGCAATTGATTTCGACCCAAAATTCTCACGATTTGACTTGGAAGGATTTGTATCATAGGCTACAAACGGATGCTAGATTCAAGGCAAACAAACACTTCCAGGTTCTTACGAAGCTGGATATGTTGGAGTTATATAAGAACCGAATCTACCCTAAAATTGTTGCTAGCATCAAAGAAGAGGTCGAAGAGGTCCAAAAGAAGAATTATCGCTCTGACAGAAAAGCAAGGCAGGCTTTCAAATCTCTCTTGTCGACAAAGGTGACTATCAACGCCAACACTTCATTTAAAGATATCTTTGCCAAGTTAGAGGATGAAGATGATTTTATTGAGATCTGTGGACGTAACGGATCTACAGCCATAGAGCTCTTCTGGGATGTTGTTGATGAGAAGCGCCAGATGTTGCAGGTCAAGAAAGATCTCGTTGAACACGTTATTCGAGAGCATGACCGGGGACCCGAGAATGACTGGGAAAAGCTCATGGATGACAAGAAAAATTTCTTCGATACTTTGAGAGGAATTGAAGATGAGAGATTGGCCTCATTTGACCTCTCTCACTCAGATACCGAAAGTGAGGTGTGTATTATCTACGAGACGTTGAAAAAGGAGCATAATCTACAGAAGAAAAAGAACTATATTGCTTATGAGAATGAACTTGCAAAAGCCACCAAGGCTCTCGCGGAGTCAATTCTACAGAACATAACCAACTTTGATTTTATCCGCATTAATACAGAAGGTGAAGAAAAGGAAGACAAGGCCGATATAGTGATCGACATTAACACGAATGGAGAAGGAAAGATTACAAAGAACGAAATGACCCTTAAAAAATGGAGAGATTTACTTCACAGCAATGAGAAAAACCAAACTGTCGTCAAGCTAGTCGAAAAGCAACATGAAAAATCGCCCCAGCAGATCGAGCAGGCTCTTTCTCTCGCTTTGGACGCTTGTATCAAGCATATTGTCAACCTTTCCTCTCAGGGACGGAAGAGAAAAATAGAATCGTTTTCCAGAGACGCCCCAAGCGGAAAGAGAGCGAAGTCGGAGGGGAAAAAACCGATTTTGATGAACTATTAATCAAATCTACGGAGAAACATCAGAGAGTTTAATTGTTCTGATTCGACTCTTTACCCGAAGCATCTAAAGTAGCGTCATATATATATAACCTAACTAGCATTTCACAATTCTCAGCTTAGTCCTGGTGAGTACTCTAGGTAGCTAATCACGAAGTACTGCACATAAACCAAATACTCATTATGTTCACGGAAACGCTCCGGACCAACCTCAAAGCCCCTATACGCAAAAGAGATATGGTATGTCGATCCATTTCACAATTTTTATAAGATGGAATCTTCCAAGAGGATGAAAATGTGCTTCACTCTCGTTTTCTGTGCAATTACTAACCCTTCAGTCGCAGTCGTTGAAGCCATACTTGACCGCAGTAAGAACGTCTTTGACGGCGGCCATTTGTTTGGAGGATTTCTCGTCCCAATTGGTTGAGAGACACAACAGACCAGAGATTGAGGTAGATAACTCTCATAATCCCGAGCTTATCTTGAACCCTGTTGTTGTGGCAAGAAATGAGAACGAGCAGATATTGATTGAGCCTTCCATCAATTCGATAAGAATGTCGATCAAAATCAAGCAAGCGGATGAGATTGAGCAAATTTTGGTCCGTCAATTCACTCGTTTCTTGACCCAGAGAGCAGAGAGCTTTTTCATATTGAGAAGAGTTCCCGTCAAGGGTTACGACATTTCGTTCTTGATCACCAACTTCCACACAGAGCAAATGTTGAAGGACAAGTTGGTGGACTTCATCATTGAGTTCATGGAAGAGGTTGACAAGGAAATTAGTGAAATGAAGTTGTTTTTGAACGCTAGAGCGAGAGTGATTGCTGAGGCATACTTAACTCCTTTTGATTGAATCAAACTACAGCAGGGATGCCATTTTGATAATGGTTCCGTGAAGAGGAAAAGGTATATATAAACACAACAAATAAACCAACGTATTAAATGTGTCCGCATAGTAAGAAGCTCCGTCTTACGAGTCCCCTTGACCACTATTCTGTAACGGTGGTGGGTGCTGCTGGTGTGCGAGGGGCGACCGAATCATTAAAGGACTGTTTGCCTTCGACGAGTGGTTATCTCTGTTTGACATTGCTTCTGATGTATGGCTTGCAGAACTTCCTCTTCTGCCAGTAGACTCGTTTCTTGCCTCGTTTCCATACATTGGCTTTTGTTGTCGAATGATCTCTTTGGGAGACAAGGTGGCTCCGACTTGATTGCTGCGAGATCCCGATCCGGCGAGGCCAGAAAACGAGACCAGGTTTGAGGCTTGAGGTGAAGCATAAGGCGAATTGGATAGTCCTGATGAACGATATTGCAGTACAGGTCCGGGACCTCCAGATGCTGCCATGTCTTGCATCTTGCTAATATTGTTCACTTCGTCATTGTTGTTGATATGGTCCACATTATTATTGTTATTAGCTTTATTGGGACCACCATTGTTCATGCTGACGGGCTTGGCCGCATTGGGGCCTGGGTATAGTGTGTTGGATGGACTATAACTGTGACGGTTTGAGAATTGGTGCAGTGTGAGATTGGGTTGGGTCAGATGTACTGAATCCACCAGAGCCTGAGAGAGTGGCAGAGAAGCCAGCATTTGTTGCTGCTGATAAATCTTACTATAATCAATAGTAGGAACATTGGGTGCAACCATTGGCTGATCTGTGTTCTCATTGAGGAGGCCCGGAATATGATTCAACACAAGATCTAATTTGCGCAATGCATCTCCCACCTGGACAAAGCCTTTAGATGATATCTTGAGAATCCATCTATAGTTGAATATTTGATCCTTATAGTAATCAGCTTCTTGCTTTGTCAGAGAGGAAGCAAACAAGAGAGCAGCAAATGTGCCAATAAGAGTAAAGTTTTCTGAAGATGAAGAATGCCAGAAGGAGTGAATATGCTCCGGTTTGAGGTCTCTCACAAATTCGACCGATGCAATAAGTCTAGTCTTGGCAGCTGTACGACAAACATCTGATATTTCGTTAGGAATGGTCTTGCCATTGACCGCCAGCTGATGTAGAACCGTTATAATCTTTCGATGAAGTGTCAATTCTGTTGCAAAGTATGCAAGTTGAAGGTATCCATTAGGACACAACTTTCGAGGTTGGACAGAGTTCATTTGAAGTTCAACCGGAAGTGAATGGTACCAGTTTCTCAATCTCAATTGAATAGGCTTCGCAATGCGCAAAACATCCTCGATTTCGGTGATCTCCCTCATTGCCCTCATGGAATACAATGAGGTAACAATATCAGAGAGAATTTGGGAGAGGAGTATTAGATTTGTAAAGTTCTTTTTGCCGTTATTGATGTCGGCCGAGCCTTCCTTCAAATCGCCGTCGCCATGCTTTTCTGGAAAATCTTCTTCGATTAGCTGCAGCACTTCCCAGTTGTTTGCGTCAATGTGCGTAGGACGGGAATTTTTCAACGCAAGCCATTGGTGCTCCATGAACACGGCCCACGAGAGCCGCTTACGCAAGCCGCGCTCCCATTTGGGCAACTTCCAATGGTCGCAGTCAAGCCCTAGTCCCAATTCCTCTGCCAATGCGATGATCTGGGAGCAAAGAACCCAATCGTTGTAACCACATTCGGAAAAGGTCCAATCGAGAGGAGATTCCAGATCGCCGAATTCACGAAGGATGTGCTTGCACTGTAAGAGAAGCAAGCCGCCTTGGACAGCGCTGAGCTTAGGGCGCTTCAAAATCTCCAGCATGTAGTTGTTCATTGCGATTTTCAAAATGAGGCGCACGTTTGGTTTAGGAAAGCGGTTGAGCTGGGGATCATAGTCCCACCACTGAATGGCAAGTGCGTATACGGCAGCCAAGACGGGGGCGCTGAATTCACGGTGGGTTCTGGAGTACTTTTCGAGGAACACCTTTTTATGCAAAATGGGGTATGAGGGATGAATGATGCGGAAATAGAGATCGATCAAGATCTGGCCGTGTGGTGCAACAAACTTTTCGATGGCATCCACGTCGTTGGACATGTCCAGGAAGGACAGCTTTGACTGATCGTCCTTGAGAATGAACTGCGTTTTGCTGCCCACCTTCCGCAACAGGATGGACTCGGTCAAGTTCACCTGCTCGATCTTGTTGGAAGACGGCCCATTCGACGGATACTGGCCACCGGGTCTGTTTTGCGCTTCGATGATGACGTCTAGGATGTTGGTGTCGTAGAGGTACGAGGTGGGCCCCACGTAGTAGGACGAGCGGGGGAATTGGAGGGAAAGCGTCTTTTTGAGGAGCGACTTTGTCATCATGGAGTAGTCGTGCACCGGCGCCACCTCGCGGATAGGCACGTTTGGTGGCACAACGTCCATGGCCTGGTGGCGGTACTGCGGTTCCACCAGCGGCGACGGCATCTGCAGCCGGGGCCGCTTTGCAGCAGGCTCTTCCTCGGCTTTGGGAGGCAAGTAGGTGCAAATAAGTGACTTTGTCTCGCACTGGACGCAGTTCTTGGCGCCCGGAACAACCACACACTTTGTTTTGCGCCGGCGGCAGTGGTCGCACGGGCGCTTGGAGCGGATGCCGCCAGCGTGGCGCTCGCCGGCGTTCCACGGCAGCTGCGGCCGCAGTAGCTGCTGCAAATGCGGCGGGAGCGCATACGCCTTGTCGGAGGCGGTTGGGCGCGTTTCGGGGGTGCGTGACGTCATGTCTTTGGGCAGAGGGCCCAACAGCAGCTGTATATTGGAAGCCATGACCGGCAGAACCCCGCCCTGCAACGTGGACGGGCCGGACGGATGCGGATGGGGCAGGTGTAGGTTGGGGAGGCCCGAGAGAGGGTGGTTCTGGCTGAGGGCATGCAGGAGGCCCAGGTGGAGGTTCTGGTGGTGCAGCGCCGGGCCCGGGTGGCCAGGGCCTGTGTGGGCTGGCATTGGCGCCGCGGTTCCCTTTGCCGGACCCTTTTTCTGGCCCTCGGAGTAGTCAAACGCCTCCATGAAGTCGTTGCTCTGTTCGAGTAGGTTGGAGGCCCAATCTAGGTAGGTCAGCGAGTCATGGGGCTCAGGGCTGGCGCGGTCGTAGTTTTCACGGGGCTCTGCCTTCTCTCCAGTGGGAGATTCGTTACCCTGGGGGTGGGACCGATACCCCTGGGATGTGATATCGGTGTTGAGTGCCAGCATTGAACGGACGGCAAGAAGCGGCTAGAAACGGCGCAGGCACAAACCGCAAAAACCGGATCGGGACGTAGAGAGGTGGAATATCCAAAAACGGAACAGAGATGTACACACCTGACGCTGCCGGGGAGGGTGGGTTGGCACTGGGTTTAGGCGGTGGTGTGGTGTGCGAAGATCCCTATCTTTGCAAGGGCGTGCGCCCACCGAAAAATGCGATGTCGCGCGATCCACTGGATGTAGTGGAGGCGATGGACTTGACTGTGGAGTGGGCTATGTGCCTTCCAGAGCTGTGTACATATTTCCAGATCTGTGTACATATTTCCAGATCTGTGATTTGGTTCGTGGAACAACCTGCCGTATAAATCTTGAATTGTCGGGGAGTCATTGAGATAGTGGTTGGATTAGTGGTTGGATTAGTGGTTGGATTAGTGGTTGGATTAGTGGTTGGATTACTGGTTGGAGATACTGGTTAGAGATACTGGTTGCAGATTACTCTATGTAGATACTACTAGATACTACTAGATACTCGTTGCAAATTACTCTATGTAGATACTACTAGATACTACTAGATAATCGCTGCAGATTACTCGTTAAACACCTCAAAGCCATTCCTACCACCCCATTGTATTCACTGCACCAGCTTCAGCCATGTATTCCAAACTACATCATTTCAATCAGATGCACAACATAGTTTGCCCATCGGCAGCAATGCTTAATTGCCGCAAAATCCACCATCGCAGTACCATCGCAACTTTAAATTCAATAATAAAGAACCCCACAAATATATTTCCCAATGCCGACCTGCTCATGCGAAAAATGTTGCATTCCTTTCCCGTGTTACCAACTGTTCAAAGTGCACGCGGTGACGCGCACTTTGGGTTTGTGATCATAATCCGCTACACCTTTTCTCTTCACCATCTTTTGCTTCTCCGTAACAGATTCATTATCTCGAATCCTCCTCTGTATTTGCTATTTAATTTTTGCTCTCCAGCCTCTTTTGCTATTACCTTTTTTGCTACTTAGATTACTTTTCCCCTAGTCTCCTAAATGACCGATATCTTCTCTACTGCCATTTCCACCTCGGCGCCGCTGTCAATTTTCCCCTGGAAAGCAGGAGAAGTGGCAGTTCCTGCCCATATCAGCAATGTTGCCCCTTTGCAGACAAATACCTTCTACTCGAACATGTTGGTGGGAGACCAGACTACACCGGTTTGGACCTATCCATACTGCGTTTGGAACAGTGTTACCGACTATTACGGCTTGGCCATGTACTTGGCTCTCGAGTCGACCGAGTGTTTGCAACAGGCTCTCCACCCGAATATTTTTACACCCCAGTAGGAATCCAGGAAATTGTCTTCTCCTCGTCTGACTTCACCTCCAAGCCAACATTTTCCTTGACAAACACTTCCAAGTTTGCAGCCACAGCTCGCTTCGCCTCCACCACTGTCTCCGGCTCCTACTTCGACTGTCCTTTGGTCCAGGGAATGGGTTTTGTCTCGGCAATCTACTACAACCTGATCCCAAAATTATCGTCGCTGATTGGCTTTTCTTCCGTCGTTGGCCAGACCAGTCCAAGGGGAGGCATAAGTAAGTACAAAATCACCTTGCACAACAACAGGGCTTGGTTTTTGTATATCACAATGCCTCGAGGAAAATCCGTGTCACTCGTATTAAAAGACACAAACACCATTTGGTTCTCCAACTCAGTCAATGGTGCGGTCCTTCAGCTTTGTTCAACCTCGGATTACACCGGAGCCTTCTTCGACAATACCGCTGGATGCTATAGTACAGATGCAAGTATCACTGCTACCGTGAACTCAGACACATGCGTTTATACCTTAGGTCACAAGGTTTCGGGTGTTTCCAACAATGGAACAAGCTTGATTTTTGCGTTATCTCACCATGTTGCCAGCTTGGATACTACCACTGCCTCTAAATCCACGGGTGTGGCTTTTGCTACCACCAAAGGTTCTGTCAAGGGATACGCCACAAACCTGTTGATTATGAAGGAAACATTACCTTCATTTTTGGGATTTGCGCCTTATACCTCTCTCGGAAAATCAGCCAACTATACTAGTAATGCTTTAGCCGCAATCCAAGCTGCGGCTGAGGTGGAGGTGACTGCGGATGTTGCTACTGCAACAAACGTGGATTCAATGTACACCAGTGGAAAAATCTTGGCCAAGTATGCATACGTTTTGTATGTGTGCAACGACATTTTGAAGGATACTCTGCTCGTCAACACTTTATTACCAAAGATGAAGACTGCAATTGAGCGCTTCACGTCAAATAGCCAGATGTATCCTCTCTATTACGATACCAGTTTCAAGGGAGTTGTCTCTAGTGCTCCAGACTTAGATGATTATGGAAACAGCCACTATAATGATCACCATTTCCATTGGGGGTACCACATTCAAGCGATTGCGATTACCGCGTATGTTGACAAGAGCAAAGGAGGGACTTGGTTGAACTCCGTGAAGAGCTGGGTGACGACATTGATCCGTGATGTTGCTAACCCTTCCACTGAGGATGACTACTTCCCAGTCTCTCGCTCTTTCGACTACTTCAACGGACACAGCTGGGCTAAAGGACTCTACCCATCCTCCGACGGAAAGGATGAGGAGAGCAGCTCCGAAGATTACAACTTTGCGTATTCGATGAAGCTTTGGGCAATGGTGGCGAATGACTTCGCTATGGAGCAAAGAGCAAATTTGATGCTTGCTATCATGAAGAGGAGTATAAACCTGTACTTTTTGTACTCCGATGACAACGCAATTGAGCCTAAGACCTTCATTCCAAACAAGGTAAGCGGAATCTTATTTGACAATAAGATTGATCACACAACATACTTTGGGCTGCAGTTGCAATATATACACGGGATCCATATGTTGCCCATCACTCCGTGCTCGTCTTACATCAGGAGTCCTGCGTTCGTGGAACAAGAGTGGAAAGAGAAGCTTAGTGCGATTGTCGGTTCAGTGAGCGATGGATGGAAAGGAATTCTTATGTTGAATGTCGCATTGTTTGACCCCAATACTGCTTATGCGTTTTTTTCGTCGTCTTCATTTCTGAACAACTATTTGGATAACGGTATGTCGAAGACTTGGGCCTTGGCGTACTGCGCTGGAGTTGGGGCTTCCAGCTAGGTTTGCAAGCCCTAAGGCGTGACATGACCGTATTATTCCTTTTCGTTTGCAGATGTCGGTCTCAATTCAGAAGAGGCGTATTAGGTTCTATACGTGGATAGTGTCAATGGGTGCAAAATGAAATTTACCTCTTGTAGCGAGCGCGCGCTCGGCCAATGTTTGACCACTAATGGATGAAGGGCACTTTCGATATAAGCGACATTCAAGATGACGAGGACATACATGGACGACTTGTGTTGAATCAAAAGAAGCGGTTGAAGAAGAAGAAGGCCAATACCAAACCGAAAACACTTGCAGAGAAGGTTCGTTTGGTGGATCAAAAGAGACTGCTGGTTCGGGATTCCACGGCCATAGATGAAGGGGAGAAGATGACAAAGAGGATGGAGCCAGAACATGACGAAAACTTGCCTGCTTTTGTTGCGAGTGAAGAACTTGTCCAACCGAATGCGAATTGTATGGTAGAAGAAAGCAGGGAGATCCGCGATAGCTTTGAAAAGCTTGGACTACACCACGTTTTCGACAGCGTCAGGACCAATTTCCTATTCCGCCTATATGTAACGGCAGTGAGTTATGGCCAGGCACATAATTTCCGTTTTGAAGATGAGGAGTTGTTCGAACAGAGCCTTCTCAATGCCGTATCGCAGCAGAGGGCAAGGAAGAAAATGCAGCAGAAGTTCACCACGGAAAACGGCGAAACGGCGGCGCGGGACACGCCGGCGGCGGCGGACGTAATCATCCGAACCGTGACGGAAATCCAAGTCCCGCAACGGATCATAGACCTTCTAGAAGACAGTTTCTAGGCTTATAGACTTCTAGAAGACAGCTTCTAGGCTTATAGACTTCTAGAAGACAGCTTCTAGGCTTACGAGCAAATCGCAATGTCCATTAATACACGGGCACGGGCCGCCGAAGCACTACATCAAAAATACCCGCTCTTGCACGTTCCTCCAGAAACCGCGATCGTAGACATTCTCCAAGTCGTCCTCCACCAGTTCCACGCGAACAAACCGATGGCGCTTCTCGTCCTGCTGGGTGAAGCGGACCAGGTCATCGCAGAGGCTGAGATAGACGCGCTCGTATTCCCCGGAGGCACCCCGCAACAGCGCCTGTTCAACGTAAACATCCAAATCACGCACATGGTAGAGCAACTTCCGGTGCACCAAATACTCGATCTCACCCCACTTTTCCGCCTCGTTGGTAGTGACGCCCAAGTAGAGATAGCGCACATGGAGCGCGGCAAACGCGGTGGTGACCACCAGAAGCAAGACCGCCACTAGTAGAAGGGCACCGGCGATCTTGTTGGGCTTGGAGGTTTTGGTGACGAGAGTCCACCACCCGATGCGGCGATGCTGCGGCGCCAATGCGGTCCAGCACAAGTAGGCGCCATACGCCATCATGGCGATGTTCAGGGCAAGAAACAAGATGAACCACGGGTAGTTACGGAGGCCGATGCAGTTGTTGACCCAAAGGCAGTGGTGGTCGAATACAGCAACGCAGTGATTGCACACGGAGCAGTGCTTGGAGCGGGCCGGGCGGGGAATGTCGCACGTGCGACACTGGCGGCCAAAGAAGATGAGGTTGTTGTCGCGGTGGCGGAGGAGGGCCTTGTCGACATTGGTGGCGGAGACATAGCCCGGATCCAGAAAGATGACAAGAACCGACGACAGCACCACCGCCGCAAGAATGGAGATTACAAGGAGCCGGTGAGACGGGGCCAGGCGCACGTGTGGCGCAAGAAGCGGCTCCACGGCAGCGAAATACGAGCCCACGCATACAGCCACCACGCATGCATAAAAGACAGGCACCAGCCACCGAAGCAGCGCATAGAGCGCCGGGCGGGACGCAAGGAAGGCCAGCGCCGAAGCCACCGCGTGCGCGAGCGTGAGGTGGAGGCGGTGGATGGCGGAGTTGCGCCATGCCGGCGAATCTCCAAAGAGAAGCACTGCAAGCGCAAACGCAAACCCCAAGATGAGAAGGAGAAGGAGCATAGAACGACAATGTCGGGGCAGGCGTGGAAGGCGTGGAAGGCGTGGAAGGCGTGGAAGGCGTGGAAGCAGAGAGGTACGGGCGGAACTGCAGGGGCACGCTGCGGGTGCGGCACGAGCCCAGTAAACAGTGCATGCGTCTGCATCCTTCTCACCATGGCCACCGCTGCTACTGTCGAGGACAACCTCGCCCGCATCCGCAGTCTTCTCGACTCGGTGCCCTTCACCCCCGGCACCGACACCCACACCCACTTCCTCAACATATACAACATCACCCACGCGGAAATGGCCAGTCTCGACCTCTCCGAGGCCAGGTGGGACCACATCTTCCCCATTCCGGCCAAGAAGCTCTTGAAGCTCGGCATCTCGCTCGGCAACCTCTTCAACGCCCACCGCGGAGAAAAGCGCACGTACGAGCTGCGGCAGCAGTACCCCGTGCCCGCCCGGGTCGGCCCTGACCCGTTCGACGACACGCTGGTGCTCGACCGCACCACCGCGCTCCCGCACCACCACCTTCTGTTTGTGCGCAACTTCTTGATCATTCTCCAGAACTTCGACGTGGGAATGGCCATGCGGCCGGCGCTGCGCAACCGGCAGAGCGCGGCCGAGGACCAGTCGTCGAGTCCGTCGGTGCTGAGCGTGCCTTCGGCGTCGCCCATCAAGTTGAAGGCGCGGCAGCTTCTCATTGAAAAGCTCGAGATCAACATCAAGCTCGACTGCTTGTTCATTGCCAAGATTGTGTTGCAGGTGCTTGCGACCATGTACGAGGAGTTGGCGCAGGTGTTTCCCCCGGAGCCCGAGGACCAGATGGAGCCCAGCACCGCGCGGGTGTATTCCGAGTCGTCGCTGATGTTTTCCAAGTCGTCGGGCATGTTGGGAGCGCAGGGCGAGTTCTACGCTGCGGCCAACGAGGTGGTGGCGCGGGTGACCACAGGAATTGTGGAGCCGATGACGGCGCTCTTTTTGGACGAGCTCGTGGAGCCGCTCATGGTGGCCAGCTGCCAGAACCTCATAGCGGGATTGTAGTGTAAACGATGTGTATATTAATATGATGTGAATGGAAGGGTGCCCGGGCGAGGCGGGCGGAAGGCGACGGACCAATTTTCCCGGCAAATTGGACGGTCAAAGAGGGAACCACCAGTTGGCGAAGCGGCGCCACACCATGTGGGCGGTGCGGCGGCCCAAGAGCTTGCCAACCAAGGGAAACAAGACGAGGTTGACCAAACTGCGGATCTGCTCGACGCTTTCCTCCCATTGCTGCTGTGCGGAGAGCCCGTATTCGGAGTCGGAGTAGTAGTCTGAGTCTGAGTCCATTTCGGACCAGTCCAGCAAGTGTGACATGTTGTTGAGGTGAAAAGCGTGAGAGGTATAGATGCGCATAGGCGGAGGCGACATGCATCGCGCCCGATTGGGCAACATACGTAGGGCTGGCGGGACCGGAGACGATTGCATGTCCTGCGTCGGTATGTGGCATGTCGTGGTCATTCTGTTCATGTCGTATATCATCTGTGATTCGTGATCCGTGATCTGTGATTCGTGATCCGTGATCTGTGATTCGTGATCCGTGATCTGTGATTCGTGATCCGTGATTCGTGATTCGTGATTATGATTATGATTAATGACTCATGAGATATCCGTGCTCATGATCCGTGTTCAAATTATGTCGTGTTCATATTATGTCGTGTTCATATGTCTTGCATGTCTTGTGTCTTGCATGTCTTGCATGTCTTGTGTCTTGCATGTCTTGCGTGTCTTACATGTCTTGCGTGTCTTACATGTCTTGTCTTGTCTCGTGTCTCGTGTCTTGCGTGACAGCGCCGTAGAGTATCCAACACCAGTCAGGTACCCCGCTACGGACGTATGCCGCTGCCGGGGCTATACA
Source organism: Clavispora santaluciae (assembly GCA_022577645.1). Classification (NCBI taxonomy): domain Eukaryota; kingdom Fungi; phylum Ascomycota; class Pichiomycetes; order Serinales; family Metschnikowiaceae; genus Clavispora; species Clavispora santaluciae. The sequence goes on from JAJNMX010000009.1 coordinate 487,128, forward strand.
CGGACGGCATCGCAGTGCGAAAATTTCATGCTCAAGCGACTTGCCCGAATCATCCCCATGGACCAGTTCAGAATAGTCACAGAGGGCCGTGCTACGGTGTTGGCGCCCAAGGCGGACAAGGTGTTCTACAACCCCATCCAGCAGTTCAACCGAGACTTGTCTGTGATGGCGATCCAGGCGTGGGTGGAGGAGTACAAGCAGACCAAGGCGGGGCAGCGAGAGTTGAAGGCGAAGCGAAAGCGCGAGGCCAAGACCGAGGCCGAGAGCGCCGAGAGCGCCGAGAAGCGGGCCAAGGGCCCCGAAGGACACGCCAACAAACCCGACACTGCTGACACCGGCACCACCGACACCGGCACCACCGACACCGACACCAACACCGACACCTCCTCCACGCGGTTCGTGCGCATCCTCGAGGCGCTCTCCGCCACCGGGCTCCGCGCCATCCGCTACGGGCACGAGGTGCCGCAGGTGGCCCGCATCGTGGCCAACGACCTTCTTGCCGAGGCCACCAAGTCCATCGCACGGTCCGTGGCGCACAACGGGCTCGAGCACATGATCACGGCCAACCAGGGCGACGCGCTCAAGTACATGGCGTCGGTGGGCGAGGCGGAGAAGTTCCACGTGGTGGACCTCGACCCCTACGGCACCGCGGCGCCGTTTCTCGAGGGCGCGATCCAGAGCGTGCGGGACGGCGGGCTTCTCCTCGTCACGTGCACGGACGCCGGCGTGTTGGCCGGCAGCGGGTACCCGGAAAAGTGCTTTGCGCTCTACGGCGGCAACAACTTGGGCAACACCGCGGCGCTGGAGGCCAACCACGAGGCGGGCATCCGGTTGATTTTGGGCGCGCTCGCGCAGGCGGGCGCGCGCCACAAGAAGAGCATCGAGCCGGTGTTGAGCTTGAGCATCGACTACTACTTCCGCGTGTTTGTGCGTGTCACCACCAGCGCGCTCCAGGTGAAGCAGGTGGCGGCGCAGACCATGCTCGCGTACCACTGCGTCGGGTGCGGGCATGTGGTGGAGCAGCGCATGGGCCGCGCCGCGGGCACCAAGTTCCACACCGCGCGCGCCACTGCGCCGGGCGCCGCGTGCGCCTTCTGCGAGCGGCCGCACCACTTGGCCGGGCCCATGTGGGGCGGGCCGTTGCACCTGGCGCCGTTCGTGGAGCGCGTGCTCGCCATCAACAGCGCCGCGGACCCGGCCGTGTACGGCACGCGCGAGCGCATCAAAGGCATGTTGACCGTGGCCAAGGCCGAGTTGGCCGCGCCCTTCTACGTGCACTTGAACCAGGTGCTGAGTTTTTTCCGCGCGCCGCCCGTGCCCATTGACGAGTTTGCGCGCGCCGCGGGCAACTTGGGCCACGCGGTGCTGTTGACCCACGCCAAGAAAAACTGCGTGAAAACCTCCGCGCCGTGGGGCGACGTGCTTGCCATCTTCGTGGCGTGGTTGCGCCGCAGCAACGCGCGCTTGGTGGCCGACACCCGCGCGCGCATGGACCGCGAGGCGGACCCGGCCAAGCGCGACCGCCTCGCGGCCAAGATCGCCGCGCTCGAGGCGGACCTCGGCTCCAACCCCAACTTGACCGAGGGCATGGTGGGCTACAAGCTCTTGCGCAACGTGCCGCGCAAGGACATTGACTTTGACACCGCCAACGAGCAGAGCGACAAGGTGGCGCGCTTGCGCCGCCTCAAGATGGTGCGCTACCAAGAAAACCCCACAAAGAACTGGGGGCCCATGGCGCGCCCGGCCAACTAGACTACATCCATAGTACTTGTCAACATCGATTAGATCTATAAACGTGCTTACAACAACATAGCAACACCAGCGGCGGCAGCGGCACCGAACAAACCAGCACCAACAACCTGGACAGCACCAGAGTCGGAGGAGGTGGAGGAGGAGTTGGAACCGTTAGAGCCGTTAGAGGCGTTGGCAGCGGAAACAGCAGAGGCAGCAGTCAAAGCAATAACGACGGTCTTGAATTGCATTATGGTTGTTACTGGGGAAAAAAATGCCCCGACCTAGCCGGGGCGCGCCTTTATATATTGTGGAAAAATTTTCTGTCTGCGACCTTCCACGAACCAGCAAGGTGTAGACGCCCCATATGCATGTCGCTAATATTCTCAATTAGGATTAAATGTCTCCGCCACCCTTACACTTGGAGCGCGTTATATCTCGCCAGAAACCGCGTTTCTGGGCCTGAAATTCATGCAGCCGTTTGTCGCCACTGCACGGCATTGTCGGTGCTGTTTTTTGGCCCGACAATTGGGCGTGGGTGGAGCCAAAGTCCCCTCCAGTGCTTTTTTGCTCCGTTCGACAAATGGAATGGCAATCCTGCACCTGGGCGCGCCGCAGTGGGGCCACCCATTGCTCTTTTCGTGCTTGCCTCGCTAATTGCGCTCCTAAAATTTCCCACCACGTTGCACACACACTATATACACACCCCACTATTGTGGGGGTGTCGCGCCCCCCATCCTGGCCCTTCCGTATCGGGAGCGCAATGGCGCGGGTTTGCTGGAGATACTGGGCGCTCCAGTTTCGGCCGCAGCCTTGCCTTGCGCAAGCATTTGCTGCAAGTAGAGCCACGAGACATGTCGCTGCGTGTGTAAGGGGCCGCTGCGTCCGAAAGCGCGCACAAGTTCCCGATAAGGATTGACCGCGTCTATTTTTAGCGAGATAAGCACGGTGGGCGCGTTCATCTGGGTCTCGTGGATGCAGAATGTCTCCTTCGTGCGCCTGTGCCATGAGAATTTTTTCCCTTTTCGTGTAGTGGGCGCGTCTACGGCACCTGTTACCGGCCGCTGTGGCTCTATACACGCTAGTGCCTTTCAACATACATTACGTTGCGCCCAGTGTGCCCTCGTCGCCTGGGATCTAGACCGCTGACTCCAGTGACAGCGCCAACCACCGCCAATGGAAAAATGTCGCACTTGGGGTACACTGTACCCGTTTGGCACGCCGGGCCATCAGCCCGGCAAATAGAACCGGCCCGCCTTCCGTTTGGTCCTCCCCAGCGCACATTTCTTTTTTTTGCCCTTTTTCAGGGTTCCCTCGTAAGTTCTTGGCCCCAGAAGTTGGCGATGCGGTGCTACTTCCGCGGCTGTATACAGGCGCGGCCAAACCCACCATGAACGCCCTAAAACTGTCAACCCTCCACAGCTTGGCACTACACTGCGGCTATCCGACGCAAACCACCAAGGCGGCACGCATCGAGGCTGCAAAACTGTACTGGCCGCTTTTGGACCGCCTTGCGTCGTTCCCCGCAAACATCTTGTCCATTGACGTTGGCATCAAGAACTTCTCCTACTGCAAGGTCCAGTACCTGGAAGCACCGCCCGCACCATCAGTGTCGGCAACACGGACCGCGGCAATATCAGAATGGAACCACCTCAACTTGCATGACCGCTTCGCCGCGCTGTATGCGCCCAAAACCACCAATGTCTCGTCGCCCGTGGACACCAAGGCGTACTTGGCCCATCTTGCGCTTTCGGTGGTTGACACGGTGCTCGCGGACCCCGAGTGGACACCGCATGTCGTGACCATCGAAAACCAGCGCACCCGGTCCAACTCCAACTCCGCCACGTTGCCCAATGTGCTTCTCAACTTCACGTTGGAGCACATGATATACGCTGCGTTTGCGGCGCGCCAATCCACCGACTCCCGGTTGCAGTCTGCCGTGGTGATGCCCATGAACTCCAATAAGATGGTCAACTTCTGGCTCACGCGATTTGTCGCCAAGTCGAAGCTTTCCCCGGCGCAGTCCAAGCTGCTACGCACCAATCTTCTCTACGGCTGGCTAACGGCACTGGAGCAGGCTCCGTTTGCATTACCGGGATTCGGCCTTTGCTCGGACTTTGGCCGCATGTCGTCGCGGGCCAAGACCACGGCGTTTCTTGATCTTCTATCTCTCGACTCCCGCCCGGCAAAGGTGGACGACTTGGTGGACTGCGCATTGTACAATTTTGCCTTGGCCAAACAGCTCGAGCACCATCAGCAACTCAGGGCCACTTTGGTGGAAGGCGGCGATTTGGTGCTGCTTGTCGACTCCTGGGACAGGCAGCACGTGGGATACCTCGAGCCCATTGCCCGGTCCGAGAAGGTGGCGCTCAGTGCCGAATTCCTGCGATTTTGAGCTCGGGTCCGCCCTCTGGGCGCTACTGCAAGACCCTTGCCGCGGCCGATGCATGCCTCAAAGTAGTCACTTGCTGCATCTGTCGCAGCAAGTGTGCAAACCCCGCCGATGCCACAGACAATAGACATCTTGCATTACAATAGGCGGCATATGTACGATCCATGGACGCACATGTAGGCGCGGTCTATCTTGGCTACAACAACGGCTCCAAACGCCGCCAAGGGCTCGTAGACATCGTTTAATGCATTATGCTATACTTCAGATGATGGATTGCACTTCTGCGCTAAGAGGACTCATGGTGCGACTGCCGCTCGACTCAAGCGGTTGTTGCCCCAACCCGTATAGGTGTTTGCTGGCGCCCTGGACGTTGGCACTGGCCGCAGAGTCACCTTTGAACCGTCTTATACTGCCGTCGTCATCGTCCTCGTCGTCATCGTCATCGTCCTCGTCGTCATCGTCGTCCTCGTCGTCATCGTCCTCGTCATCGTCCTCGTCGTCCTCGTCGTCATCGTCGTCGCCGTCGTCATCGTCGCCGTCTCCATCTTCATTGTCTTCGGTGATGTTCTGCTCATCCTCCTCTCTCTCATCAAGAGTATCTTTCGCCGCTTGCCTGTCACTGAGAGAAGTCTTAATCTTGCGTCGAAGAATCTCCACTAGCTCCAGCCACTCGCGCATGCCACCCATGCCAATATCACCACACATGAGTACCTTCTCGACCGGTTTAAGAACCTCCATGCCGAAACCTTCCTCGGCCGCTGCCAACACCTTCAAGTGCTTGGCTGTCAATGGATGAGTGTACATAAGAGTGTTCATTGCCGGCGCCACCAATATAGGCTTCTTCACCTGGCAAGATCCCGACAGCGTGGGCCCCCAGCTGCGCACAATGGACGTCAATAAATTGTCCAGCATTCCGTTAGCCAACTTGGCGAGCGTGTTGGCACTCAACGGCGCGATGAGCATGATGTCGGCCCATTTCCGCAACTCGTTATGCAAGATAAGCTTCTCGTACGGGTTCTTTTGCTTCTTGAGCAGCTCCCCCGTCGATGCAGTGGTTGTCTTGGCATGATCGGACCATTCGGAGAAGTTGGCCCACTCATCCCCGTCACGCCAGATCTTCACGTCCTTATGGATCTTCAACCCGCGGAGAAAGTGGCACGCGGCCCGGGTCACCACCAACTGGACAGAGATTTTGCTGGTGCCAAAGATCTGGAAGAGCTTGTCGATGATCAACGGCACCTTTATGGTGGCGACACTGCCGGTGCACGCGAGCAATATGTGAAACTTCATGTCGTCCTCTTTGGACAAGAACTCCTGCAACGGCACCGGGGGGCCTTCCGGGGAGCCGACAACCGTTTTGTTGGATTTCTTGACGGAGCCGCGACGCAGCACCGAGCCGGTGCGCACGGGCACAGGGCCTGCTTCCGGAACCGGCAGCGCCGAGCCGAGCAGCGCCAGGACCGCGGCGGAGGTTCCAGGAGAGGCAATACGCATGCCGGAGCCGGGGCGTGACACCGGAGGCGACGGAGTGATGCACGAGGAAATGTCGTGCAGCGAGCGGCGGTCCATGCGCGACGCAGCCGCCGCCAGATTCACAGCCACACTGGCGCTGGATGGCGCCACCAGGAACCCAAGCACCGACCCGGTCCGGATGAGCCCGTTCTCGTGCACCGACCCTTTGCGAGTGGGGAGCGCGTTGGACGAAGACTGCCGCAGTGTTGCCAAATTGGCAGATGAAGGCTGCGCGCTGATGGTGAAGCGCCGGCTGCGCTCCAACAGGCTGTCGTCGCGGAACGACACCGACTGCGACCGCAGCGGCGTCTCCGACAACCACGACGTGAGCGTCAGCGCAGTGCGCTTCACGGTGCGTGCGTCTTCCGAGAGAGCATGCTGCAAATCTGCACTGGAGGCGTGCAGCGCGCCGGCGTGGGCCGACGCAACCCCCATGTGGAGCTTGGCCAAAAGCGGGGCCGGGGCGCTTTTGGCGGTGGGCGCGGACAAGTGCGCATAGGAGCTGCCAGCCGCCAGCGTTGTTGTGGGCGAAATTGCAGCCGCATCCAAACCGGGGCTGGGGGTGGTGGCGTGCGCTGGTGGTGGCGCGGCCACGCCGGGGGCAGACCCGGCGCCTGCCGCCGTTTCTGCGTCGGCGGGATCGCGGCCCATATTACACAAATGCGGATGTGGCGGTCAAAACACAAAGGCACGTGTGGTCAAAACACAAAGGCAGGTGCGGTCAGACTGGTGGCGCGTAACAGATGGAAAAAAACCGTGGGTGGCACCAGGCGAAGTTAGTAGATGGCAGAATGCGGAGTCCATGCAAGATTTTGCGATCCGCACTTTTCCGAATGACCTCAGGGCAGGCGCGAACGGTAGGGAGCGAAATGGGGCAGCCAAGAGCGGCGAGTACAAGCGCGAAAAGAAAAAAAACCAAGAATAAAAAAAAAACCGGGCGGCGTTGGCGCCTTATGAACTGCGGGGCGGCGGTTGTCGTACCGGCGGAGATGTTGTGGCCGACATGAGTTGACATTTCTGCATCGGGTGCGACAGGAGAATGTCGCATCTGCACCGCCGCGGCCACGGGCCACGGGAATGTCGCGGCGGCGGCGGCGGCTGTCCATGCATGGTGTCCGTGGCATGGGAGCAGGCCGACCGATGCGGCAGTGGCAGCCGCATTGCACAAGCTGCAAGCGTCTGCTCTGCGGAGTGCCCTGCAAGCGTCTGCTCTGCGGTGGCCTTCTCTTGTGTCTGTGGGTCGTGCATGTACTCTGCGGCCGCCTCCACCTCGCCATGCCCTGCCCAACTGGCAGCTCGAGTCTTTACTTCCACGTCTGTCGGCGTTGCTAGTTTGGGCAGGCGGCTTGCTCGTATTTACGTTTCTCGCCCATTTTTGCCGTGCGCCACTTTTGCCGCTGCCTTCGTCACCTCTGCCGAAACGGGCTGCCCGTGCACTCCAATGCGAACGCGCGACATCAACTGAACACCTAACTACTCCCACCATGAATCTCCGCCAGCAATTGACACAGTTCCTCTCGATAGCGTACGTGTTCTCATCCGCGTTTGTCGCATGGAAGGCGCTAAGTATTGTCGCCAACTCGCACTCGCCCATTGTGGTGGTGTTGTCGGGATCCATGGAGCCCGCGTTCCAAAGAGGCGACATTTTGTTCTTGTGGAACAGAGACAGCCAGGCCAAGGTGGGCGACGTGGTGGTGTACGAGATAAAGGGCAAGTCTATTCCGATCGTGCACCGTGTTCTCAGAGAACACCGTACTCCCGAAAAGCAGCTCTTGCTTACCAAAGGCGATAACAATGCTTTGGACGACCTCCAGCTTTATGCCAGAAAACAAAACTACTTGGACCAAAGCACGGATCTTGTGGGCACCGTCAAGGGGTATCTTCCTGTTGTGGGGTATGTGACGATCTTGTTGACGGAAAATATGTACTTCCGCTACTCTTTATTGGGGTTGATGGGGCTTTCGGCGTTGTTGTCGGGCGAGTAAATACTTGAATTTATACCAGCATTACACACTGTAGGCGTCTTGTCTCCTGGCCACAAAGACCGGGTGCAAAAAATATGCCTTCAGCCAGATTCGAACTGACGATCTCCTCATTACTAGTGAGGTGCCTTACCAACTTGGCCATAAAGGCAATCAATGCGACCTCGGTGAGGATCGAACTCACGATCTCAAGATTAACAGTCTTACGCCTTAACCAGCTTGGCCACGAAGTCCGCTTGATGATAGGGACAGTGGGAGAAAGGATCAAGTCCGATGCATGCAAAATGAAATGGCCCGGCCCCAGAATCTCCCTCACCTCGTTGACGCATGCAGCTGCATGTGTGGTTATAGCCATGCCGAGCGCTGCGGTGCATGGCCATTTCTTTGCGCGTGCACCGCATTCGCATTGGCAGATGCACAACCTCGGCCCAACCACTCTGAAATCATCGGCAACACACTGGCCCATTAATCTCCGGCCTTTATTCCACGAGACCTGTTTATCTCCGGAAAGACCCATCCATCCGAAATTACGTCCGCCCTGCGGTTTTGTATCCATCTCGACCATCTCCGCACTCAATTTATGCTCGCAGGAAGAAGAGCAATTATCACCGGTGCATCCAAGGGCATCGGACTTGCTATTGCCCAGAACTTGGCCCGCTTAGGATGCTCAGTGACGATGGTGGCGCGCACGCAAAAGTTGCTCCACCAAAACCTAGTGGGGTTATCTGCGACCGAAACCCAGACCCACAACTACGTGACGTTTGACCTCGCACATTTGGCCCGAGGAAATGGCCACGAGGCGCCGGGGTTTTCCGCGTTGGAGGAGAACCTCAAACAAGCCACGTACTTGGTCAATTGCGCCGGTATTGCCACGTATGCGCTTTTGCAGAAGACGCCCAGCCCAATCATCACCAAGGTGATTGACTTGAACCTCACGTCGCCCGTGGTTCTCAGCAAAATGGCACTCGACCCCATGATGAGGTTGCTGAGGAAAACGAGGGTCGTGCCCAGCATTTTGAATGTTTCTTCGATGCTTTCGATCACCGGCCACACTGCTCCGGGAACAAGTGCGTATGCGGCTCTGAAAGCTGGGCTTTTGGGGTTCACGGAATCTTTGGCGGCGGAGCTCAATGGGAAAGTGCGGGTGAATGCGGCACTTCCGGTGTTGGTGAAGGAGACGGATATGGGGCTGGGGGCCTCGAGCAAGTTGAAGACGGTTCTGCTTGCGACGGTAGTGGATGCTTGCACCAAGACCTTACTTGACGAGAAGTTGAACGGGCAGTTTGTTCCTATAGAGGACTCGAGCTATGATACGCTTAAGGTGGGGATAATGGATAGAGAATGAATAGGGAAGACAGACCAATTGGGTGATCGGATAGAATGGAGTGAGAATGAGTGAATGAGTAGAATTGACGTAGGGTAGAGTTGAAGAACATTGACAGAACTGAAGAACATTGACAGAGTTGAAGAACATTGACAGAGTTGAAGAACATTGACAGAGTTGATTGTGACAGAGTTGATTGTAGAATAGACAGAGTTGATTGTGACAGAGTTGATTGTAGAATAGACAGAGTTGATTGTGACAGAGTTGATTGTAGAATTGACAGAGTTGATTGTGACAGAGTTGATTGTAGAATTGACAGAGTTGATTGTGACAGAGTTGATTGTAGAATTGACAGAGTTGATTGTAGAACTGTGGACTTCTGACTCAAGAGTATCCCGTAGAATATTGATTAGAATATGAACTGTGGGGCGAGCCGAGTATGGATGCACGGCATCCGACGCCTGCCGCTGCCTCACTCAAACAAAAGCATGTGGGCCCTCGCAAGGTGCTTGTTGGCGTCCACGTCGTCGTCCAGAAACATGTGGGCAAACAGCTTCTGCGCAAACACGCGGAGGTCCGCCCCCCCCTCGGCGGCCCACACCAAAAAGTGTGCCACGTGGCGGGGGTCCGCGTCCAGGTGGAGCTCGGCGAAGAACTCCGCCACCTCGGCCGGCGTGCGGCCCGAGAGCGACGGCACCGCGCCACCAACAAAGTACGCATGCAGAAGCGGCACCACCGCCAGCATCAAGTCCACGTGGTAGCAGAGAAAGCGGAAGCGGCGGAGCATGTCGCGGCGGCCCGCCGGCGCCGCCACACACTCGAGCGCCGCCACACACTCGAGCGCCGCCGCCGTCTGCGTGCGCATGTAGCGGAGGAGCCGCGCGAGCGAGTCAAAGAGCTGCGCCGTGCCGCGGTCCCGCCACTGGAACACGGCGCGGCCGTGCAAGCCGAGCCAGCAGCGCACAAAGCGCCACGTGGCGGCGTACGCGTCGCCGAGCGTCTGGAGCGTCTGTGCCGCGGTGGGCGCGCGCTCCGCCGCGCGGCAGATGGTGGGCGCCAACACCGCCATCATCACCGCGGTGTTGTTGGGGTGCTGCGGCGTGCGCGAGACGAGCGCGTACAAGTGGGCGTCGGCGGGGCCGTGGGCGTCGAGGCGGCCCGGCTGCACCGCGGCGTCGAGAAGCATGCGGTCGTAGGCCGCGGGCGCGATGGCGCCGAGGCGCACAGCCAACGCGCGCCAGTAGCCGCAGCGGTGGAGGCGCCAGAAGAGCGCGGCCGTCGGGTCCGGCCCCAACAAGGCGGCGGTGCGGCGCACGTCCGGGTCGGCGGCCAGGAAGCGCCAGTACTCGCGGAAGAGCGTGCGCAGGAGCGGCGCCGCGCCGTGGTCGTGGAGCCAGTGCGCCACCACGGGCACGAGGAGGAACAAGACCGGGCGCAGCGCACACACGAGCACGTGGACCACGTACGCGGCCACGATGCGGCGGCGATAGCGGCGCGTGACGCCCGCGGGCTCCATGTCGAGCCACAGGCCAATGTCGTCCGCGAGCTGCGCGCGGAGCTGCTGGAGCCGCGGCGGGAGCGAGTGCGGCTCGAAAAGCTGCGCCTGGCTGAGGCGGAAGTACGTGGAGCGCGTGCCGAGCGCCACCAGCTTGCCCAACTTGGCGGCCGCGAGGGCCGCGAGGCGCGGCGCGGCGCCCTCGTTGCCGTCCCCGGTGCCGTCCCCGCCCTCGGCGCCATTGCCGTCCCCGGTGCCGTCCCCGGCGCCGAGGACGCCAAACACGTGGCGGCACATGGCGAAGATTTCGGCGTAGGCGCGGTGGAGTTCGGGCGCGAGGAGCGGCTTGAGGCGCGCGAGGCGCTCGGCGGCGGTGGCGTCGTCCGCCACGGAGTCGGCGGAGTCGGGGTTGTAGGTGGGGTCAGCGAAGTCGGCGGAGTCGGGGTTGTAGGTGGGGTCAGCGTGGGCCCTCTTTGGGGCGGCGGTGGCCGGGGCGGCGGTGGGCGGGGCGGGCGACAAGTCAAACTTGGACGGGTACTTGCAGTACAAGTCGGAGAGCGCGTGGATCTTGGCGAGGAGCGGGCGCACGAGGCGCTTGCACCGGGCCACGGGGAGGTCGTGCGGCGCGGCGCGCTTGGTGCGGGCGGCGCGCGGGGCTGGCGCGGGCGCCATGATGGGCGGAGTGGAGGTGAGTTGTGTATGGGTCGCGGCGCGGGTCCATAAATGGGTCCAACGCCTCACCGGGGTCCAGATGCGGTTTCTTGGTGGCTACAGTCTGATACAGGTGCCAGTCTGATACAGGTGCCAGTCTGATACAGGTGCCAGTCTGATACATGTGCCAGTCTGATACATGTGCCAGTTTCAGGCCCCAGTTTCAGGTCCAGTTTTCAGGTCTCAGTTTCAGGTCCAGTTTTCAGGTCCCAGTTTTCAGGTCGCCAGTCTACAGGTCTACAGGTCGATTTCGCAATTTGTCCAATCCAGCACCAGTCAGTCGATTCCAGTCGATTCCAGTCAGTCGACTTCGCCCAGTGAACCATTTAGATTTCGCTATCAATCCAGGTCATCAATCACGTGGCTAATCCATCCAGGTGGCTAAATCCAGTCCTAATCAATCCGCCTAGTGAATCCAGTCGCCTAGTGAATCCAGTCGCCTAGTGAATCCAAGTCGATTGCAAGTTTGTCCGATCTGGCTCGATTCGCCCAGTTCTGTCCACGATTTCCAAGTCAATCGCCGATTCCAGTCCAACCAGTCTGCCAGTCCAGCCAGTCTGCCAGTCATTTTGCCAAGTCAATCCAGGTGCCGCCCACATTCAAGGTCCAGCCCCATCCCCTCCGTCATCCCAATGCGCTTCCTCTTCCTCGCTCTCGCGCTCCCCGTCCTCGCCGTCTTGGGCGTGCTGCCCGCGGACCAGAGCCTCTACGCCCCCGGCCCCGACGGCCTCTGGCGCTGCCTTCTGGACCCCGCGGTCGCCCTCCGCCCCGACCAGATCAACGACGGCGTCTGCGACTGCCCCGACGGCTCCGACGAGCCCGCCACCCACGCGTGCCCCTACCCCGCGCACGCGCCGCTCTACTTCTACTGCGCCAACGACGGCTTCTTCCCGCGCGTCCTCGAGCGCCACAAGCTCAACGACGGCGTGTGCGACTACGACCTCTGCTGCGACGGCTCCGACGAGTGGGCCTCGGGCGCGTGCCCGGACAAGTGCCGCGAGGTGCGGCGCCAGTACGACGAGTACATGGCGGGCGCGGCGGCGCGCGTGGCGGCGGCGTTGAGTGCGCGCGCGGCGTATGAGGAGGCGGCGCGCGGCGCGCGGGCGGCGGTGGAGCGCGAGGCGGCCGCGGCGCGGCGCGCCGTGGCGGAGGCCGAGGCGCGCGCCGCGGCCGACCCCCACGCCCTGGCCGACGCCCTGGCCGACGCCTACGCCCTGGCCGACGCCCACGCCGCCCACGCCCACGCCGCCCACGCCGCCCACGCCGCCCACGGCCTCGGCCGCAAGCTCCAGGCCACGCTCGATGCGTACCACGGCCTCGTGCAGCAGCAGCAGCACGAACTCGCGCAGCTCCACCAGATGGTCGCGGCGCTCGCAGCCGACTACAACCCCAACTTCAACGACGCCGCGGTCAAAAAGTGCGTCCGGCGCTACGGCGACCTCGTGGCCAACCGCGACGAGCCGCCGCGCGTGCCTGCGTTCTCGGTGGACGACATGGTGGCCGAGGTGGCCGCGAGCGCGGATGTTGCGGTTGTGCCCACCTTCGCCAACATGTGGCACTACTACTACTCGCGGGTGCTCGAGACGTTTGCGCGCGCCGCGGAAACCCCGCGCGCAGAAACCCCGCGCGCAGAAAGGGCGCGCGCCGCGGAAAGGGCGCCCGAACCGCCGGCCCACGCCGAGTTGGAGCGGTTGCGCGCGCAGTTGCAGCAGTTGCAGGCGCGCCTCGACCGCAGCTACGGCGAGGACGACATTTTGCGCAGCGTCGAAGACGAGTGGATTCTACAGAACGTGGGCGGGTACACCTACAGAATAGGGCTTCTTGATGCGATATACCAGGACAGCACGTTGATTGGGCGCTTCGACCGCATCGCCGGCAACTCCATCCTCTTTTCGCGCGGCCACAAGTGCTGGAACGGCCCGCAGCGGTCCGCCCGCGTGGACATGACGTGCGGCGCCGACAACAAGATAGTCTCCGTGAGCGAGCCGGAAAAGTGCCAGTACCACATTGTGCTTGAAACGCCGTTGGTGTGCAAGCCGCTCACCGACGCCGAGTTGGCCCGCTCGTTTGTGGTGGACTTGACACGCATGTAGCAATAAACGCAGCGCCCCCCTGCGCTCAGTCAAACGTGATCTTCTTGCCCAGGAACTTGGCGTTCAACCGCTGCTCCTCCAACTTCTTGGCCTGCCACGACGGGTGCACCTCCGACGCCACGTGCTTCTTGCCCGCGGGAGCGGCGGCGGCGGCGGCCGCGGCCGCGGCCTTGGCCTCCCGCTTGCGCTGTCTCTCCTCGAACTCGTGCTGCCGCTGCTCGCGCTCGCTGGCGGCGCGCTGGTGCTCCTTCTGCACGTGCACTGCGTTGCGGCCGTACTTCATTTCCCAGATCTTCTGTCTGGCGCGCTGGCCTCTTCTGTTTTTGCGCACGGTGGTGGCGGCCTTGACCACCTCGTCGTTGTCGACGTCGCTGTCGTCGGAGCCGGAGAAGTAGCCGGTGGCCAACAGAGGGAGCACTAGGGGCTTGGCAACAGCAGAGCCAGAACCAGAACCACCAGGACCAGAACCAGAACCAGAACCATCAGAATCGACATCGACATCGACATCACCATCAGAATCGACATCGACATCACCATCAGAATCGACATCACCATCAGAATCAACATCAGAATCACCATCAACATCACCATCAGAATCACCAGAATCACCAGAATCACCATCAACACCATCACCATCACCACCCTTGGCGTGGGCCGCCGCGTGCGCCGCCTTCTCCGCCGCACTCAAGTCGCCGCGGATCTTGCGGAACGACCAGTCAATCTCTTGCACCAACGCCACAAACCGCTTGTCGTTCCACATTGCCGACACGTACCCGTTGAGCACCTTGTCGTTCTGGCAGTGGGCCTTGAAGAAGTGCAGCGGGTTGCACGGGTCGGCCTTGTCGGTCACCATGCGCACCACGGCCGGCGGCACGTACGCCGGCGGCGCCTCGCGCAGCTGCCGCGACGAAAGCACCGCAGTCTGCACCGTGCGGGCCAACTTGGCCGCCACCAAGCACCGCACGCGCTCGGCGTCGGCGAAAAACGCCTGCAACGACGCCTGGGCCGCGGTCCACGCCCGCTGGTCGTGCTTGGCCTTGCGCATCACCTCGCGCAGCAACTTCTTGTGCGAGCCGTGCCACTTGTGCTCAAACAAGTCGAGCTTGAGCGCGGCGATCATGGCAAATGCCTCTTGCGGCGACTGCGGGAGTTTCTTGAGGAGCTGGGCGTTGTTGCGCGCGTGGAGAAGCCGCCGCGTGGAGCCGAAGCGCGGCAGGCTCTGGGTGAACTTGGCCTCGAGGAGGTCGAGCTTCCAGAGCTCGTTCTTCTTGTGTTTCATGAAGAGGTGGGATAAATTTTCGCACTGGCTGCACACCGCATCGCGATACCTCAAGTCTACACCTGAGACTAAACCTGAGCCGAAGTCTGCACCTGAGACTGAGCTAGACTGAGTGCACAACTCATCGGCATGGAAACACGAAAGCCCCCCCAGCTGGGCCCCGACCCGAAGCGCCCGGCGCGCCAGTGCCTGATGTGGCTTGCGCAGAAACGGCGCTACTGCGCCATGCAGCGCCAGCGCGACCGCCTCTACTGTCTGGAGCACCTCCGCCACGACCCGGAGGTGCTGGAGGCACGGGTGCCGTGTCCGCTCGACGGCAAGCACAGCGTGTGGGCGCACGACTTGGCCCGCCACATGCGCAAGTGTCCGGCGCGGCCGGAGGCGCCGCCGGCGTGGTTTCGGCGCAATTGCAATTCCGCACTCGAGGGAGAGGGAGAGGGAGAGGGAGGAAGCGACAGAGAGAAAGAAAGCGACAGAGAGAAGGGAAGAGAGAAAGAAGGTGAGGAAATGAAGGGAAGAGAGAAAGAAGGCGAGGCAGACAAAGAAAGCGAGGCGGTAGACGCCGCCGCCCTCCTCGCGGTGCGCCGCTTCGGCGCCGCCTCCGCCCCAATCCCCACCCACATCCGCAGCCACAGCGCCATCGTTCCCGCAGGCGGAAAAGAACAGCTCCGCCACATGACGCAGCAGGCGTCGCTCGCAGGCCTTCTTGCCGACGGCGGCATGCTCCGGCCGGACGTGTTCTACGTGGAGTTTGGCTGCGGCAAGGCAGAGTTGGCCCGCACCGTCAATGCGTGCGTGGTGCACGAGGCCACCTCCGCCCCCTCCGCCACCTCCGGTGACCTCCCCGGTGACCTCCCCGGTGACCTCCCCGGTGACCTCCCCGGTGACCTCCCCGGTGACCGGGCCGCCCCCTCCGCCACCTACGGCTACGGCCTCATCGACCGCGGCGTCAACCGCATGAAGGCCGACTCCAAGCTCGCCCACACCGCCGCCGCCGCCGGCATCCCCGCCAAGGTGGTGCGCTCCCGCATCGACATCGAGCACCTCGACCTCGCCGCGTTCCTCGCCCACGTGGCGCCGCCGCCTGCCGCGGTGCGCGTCGTGG
The DNA here is from genome assembly GCA_022577645.1 of Clavispora santaluciae. NCBI lineage: Eukaryota > Fungi > Ascomycota > Pichiomycetes > Serinales > Metschnikowiaceae > Clavispora > Clavispora santaluciae. The sequence continues at coordinate 502,752 of JAJNMX010000009.1, forward strand.
CCATCTCGAAGCACTTGTGCGGCGTGGCCACGGACTTGACGCTCGCGGCGCTCGTCAACGCCAAAATCGCCCCGCACCGCTTCGACGGCATGGTGGTGGCCATGTGCTGCCGCCACGCGTGCGTGTGGGAGCGGCTCCTCCCCGCGTCGCGCCGCTTCTTGGCCCGCCACGGCTTTGCCGACGCCGCGGCGTTTGCCCACTTGAAGCGCATCGCCACGTGGGCCGTGTGCGGCGGCGTGCCGCCCGACCGCGTGCAGCTCGGCCAGTGGGCCCGCACCTTGGTGGACCGCAGCCGCACGCACGCCATCGCCGCCCTCTTGGGCCCGCAGTACGCCGTGGAGCTTCTTGCGTACGCAAACCCCGCCGTGACGTTGGAAAACCACTGCATGCGCATCCGCCGCCGCACCGCGCCCGACGCCTACACTACATCGCATATTCCAAAATGAAGACCGTTGAACTAAATATGACGAAGCTTAAATCTTCTCTTCCTTGACACCGTGCTTCCAGATGGCCACGTATGGGGTGGTTCCGTCCTCGCGGTAGTTCAACAACACAATCATGGCATCTGGGTCCATGGACTCACCAGTGTAGAAGTCCCAGTCGTTGAAAGAGCCAATCACCTTCTTGACGTAGGTCTGGGCACCCTTCTCGAACTTCTCAACCTCCTCCGGAGCATTCTCTGCCAAGTGAGCCTTGATCTTCTTCATGTAGCCCTTGATGTAGGTCAAGAAGGACTTCTTGTCGAATTGGGTTTGTTGCAATCTGAAAGAGTACACAACGTTGTTGACGGTCTCAACACCGTCCTCAACGTCCTCGTCTCCGCCCTCGGCAGATGGGTTTCCACCAATGTCAACGTCACCACCAGAACCGACCTGGACCATGTCACAGTTGGCTTCGTACACAACACCGTCAACCAACTTGGCGTCGTAAGCGTCGGACAACAATTCGTCGCCGGAAATAACGTCAGTGAAAATAATCATAGTGTGATGGGTCGGGATGAGATGGGGTAGCAGAAGCGGTGATTATATACTAGAAAAATTTTCGGCTCGCAGACACGCAGGATGGGGTTACCCGCACCCACCCCATGGCCCCGGGTACCACGCCATTCCCATGGCTCGGCCGGGGCGCTGGACGCTGCTTTCCCGTCTGAAAAGGTCCCGAAGCCGCTGCCTGCCGTGTTGCGTGAAGCAACTTTTTTCGTTCGCCGTTTATGTGCACTTGAAAATGCGCAGCTAGACGATAATTACATTGCGAAAACCCAACCTTGTGTCCGGTGACAAGTTGTCATGTCCTATAGCCCTATATTGTACTGTAGTTGTCCTATAGGCATGTAGTTGTCCTATAGTTGTCCTATAGTTGACATGTAGTTGACATGTAGCTGTCATATATTGTCATGTAGTTGTCATATATTGTCATAGTGGTCCTATAGTGTCCTATAGTTGTCACCATAATTGTCCTCTAGCTGTTACTTGTCCTAGTGTCATTGACCGCTTGTAGTCCGCTCCCCGTCCACGTGCGAAATGTTACTACAACCCACGATAATAATACATTGTATTCAGGGCCCGTAATTGCCGAGCCTGCCTAGTCTATACAAAGTCGTTGTTAAATGCGTGCCGAAGCCAGCCCAAAATGCGATCGTACACCACAGAATTGCCGTTATGGTAGCGGATGGAATGGTCCGAGTCTGGGAAAACCATAAAGTCAAAGTTCTCCACCTCCGCCAAATTGAACTCGTCCAAGAGCCGCAAGCTGTTTTGGAAGTGGACATTGTCGTCACCCGACCCGTGCATCACCAAGAACCGTGTCACGTCCTTGAACCGTTCCGCGTGTTGAATGCTGGCAGTGGCGTATCCCTCGGGGTTCTCTTGCGGCGTGCGCAAGTACCTCTCAGTATAGACAGAGTCATACAACCGCCACTTGGTCACAGGAGCCACCGCCACACCGTAGCTGAACACGTGCTCAGTGTCCGACTCCAACGTCTTGAGGGTCAAGAAACCACCATATGACCAGCCCCAGATTGCGATGCGGCTGGAGTCCACGTACAGTTTCTCTGCCCACACCTTGGCGGCACTGACCTGATCCACAGCTTCGTAGTGTCCCAATTGGTCTCTCACACAGAATTTGAAGAGCGAGCCTTCGTTGCGGTTATTGTAGCCAGTTCCACGTCCATCCACAGTGACAACCACCGCATTAAGGCGAGCAGCAACAATTTCGCTGAACCCCACCGCAAATTCATTCGTCACCATCTGTGAGCCAGGACCCCCGTACACATAGAACAATACTGGATATTTTTTGGTCGGGTCGAATCCAGGAGGGAACACCTCCACCGCATTGGCTTCGATAGCTCCCCCTGTAGCCTCATCGTAGCCCAAGTTGACAGTGGTGATGTTTTTCGAAGGCAAATCGTACTCGGCAACTACTTTACGAAGAGCTGCATTGGTCTCAATTGTCTTCACGGTGGCCATGGTGTGCAAGTCCACCAAACGCTGGTTAGGAACACCCGGACCTTTGTAATTCAAGAGAAGGTATCTCGATCCCGAAGAAAACGAGCCAGAGTACCAGGAAGTGCCATTTGTAAGCTTCTGCGCAACCGGAACGCCCGAGATTGCGTCGAGAAAGTTCACAGAATAAAAGTGTCTTTGCACCGACGACTCGAGCGTCGCAGTAAAGTACACCACATTGTTTTGAAGGTCCACTTGGTTTGTGAGCACCTCCCATTGACCCTGGGTCAACAAGACGCCGTGGGGGTTTTCCGGCGGGAAAAAGTAGGCCAAGTGGTTGAATCCGTCCTTCACCACAATGTCAACGTACCCATCCACGTGTCTGCCCAAGGTGGCGTTTTTGGGGATGTACACTGCGTTGGACGTGACCTCGAACCACGATTTGTCCGCATGGTGGGATCTGATCAATGTCTCTTTGGCCTTATCGCCGGCCGACACCAAAAACACCTCCATCAAGTCGCTGGCACGGTTGGTGGTTTTCACCAACACAAAGTCGTCCGACACCCACAAGACCTCTGTGATGAGCTTTTCGGTTATCTTGTCCGAGTCGAGCGCGGCCTGGTGCAACACAAACTGGTTGGGGGCAACAAAGTCGGCCACCACCAACTCGACGGTGGGGTTGGCATATCCTGGCTTCGGGTACTTGATGGAAACCATCTCCGGGTACTCTTCGTAGCCCTCTTGCACGTAGTACGGAATGGTGAACTCGGGGACCAAGGTGTCGTTGAACTTCAAGAACGCCAACTTGTCGCCCTGCGGAGACCACCACATGACAATGTCGGACGCAAACACCTCCTCCTCGTAGACCCAGTCCGGCTTGCCGTTGAAGATGTTGGCACTGCCATCCGTGGTCACGCGGGTGATGTCGTTGGATTCCAAGTTCTTGACATACACGTCATTGTCGAGGACAAACGCCACGGCCAGAGAGGTGGGCGCCCACAAGGTGGTCGAGAGCTTCTTCGACTCGGAGTAGAGGGGCGAGATGAGCGTGGTGTGCACGTCAAGCACCCAAAACACCGCCGTGGACGAGTGTCTCCAGCCCTTGGTGGTGTTGGTGCGCAAGAGCGCCTTGCTCAAGTCGGGAGACGCAAACAACTCGTCAATCTCGTACTTGTGGCCGCCGTAGGAGAAAAACCGGTCGCTGTACAAGTCGTACAGATACGACTCGTTGGAGATGCTCTTCACCACGTACTTGGTGGCGTCGCCGTCCTTGTCGGTGAGCAAGTACGTGCCCTGGTCGTTGGAAACCGACTCCGGGCTGTGGATCCACTGCACCTGCTTCAACTCGGGCCGGAACTCGCCGTCGCGGAGCGCCTCGAACGTCAAGGCCTTTTTGCTGCGGGCAAATTCGGTGGACGGGAAAACGTGGTCAAGGGGGACCAGCGCCGGGCGCGGCGCCTTCAAGGTGAGCAAAAACGAGATGGAGGCAACCAAAAAGCCCGAGCCCCACACCAACACAATCAAGAGCCGGGCCCAGTACGCAAGCGTGCGGGACCAGCGGTGTTCCCTGGCATTGGAGCCGACATTTTGCTCGCGGTCCTTTTCGGGCGAGGCCATGGCGGGGGTGCGAAAGAATAAATAGATGGACTGTGCGGGCCCGCAAATGTGGATTGCGGATGTGTGTGAGAGGTACTCTAAGGTTGGAAAGAGAGGAGGTTGGCGAGTAACATGTCTGCCTGTGCATACCGAAACCATGGCACGCGGCCGGCACATAAGCCCGAGTGGCTGGTGGGTGTGGCTCTGGGCCTGACGTCATGTGCAGGCATGGAACACCTTCCATGCACGCATTTTCCGTGCGTGGGTTTGGTGTGGTCTCGTTTGCGCCGTTTCTGTGCATGGCGGAGATGCCATTTCCGCGCGTGGTTCGGTGCACCCCAATAGTACAATTCGACCCATCTGTTCTCTAGTATCTCTAGTCTCTAGTATCTCTAGTCTCTAGTATCTCTAGTCTCTAGTATCTCTAGTCTCTAGTATCTCTAGTCTCTAGTATCTCTAGTCTCTAGTATCTAGTATCTCTAGTATCTAGTCTCTAGTATCTCTAGTATTTCTAGTCTCTAGTATCTCTAGTTATTATCTGCCTAGCATGTAGTACCTCGGACGTTACAATGAATGGCCTGGCCGGCGCTGCATCATGTCGCAATGCAATATATTACAGTCTATAATTGATGTCTCATCTAATCTTGTGCGGCAGCAGAAAAGTGAAATCGAGACGCCGATCCTTTTCGTCCATCATGCCCACCGGCGTGGTGACAATCTCGCTAAGAAGTTCGGTCGAAAACTGGGTGATGATCTGCCGCAAGCTCGTTCTCTTGATGGGCTTGGAGAGAAACCCGGCCATGCCGCTGTTCAAGCATTCCTTCACGTTGCTCTCGTCAGCAAACGCAGTGAGCGCAATGATCGGCTTGGTGTACCGCAAGTTGTTGCGGATGAGCTTGGTGGCGGTCAAGCCGTCCATCTTGGGCATTTGCACATCCATGAAGATCATATCGAACTGCGAGCCCGAGTCGTACGAGTTTTGCACCAAGTCCACCGCCTCGGCTCCGTTCCCGGCCATGGTAACGTTCGTGAAGCCCTCGAGCCGCAACATGCGCTTGATCACTTCCTGGTTGACTGAATTATCCTCGGCAACCAAAATTTTCAAATGCGACAAGCTTTCCAAGAGCGTCTCGCCGGTGCTGACTTGATTGACTGTGCCGGTGGACGAGTCCTGGAGATGGTGGACCCGGAGGGACGGCTTAGGCAATTCGATCCGTTCAGTGAACTTTTTGGGAGATTTGATGACTAGTGGCTCGGATCTGTCTGTCTCATTATCATTCGTCGTCTCCCCATCACCTTCTTCTGTCGGGGAGACGGATTCTTCATTCAGGACCTTCTCATCAATATCAAATACCACTCGGCGGTTTATCTTGGAGTTGGGGTTGAACACGTCGTTGCAGAATTCGTCCATGTCTTCTGGAGGCACCACAATCTCGCCATTTTGAGGAAGCGGCACGGTGAAACGGAAAGAGGAGCCCTTTCCAATGCTAGACTTCAAGGTTAGTGTACCGTTCATCATCTTTGCAAGCTGGCGACAAATGGACAATCCCAAACCTGTACCGCCGTAGCTTCGGGAAAGAGTCTGGTCACCCTGGATAAACGGCTCAAAAACTTTCTCCTGAAGGGCAGGCTCAATTCCCGAGCCTGTATCCGTCACCTCAATCTGAATGGCCCACACTTTTGGCAGGTATAAACGGCGCAATTTATACACCTTGTTGTCCTTAACCAACTCGCTGTTGGAAAGCTGATTGGGAGAGTTGACAAATTCGGGGCGGGCAGCTCCAACTGAAAGGGAAGGTTGCGCTTTTTGGATTTCTGAATCAACTGATGATATGGTCTTTTTAGATGGTGACCTTTGAAGAGAGGCCGAATCCTGCGAAGATCTGCTTCTGGTTCGCACATGAGCCGGCCGTCTATTTGCTGGCGCCGGAGGTAGTGGCTTGCTATTGGCAAACTGTGAAGAAAAGAGAACATTCTCGAACTCGGTAGTAGCGAGAGTAACTAAACTGTGGGTATCAGTAGGTTCCCCTGTGTCGAGACCTGCAGCAGACACACGGGAGTTGATGGAGGCAGTTTCGTCCGGAAGAACGGGCTCCGCTCCTTCGGAGGCAATTTCCGACAAGCCCGGGGCCTCATCATTATCAGCAGGAGCGGGAGTCGGTTTCTTGACGCAAACCTCCAGGTAATGGAGGCTCTTTGACATCTCCTCGTCGTACTCTCCGATTAGGCGGAAGGTGACGTCGACTTTGCCGTCGACCGGCGTAAACTTCAAACTGTTGGACACTAGGTTCATGACAACCTGGATAATACGGTTTGAGTCACCGAAGAGAATGAGCTTGCGCAAGCTGTTGGGCTTGACCAAGATCTTGAAGTTGACGCGCTGGTCCACCGCCAATTTGCCAAAGATGGAGCGCACCTGGTGTACGATTTCAAGGATTTGGAAGTTGGACTTTTCGAGCTTGGACCGATTAAGGGTATTTTTGGAGTAGGTCAACAACTCGGTCAAGATGTGCAACAACAATTCACCCAGCCGGTGGATCAATTTCAACGAGTCTTGCACTTGCAGATGGTCGCGCTCTTCCAACGCAATGGAGGTCATTCCCAAGATACCGTTCAACGGCGTGCGCAACTCGTGGGATATATTGGCGATGAAGACTGTTTTGGCCTCGTTCGCCGCTTCCGCCTCGATCTTGGCTGCCTCCAACTCCTTGGTGCGCAGCTTCACCCGCTCCTCGAGGTGGGAGTATTGGGTCTCCAACTCCTGGGTCATGATGTTGAATGCTTCGGAGAGCTCGGTCAACTCGTCTTTGAATAGCTTTTTCAGCTTCGGGATGCGGCCCGGAAGGCGGATGCCCGACAGGTAGACGGTGGAGCTGCCCGAGCAAATGGTGTGGCCGGAGTTGGTTTTGCCCAAGGCCGTGCGTGGCTCGGACATGCTGCTGCGGGCGGAGGGGGACTGTCGGAAGCCGCTAAGCGCCTGGCTGTCCTTCTCCTTCTTGGACTTGGTGATGGCCTCGGTGGCCTCCTTGAGCTTGGTGATGGGGTAGACGAACCACACCGCGAGCGGGAAGGTGAGAAGACACATGAACACGCCGATGCCGATGACCACGCCCACCATGATCTGGGTGAGCTTGTGCACCGGGCCGAGGAAGGTGTTGCGAGACTGGTTGACCAACACGCTCCACACGTTTTCGCTGTCGATACGCACGCGGTAGTAGCCGACGGAACTGGAGCCGTCCGACAAGATGTCGAGGCTTTTGGAGAAGCCCAGGTCGTGGGTGAGGGGGTTGGCCAAGCCGGACAGGGTGGAGAGCGGGTAGAAGATGCTGGCCTCGTAGTGGGAGCCGGACACCGGGAAGACCCACTCGAAGCCCGTGAGCGCGGCGTTGACGCCCACGGTGCTGGTGTTGGCGTACACGCCCTTGATGGCGGCCACGCTGTAGTCCGAGCCCTTGGTGATGAGCGCCGTCTGCAACGTGCGCGCGTCCGAGATGACCGACAAGTAGCCGGACACGGACGGCGTGTTGAGGATGATGGAGGCGTTGGAGTAGATGGGGATGGTGAGGCCAAAGAAGTAGGTGTCGTTGACACCCGAGGAGCTGTTGGCGAGCGGGCCGGTGAGCAAGCCCTCGGTCACCACGTACGACAGGTTGGAGGTGGTGACGGCGGCCGGCACGGACGAGTACTTGCTGAGCGGGTACAAGGCGTCGGCCACGGCCGAGGCGACGGTGACGGCGGCGTTTTTCGACAGCGCCACGGCGTTAAGCTCGAGGTCGTAGATCTTGCCGGAGGCATAGGTTTCGGACAGCAGGAGGAACAGGTCGAGCGCCAGCTGCGCGCCGGAGAAGACCAGCACGGAGGTGTTGCCGGCCTTGTACAGCGCGAGCGGCGACGTCACCTCCTCGCGCTGGGAGAGCCAGTACACCTGGTAGTAGACGTATTCGATGGACTGGCGCACCTGGGTGGCTTTGAGCTGCGAGATGACCTTGAGGCGGTCTGCGCGCAAGCTGGTGATGTTGGTGGAGGTGTAGAGGCCGGTGATGATGGCCAATATCAACAAGGAGAAGATGGTCAGGAAACACACCAAGATGATGAGCTGCGGGCGGATTCCGATCTTGATGCGGCGCTGTTTTCCGTTTCGGCCCTTGAGCATGTGCGAGAGGAAGAGCACCATCGGGGCGGGGCCGGGTCGGGGTGCCGGAAAGGGAGCGTTGGAGAGAAAATCCACTGGCGGGCGGGATGGAGGTGTGTTTGGATTTTCTTTTTCGGGTGGTGCGTATAGTGGGGCGATGGCGGGCGGGCCTGCAGACGGTGGGGCGGGCGGGCCTGCAGACGGTGGGGCGGTGGGGCGGGCGGGATGGCGGGCGGTGGGGCGGGACTGCAGGCAGTACCGTGATCACGTGCAAATGAAGTCACGTGATGCGATGGGTTATCATGAACGCACACCGGGCCTGCAACTACCCACCTCGATCTTGTTAGTGTAGCACAGCAGACTCAACGCTGGAGGCTACACTACACAAACATCTAACCTCAGCCAGTAGAAGTATCCAATGATTTTCACCTGCCACCATGGGATCCCTGCCATGGCACCGAACGGTCATGTCTCACGTGTTATCCAAGCCTGTACTAATCTCGTTTCCACCGCGTCTATACGTGTTCATCGGTTTCCATCCGTGTCATCTGTGCCATTTGTTTCATCTGCATCCGTGTCATCTGATTCATCTGCATCTGATTCATCTGCATCTGTTTCATCTCTCATCTCTCATCTGTGCCGTGTCATCTGGACTATCCTAGTTTCCGTGCCAGTTTGCCGCCTCCCTTCCATGGTGACACCAGTACCTCCCTTAGCCGCGTGCTTCCTCGGCTCGACCAAGATCGCGCGCCTTATATGAAGGCGTCTAAAATCGGCTTGGCCCTCGATGCCCACGCCTATACCGGAAACAGCCCCGGCGGGCACCGTGACAATGCCAAAGGCGCCGCCGCCGGCCGCTGCCGCCGCCGCCTCCACCCGCCCACCACCCGGACCTCCCGGGCCGAATGGGCCGCCGCCCCTTTTTCACGTGCCACCCCCTGCCCGCCCTGCCCGTTGTACGGCTGCGCCTGGCCGCGCATGACGTAATCCTATCGCCCCGAGACTGGCTCACCTCTCCCAGCCCTCACAACGGCCCCCAACACCCCGGCCCCTCCGCCCCGCCCCGCCCTCGCACCTTTTGCAACCACCCCGCGCCAGACTCCTCGCCCCGCCCCATCTGCACCCACCGCACCCCTTTGGCGCCGCCCCTGTCTACACCCCTGGCGGTCGCACCCCTGCGCCGCCTTGGTGGAGCCACGGGCTCGGCGCGCCTGCACGCCCGCACCACATCCGGCGAAAACCATCGCTACTTGTCTCTGCAACAACACCGCCACCCAGCACCCTCCCGTGCCCCGAACTTGTCGCCCTGCCTGTGCCCTTGCGCCTACCCACTCCTGGTACCCAGCAGCATCCCTCTTTTCCGCGCAGTTACCGTCAGTCCCCGCCTTCTTACGCAACCGGGCGCATTTTTCACTCTCGGCTTCCCGCCCTCCCTCTTCGTGTCCCCAGCCCGCCCCTGTGGCTGTAGTCTCTCGTTTGTCCATGCTCCGACTGGTATTGTTTGCGTGGCTCGCGCTTGCGGCCTCGCAGGTCGCGGCGGCAAAGTCCACGTCTTCCTCATCTTCCTCGTCGTCTTCCTCGTCGTCTTCGACATCGTCCTCGACATCGTCCTCGACATCGTCCTCGACATCGTCCTCGACATCGTCCTCGTCCTCGTCGTCCTCATCGGCATACCCAACGCCACTCACCGTACAACTCTCCGTTCCCGAGGACGACTTATACTACAACGCGATCATGACCGACGCCTCCGGCAACGAGATGGGCTTGCGCCTCGACTTCTTGCAGCCGGATATTTGGATCATTAACGCGTTGGGCATGCCCGACTGCAACAGCGTCTTGTCGTACGAGACTGCCAGTGGCACCTCCTACTACGACGAATATACCGTCTGCTACCTCTACGGCGCGTTCACGCCGCCCGCCACCACAGCCACTGTGACCTCCGGCTCGCTGACGACAACCTCCACCGACTATACTGCGTGGGCCACAGGCGCAACCACCTCTGTCGATTATCCAGACGGAATCGTCGCAGAGGGTGTGCAATACACCGCCAACTTGAGTTTCGGCGTTCTTGGAGACCACTACGTGGAGTTGGACGATTTCGCCTTCGCGTTGATCGACTACACCAACGTGTACGCTGGCGGCCTTGGCCTTGCCCGCAGTGACTCTGGTCAGGGCATTCTCGCTGCGCTCGTGGAGCAGGGCATCATTCCCGGCCTCGGCTACTCCACCTACTTTAGCAATTACACCAACAACAGCACGGGCCACTTGGTTTTGGGTGCCGTCGACAAGCTGTACTACTCGGGTCACATGTACCAGTACGCGCAAATCTCTTACGAAGGATGGTCTGACAACGACGCCAACCCAAGGCCTCTTCCGATTGTGCCGTTGGACTCCATCTCGTTGTTCAACCCTGTGTCAGACAAGGGCATTTCGCTCTACTCCAACGACTCCATCCCAGTTTTGCTTGACCCGCGCTCCAGCTTTTCGTATTTGCCGTGGGAATCTCTCATCGAGCTTGCGGTCCAGACAAATGCGTACTATTTGCTGAGCCTCGACAGGTGGCTTGTGCGCTGCTCGGACTTTGATGATAGCAAGGCCACCGTTAACTTCACCTTCGGCCCGTTGACCGTACCTGTGCCAATCTCGCTGATGTTGACAGAAGCATACTATAATGACAACTATTTGTTCTTTTCCGACGGCGACCAGGCGTGCTTTCTCTCCATCCTTCCCATGTCCGAACTTGGCTACTATTCCCTAGGGTTACCGTTCCTTACCGAAATCTACTTTGCCATGGACAGTGAATATGGTACAGTGGCGATGGCCAACAGGAAGGCTGGCGTGAACGTGTCATATGTGGAAGAAGATGCGAACAAGCTCGTCAATGGAACGTTTGATTTCCCGCCGAGCAATGCTACCGTGACTGCTTCCGTGGGCTACATCAGCTCGGGAACCATTCCATTCGCTACGATGATTTCCAACTCCAAAAACCTCACGTTGACGTTTGGTTCCGCTAATGGCACCAATACCGAAGCAATCCCTTCGCGCTTCTCGGCAATAGTGGTCCAGTCAGGCGAGATTTACGTCACTCTCACTGATGACACTTTTACAACTACAGATAGCATGAGCGCCACTGCCGCCGCTGCACACACCACCAGTTCTGGGGGCATGTCGGCCAAGTACGCTACATCTCAGGCTCCGTACATATTGTATGCTGTCCTCATTGTGGGAGGCATGGTTGGAATATGTTTAGCATAGGTTATAGAGACTGCATTTTTGGGCATCAAGCTTTCTCTCGGAGAAAGAATCGGCATTTTGTTGATTAAAATTCCGCATGGTTTAATATATTAGTTTTATGCAAGTCGGCGCCTTGTAGCATTCTCTCGTGAAACAGCGATGGGTCGGGGTGATAAATAGGGTCCGCCTTAGGTGGTGTTGGGGAAACGCCTTGTGTTTGAGGGTTTGCAATGACTGTTGAAGTCCATATTCTCGGCTGTAGTCAAGCTGATACCTAAACCACCACTCCTAGTAGTCAACGGAGTTTAGTAACCAGGTTAATTATACACATCGTGAACTCGATCAGCGTGATCAATTCGGCAACATTGGCAGCTACATACAGCAATGCCCAATGACAAGTACTATTGACAATCGAGAGCCAATTAAACTCTTGCCCTCTCTTGAGCAATTTGTATCACCTTCACCTACACGAGCTCTAGATGTGCTTCTATGCAATATAAACATTAGTGCTGCTTCAATTCGCCCGGAACAACTTCCTCGAGATCCGACAAGGGCGTGTAGGTGTCTTCGGCCTTGTCGGATTCTGTATATCGGTAGTAGTTGTACCACAAAACGTCTGCAAGCGTGAGCACCAAGCCGATGCCGTTGATGAAGGACAATTTGTCACCGAATATAAGCGAGCTGAACATGATGGTGAGCAACTCCTTGACAATGCCCGCGATCGACAAGGTCAACACCGGCGCCAACGCAAGTAGCTCAAACTCGCAGAGGGTCATCAAGAACGCCAAGATTCCCGGCACCACCATGAGCCCAATGGTTCCGGCCACGCCTCTCAGGTGCCACATGGGCAGCGCGGTGAAGGAGTCCCACTTTTCCACCGAGAGGGCAAAGCCCAAGAGCACAAGGGACATGGCGGGAGAGATGTAGAAGATGGTCAGCACCGGGTTGCGGGTGTAGTCGTTTTTCTTCAAGAGGAGCTGGGTGAAGCACCAGCGGATGCCCAGGATGAAGGACGCGCCGAGGATGAGCACGATGCCGAGCACCTGGCTGGTGTCGTCCAGGAGGTTGTGTTTTTGTGTCATCATCATCACCAGGCCGCACATGACGGCCACGATGACCACGAGGCGCCAGTTGAAGCGCTCCAAGCGGAAAAGGAGCCCAAAGAGCAACACAAACGCCAACGACGACGTCTTGAGCATGGTGTAGAGCGTCAAGGAGATGTAGCGGAGCGACACGTTGCTGAGGCCGATATCGCCGGCGGACGCCACTGCGCACGGCACGATGCTGACGACGTAGGTGAGCCACGGCATGGCCATGGCCGCGCCGAAGCTCTGCCACGTCGAGCGGGGCGCGGGCGCCGTGATGGTGGCGGTGGTGGCGGAAACAGGCGACGCGGCATTGACCGAGGGCCGGAGCCGGGGCCGGAGCACCAAGAGCGCGCCGCTGAGGCAGAAAAGACACACCTGGTGGAACGAGGTGACAAAGAGCGGGAAGCTGAAGTTGAGCCCGTCGCCGAACATCCACTTGTTGTAGATGGAGATGGAGAGGGAGAATAGGTACCATCCGGCAATGTATGCGAACACCAAGTAGTTGGCGGAGGAAACAGACATGGCGGGGCGCGGGTATGCACGGGAGTGACGGGCGGACTTCACTTTGGCATGCGGCGGGGCGAAGAGTTGGGGCGACGGGGGTAGGGCCACGGAAAAGTCACGGTCTAGAATGGTGGAAGAAGTGGAGTAGCGAGTGTACAGGGCGGAGGGCGCGGAAGCGAACAGATGGCGGGGCGATTTTGGCGCGATTTTGGCGCGATTTTGGCCCGGCGCGGGACTGGCCGACTGGCCCGGCGCGGGACTGGCCGACTGGCCCGGCGCGGGACTGGCCCGACTGGCCCGACTGGTGCACCGCAGTGCGGCTTAGACAGCATAGGCTTGATGTATCGGTTCAGTTAGTTAGTGGCATCGGTGATCGAGAGCCCGAACATTGCTCTTACGACTGAGTGGCAGCAAGCTGTTCGCGTCTCTGTACTTAATGATTATACTCGACACTACATGTATAGTACGTTGTTCTTTCATCGTTTTATGTTCTTACATCTGATTCATAGCCGTAGTTCAAGCTTTCGTTTAGAGAAGCAAATTCTAATCTACTAATCTATTCTAATATATTATCTACTAATCTATTCTGATCTACTAATCTATTCTAATATATTCTTATCTATATCTATTCTAATATATTCTTATCTATATCTATTCTGATATATTCTTATCTACTAATCTATTATTTACTATTCTATACACTAAAAGTTATCAACATTCTATAGTCTCCGCATCCATATTCTTCATATTCATTACATAGCCCACCACAACTCTGATGCTCCGCGGTCTGTCTTGGTGTCCGCCTCGCCGGCTCAAGTCGCTTCACGGTGTGTATACTGGCCAACAGACCACTCGACCTAGAGAACGCTGACTAGAGAACCACTGGCTAGAAAATACCACCACTGGTAAACCAACCACTGGTAGTCTAACCTTTTAAATCTAACCTGGTAAATAACCTGGTAAATAACCTGGTAAATAACCTGGTAAATAACCTGGTAAATAACCTGGTAATCACTAGACAATCCAAACTACGCGGCTCACTGTTTCGGTCGCACTGTCGCGCCAATTCCACGCGCCAACTCCACCAACTCCACCAACTCCACCTACCCACACTCACCCACCTACCCACACCCACCCACCAACCAACTCCAACTCCACCCACCTACTCCACTCTACCCACCTACTCCACTCTACCCACCCACCACCCCGCCATGTCGGACCCGTCGCTCTTCCGGCTCCAGGAAAACCACCTCCTCTCCCACCTCCGAACCGCCACCCGGGCCGGCGGCCTCCACGCGCTCGTGGTGGATGCCCACACCGAGGCCGCGCTCCTCCGCGTCACGTCCAAAGACACGTTGCTCCGCGTCGTCACGTCCGTGGAACACATCACCGCCCCCCGCAAGCCGCAGCCCTTCTCGCGCGCCATCTACCTCGTGCACCCGCTGGCGTTGCACCTCGACTGCATTGCCGCCGACGCCGCCGCGCGGCGCTACAAGTCCGGCGTGCTCATGGTGGTGCCGTTGAGCCACTGGGACGAGGCGGAGCGCGCGGTGCTCGAGCACATGCTCCGCACCCCGCCCGCGGCCGCGTACCTCGACCCGCGGCCCGTGTTTGTGCCCGCGTCCATGTACGCGCTCGAGCAGCGCGTGTTTCTCGCGGACCGCGCGGCGCAGAACTCCATGCCCGTGTACTACAACGAGTCGTGCAGCGACGCGGTGTTGCCGCAGATCCGCAAGTCCGCGCGGGCCATTGTCAACGCGGTGGTGGCGGCGGGCGAGTACCCGTTGATCCGCTTCTACACGCCGCCCGACGCGCTGCACCCGGCGGCGCGGTTGCCCGAGCTCCTTGCGGACGAGGTGCAGCGCCAGCTCGACGACCACGCGCGCCACGACGAGTCGTATCCGCCCGAGTCCGTGGGCGGCAAGCCGCGCGCGGTGCTCCTCGTGTGCGACCGCACCCTCGACTTGTACGCGCCGCTCCTCCACGAGTTCTCGTACCAGGCCATGGCCATGGACGTGGTGCCGCAGTTGGAGCGCCTCGGCACCTACACCTACACGGTGCAGACCGAGAGCGGCGAGCTGGCCGAGGTCACCGCGTCGTTGGACGCAGAGGACGACGTGTGGGCCGCAGTGCGCCACATGCACATCGTGGAGGCGCTGGAGGTGGTGGTGAGCCGCATCAGCGACCTCATCAAGAACAACCCCATGATGGTGGACCGTGCCAAGGCCCAGACCGCGCTGGACCTCATGTACGTCGTGGCCCACCTCCTGGGCTTTGACGACGAGCGCCGCCTCGTCACGCTCCACAAGACCTTGATCGACGAGTGCTTGGACATCAACGCCTCGCGCAAGTTGGCCGAGTTCGCCGCAGACTTTGAGCAAACCTGCTGCGCCGGCGGCACTCTGTTCGAGGGCACCCGCAACAAGCGCCTCGCCCACGACTTGGTCGTGCTCCTCGCCCGCGCAGACTTGACCGTCAACGACAAGGTGCGCCTTGTGCTCATCTACAGCCTCTACCGCGGCGGCCTCGCCGACTGCGACTTCATCAAGCTCGCCAAGTTCATTGGCGTCAAGGACTCCCAGATCGTGTCCCTAGTGCTGCGCTGCTTCGTCAACCTCTACAAGCTCGGCTTCCCCGTGGTCAAGCCATCCCCGCGTGACCCGGTGGTGCTGCGCCGCACCTTCCACACCATCGCCAACGACGGCACCTACAACACCTCGCGCTTCGCCCCCGGCCTCAAGTCCGTGCTCGCGCGCGCCGCGCGCTTCGAGCTCGACGAGGACTGCTTTCCCTACTTCCGCGACAAGCCGTTGGAGGAGGACGCGCCCACGCGCCCGCCGCTTGACCGCCCGGGCTCCGCGCGCAACCCCCGCATCCGCGCCCAGTGGGCGCCGTCGGCTCGCTCGTCCCTGCTGCAGCAGCGCCAACGCATCTTCTGCTTCGTCGCGGGCGGCGTCACCTACTCCGAAATGCGCGCGGTGTACGAGCTCTCCGACTCGCTCAACAAGGACTTCTTCCTTGGCTCGGAAACCGTGTTGCGCCCGCGCGACTTCTTGATTGGGTTGCAGAACATTGACGACGCCAAGTCGCTGGCCTCGCTCGACTTGGACATCTTGCGTGAGCTCTCGGCGCCGCGCCAAGCACCCGACTACTTGGTGGAAAAGCCGAAACCGCCGCCACCGGACGCTTCCCGCCATCACTCGCCCCAGTCTCTGCTGCCACGGAACCCTCCTCCGCAGCCTCTGCTGTCTCGCCCCGACCCATCGCGGCCACTGCCCCGGCTGCCGGCTGCCCCGGAAAAGGAAAAGAAGCTGCGGTTGAAGCGTCTTTTCAAGTAGGCCGCATGCTTCGCCTAGCACACACATATGCCTCCGTGGTACGCCATATGTGATGTCACTCGCTTTTTGCGTTGTGACGCCTCTTCGCTGGCCCCTGGAGGCAGATGAGGTTCCAGCCGCTGCATTGGGGAAATATATTTTTGGCGCCACTGGAGGCACTTGCCGTGTCTTGCGGGCGGAGTTGGCTGCAGCATGGTGCATGCGATCCCGCGAGCTCGGGCCGGTTGTATCGATTCGCTCAACAATTAGAATAAATGCCCAAAATATACCAAAACCAACTTCTGTCACCATATTTTTTCGTATTCTTATTTCTCTTGTATTTTCTCTATTTATGTTTTTCCATCTCTTATTTTTTCCGTCCTTCGTGGCTTTGGTCCCCCATTTTTGGCCGTTGCCTCCTGTGTATACTTCATATCCGCACCTCACGTAATCCAGGGCGCTGCTTGATAATCAGGTGTTTGTATGCAGGCAAGAGGCGCCATGCACATACCAAAATTGGTGCCGTCTGCTTACTCGTACTTCTTCTCAGAAATTTCCAAGACATCATGGAAGTACTAGGCACGTTTTTGACGGACCCAGTGCTACGTCAGTGGGATGTTTTGGCCAAAGAACCTTTCCTTTCTGCCTCTGCCCCCGCAGTTTTGGGCCAAAACGGCTCAGTGCCACTTACGCCTTCCCCAGTGGCGGAAGGCTGGCTCCTGTGTCAATGTGACGATGGCTGGGGTCCCATCTCACCTCTCTACAGCGATTTTACCCCATGTTTCTTCTCCGGTGGTCTCTACTTGGCTGTCGGCGTGTCAATGGTGGTTTTCGGCTCGCTTCAGGTGAGAAATCTCCGCAACACGAAAAAGGCCACCGGCAACAGGATAACCTGGGCATTCTACTCCAAGTTGGTATTGACTGCCATCCAGTTGGTGTTTTCCATCGTTATTGCCCTTTCTTATCCCCTCAAGTCTGACATTTTGCGTACTGCCGCCTACGTGAACGTCTTGGCTGTTTTGGTGGCGTACGCCATTCACTACATTGAACAGTTCAAGAGCAACGTTTCTAATGGTGTTGTTCTCTTCTACTGGCTCTCCCAGGTTTTGTTCCACTCCGGCAGAGTGATTGCGTTGAAGTTGAGAAACGACATCAACTCCAACCATGCCACCTTCTCCATCTTGGCGGCGGTCAATGCGTTTTTGGTGTTGGTCTTGGCCGACCGCTTTCTGCCTGAGTCCTTTGGTAGCTTTTCTGCCAAATTGAGCACGTCCCCTTACGACAGTGCCAATGTATTTTCCCGTATTACCTTCAACTGGATGGCCCCACTTATGAGAAAGGGTTACGAACGCTACTTGACTGAAAAGGACTTGCCATTCTTGCCCCACGAACTCCGCTCCTCTGTTACCTCGGACGCTTTCCACCGCTACTGGGGAAAACAATACTCTCCTTCTCTTTTCAAAGCACTCTCGCGTGCTTTTGGTCTCTCTTTTGTGGTTGGTGGTGTTTTCAAGGGCTTGCAAGATTGTTTGGCGTTTGTTCAACCTCAATTGCTTCGCCTCTTGATTCGCTTTGTCAATGACTACTCCGAGTCTGTAAAGGAAGGTAACCCATTGCCTCTCACCAGAGGTTTGATGATTGCCGGTGCCATGTTCTTGGTGTCCATCACTCAGACCGCATTCTTGCACCAATACTTTCAAAGGGCGTTTGACTTGGGTATGCGTATCAAGTCCTCTTTG
Source organism: Clavispora santaluciae (assembly GCA_022577645.1). Taxonomy (NCBI): domain Eukaryota; kingdom Fungi; phylum Ascomycota; class Pichiomycetes; order Serinales; family Metschnikowiaceae; genus Clavispora; species Clavispora santaluciae. The sequence goes on from JAJNMX010000009.1 coordinate 520,803, forward strand.
ACTTCCGTCATTTATGACAAGTCCTTGTCCTTGTCGAACGAGGCGAAGCAAGCGTCGAATACCGGAGATATAGTTAACCTCATGTCTGTTGACGTGCAAAGATTGCAAGATTTGGTTCAAAACTTGCAAATCATTTGGTCTGGTCCTTTCCAGATTATCATGTGTTTGTACTCCTTGCATGGCTTGTTGGGTAACTCCATGTGGGCTGGTGTGGCTATCATGATTATCATGATTCCATTGAACGGTGTGATTGCCAGATACCAAAAGAAATTGCAAAAAACCCAGATGAAGTACAAGGATGAAAGATCCAGATTAATCAGTGAGATCTTGAACAACATCAAGTCCTTGAAGTTGTACAATTGGGAACATCCTTACTTGGAAAAGTTGAACCACGTTAGAAACGATAAAGAGTTGGTCAATTTGACCCGTATGGGTGTTTTCGGTGCCGTTTCTAATTTCAGTTGGAATTTGGCCCCATTCTTGGTCAGTTGCTGCACTTTTGGATTGTTCGTTTTGACTCAAAGAGATGTGAGTTTGTCCACCGATATCGTTTTCCCTGCCTTGTCCTTGTTCAATTTGTTGTCTTTCCCTTTGGCTGTGGTACCTATGGTCATCACTAATGTCGTGGAAGCTCAGGTTGCAGTTTCAAGATTGACGAAGTTCTTAACCAGCTCCGAATTGCAAGAAAACTCTGTTATCAAGGCTCCAAGAGCCGAGAAGATTGGAGATGTGGCTGTTTCTGTCAAGGATGGTACCTTTTTGTGGTCAAAGCAAAAGGGTGAAGAAAGCTACAAGGTTGCTTTGTCCAACATTAACTTAACGTCTAACAAAGGTGAATTGGATTGTATTGTCGGCAGAGTCGGCTCTGGAAAGTCTTCGATTATCCAATCCCTTTTGGGTGACTTGTATAAGTTGAGGGGCGAAGTTAAAGTGCACGGAAAAGTTGCGTATGTATCTCAGGTGCCTTGGATTATCAATGGTACTGTTAGAGAAAACATCTTGTTCGGCCACAAATTTGATCCTGTGTTCTACGAACATGTTTTGAAAGCTTGTGCATTGACTGTGGATTTGAATATTTTGCCAAAGGGCGACAAAACCGCCGTAGGTGAAAAAGGTATTTCATTGTCAGGTGGTCAGAAGGCTAGACTCAGTTTGGCAAGAGCTGTTTACTCCAGAGCTGATGTTTACTTATTGGATGACCCATTAAGTGCCGTTGATGAGCATGTTGGAAGACATTTGATTGACCACGTTTTGGGCCCTAACGGATTGTTGAAATCGAAGTGTAAGATTTTAGCCACCAATGCTATCCATGTTTTGAGTATTGCCAATAACTTACATATGGTCAAGGATGGTAAGTTGGTCGAACAAGGCAGTTATTTGGAAATTATGTCACAACAAAAGAGTCAGTTGCGTCAACTTATTATTGAATTCGGTAAAGGCAGTAAGAGCTCCTCTACTGCGGCCTCTTCGTCTGCAAACTCTACCAAGGAAGAAGCAGCTACCCCTGAAGAGCCCAAAGACAATGTTGATCTTTCCTATTTGGAGAGTGACAGCGAGATCGATAATATCAGCTTGAGAAGAGCTTCTGTTGCTCCTCTCTTGACAGACGAGGAGCGTGCTTTGCTTCAAGATGACGAAAGTGATGATGAGGACGAAGATGCTATTGCCAGAAAAGAACATAGCGAACAAGGACAGGTGAAGTGGGATGTTTACGCTGCATATGCAAAAGCGTGCAACCCTCGTAATGTTTTTATTTTCCTCCTTACAACTCTCTTTACTGTCATTTTCAATGTTTCATCTAATGTCTGGTTGAAGCATTGGTCTGAGGTTAACACTAAATACGGTTACAACCCAGACGTTGGAAAATATCTTGGTTTCTACTTCTTATTGGGTATTGGATTTTCCGCTTCCTCTTTGATCCAAACCAGTTTTATGTGGGTGTTCTGCACCATTCAAGGTTCCAGACAAATGCATAATGGAATGGCCACCAGCGTCTTGAGGGCACCAATGTCTTTCTTTGAAACAACTCCAATTGGCCGTATCTTGAACAGATTCTCGAACGATATCTACAAGATTGATGAGATTTTGGGTAGAGTATTCGGTATGTTTTTCAATAACTCTGCTAAGGTCTTGTTTACCATTATTGTTATTTGCTTCTCCACCTGGGAATTTATTTTTATTGCTGCACCATTGGCTGTGTTGTACATTTACTATCAACAGTACTACTTGAAGACTTCCAGAGAGTTGCGTCGTTTAGACTCTGTTTCAAGATCCCCAATTTTTGCAAACTTCCAGGAGTCCTTGAATGGCGTTTCTCTTATCAGAGCTTACGGCCAAGAGGAAAGATTTAAATTTTTGAACAGAAACAGAATCGACAGAAACATGAGAGCTTACCACCCAGCTATCAATGCTAACAGATGGTTGGCTGTTAGATTGGAATTTTTGGGTTCTATTATTATCTTAGGTTCTTCAGGATTGGCTATTTTGAGTTTGAAGAGTGGATCCATTAGTGCTGGTTTAGTTGGTTTGTCTGTTTCTTATGCTTTGCAAGTTACTCAATCGTTGAACTGGATTGTTAGAATGACGGTCGAAGTTGAAACTAATATTGTGTCTGTTGAAAGAGTCTTAGAATACTCTCAATTGACCCCAGAAGCCCCTGAGATCATTGAGGAAAACAGACCATCCGCTTCATGGCCTACCAATGGTGAGGTGGTGTTCAAGAACTATTCTACTAGATACAGACCAGAATTGGATTTGGTGTTGAAAAATATCAACTTGGCAATCAAGCCTCACGAAAAAATTGGTATCGTTGGTAGAACTGGTGCTGGTAAGTCATCTTTGACCCTTGCATTGTTCAGATTGATCGAAGCTGTTGAGGGTAATATTGATATTGACGACATTGACACAAGCGCCATCGGTTTGTCTGACTTGCGTAAGAAGTTATCAATTATTCCTCAAGATGCGCAAGTATTCGAGGGTTCTATAAGAAGCAACTTGGATCCAGTCAATGCTTACACCGATGAACAATTATGGAAGGCTTTAGAATTGTCACATTTGAAGGACCACGTGTTGAAGATGTACGCAGACAGGGACCCTGAAGATTCCGAGATAAAGGATGGTTTGGATGTCAGAATGAGTGAAGGTGGTTCGAACTTGTCTGTTGGACAACGGCAGTTGATGTGTCTTGCTAGGGCTTTGTTGGTTCCTTCGCCAATTTTAGTCCTTGATGAAGCCACTGCAGCTGTTGATGTTGAAACAGACCAGGTTCTTCAAGAAACTATTCGTGCCCAATTCAAGGACAGAACTATCTTGACTATTGCGCACCGTTTGAACACCATCATGGATTCTGACCGTATTATTGTGTTAGAAAAGGGTGAGGTTGCTGAATTCGACACACCAGAAAATCTCTTGCAAAAGAAGGATTCCTTGTTTTATTCTTTGAGCAAGCAAGGTGGCTTTGTGGACGATGAAGATAAGGAGGCCTGAAGAGACAGAATGTAGCTAAATGTATAGTTGTTAAAAATTCGGTATCTCTTTTTTATTTATTTTGTTGCTTTTTAAATTTTATCAATGTAGTAAGTCGAAATTTATGACTCTTTAAAAGTTAAAAATGTTATTATGGTGTAGGTATATACTACGGCTCATCACAGTGCAGCCATTAGTGATGAAATCCCAGTGGTCTAATGCTCGCTCCTCTTTCTCAAGGAACTGATATAATATAATGGGTAGAAATCACTGCGAGAATCCACTTCGCATTTGCTAGAAGTGGAAATATTCTTGGAGATATCAGAATCAATCTGTTCCAAGTTGGAGTCACCGTTAAATTTATAGACCTCAAGCAAATTGTCGTCAGTTTCGACGTCGATGGCGGCGATAATTGTGTCATTCACAATAGTGAAATCGATTAAAGAGTTTTTAGAAATGAGCGTTTGCTTGTGGTTAACAGAGTAGTCTTCCTTCAACTCAAAAGTCAAGAGGCACTTTGTATTTTCACACAACACCACAATCAAATGAGTGTTGTTGATGGTGCATGTCGAAACTTTAGTAACGGATATTTCCATTGGAGAGTCTTCTGCCAAAAATCTGGCGGGTGGAAGATGCTCTTCTGTCAAAAATGGTTGAATCAATTCCCGAAGATCAATTTGAGCAAGCTTCTCAGCGGTAAACCATTTCCATAACACCAAGTAGTCGTCACCACCTCCACTAAGGAGAAGGGAATTATCAAAATCGCAGATGTGCAAGCACGAAACAAATTCGTGATGGCCAAAGAGCCAATGCTTTACCACATACGACTTTGGGAAATTGGTGATCTTGATGTGTTCGTCTCTGTCTCCGGTCAAAACAAACTGTTTGTTGTCGTGCTCGGCCACGAGAACATCGCTCAACATGGAAACGTGGCCTAAAATAGGAACCAATTTTTTCTCATCCTCGGGCTCAGCTCCGTCAATTGGCACGCTGTAAACATCGCCGAACTTATCCGCAACAATCAAGGTAGCGTCGTCGATGGTGGTCGAAACAGCACATGGTCTTTTTGGGAACACTTGACGTTTGGCTAAAGCTAGACAGTTGTCTTGAGAAAAATCAAGGTGGAAGATGACAGCAGCTTTGTCACTGTCGGTAGTGCCAATGACGAACTTCTCATTTCTGGTCAAAGTCAAAGAACGAATGTAGTTGTAGATGGTAGGTGCACCTGGGCCGGGAACAGGCACTTTTGGCTCCTTTTTGTTTGTCTTTGCCTTTTTTGTAGGCTGTTCTGCCTCGTCCTTGGCTTCTTCTTTGGCCTCGGCCTCCTTTCTCTTTTCCTGGAACTTCTTTTCTTGCACAGTCTGCAAGTCAACCGTGTCCACCCAAGACCCTACTAGGGCGCCGTCAGAGGTACGGTAGACATACAAGTTATTCTTTACAGCGACAAACAAGTGGCTTCCGGCCTTGTCTGAAATGAGAATTTGGAAAGGATGCTTCATGTTGGAGATGAGGTGAAGATGGAGAAGGAAATTGACACTCGTTCTCATCGCGGTGTCCTGCATGTATGTGTAGATGGTTATGGCTGTTTCTTGAACCCCCAGCTCCAGCCCGCCTTCTTTTCCGTCTTCTTTTCCGAATCATCGGCGTTATTGTCTTGAGAAATGAATTTCTGGGGCTTTTGTGCATGGGAAAAGTACTGGTCGGCAATGTCGGCGAGACCCGGCTGGGGCGCCTTTTTGAAGGAAAAGAGACCCGCTAGATAAGGCGTAGGCTCCAGCATGCCACACGCAATGTGAACCGGGTCGTGGAAGTTGAAGATGAACTCGTCACAGGTGGCGTCCCAAATGCGGAAGTTTTTTGTTTGAAACCATGCGGTGATGAAGGACTCGCCAAAAGTCTTGAGATTTCCCATATGGCGATTCGAGTGGAGATCAAAGCCAGGCGGGGTGGTCTTGAAACGATCGTAGTACTGCTGAAAGCGTGTGGTGGAGATCATGCTGCGTATGTAGTCCTCGAACTGGTATCTCACGTAGTCATCGCTTCCTACGTAAGACTCGCCGGACTGGTGGGTGGCGAGGAGATTGGAAATGAACTTTTTGTCGTAGCTGGATAGCGCCAAGTCGTCCTGCTTGCCCAAAGGGAAGCTGATCAGGCAGCTGTCGATGTCGACAAGCAAGTCGACCTTGAACTTGGCCAGCTGGTTTGCAATGAGAAGGTTGGAGCAGCCCACCATGAAGGAGTCTGTGGAGAGCTCGTCGAGCTGCTGAAGAGGCAAGTACGGGTTCCAGAACGAGCCTTTGGTATTGAAGATCTGGAGGGGCAAGCCGAAGAATCGGAGCATGGAGCGGCGGTCGTTTGTCTTGAGCGACGTGGGCTTGGAGAGGGGCGCGTGCTTTTCGGTGTAGTCGGTGAGGGGGCAGCCTGAGAGCTCCAAGTTGTTCAAGAGGTCCGGGATCAAGGCGATCAAGTTGTTCTGGAACTGGGTGAGGAGCTCCAAGTTGTTGTTGGAGTAGACGAGCACTCTTTTTTCGAGCAAAAGCGCCTTGAGGATCACGAGGAGATTGCCCTTGAACTGGGAGAGGATGTGGCGCAAGTTGAGGTTGACAAAGAACTCCTCCTGGCGCTCGTTCTTTTTTGTTTCCACGAGCGCGGCCTCTGCCGGGTACAAGCGCACGGACGAGTCGTCCTGCTCCACGAGGGTAAAGGACTCGTTCAAGTTGTCAAAGAGGTCGTCGAGCACGTCGAAGTTGGTGAAGGAGTTCTGCTGGAAGTAGCTGTGGGTGATGATGCTGAGCTTCTCCTTGATCTTGGTGAACACCGGCTGCTTGCGCGTGATCACCACCACCGCCTTCTGCACTATGGACCGGGTGATGTCCTTGTTGCGGGCCAACTCCTCCAGGCTCAAGTCGGTGGTTTTGACCTGGCGCACGCACGAGCACCCGAAGAGCGTCTCGAGGTGGTTGGGGTTGCCCTGGAAGTGCTCAATGTCCGACAGGTTGTCCACCAGCACCTGCGTGGTGAAGTCGTAGACCAAGTTGAAGTTGGAGAAGGTCTCCTCGAACAAGTGCGAGCCGTCCGGCAACGCCTGGAACGACAAGTTGCCGAAAAGCTTGGCCTGGGGGTCGTACGTGGCGTGGTAGTTGGACCGCCACCACTGGATCTCGGGGCCCCGCACATGGTGGAAGTCCACCACGCACACCGCGAACACCATGTCGCCCGCCGACTGCTCGTGCGGGTGCGTTTTGGGCAACGGCAAGTTCTTCACCTCGATTTTGCGCGGCAGCGGCGTGGGGGTGGGGCCGCCGGGCGTGGGGGCCAGGCTGAGGCGCATGGGGCGGCACACAAAGTCCTCGGGGTCGGCGGGCGCGGCGGGCGCGGCGCTGGGGGGCGTGGGTTCGGGCGGCGGGTCGGATCGTTTGCGGATGCGGAGCGGCCGCAACGAAAAGTCCGCGAGCTGGGCGTCTGCGTCTGGGGCCATGGGAGTAGGTGTTGCAGGTACAGGTGATTGGAGTCGCGCACTAGTCGCGCAGTGGGTGGTGGTTGGGTGGTTGGGTGGTTGGGTGGATGGGTCGTGAGTCGTGGGTGGGTCGTGGGTGGGGAGTTAGTCAGGCTGTTGAGTGTCTGTTGACTGGAACCAAAACACGAACGGCTGATGGGACGTCGGCCACCTGGTGCTACAGTGGAATGCTACAGTGCGCACGCCCCACCAGACCCTACCACTCCATCTCTCAACCACACGGGCTTCAATGGTGGATTCGGATCCCCCGATCGCTAAGGGTCTGCGGTTTCGCTGCTTATGGCTGGCTTGCAGCAATTGCCTGAGTTGCAGCATTGACAATTTCCATGGCTGAATTTCGCAATTGCCTGAGTTCCAGCAATCGACAATTTCCATGGCTGAATCCTACAATGGTGAATGCCTGACTTCCATCAACAATTACCCCCTACTGCCAATTGAATGTCCCTACTTTCATCGGCTGAATTTCGCAATTGCCTGAATTCCAGCAATTGTCAATTTCCATGGCTGAATTTCGCAATTGTCTGAGTTCCAGCAATTGACAATTTCCATCGGCTGGTCTTGCAATGGTAATGCCTGAGTTCCATCAACAGTTGCCCCTACTGCCAATTGAATTATCCTGAAATTGCAATGGTTGAATTGTCCACTGACTTCCATCAACAGTTGCCCCTACTGCCAATTGAATGTCCCTACTTTCTTCGGCTGAATTTCGCAATTGCCTGAGTCCCAGCAATTGTCAATTTCCATGGCAGAATTTCGCAATTGCCTGAGTCCCAGCAATTGTCAATTTCCATGGCTGATCTTGCAATAATGAGTGCCTGACTTCCCTCCAACTGTATCAATAATCTTCTTACTTCCATTCGCCGCCGGCCGGCTCAACTATCGGCCCGCAATTATCCGGCCCCAGATCTTGACACTCACGTAACCACCGACGGACTAGACCTGGGCTATCTGCAGAGCGGCCGCAACATTTGTCACCCACCAGTCTGGCTCTTTTCTGCCCCACGCCTCCGCCCCGATATTACTCATCGCCACACTCGCACTCTTTAAGTGGCAAAACTGCCAATGCCGGCAGTGGTGTATGCCTCGCTATGTTTCTGGACCTTCGCTACTCCACAGTTTGGCCCGACGCCGGTGCTGACCTGTGTGCAGTCCGGGCCTTGTGGCACCCCGCCACCGGCGCAGTCGAGGTTTCTGCCTATTGCGTAAGCACACGCGGGACGCCAATCGCCGCGTCAGTAGCCCCGTCCCTAGATCCTAACATGCACCCGGCTCCGGCGTCTGCATTGGTAATGGCCCGCAACGGCGCATATTTGGGCCAAGCCGCATCATGCGACTGACAAATCCGCGCCCGCCACCACGGGGTACGGGTTCGGTCCCACCACCCCTCTGAAAAGTATAAAAGCCCCCCATGGCCCGGCTTTCGTTCTGGCCATTTTTCTTTAGTGTCACATCCAACATGCCATTCTCCCAAGGCCAAGCATTCCCCTCCGGCGTCGAATTCTCCTACATTCCAATTGACTTGGACACGATTGCCCAAGAGGACCCATTGGGTTGCTCCAAGCCCTTCCCCTTGAGCTTGGACTCGTTGTTCGAGAAGAACAAGGGCGGCAAGGTATTGTTTGTGTCTGTTCCTGGCGCCTTCACCCCTACATGCACCGAGAACCACATCCCTCCGTTCCTCTCCCACTTGAAGGAGTTGAAGGAGTCCAAGAACATCTCCACCGTGGTGATTGTCAGTGCCAACGATGCGTTCGTGCTCAATGCGTGGGGTAAGTTGTTGTTGAAGCAGGCTGGTGTTTCTGCCGCCGCCGGTCTCCCCAAGGTGATTTTTGCCTCCGACCCCAACGCCAAGTTCTCCCAGGACAATGGCATTTCCCTTGACTTGGCTGGTGCCGGTTTTGGTGTCAGAACCGGCAGATATGCGTTTGTGGTTGATGCTGATAAGAAGGAGGTGTCCTACTTTGGCAACGAGCCAGGCTCGGGTGTGTCTGTCAGTGGCTACGACGCTATTGTTGCTGCCAAGTTGTAATAGTACAATTGACGATATAATGTGCCAAGTTGTAATAGTACAATTGACGATATAATGTGCCAAGTTGTAATAGTACAATTGACGATATGGAGACTGTAATTCCGTGTGCTCGGCAATCGCCGGCTCCGTAATCTCCGGCTCTGCAAGAGCCGACCTGACCCTGGTCAATCCGGGTCAAAGTCTGTCTTCAAAGTCTACAGTTTCATAAAAACAATCTTTCAAATCAATCGTAGCTCATTAAAGTACTTACAATTCACCGGAAGCGTCAATGGTGATTCTGGCCTTGGTGGCACCAGAGTTGGAACCGTAGGACTCGACTTGCTTGACAACGTCGTAACCGTCAGTCACCTCACCAAAGACAACGTGCTTGCCGTCCAACCATGGGCATGGCACAGTGGTGATGAAAAATTGAGAACCGTTGGTGTTTGGACCGGCGTTGGCCATGGACAACAAACCTGGTCTGTCGTGGGTCTTGACAAAGTTCTCGTCGGCAAACTTCTCGCCGTAGATAGATCTACCACCGGTACCGTTACCTCTGGTGAAGTCACCACCTTGCAACATGAATTGAGGGATGACTCTGTGGAAGGCGGAGTTGGCGTAGCCGAAACCCTTCTCGCCGGTACACAAGGCTCTGAAGTTCTCAGCGGTCTTTGGGACAATGTCGCTGTACAACTTGAAGGTGACTCTACCGAGCTTGTTGCCGTTGGCGGAAATGTCAAAGTAAACTTGGGACATGGTGAGGGATTGACTGTGGGGAAGTTTGTGCGGATGCAAGTGAGGGAATGGACGCGATTTATACGATTTTTTTTCCGCTGGTGCAAGGAATGCTATGGAAGGACTGAATGACGAAATGTCTGGCGCTTGTCTGCAGTACGCTTCCCCCCGTCCCAGAGGTTGGCTCCCGGCCCGCGGGCACATGCACTCCGGCTCACGGTTCCAGATGTGTCCAGCGGGAATTGGCGGTTTCTTTTGCCTCCAGGGGGCGTCGGGACCTTGCGAGTCGACGCTGTCCGCTGCCCGCCCGCCGCTGGTGGTGCACGTGACTTTGCCCTCGGAATGGCCCGGTGGCCCGAGTCCGTGTTTCGGTGTGCAGGATGTGTGCCCGAAACCACCCCATGCCCACCAGCCAAATTCCTCCGTCTGGAACCAGAACGCCAAAGATTAGGCATGGGTTCGCCTCGTGCTTGCACGTGCCCCTTTGCCTTCTCCCCGTCTGGATTGCCTTTGCGCACGCCAAATAGCATCTGGCCCTGGTCCCTGACACTGATAATGGTGAGGTAATTCGCTACTACTAGAGGTGGAGCATGCGCATTCCCAACTTCATTGGGGCATGTAGCCTGCAGTAGGATGTTAATTGCAGTGCCGGGGGGAACCTGCGAAGGCTTACTATTATTCGAGCGAGAAGGCCAACCTTAATTCGCCATTGGTCGAGATCGTTTAGACCTTCTGGAGTGTTGGGGTCATATGCGGGTCCGGGGCTACGTGAATAGATGGAAATGGTGTGTCGTGTAATTTTTTTAATTTGTTCGGCCCACGTTTTCTTGGGTCTGTGCTAATGTGCGATGGCATATCGTACACTCTTTGTAGATTCCGATATTTTTGTGAATTCGCATTCACGTTGGATTACGTAGCATCATACATTTGTGCTTTAAAATCCAAACAGCCTTCGTTTTTGGCATAAAACGCACAATACGGCGTGTTTCTGGAGCTTGATCCGCCGTGTCTTTATTTCGCTGCCAGGGCAGATTTGCCCTGCTGTGGGAGCTAGATTGGGGTCGGCTTACGGAGGTACTGATTCCATCTGATGCAGTAGATAAACCAGTGGTGGAATTGAATTGTAGCTGTGAGCGGTAAATTTGCTTCTGTGATTTTTAAACACTGGAATCCGGACCCGAGTCTTCGCCTCTAGCCCTACATGGCGTGGTCGTGCGCGCACCAATATATCTCTATAAAAGAGGAGCGAGTCCATCTCCCACCAGTTTTTTTTCTCCAATCAAAAAGTAACCGGGAATATTTGCCACGACGGTATGATGTAAATTGTCAAGTCGTAACCGTTGCCATATATCTAAAGATATTTCAGTTCCCCAGAATAGTATAATATCTCCCTTTAGGAAGTTTGATAACCGATGGGTCTCTTAAGTGAGGCGATGGATATTGAATGTCGATTTAATGGGATACATTTGTAAATCCACTTCTCTGCGTAATTCACACCATTGAGCAGCATCTTGCTTATGGGACTCGTGGCATGAACCATAACCATGAACCAAACTGTCGGACCTCCAATGAACTATGGAGCCAGTGATTTTTGGCCTCTCAAGTCACGGTAAATTGACTGGAAGACCGAGAATCAACGTCAAACCCTGTAAATATTCACGCTAGAGTGGCATCTCTGGTTCACAGCACCTACGGCGATAAAATAATGTAGTTGTTTTAATTATACACGGAAACTAGCAAAGTTTCAAGATATGTATAGCACTTTAACGGTACTTGTTGAAACCAATGTCAGAGGCTCTCTCTCTGAAACATTGACGGCAGATGTCCAAACCGTACTTTCTGATCAAACCAGAGTGGGAAGCACAGACTCTGCACTTTCTAGAACCCTTACCGTAGTGTCTTGGGTGGGAGAACCAAACGTTTTCGTGAGCCATATTGCTATAAAAGTTAGTATTTGGTGGCATGGAGAGGCACAGCACAGATCGGAATCGTAGCACAGCGGAGGCGATGCAGAAGATTTTTCAGCAACAGGACGGCCCGGGCCAACAAATGACGCTTTGGTGGCGTCCAGGAAGACATTGGCCAGCTAGGCATTCAGCGAGAATTTCCGGGAACGGATAGGAGGAAGCGGAGAATGGGGGACATGATGGGGATTGTATTGGACAGATCTATGCTGCGACGGACGGGTCAAGATGCGACATACATTTATAACTTGGTATTGGATATGGGTTAGAAGGAGGTGAAAATTTCCTGGAGCTGGGTTAACGCGAGCCAGTATGTGTGCCGCGGAAAAAAATTTGACGGCGTGCACACACGGGGGCGGCGGCGGCACGACGGGCGCGGGCGCGAGTCACGTGCGGCAGCGGTCGCGCCCAGGGCTTGCGCCCTGGGCATCGCATCGCCCGGCCCACCAAAAACCCCATCGCCGGCCCCACCCCAACCCGGTACAAACACAGCAAAATGGCCAAAGGCGGACATTCGCACAGAACGACGCTCAAAAACGAGCATAAGCCGTTCAAGTCCAAGCATGCGTCCAAGGGCCAGTTGAAAAACCAGTACAAGGGCAAAGTGGAGAAGGCCACCACCGGCACCAACAAGGCGCTCCGGGTGACGACCAAAGTGGAGAGAAAGAACACGGAGCGGCAGTTGAAGGAGAAGAAGATCCTCGACACCAAGATGAGCCGCAAGTTGTTCGAAGGCAGCCTGGGGGCGGAGAAGATCGTGACGATCATTGCGCTCACGGCGGACTTGGACCCGGCGCAGATATTGGGCCAATTGGTGAACGGGGTGAAGGAGGATGCGAGCGAGGCGGACGTGCAGTTCGAGCTGCCCCGGGTGTACGCGATGCGGTTGGCGCGGTTCAAGAGCAACGTGCGGTTCATCTTGCCGGACCACCGCAACCTCATTGCGGTGTTGGACGCGGCCAAGGCGTCGGACTACGTGGTGTTCGGGCTTTCTGCGGAGCAGGAGGTGGAGAAGGAGTACGGCGAGCAGATCTTGCGGGCGGTGGTGGCGCAGGGCGTGGCGTCGGTGCTCGGCGTGGTGCCCAACCTCGTGTCGGCGTACCCCAAGAAAAACCTCCAGCAGGACATCCGGCAGTCGTTGCAGTCGTTCTTCGGCCACTTTTTCCCGAACGAGGACCGGCTCTACGCGTTGGACAACCCGGGCGAGTGCCTCAACTGCGTGCGGGCGGTGGCGCAGAAGTTCCCCAAGGCGGTCAACTGGAGAGACGCGCGCGGGTACCTTGTGGCGGAGCACGCGTCGTGGCACAGCGAGAACGGCGGCGAATCGGGATTTGTCGTTGTGGAAGGCACGGCGCGGGGCGTGGGCTTCAACGCCGACCGGTTGGTGCACATCCCGGGCCACGGCGACTTCCAGCTCGAGCGCATCGAGAAGGTGGCGCGCCACAAGAACGACGCGGGCGGTGTGTTTGCGCCGACGCCCGAGCAGGAGGGCTTGGACGAGTTGAACCCGGAGGAGGCGGACATGGACGAGTTTGGCGCCCTTGACGACTTCGACGACATGGGCGTGGCGATGGAGGGAAAGAACTACTTTGGCGCCGGCAGCGGGGTGGAGGTGCGGCGCCACAAGGTGCCCAAGGGCACGTCGGAGTACCAGAGCAAGTGGCTCCTCGACGACGTGTTGGAGGGCGCGCTGGACGTGGACGAGGCGCTGGACGACGACGCGGACGACGCAGACATGGACGCGGACATGGACGTGGAGGCGGGCGAGTACGAGCCCACGGAGGCGGCGCAGGAGGAGATGTACGTGGAGTTGACGGCGCAGGAGGAGGAGGAGCAGTTGCGGCAGTTCCGGGCGTTGGAGAAGGAGGACCGCGAGTTCCCGGACGAGATGGAGTTGGCGCCGCTGGAGTCGGCCAAGCAGCGGCTCCGCGAGTACCGCGGCATCAAGTCGTTGGGCACGTGCGAGTGGGACTGGGACGAACAGGACACGCAGCGGCCGTCGGTGTACAGCCGGTTGCTCCGCATCAACAACTTCAAGGCCACGCGCAACAAGTTGCACAAGGACGCGATCCGCGAGGCGCAGGTGTCGCTCGGCACCAAGGTGCGGTTGGTGATGCGCGCGCCGCGCTTTGTGTTGGACGGCGTGGACGTGGCCCGTGCGCCGCTCGTGGTGTACCTGTTGTTGGCGCACGAGCACAAGCTTGCGGTGGCCAACTTCTCGTTCCAGACGTGGGAGGACTACGAGGCGCCGGTGCCGTCGGGCGAGGCGGTGATTGTCCAGTACGGCTTCCGGCGCCAGGTGATCACGCCCATGTTCAACCAGGCGTCCAACAACGCCAACAACGTGCACAAGTACGAGCGCTTTGCGCACCAGGGCGAGCTCTGCATTGCCACGGCCATCGCGCCGCCGCTCTTCTACAACGCGCCCGCGCTCTTCTTCAAGGAGCTGGGCGGGGCCATTGAGATGGTGGGCCAGGGCACGTTCCTCAACTGCGACCACAAGCGGGTGGCGGCGGAGCGCGTGGTGTTGACGGGCCACCCGGTCAAGATCCACAAGCGCCTTGTCACGGTGCGCTACATGTTCTTCAATGCGGAGGACATCAACTGGTTCAAGGCGGTGCCGTTGTTCACCAAGTCCGGCCGCACCGGATTCATCAAGGAGAGCTTGGGGACGCACGGCTACTACAAGTGTACGTTTGACGGCAAGCTTTCGGCGCAGGATGTGGTGGCGATGGCGCTATACCGCAGGGTGTGGCCGGGGTTGTCGCAGTTGTGGGCGTAATAGCATAATGGGATATTTAGAGGAGGCAATGTAGGATAAAGCTGGGGCCGATAAAGCTGGGGGCGATAAAGCTGGGCGATAAAGCTGGGCGATAAAGCTGGGCGCCGATAAAGCTGGGCGCCGATAAAGCTCAGTGTCACAATATTTCTTTATAATTATAAGGAATTATTTTAATGTTATTATTCTGGGCCCACAACTTTCTATTTTTCATTATTATTTATATAAAAATAATTTATAGTGATACCGACAGTGTATTTAGAGGAAGTTCCATTAATAAAGAATTTTATCAAAGTTGTGGATCTAAGGAGACTTAGATAGCACATATATATATATATATATTCTTTTTATTTGTCACTAATGATAAACCCAATCTATCATCGATGCATCTCCAGTGTATCCATCAGATAGTGCGCGACTGGTGGGGTAAAAGCTCAGTGCGCGATAAAAGGTGTCGCCACCATGAGCTTTTTACCCCACCAGTCCACGCCCCACCAGGCACAGTTCACATGCAACACCTGCGGCGTCCGCTTCGTCGTGGCAGACTTGCAGCGCCAGCACATGAAGACCGACTGGCACCGCTACAACTTGAAGCGCCGCGTGGCCCAGCTCCCGCTGATCTCGCTGGAGGTGTTTGCCGAGAAGGTGTTGGAGCGCGAACAGCAGCAGAGTGACAGCGACGACGACTTTGGCTTCCCCCGCCGCCGCTCCAAGGGCGTGCGCCAGCTCACCAAGAAGGACATGAAGTACCACGACAGAGGCCGCCGCGCCGCGCTCGAACCACACCACCCGCTCAGAGACGCCAGCCCCGCCACCTCGGTGGCGTCCGCGCTCTCTCTGTTTTCCCTCGGCGACTCGGTGCACTTGTCCGAGGCCGACACCGCCGACACCGGCTCCGACATCAACTTCTCGGACGCCAGCGACAGCTGGCACAGCGAGTCCGAACCCAGCGACGCCGAGAGCGTCGACAGCGTCGCCTTTGACGAGGTTCCGGTCACCCAGTGCTTCTACTGCGGCAAGGACAGCACCGAGGTCGAGAACAACGTCAGACACATGTCGCATGTGCACGGGCTCTACATCCCCGAGCGCACCTATCTCGTGGACTTGTGCGGGCTCCTTGCATTCTTGGGCGAGGTGATCTCGCTTGACCACGACTGCCTCGTGTGCGGCTTCCACGGGCTGCTGGTGGAGGCCATCCGCCAGCACGTGGCGTCCAAGGGCCACTGCAAGGTGCCGTACGAAACCACAGACGAAAAGCTGGTGGTGGCGGAGTTCTACGACTTCAGCCACAAGGAGGTGCCCCTGCCCGCCGCCAGCGCGCCTGCGGCCGACTCCGGGGCGCGCGCCCCGAAGAAAGTGTCGTTTGCCCCGACAGACTCCATGACGCTTCCTTCCGGGTCGAAGGTTGCGCATCGCTCGGTGGTGCGCTACCACAGACCGGCCGTGAGAGATCCGGCCGAGTCCAGCAAGACCGTGGCGTTGGTCGACCGCCGCTATGCGCCCGGCATCGACCGGCTCTTGGTGGTGAAGCAAGAGCGCGAGGTGCAGCGCATCACCAACCGCGAGGCCAGCAAGCACGTCAGAAAGGACCGCACCCGCAAGATCAACTACCAGCCTCATTTCAGAGACGAGATTCTTGGAACTTAGGTGGCCGCCGGCCTTTGTTTTCCTCGCGTGCTTGGCCTGTTGCTCGCCTGGTTTTCCGTTTGTCGGTGGTGATCGACACGTGCTTGCTCAATGGCCGCCAAGTCTGGCGCTGCCGTTACTCATCGTGCCTATAGGCGGGTATGGTGCTGTTCATGACCACGCCGTCAATCCACGCCGTCAATCCACGCCGTCAATCCACGCCGCAATCCACGCCGCAATCCATGCCGCAATCCACGCCGCAATCCATGCCGCAATCCATGCACCCATGCCGTCAACCCATGCCGTGTGAACTGTCGCTCGATAAATACAAGCCATAAATAGACTCGGTAGTGTGACACTTGGTTACGAGACCCTACGTATCTCCCAGGCGAAACCCGCCATGGGGACAGGGATTGTTCTAAACAATCGAGGGCCACAATCGGCGGGCGCGGCTCATTGTATAGTATCCGTCCACACGTATCCACTAGTGAACCCACTAGTGAACCCACTAGTGACCCTACATCCACCAAGTGACCTTATACCTTCCTTGTTATTGTCCCACTCCCCTAGATGTGCAGGTGGGCCCGTACGCGTTGCGCTGCAGATAGCTAACGGTCTGTGGGGCAACATGGGTCACTCGCCACAGCAGGGCCCTGCCGGGAATGGCCAATGCAAGAGAATGGCAAAGAAGGGGCACTGCAGCACAGCAGCCACATCACTCGCCCAAAGCAGTAGCCGGACCGGGTCTCGTGCGCACCAGCATGCGACCCGAGCCTCGTTTGGGCCGCGCCATCATCGTCGCGACGCATGCCCTGCACACACCAACGCACGGAACGCTATCGAATTCTCTGCCCTACACCGGTCTGGTGCCAGGGTATAACGCATCTCAAGCGTGTCCTCCTCCCATTTCCCCTCCCTCTTCTTTCTCTAACCCCCTCACACGAACCCCCGGTTCTACCTATTCATGCGTTGATGGTTCTCGAAACCCGGTTGTACGATATCTTGGCAGTCTCCGTATCTGCACCCGCAGACGAGATTGCCAGAGCTTATAAGCGGTTGGCGCTCAAATACCATCCGGACAAAACCAACCGTGACCCCGAGTTGACGGAGAAGTTCAAGGACGCCACCCGCGCCTACGAAATCCTCAAGGACCTGCAGCTGCGCTCCATCTACGATGCGTACGGCGAAAGTGGGCTTGATGGCACCTATGTGGAGAAGCCCCAGCCCCAGCCCCAGCCCCAGCGTCCTCCACCGCAACACAGACCGCACTCCCACAGGCCGCCGTTCCCGCAGCCGTTCCCGTTTTCGCCCAACAATCTTTTTTCGCAAATCTTCACCGACGTGTCTTCGGTTTTCGGAGGCAGCCTGCCCTTTGCGGAAGACATCGCCAACCCGTTTGATTTCGGGCCGGCGGCGTTCAACACGCAAGGCATGACCCGTACTATGCAACCCGCGCCGCAGGAGCTGGCCTCTCTCCGTCGTGGCGAGGATATCCACCACACGTTCAACGTTCTGTTGGCCGACATGTATTTTGGCAAGGTGGCCAAGTTCCTGCTTCCGAAAATGACCCGGTGCTCCGTCTGCAAGGGCGCAGGATGTCTCGAGCCCCGCACGTGCCGCGTGTGCAAAGGCAGCGGCAAGGTTGTCGTGACAATGATGAACCAGTTCTCCAAGTTCCAGGAAGTGGGCTCCTGCTCCCCATGCCATGGCACCGGCATATATTCCGCCCCGGGAACCAAATGCTCCAACTGCGATGGTGGATTCTCGGTGGAGAAGAAAATCATAAAGGTTTCAATCCTTCCAGGGTCCAAGGACGGCGACCGTATCATCTTGCGGGGCCAATCAGACGAGGGGCGCAATATCATCCCGGGCGACGTGGTGATCCACCTCCACGAGACCCCGCACCCGTTCTTGGTGCGCAAGTTTGATGATTTGTACATGGAGCACAATATCGACCTCCGCACCGCCATGTTGGGCGGCTCCATCGTGGTGAGAGATTTCTTGCGTGAGGGTAACCACCTTCGCATCTTAATCAACTCTCACGGAAACACAGAGCTTAATGCGGCAGCAGACCCCTCCATCAATGACGGAGAGATTGTGGGCGCCATCAACTCCGGCAGCCCCAAGATCGTCAAGAACTTGGGCATGCCAATAAACCACGAGATCAAGGACGGCGTGTTGTTCCAATCACCAACTCCACCCGCGCAAGATTTGCTGAAGTACAAGCGCGGCAATCTTTTCATACGCTTCAATGTCCAGATTCCCCCATTGAACCAGTTTTCAACGGAGGACCTCGAGCTTTTAGGTCGTACGCTTCCGGCCACAGCTGCGGACTCCAATACTGCCCAAACCCATCACTTGTCCAACTTGCCCTACGAACAGAAAATTACCGGCGACCTTATGGACGGTCTGGATCTGGACGGTGACGGAAAGCGCAAATCGGACGATTCTTCCGATGAGTTCGACTATGACCAGCTCGACATCGATAGCCAGGGCGGCGACGAAGAACGCGAGGATGACCACTTCTACACTCAACAGTGGACCAAGCTGGAAAAGAAGAAGCGCAGAAAGAATACAGCGGAACCTTTGGGTGCTGCGCCGGTTGGCGTTTCCGGCTGATGACATTGACGAAATTCAGTTCACTATTTATTATGGCTATTACGGGCCCCATGGTGGGGCCTTGGGAAGGTGCAGTATTGGAAGGCACGGGCTACGCCTTGTACCATCCTGACTGTATATGTATTACTAGCTACTAGGCTTGCTCCGTGGCGAATCGCTATAGTGGCTTCAATTGTATTGCTTTGCTTAGTGTGCGTAGACACGTGTGCTCTGGTAGGGTGAAGAAGGCCCCCAATAGGGACTTTTCTTCAATTCCATGGGTTTGACGATCCTCATCAGTAGATTTTCAGCAAGTCGGGCCCGGTTGACAATTTCGTGCTTGTTTGACCCGGAGTGGTTTTCATCCATCAGCCTCACCTTTTCCAGTATTGCATATTCTGGAACCCCTCCGATATGATTACGCGCGGTATCAATCAACGTCTTTAACTGCTCCCGCACATCAAAATGAGTGATGGCAGAATCTTGGATCCGGCACTTGTGAAGGATTTGCTGAATCACATTTATGAAAAGAGAAAGGCGACAGCCTATCAGATTGAAGGTTTCACAAAATCCGCGTTGAGCCAGAATGACTCGGCAACCATCTTTAAGATCATAGCCGAATTGACCGATTTGGCCAACAGCGGGTCAACTCCGGCCAAGATGGGTGCTATTACAGCCCTAGGCAGTGTTTCTGTGGCATTGGGCTCCTTTGCAATCGCATTTTTTTTGGAAAACATCGTGAAGCCTATTTTTGCTACGTTTAGAGACACTGATGCCAGGGTTCGGTACTACGCGTGTGAATCGTTGTACAACATTGCCAAAATTGCCAGAGGCGAGATCCTATTGTATTTCAATGAGGTATTTGATATCTTATGTATCTTAGTCACTGATACGGAGCTGTCGGTGAAGAACGCGGCCGACATTTTGGACCGCTTAATTAAGGATATCGTCAGCGCCAAACTGACAGTATATGTGTCGATTTTGCATCAGCAGGATCAGGAAAGAGAAATAAGATCTAATTTTATTGGTGAGGATGGCATCTCCGTACAAGTCAATGACATCCAAGACCCAATGAAGGCATTTCTGTTGCCGAAATTCATTCCTACTCTATTGGAACGCATGTACACGGTGGAACCCTTTGCAAAGAAATTCTTATTGAGTTGGCTCGAACTCTTTGATGATATACCATCTTCAGAGCTCATCACCTTTTTACCTAACTTCTTAGAACCTCTCTTCAGATTTTTGATGAATAACTGCCCATCTGATGTCCGTATCGAGACACAAAACTTGTTGAACATCTTTCTCAAAGAAATAAAGGCTATTTACAAGGTGAGGTATGAAGTCAAAAAAATACAGATCGTCAACGAGAAGAAGCGGAAATGGACCGAATCTCAAAAAGAGAGAGAGGCTGTTACTCCGGAAGAAGAAATTTCTAAAGATTTGGAAAAATCGTCCTTAAAGAGCGCAGAGGAGATCAAGGACGATGACGGAGCCTCCATCAAATCTTGCAGCACCACCATTATCCATAAGACGGAGAAGGAAAAATCTCCTCGTGATGAAAGCGATTTCTATGAAGATGGAGATACCTCACTCTTTATTAACGGCCAAGATATATTTATTGACTATTCACGCATCATTGACATTCTATTGTCGTTTTTGAGAACCAATCCCCCAGGTGCCAATAACAGCGGATCTAAATTCAACGATTTAGAAGGTGAAAGTCATGACATCTACTTAGAGATCCAAGCCACTGCCCTTAAATGGTTGCAAGAAATAATTTACATCAGTCCAGCTAGTTTCACCAAGTATTTACCGGATTGTGTTTCAATAATTGTTCAAAATGTGGCTCGCTCTGATGACAATAATGATACAGACTTGAGAAATCAGTTCTTAGAATTCAATTTGTTGTTAAAGACCCTTTTGGACCGCTTGAATGAAGGCGGAATGCTAGAAGAAACGGAAACCCCTGAGTCGCCCGACTTTGAGGTGAGAGAAAGCACTATCCAAGGATTGAATAAAGAAGCGTATGATGAATTCCTAGAGTTTTATTTGACTTCTACACTCCAGGTAGTAATGAGCGAATGCTTGCTTTCAATTAACGAGCTCTCAAGATTGACTCTGTTAGAGTGGTTAGCGTTTTTGTATTCCAGCTATCCATCCAGCTTTCTCACGCCAGAATCGTCTGATTCAGAAAAAGGCTCCAACAGCTACATTATAGACTTGACGTCGCTTCTTCGATCCTGCGCTGATGCTAGTCATGATGTAATTTCCAAGATCTTGAATCTTGCATCAAAAATCTCCGAAGATAACCAAGAATTTTTCAAAGATTTCATGATAAAATTAATATTGTTCTTTGAGAATGATGTGCTGGATTCCAAGGGTAATGTGGCTTCTGGAACACAAACGGCTTTGTCCAGGGGCAGGGTGGAATTCATAATTCGCCGTTTGAGTGTATCGATAAGCTCAGAAAAGATTTTCAAAACACTCTCCGAGGTCTTGGTGTCTCTCAAACAGAAAAACATAGAGTTCATTAGCAACATTGTGGTGACATTGAATAACATTTTGTTGACATCTCAGGAGCTTCAAGATCTTCGGAAAAAGCTCAAGAGTCTTGACATGTACAAGGCAGAAGATTGGGCCCTTTTCTCGACGTTGTTTCAGAGTTGGTGCTACAATGTCCCCAGTGCGTTGTCACTATGCTTATTGACGTCGAACTATGAATTGTCGTATTCGATTATAAAGAGTCTAGCAGAACTGGAGGTAACATTCCAACTCTTGACTCAACTCGACGTGCTTGTGCAGCTTTTAGAACTGCACATTTTTTTGAAGTTACGGCTTCAGCTTTTGGAACCCGAGAACCACCCTTACTTGTACAAGACGTTATATGGTATTTTGATGATCATGCCCCAATCCTCAACCTACACCACTCTTAAAAATAGATTGGCTGCTCTTGCCAACTTCCAACACTCTGCTCCAGGGCTTCCATTACCTACTACGCCTGTTTCGACGCCGGGAGTAGGAGCCACCACCCCAGTGGGGATAAGCTCCACGCAACTCTCGACAAAGAGAAAGCGTATCAACGAACTCGCCGAGAAATTTGCACGGATCAACGAGATGCACGATGCATATATAAATGAAGCCCGCCAAAAGGATGCAGTTTTGGATGAGTTACTGAAAGGCAAAAAGCTCTTGCCTGTGCCGTCGCATGTGGGGTCAGATGTGAAACTGGAGATAGAACACAGTCGCCAGACGGGCAGGCATCGTGTGGCAGCATCATTCCATGATAACGGTAGTACTATAGGACATTCCTAGGTTCAAAAAAAGAATAATAGTGCTTTTTTTGGCGAAGAAGGTTTCTTTTGGCTTAGGTTTTTGCAATGTCAACCACACCTGGAATTGCGTTCGACATATTGTAGTCATGTATGCCTTATCAATTAGCGCACCAGAAATGAGAAACAAGGCACATGTGCCAACACATATCAATCAGATAATATAGCCCGACTTTCCCCGTCATAGAATATCACCGTTTTAATTTGAGATATAATACTCTCACTGCACCTGTCGGTATACGCTGCCTACGACTCGGTGTTTCCTCGTTAAAGTCTTTCTCAACATACTGTTTCTGCGCATCATTATGAAACCTACTCCAAATCTTAGCCCACTCCCCGCCCCAACTACTCCAAAAGTTGCCACTTCCAAGTACAAGCGATGGACCCCGCATATGGATAACGTTTTGGTTGGTCTACTCTCGGACGTGGCCCACCAATCGGAAGATAACCCCGTTTTGGACAAGAAAGCATGGAGATACATATGCTCCAATCTTCGCCAAACAGACCCGGGATCTGTGTACTCCACCTACACAAAATACTCGTGCATACAACATCTTGTGCATGTGGTTCATCAAAAGTACAAGGTGTGGCACTGTCTTATGGTGTTTCTGACCCTCGAGCAAGGTCCGCATTACAACTACAGGTGGGATTCCGAGTTGGGCAGATTCCGCGTGTTTGGCAGGCAATTAGCAGGGCCCATCGTTGATGAAGAAAGTATCAAGATGATTATTAGTGACCTGAGCAGGATGCAACTACCGGTTTTGGCAAATGTTCACCGCGGATCATTGATAGTATCGGAGCTTTTCCTCACCAGTAACATGAAGTACATGTCTGCCCATCACAACTATGTGGCTCCGCTACTTGCTCGGTTTGATCCAAAATCATTCCAAGGAGTGGGTGGTCACGTTCCCTTGCTTGATATTCCAGACCGGCCATACGGAATTCCTTTGACCCCAGCCTTGCCGGTGATTGCCCAAGCTCCACGCAAAAAGGTGGAGAAAAAAGCAACGCCGGAGCCATATTATAGCAGCGGGTACGCCAAGGACGGAATTTGGTTGCGCAGACTCATATCTCTAGAAAGAATGTCGCTTCTCTCTTCTCGTGAGGTGTTGCAGATTTGCGATGGGGTTCAGGAAGGAAACATCCCACCATTCATGCTCAATATACTAGATCCAAGCTATACAGGGGAGAAAATTCCGGTGCTAACTGACCTGGAAACAGCAAAGGAGATCCGCGATTTTATTCTCCCCATGGTCCGCCCCAAGACATTAGACTCTGTTTAATGTCCGACTCTGTTTAATGTCTCACACTGTGGCCGTGTCCCATTTTATATTCTCTGTATTTGCGCCCAATACATGTTTGTCATTCTACTTCAATTCGTATTAAATCATTTATTCTGAAATTCTAGTCTTCAATTATGGCTAATGCTCGTGGTATGCAAGTTTGGGGTCTTCCGTCTGGTTCGGTTTAATCTGACCAGTTAAGGTATACGGGAGTTGAGTCTATTTGAGCGATGGAGGGGGTCTTGCTCATATATATGCTTTCGGGCGTCTTCAATTCTTCGGGTAGTAATTGAGACATTCGCTTATTCAAATCCTCTAAAGAGTGAATGAAGGATGTATGCGTGGTGGAATTGGAATCGCCTCTGATCTTGTTTGAGGGGAGAATTATCAGCGGGAGGCTCCCACTGCGGTCGCTTGGGCCACCTAATTCAGAACTAGATTCCAGCGCAGATGATATGGTGGTTACTGACCGGTTCATCGGTTGGAGCGAGTACATGTTCATATTGGACAAACTACCCACATCGGAAGATGGAGGAGCAAACACAAAGTTGCTCAAGCTAGCCTTTTTGGGAATTCGTGAGTCGTTGGATGCAGAGTAAAATGAAGACCCGCTTGTGGTTGATCGAGGTGCTGAACTATTCTTTGCTCTGGGGCTTTGCGTGGCTTGAAAGTCAGTAGGTGTGTGCAGAGACTCAGAGTGCTCAATTATGGAAGACATATGACGGTTGGAGAGTTCTCTTAGGCTCTCTTGTTCTCTTGTAGTCATGTAGTACTCTTCAAATTTGGAGACGGAACTGATCTGCGGCGAGGGAAGTGGGTTATGAGACGTTGAGCTTAATTTGTCGTCATTGTCCAGAGAATAGTCGTCGGTCCCAAGAGAATTCTCAGCGCTTGATGGTTCATTGTGGAATTCTGGTTTGCCTGAACCTTTGGATGACAGGCTGTGGCTACTAGGGCAAGTGGACGACTTGGATATAGAGCCGAAATAGCCGTTACGCTGAAGACGGAATTCTATCTTCGCTGCAGTGGTTCGGCGTAGAAGAACTTCTAGAAGCATTTTGACATCCATTCCGGCTTTTTCGTCTGGTTTCATGACGCCGGCCTCAAACGGAAGAAGCGTTTCAAACTTGGGTGGGAGCTTGAACTTGCCCTCAATCACCTTGCTGCGGTATTCCTTGTATACGGTGGAGAGGAACACCTGGCGCCTGGCCGAAATGACAGACTCTTTTCTCTTTATTGGAACCGGGTTCACTGCCTCTCTGTCCATGGGAGAGCCAACCTTAGTTGCATTAAATTGGGCATTTGCTCTTGTGGCTTCAGCAATGTGGAAACTATTGTTCCGAGTAATGTTGAATCTTTCGGGGTGCAGATGCAACTCGGGGAGGATATTTGTGAGCTTTTTGTACTTGTATGTCAACATTGTGAGCGGGAGCATTTCCCGTACCACGGCGGCAATTCCATCAAGAAGAAAGAAGTTGTCTGCATCTTTTTGGGATTCAAAGACCGGCTTACGATTCATTTTCGATACGGGGGTGTACTTGAACGAGGTCTTTCTCTTTATGGGAAACAATGACCCCCACCGAGACTTTGTTGCCTTGGGTTTGGTCTTCTCTGATTCTTGTGAAGACACCGATGCGGACGCTGAGATCTTTTCCGAACGCTTGGCCATGCGGTTTCTTCGGCGGATTGTGCCACGATGCAAAGTTGACAGGCTTCTGGACAAAACTGACCCAGACCGTCTTAAGCTTGAATCATCAATGACTGTCACTATCGGTTTCTGAGGGCTGATTGCAGATCTGGCAGGAGAACGCCCGGCTTGGAGTTCCTTCTCGATGTGGAGATAGCTCAGGGACTGGAGCTCGCCTGATTTTCTGTTTTCAGCCATCCTTGCCGCTTTCGGGTCGTAGATCACACTGAAGGGGTTTTCTAGACCCTTTTGATGGGGCTCCACGTTTCTCCGGTTTGCAAGAGTGGGTGATACGTTCAAGAGTGAGGCCTGTGTCTCTCTCATGGGGGTGACCACATTGTGGGAAAAAGCGGAGTTGGAGGAGCTGTGTGAGATTATCAGATTGGCGTGGTTTGGCCACTTTGTGGGACCAACAATAATCAGCATTGGTTGGGGCTAAAGGAGAGTGGAGTGCTGGAGCAATCAAGGTTACAGCTGGAAGAAAATTGAACAGTCTGGACCTCAAACGTATTGGTGATGAGAAGAATTAGTATTGACTTGTGCTAATTCTGATTTGATCTAAGGTGAACCGGGGTTGTTGGGATGGGCTGGCTTTCTTGATTGGGGCCGATGCAGGCTGGCTTGTTCCCAAATAGGAAATGTTATTGATTTGCGAAGTGGCTGGTTGCGCGAAATATGACATAAAGTTGACAGGAGTGAAGGCGCGCATTGCCATGGGGAAGCAGACGGCCTTTGTTTTAAAAAAATATTATATAGTTACGGGCCAAAGAAGATCGTTTGTAGCATTTGACGCGACTAATTGTTAGGAAACAAAAAAAAATATGCGCAAGCCCGGAATCGAACCAGGGGCCCAACGATGGCAACGTTGGATTTTACCACTAAACCACTTGCGCTAAGAGCTCCGCGACGGGGAATTGAACCCCGGTCTACCGCGCGACAAGCGGTAATTCTAGCCACTAAACTATCACGGACTTATTGATGTACAAAACCAGACTGTAGGCTAAGAGGTAAAAACCGTTGCTCAGATGCACCAGAGGGCGAATTCGCGCGCATAAAGTACCCGTCCGCACGTTTCTCCTTTTGGCACCAAAGCGACAATAGCTTTCTTTCTGGATCTGCAGTTACTTTGGCAAAGCGTTGTAGTGGTTGCAAAGAGACATTACCCTTGTACTCATTGTATTCCAGCACCGGACGGGATTATTTTTTTGCTGTTTACGTTTTGCAAAAATGAGCGGCTGCCCGCGTAAATTTGCAAACACTCTTGCGCACCCTGGCCTTGGGGAAGAAGAAAGTACAACCTTCCAAAAATGCCCCGCAACACGAGAATGAGCCCGGGCAGCGAAAGCAATTACCGCAAAAAGTAAACAAAGCAGCCGGCCCAGGTTTGGAAGTCGGCGGCAAAGGGTTTTTGCCGCCAACACTGCCGCTCGGCAGTAGTGCGTGCTCGGCTTCAAAACCAGTGCACCCACAACTTACATGCACCAATACATGAGACTAGTGGGCTGCATCGGGCGATACGCGAGCCGCCACTACAATGTGGCCATTGTGGGCCTGGGTCCTGCGGGCTTCTACACTGCCCACCACCTTCTACAGCACAATACGGGCGAGCCGCTCCACATTGACTTCTTCGACCGGTTGCCCGCACCGTACGGCCTCAGCCGATACGGCGTTGCACCCGACCACCCCGAAGTGAAAAATTGCCAGGAGTACATGGACAACATCATGGGCCGATACGCGGACCGGGTGCGATTTTTTGGCAACGTCACGGTGGGCCAGGACGTGTCGTTGGTGCAGTTGCAGGCGCATTACCACCTGGTGGTGCTCGCGCATGGCAGCACTGCGGGCGACAACACGCTCGCGATTCCGGGCGCGGATTTGCCGGGCGTGGTGTCGGCGCGGCTGGTTGTGAACTGGTACAACAGCCACCCGGATGCAGCGGGCGCGCCGGTGCCGCCGCTCGAGCACGTGGAGGACGTGACCATTGTGGGCAACGGCAATGTGGCCATTGACGTGGCGCGGGTGCTTCTAGCGGACCCGGCGGCACACTGGGCACGCACAGACATTCTGTCGGCGGCGGTGGAGGTGCTTGGGCGCAGCGCGGTGAAGCGCGTGAACATTGTGGCGCGGCGCGGGTTGTTGCAGGCGGCGTTCACCAACAAGGAGTTGCGCGAGCTTCTCGCGTTGGACCGGGTGCGGTTTGTGCCGGTGGATGCGGCGGAGATGGAGGCGGCGCAAGCGCAGCCGCTTGGGCGCGTGGAAAAGCGGCGGGTGTCATTGCTTGCCA
This sequence comes from Clavispora santaluciae, assembly GCA_022577645.1. Taxonomy (NCBI): domain Eukaryota; kingdom Fungi; phylum Ascomycota; class Pichiomycetes; order Serinales; family Metschnikowiaceae; genus Clavispora; species Clavispora santaluciae. The sequence continues at coordinate 548,078 of JAJNMX010000009.1, forward strand.
AGGCGGGCGGCGCGGGCGCGGGCGCGGGTGCGGGCGCCAGCGAGTGGGCGCTCCAGTTCCTCCGGTCGCCGGTGCAGTTTTGCGCGGGTGCGGACGGGCGGGTGGCGGAAACCGTGTTTGAGGAGAACGAGCTCTTTTCGGACGGCGGCCGGGTCGGGGTGCGGGGCACGGGCCGCACGGTGCGAGTGCCGAACCAGATGGTGATTTTGTCCATCGGGTACAAGGGCGGCGAGTTGGATGGGTTCAGCGACGTGGGGCTTGTGTTTGATGCGGCGCGCAACTGCTTGCAGCATCGGGGCGGGCGCATGGTTGGCGCGGAGGGTGCGCCTATCGCGGGGTGGTATGCTCTGGGCTGGGCGCGAACCGGGCCGCGCGGAGTGATTGCGTCTACTATGTTGGAGGCGTTTGACACTGCGGACAAAGTGTTGGAAGATCTTGCGCAGGGGGTGCACCATGCTGCTGCGGGGGACGTGGTGCTGAGTTTGCCGACGCATGTGGACTGGGCGGGGTGGGGGCGCATTGACCGGTACGAGGTGGAGCAGGGTGCGCGCGCGGGCAAGCCGCGGGAGAAGATTGCCACTGCTGCGGGCATGGTGGAGGTGGCCACGGAGGGGGTGAGTGAGCCGTCGCAGAATGAGCAGTGAGCCGTCGCAGAATGAGCAGCAGTCTTGTCAGCAGAGTCAACCGAGTGAGCTACCCAGTCACCGCATGTGTGTTACGCCTATACGGACATTGGATTGGTATATACGAATGCTCGAGGCTCCGATTGCTGCGCGGCGCGCAGGTGCAATTACCGCCATGAACAAGATGCAGCGTGGCAGAGCCCGTCACGGGTCCGCGCGGCACGTCGACACGCGGTAAAAGTAGCCCACATGGTCGACGGTGGAGTAGTCGCCCGCAGGGCGGCGGCCAAACTCGCGGCGCGCCTCGTTGTTGTAGCGGAGCGCGCCGCGCGTCACCGACGCCTCGGACTGGGCCACGCCCGCCGCGCCTAGAAAATACTCGTAGCCCGCGTGGTGGTAGAGGCGCGTGGGCGGGAGCATGGGCACCACGTCGTGGCGGTGTACCATGCGCACCAAGGCCGTCGGGAGCTCGGCAAACGAGTGGTGCGCGTCAATGTGGGCCACGGCCGCGGCGGTGGAAAAAAGCGAGTCGACAAAGCGCGCAAAGCGGCGGTTGCCCACGCGCGGCGCGCCCAACGTCACCGCCAACACGTCGTGGCCCATGAGGCGGAGCTCGGCCGCGGAAATGAGCGCCAACGCGCCGCCGAGCGAGTGCCCGGCGACAATCACGCGGTACGCGGGGTATTTTTCCATATAGCTGTTCATGGCGCGGAGAATGGTGGCGCCGTTGGTTTTGGTGAAGGTGCCAAAGCCCTTGTGGATGCGGCACCCGGTGCAGTCAAACGCAATCTTCAGGCGGAACTCGGCGCTGGTGTGCACCACGGGCTCGTACGTGACGGGGATGGCATTGAGATTCTTGACCCAGTCGCGCGTGGAGGCGGAGCCCTTGTACACGAGGTAGATGGCGTGCGCCGTGTGGTCGAGGCCAATGAAGCCCAGGCCCACCTCGAGAAGGCCGGGGAACTCAAACACGCGCGCCACCTGGAGCGACAGGAACGCGGCATGGGCGCACGCCTCTGCGGGGCAGGCGCGCGCGTCCATGATGGCGCCCTGGTGGTGGGGGCGGGCGCAGTAGCCGAGGGCGGCGAGGCGCGCAAACCACTGGAGCTGGTTGAAGTCGGCCAGGGCCAGGACAGACAGGACAGACAGGACAGACAGGACAGACAGGACAGACAGGACAGTTTCCAGGACAGTTTCCAGGACAGACAGGACAGACGGCAGGGCGGGGGACACGGCCCCCACAATCCCCTCGGCCGGCTCGAGGGAGACCGCGGCGGACTGTGCGGGCTGTAGGGCGGAGAGCGCGGGCGCGGCCAGAACTGCGGCTAGAGCGAGCGCAACCGCTCGAAAACCGTGCATGGCGCCCCACCTCCGCGCGCGCGCCTCTCTTATACGCCCGGAGGCAGGGTACTCGCGCAGGGCACTCTGCAGACCGCACCGCCACGGGACCAAGGGGTTAAGCGGGTGATGAATTACTCCGCTCCTCGCTCTGGCACGGTTAAGCCGGCGGTAAATCCGGCGGTAAAGCCGGCGGTAAGTCTGGACGGAAATCTGGACGGAAATCTGGAAGTCCGCTCTACACCTAGCTCAGACGGTGCTTGTTACTATATACATTATGTCCAGACGATGGTGATCATTTGTCCGTCTTGTCGAACGGCTGGTCCTCGCGCGCCTTGTCCAACATGGGCTTGACCTTGTGCGCCGCCAACGCCGTGTTGACACAGGTGATGTAGTTGTCCCAGAGATCGGTGCACTCGTTCTGGAGAGACTTGCCCTGCAAGAACTTTTCGGTGTACCACTTGTTGAAGCAGTCGTCGTACTGGGTCTTGGCGTCGGTGCACTCCGGCGCAAACGAAACCGACATGATGTTGCCCATGGAAGATGCTCTGCCAGTAGAAGAGTGCGCGCCGGTGTAGAGCGCCACCTGGAAACCATCCGTACACCCGTACACCGGGGAACCACCCGTACACCGGGCAACCACCCGTACACCCGTACACCTGGCAACCGCACACCTGGGGTGCACGGGTCCCGCCATACGCGCCCACACTCGTGTTGACACAACATCGCCCCGTCTCCGCCTCCCCCGACTTCGCCCATGTCCCGCCGCAAGTCCACCGTGCACGTCGGCCGTCCACGTGACGACTCGCCCGCCCTCGAACTCGAGCGCCTAGAACAGGCCACCACGCTTGTGCTCCAGGAAATCGACCACAACCTTTCACGTGCCAACGCCATCATCAACGACGCGGTCTTCCCCGTGTTGCAAAAGTACGCCGGCGCGTCCGCCCACGCGTGGGCCAACGCCGGCTTCTGGAAACACTTTTTGGAGGAGGCGGCCGATGTGGAGATCAACACCCTCGACCAGCGCCTCGACCACGGCCCCCGCCCCAACCCACCGCACCACCCGCTGCACAACCCACTGCACCACCCGCTGCAAAACCCACTGCACAACCCGCTGCAAAACCCGCCACTGGACGCGTCCTTGCGCCTGGACCCAGACACGCCGCCCGCGTCCGACCGCGGCATCGAGACCTCCACGCCCCAGCTCCGGCGCACGCCGTCGCCATTGCCGCAGCACCCGCCGCGCCGCGGCCCGCGCGTCACCGTGTCGCCGCGCAAGCGCACGCCCACCGCGGCCGCGCGCCGGCTGCTGGTGCTCCAGAACTTCCTCAACCTGCTGCCCACGCTCCCCGAGCCGCCGGTGCTCCTCAGTGAGCGCGGCCGCGGCGCCCCCAGCAGCTCGTCCGCGCCCGCGCGCGCGCCGTCGCCCGACTTGGGCCGCCTCCTGCCCGTGCCGCTCCCGGCCGCCACTCCCAGTGCGCGCGCACAGCGGTTCCCGCTCACCCCCAGTTTTGCCGCGCCCGCGCCCGCGCCCGCGCCCAACGACTCGGACTTGCCGCCGCCGGCCGCCGCCGCGCTCCCGGACGAAAGCGACTTGCTTCCATTCCCCCGCCTCCAGACGCTCGACGGCGACGCGTGGCTCGGCGGCTCGCCCAAGCGCCGCCGCGTGGACCTGCCCGCAGACCGCGACCCCGACAACGTGTTCATCGACCGCGCGTCGTCCTCCGTCTACCACAGCGTGGTGGAAGCGAAACAGTCGCGGTCCATGTCGGATATCTTCGACGAGGTGCTCCTGGAGCACATCCCGGGCATCCAGCGTCTGCCGGCCGGTGCCGCTGGCGTCGGCCCCGAGCAGGCTCAACTGCAGCCTGTGTCCCCCGCAGCCATGTTGACTCCGGTTGAGGCGGGCGCGCCTGCAGCCGACACAGAAGAAGGCGACTCCGCGGGCGGCGCGCCTGTAGCGGGCTCCGCGCCTGCGCCGGAGCGTTCGCCCGGAGCTCGCTCGCCCGACGAATATGTGCCGCCCAGGGACGATTCCGCTGCGTTCGCGTCACTCCCGGCCCGGGACCCCGACGCGTTGGGGTTTGAGCCCCACCACAATCTCTCGATGGACTCGTCCGGCAACACCTCGGACCTTGGGTCCTTTTTGGGCGAGCGGTGGAAATCGCTCTCTCGCTCTCTCCGCAGGAATTAATGCGGCGCGCCGCGCATGCATAGAAGGCCGCCCGAGCTTGCATGTTTACTGTTTTCCATCTCTTCTCCTTACTCTTGCTTCGAACGGGCCCACCGCAGATTTTTGTCTCCGGCAACAATCCCACGTCGAACACTCGCAACTTTTTCATAGTTCTGCACACCCCTCCTTGCTTCTAATACCACTGCCGTGCCATACCCCTGATTTATCCGCTCACCCACCACCACCTGCCCCACACGTTTCATGCAGCCATGGGTAACGCTACCGATTCACAACCGCCATCAAAGGTTACCAAGCCGTCGACGTCGTCGCCACGTATTATGCGCCTAATAACCGCGTGCCTGCGATGTCGCCTGAAGAAGATCAAATGTGATCGCAAGTTTCCAACCTGCACCAACTGCTCCAAGGCCGATACCGCTTGCGTCATTAAAGACCCCAGCACAGGCGAAGAAGTCCTGCGTTTTACCATCCACGGGTTGGAGACCCGTCTTCAGGAGGTTACAGACGAGTTGAACACAATGAAAATGGAGCGCTTGGCCCAATTACAATCCCACACCGCACCGCCACCCGACGGATTGACCTTCGGCAAAGTACTACTAATGAAGGACATGGAGGTGAGTAACATAATGAATGCAGATCTTTCCATGTTAGGCATTCCGTCCCTCGAACTAGTGGAAACGTGTATAATCTCTTTCTTTACTGTCTCCAACGTTCAAGTGCCGATTATCCACCGGGATCACTACCTTTTTAAATATTTCCGGCCCATCTATAAAACTGTAGGGCCGAAAATTTGGAAGGGCATTCTAAAAGATAGCTTTGATCCTAAACTCTATTCCGAAGAACCATATGGGTTGCCGGTGGATTCCAACCTATGGTACAAGTGCTTATTTTTCCTTCACATAATCATCGCCATTTCCTCCTCCCAACGTCAGCAAAAGTACCCACTTACCATCTCTAATCATCATAAGAATGAGGCATTCAAGTATGTGGACTATATATGGCGCGAAGCTGATGGCGCTAATGGAACAGAGCTTGCAAAGCTTGAGATGGTTCAATCGCTTCTTTTACTCACTCAGTATTCATTGATGAGGCCCTGCTCTCCAGGAGCTTGGTACTTGATTGGAACATGTGTCCGTCTCTGTCAAGACTTGGGCCTTCACAATGAAGCGTTGTACGCAAGATCTCGGGATCCTTTCATTTTAGACTTACGGAGAAGATTATTCTGGTCATGTTACTCGCTTGACCGGCAAATTTCTATTTATTTTGGCCGCCAGTTTGGTTTCAATAATAGACAAATTGACTGCCCTTTCTTCTCAACGCTTGACGATCTGCAAATTATGCAAAATCCACAGGAGCCTTCGGTTGCTAGCTGGTTTAAGGACGGCCCAAGGGCAAAAGAAATGACCATGCACTTCATTATCCTTCGAATAATACAGGGAGACATATTTGATTTCATTAATGATACGGGGAATCGGATACCTGCGAGTGATCCACTCGACAACCAGGAAGCATGGCTTGATAAAGTTCGGCTGCATGATGCGTGGAAGGACCTCAAACGTGCCGAGCTATTGGACTGGTTTAAGAAATCGCCAATGAATGAAGACGGCGCTTCGTCATTCAGTGAGATGGTTTTCAAACTTAACTTGAATCAAGCAATCATTCAGATTTATGGCTTGAGTTCCATAACCCCTCAAATCCTACATACTCATCACCATCAGATGCTCATCAGCGCGGCGAAAGAAATAATATGGACCTATGTTGAGCTCACGGAACGGAAATTAATTAATTTTTCCTGGGTGGCTATCAACAATCTTTTCCTTGGAGGCAGTGCCTACCTTACTCTGGTTAGCCTCAGCAGACACATACGCAACAACATATCCATTGCTGAATTGCGCAAAGACTGCGCCGGTGTTATGCTTGTGTTTGAAGAACTCTGCAAGATATGCTTTGAGCCCGCGAATGGTTACAGTAAAAAGTTTGAGGCCCATAGCCGAGCTGTGGTTGAGCAATGCCAAAGGGAAAGGGAAGCCAAGAGCGATGTCGGGATGCTGTCTCAATCTATGGGAAAAGGCCCGTCAGAAACTAATGTGTTCAGCAGTATGGGAGGAAGCACCCCGGCTAACTTTGTCCTTCATCCTCCACAGGAAACCACCATAGTCGATGAAGGTGACCTGCGGCGAAATATCTCCCCAGAGTATCTTGATCACTACAGTGGGCTATACGAGAGCGAAGAGCTTGTGAAAAAGACAATAGGCAGCATAGATGCGTCATACGGCGCAATTTTTGAGGCCATCGAGAATGAAGACACATTTCTAGGTGGAAATTATCCCTAGGTGATGCAGCAGGTGGAATATGTACTGGTAGCGATTGAGCAATGAAAAATGGTTGCGCAGGAGAACATTTCAGATATCACAGCGTAGGCACGTTAGTAATGGGACACCACTACGTAACTTAATGTAGTCACGGGTATGCCCGGAGTGCATAGTCTCATCTGGAACGAAACGTACCACCAGCTCGATTAGTCAATTTTGGAGATAAGCAGTGGAGAATGACCAATGCTGACATTAACGCGCCGGTGATTGGCCAAACCGAGCACGAAACCCGTACACCATGACAATATGCGGTGCCCTCCAGAACATTCTGATGCAGTATTGCCTGACATGGCTGCGACCACAAAAAGTATTTAAGATACGCGAGATCCGTTTGCATTCTCACCATCATACTCAATATCTTAATTCAAAATGGTTTGCTCTGCTGCTGAATGTGCGTGCGCTCAAAAGTCTACTTGCTCTTGCGGTAAGCAAGCAGCTTTGAAATGTAACTGTGAAAAGGCTCCAGTTGAGAATGCTGTTCCTGCTGCCAGTGAAGCCTGTGCTTGTGGAAAGAGAGTCAAGGGCCAATGTACTTGTGGCAACAGCGAATGTGGCGAAAGAGAAGGTGAGACTGACTTCACCAACACTGCCTAATGGCATAACTGGGGATATATAGTATAATAGAATTTAATGGTGAGAATGTTGTAGAGAGATACTATGGTGATGCACGCACTTTGAGACATTGCGGGCGATTATGCTTAGAAATGAGCTACGAAGCGCCACATTTTATATTGCAGAAATCGCAGAGTGTTGGGTGGGCTATCGGTGTATGTCAAGTGAACTCTACGAATCACAAGACCAACAGGGGAAACCCCAGTGTCCGACTGAAATCTCTGGGCTGTAGGCGGATCATAAATGCGGTTTCTTTGGCGGCAGCGGCGTGTGGACCTGTATATAAAACCAACGAGGTTTCCGGAACCCAGACGGCCATGCAGTACGTAAACCTGTCTAATATCGTGTACAGTATCGTGAGGACTGTATACGCACGATATCTTGTTTTGAATATCAGAGACTAATCCGTGTTCCCTTGGTGAGGACTCCGGAACTGCCTGTGGGCTCTTTGTGGGGAAGAGTAAAGGGAAAGACATGGTTAATAAATAACGTATATCTAGATTGAATAGATATATATATATGTCACGAAGAGATATGGGTGATCCTTAGAGAGAAGAACATATCTGTGTGAGATAGAAGGATCACTTATATACTGTTGTAACTACAAGAAGAAACATTCCTAAAACATGTGGGAATTCACATCTGTGTTTTACAGTATGTGTCTGATGAAACATATCAGGAGTAATCCTGACGTGCATATTGTGACACAGTCAGAGATTCTCAACAAAACCATCCACCACTTCTCTTCATGGCAAGACTCTCCGGGCTACAGAAAGAGGTGTTGAAGCTCTACCGGGCGTGCATGCGGTCGGTCAAGACCAAGCCCGCAGAAAACCAGGAGCATTGGCGGCTTTATGTGCGCGAAGAGTTTGACAAGTACCGGGCGCTTCCGAAAAAATCCTTCAGTGTGATTGAGCATCTTCTCCGAGTGGGACACCGGCGGTACGAGATGTATCTGAATCCTAATATTAAAGATATACATTGAGAAGACGCAAAATACAGGCGGCGGTCCACGGCAAGTGGCCAGACTCCAAGGGCCCGGCCGAGGTCATGCCAATGCCACGATACCACAGCAGGCTCGACAACAGGGCCGCATGCACCGGCAGCGGGCACAAGCGACATACGCAGCAGCACTCACGCATGGTGCACATGCAGCCCCACAGAAAGCACGCCGTGATGCTCGCCCGGATGCCAGTTAGTATGAACACAAATACACGTAGGCACTCCAACGACACAACGCAGTAGCGCCGGCGCGGGGCAAACAGAGCTCACGCCTGTTCCGGCGGAGTGTAGTCCGCAAACACCTGGACAAAGTTCGACAAGAGCAACTCCGTGGCCTCGTTGCGTGGCCCCATGTCCACCATCTCGCGCTCACCGGTCACGTCGCGCGCCAACGTGGGCGCAAATACCACCGAGAGGTTCTTGAAGTTCATGCGGTTGACATTGGAGTAGCGGTTGACGGTGTCGAGGTGCTTGGCCACCAAGAACAACGCGTGCTTGTTCGCGGGCGGAAGCTTGGCCACCACTGCGGATGCCAACTCGGAGCACCGCTCCGGCACCGCCGCGGCGCTGCGGCCCACGCCGATGTAGCTGTCGTACAAGCTGTACGGAATCAACGGGTCGGGCAACTTGCGCAAGTACCGCTTCAACGCGCTGGTGACGGCGTTGATGTCGCCGGCCATGGCTTCTTGCAACCGTGTCAGCTGGCGCTTTTCCTGGGCGGACGCAGCCGGGAGCACGGCGAACGCGTTCTCGATGGCGCTGATGGCGGAGCTGCCGCCAGAGAGACGGTAGATGCCCTCCACATCCAAACCACGCTTTTCCACCTCCTCAATGCAGCGGGTCACAATGAGCGGCACTGGCTCGCTCTCAAACACCGCGCGCCGCTGGATGGTGGAGGTGAAGAGCGGCACTTGCGCCGCGGCTGTGCCGCTGACAATCAGGTCGAGGATGGTGGTGGACCGCGACTTGCTCATGATGTTGGAGATGGCCTTGCGCGTGCCGGACTCCTCGCCGTGCATGGTGCTGCCGGAGTTGGACGGCGCCATCTTCTGCGCCACGGCCGCGGCGCCCGGCCCTAGGGGCACGGCTGCACCCGGGCCTTGAGGGGCGCCGGCGGGGCCGTCGGACGCCTTTGGGCGGCGCCAGAACCGGAGGCGTGTGGCGCGCTGCGACTCGGTGTCGTCGTGGGTCGCGTCGGCAGCGTCGGTGCCGTCCAGCACGTCACTGCGGCGCGAATCGAGCGTCATGTTGTCGAAGCGGGCATTGAAGGCGCGGGTCACGAGTTGCTTGTTCTCGCCCGCGAGTGCGTGGTTCTCGTCCGCGAGCGCGGCATTGTCGTCGGCTAGCGCCGCGTTCTCCTCCTGTAACCGCTTCTTTTCCACCACCAAGTCGTTCACGTCGCGGAGCAACAGCTCGTGGCCCTGGGAGTCTGCGGCCACGCGGCGCTGGAGCAAGCGGATTGTCTCCAACAACTTGTTGCGGTCACTGTTCAACTTCATGTTCTCCGCGATCAAGTTCTGCTTATAGTTTTCGAGCTGGTAGATTTCCAACTTGACCGAGCGCATCTCGAGGTCCGTGCGCTGGAGGTCGTGGCCGTACGCGAACATGGTGTCGGAGGTGGAGCGCGAGTGCAGCTCCTTCAGCCGCAACGGCGAGCTGAACGGCAACGGCGGCGTGTTGAACGCCGACCCGTGCACCGAGCCCTCCAGCACGTGCCGCGCGTGGCCCTTGTCCTCGTCCTTCTTGAAGAAGCGCCCGAACCCGCCCAGCAGCCCGCCGGACACCGAGCGCTTGTGCTTGATCAGGATCTTGCGCCGCACCGTGTCCTTGAGACTGGCGGGGGTGCGCTCGCCCTCGTCCGTGGAGATGGTGGCCTCCAAGTTTGTCACCGCCGGTGTGTGCATGGGGCGGGCGGCGCGGAGCATGTCCACATTGTCCAACCCCAAGCCGCGCGGCTCGTCAAACGGCAGCTGGAGCAGCGGCACATCCGGGAGCGCGATGCGCGGTGGCGGCGACAGCATGCTGTGCACCGCAGAGGTGGCCTTTTTGGGCGTGGACACGGGCGGTAGCAGCGGCGTTTGCCGCGGCGTGCTGGAGCCCACGGACGCGTGCGACGCGGAGTCGGGGCGGTCGCCGCGCGACTGCGGCGAGGACACCACGGACTCGTTCGGGGGGAGGAGCGGGATCTCGTCGTTGGCGATGTGGTCCGCGTCGGTGCGGGTGTCCGTGTCGTCGGTGGTCTCCACCACGCGCGCCTGGCGGTTGGCCTTGGCCATGGGCGACGACGCGGTGGAGCGCAGGAGCGACGCGGCCTCCGCGGAGAAGGCGCCGCTGCTGGACACCTCCGCGGCGTGGAAGCCATTGTCGTGGTACTGGCTGGGCAGCAACAACATGATGTTCTTGTGGGGCGAGGCCGGACGCGACTCGGGGTCGTACACCAGGTTCGGGGTGTTGGGCCCGGAGAAGGAGCCAATGAGGTCCAAGATGGCGCCCGAGTCGTGCTTCTTGGCCAGGCGCGAGAAGCGCCGCTCGAGCCGCTCGCGCACGCGCCGGAGCTTGAGCTCGTCGTCCAGGTCGTTGATCTCCTCCACCTCGTCGGTCTCGAGCGTCGGCACCGCGTCGCTGCCGCTGCCGCTGTCGATGTAGTGGTCAATGTGGTTGTAGCCGCGCAAGTCGTCGGTGCTGGCGCCCGGCGCGCCGCTGGAGATGGTTTCGGCGCCGGGGGTGGGCGGCGCCGCGGGCGCGGGCGCGCCGTTCGCGTCCGCCGGGTGTACGGCCGCAGCCACAGTTCCAGTAGTGGCCACGCCGTAGTCGTCGCTGACGCTCACCTGGCTCAACAGGCTGAGTTGGTCCACGCTGCGGTAGATGCCCAGGCTGGGGGACGGCGGGGTCGCCAGCAGGGCGCGGTCGGATGCAAACGTCAGGAGCGAGAGCGCGGACGCGGCCGCCAGCAGGTGCGGCGGCAACTGCTTGTCCGGGCGCGCCTGCAGCTCGAGCTGGGCCATCTGGCGGCGCTTGAGGTCGTAGCGCTTTTTCTTGGCAATCAACTTCTCGTGGCAGCTCATGCAGAACAAGCCCTTGGAGGTGCGGGCGTAGCGCAAGTCCTCGATCTTCAGCTTGCACACGCGGCACTTGAAGCAGTTGGAGCAGTACGCCTGGTCGCCGGTGAGGATGGCCAAGTCGTCAATCTTCTTGCCGCACTGCTTGCAGTTGTAGGAGCACTCCAGGCAGATGAGCAGCCCGTTGCCGAGCACAAGGAAGTTGGAGTTGCACCCGAGCAGCTTGTCGCACTTGGAGCACTTGAAGCACTGGATGTGCCACCGGTCTTCGCCGAGCTCGTACGCGTGGCCGCCCACGATCTCCAAGCTGCATTTCTTGCATGCTTGGACGCCGTCAGACATGCCGGCGAGGGGTGCGGAAGGAATAGGGTGCTCTAGGGGGACGCCGGCCGAATCGGACACAGGCGGAGGGGCAGGGGCTCGAGGCGCGCGAGAATACGCGTCGGGCCGGAGTGGTAGGGGGCTGGCGGCAGCAGGGGCTGGCCAAAAGCGAAGGTTGGCGGAGCAGGGGAGGAATAGCTAACGAACAGCGAACAGGTGCCGCTAGCAGGTGCCGGTTCCCGGGTAGGTGGGGTACGGGCGTAGCAAGGGGGTACGGGCGTAGCAAGGGTGCACGGGCGCAGCGAGGGTGCACGGGCGTAGCAAGGGGCGCCGGGTGGGGGCGAATTGGCGTGGGGGGTGGTGGATCAGCGGCCGGTGTCACGCAAGTGGGTGTCACGGGCTAGGTAGCCAATAGCAGGCGCGGAGAGGTGCAGAGGGAGGGACGTGTGGGCCCGGCCGGGGTTGGGGACGCGGGGAGGGGCTGGAAAGAGATGGGTCAAGTAAGACAAGAGGACCCCTGGTGGACGGATCGAAAGTAGTGGCAAGTAGAGCTGCTGGCGAGTAGATTTGGAAACGGCCAGAATAGAAAAATAGATGGGTGCGCGTGCCTGTGCACAACATATAGCCCTGAAACAGGCCCGAAGGCGTAGCGGGGGCGGCGCGGGCTGGAGGAGGCCGCAGGCGGCGGAGCTGGAGACCGAAGCGCCGGGCCAATTGTGCCAGCTCCACCATGGGCTGGGGCAGGGGCGGCGGCGGCGGGGGCCGGCGTGGGGTACGGGTCCGAGAGGTACTGGTGTAGCAACAGATGGTGAGATTGTCGCGGCCGAGTATTTACGCGGTGACACGGTGGAACAACTCCGGGGCGGGCATGTAGGCGTTTGGCGGGGGAAATCCATGGCGTGCATGACCGGGGAGCCGTTCTGTTTCCATGAATTATGCTGCTACTTCTATACATGGTGCAGCCTAGGTTGGTTGCAGCCTAGGTTGGTTGCGCCGCGCCGCATGTCGCGATTTGCACATTGGGTGCGGGCAGGGCTGGGCAGGACTTAGAGATGGCAGGACTTAGATATGTCAGGACTTAGATATGTCAGGAGGCGCCGATATGGCAGGACTTAGATACGGCGCAGGTGCCGCAGATAGGTGCTGGGCGCAGATGGGTGCTGGGCGGTCTTGGTCGGCACGGAAGATGGCCCGATTGGGAAATAATGCGTAGATGGTAGGTGGAATCTGCGCACCAACGCTACTTTGTGCAAGATTGGCAGGCCCGCGTCAGGTACTCGAGGCCATAGGCCCGCTACAGGAAGGACAAACGGTATTATATTACTGGCTGCGATATCGCAGATGCTGTTACGGGAACGGTGCGGCATGGGGGAGGGGCGGCCACAGGCCGCCGGAAAGAAGGAACTCCACAGTGCATCCTCCGGAAGGGGAACCAAGACCCCTCGAGCGAAACTACGGCCGGAAGTCGGCAAGCTTCTTGGAGTCGTCGGACTCGATGAACAAGTCGTCCTCGCCCGACCAGTCGACCTTGATTTTGCGGTGCATGTCGGTGTTCTTCAAGATGTCGTTGCGCTCCTTCTCCCAGTTCAGCTGTCTGCCGGCAAAGCCCTTGTCCCACACCTTGTCGTACACCTTCATGATCTTGGCCTGCTCCTGCTGTCTGACCTCCTCCAACGCCATCCACTCCATGTGCTTCAAGTCGTCGGACGAAGGCTCGTAGATGTGCCAGATCACGTAGTGGGGCAACCCGACCACGGAGTAGCCCATGCGCTTGCTCATCTTGCCGAAGGCCTCGGTCTCGGCGTGCTTCTCGAACGAAAACGCCGGGAAGTGCGAGCCGGTGCGGAACACGCGCGCCTTGGACAAGATGGAGACGCCGCCAATGCCGTCCAAGTCCATCTCCACCTCCGGGTCGCCGTACGGGTCGCGCAAGTACGCCAAGTGCGGTCTCCACGTCTGGTACTCGACGTAGCCCTCGACGATGCACGCGTCCTCGTCCAAGGTCTCGGCCAACTGCAAGCCGCCGTCGGACTCCTGCCACGAGTTCAAGTCGTAGGGCTGCTGGTTGCCCAACCAGTCCGGCAACGGTCTCCACACGTTGGGCACGATCACGTCCTTGTCGTGGTGCATCAAGTCCTCCAAGATGGTGGGCGGCACGGTCTCCACGTCAATGTCACGCCAGTACACGTACGAGTGGTAGGGCTTGACCGCCACCGTCCACAACCAGTTGCGCGCGCGCGCCATCAACTTGCGCCGCGGGCCCTGGGCGGCAAAGCCGTGGCGGTCCAGGAACGACTGGCCAATCACCTGGCCAAAGTCCTTCTCGAAGATCTCGATCTCGCCGAAGCGCATCGCCGCGTCCGCGTCGCTCTGCGCCTCGTTCAAGTGCCGCTTGAGCTCGCCCATGGTGTCGTCGCTGGAGTCGCTCACCAAGAACGCCAAGTCGATCAAGTGGTGCGGGTACGTCAAGTTGCGCATGTGGCCAAAGAACATGGGCAAGTGCGCGGCCGCGTCTCTCAACGGCACGCAGAACAACACCCGCTCGTCCCGCTGCCACCCGTCCGCCGACCCGGCGTAGTGCTGCAAGTCGAAATACTGCACCGACGGCACGTGGGAGAAGCTGGGGGTGTACAACAGGCTGCGGGACACGGCGAAGAGCTGGAACACGGTGAACGCGAGGAGCAAGAGCAGCGCCACCGCGAGCTTGAGCTTGTGGCGGGCGACGGACGCGTGGAGATCTAGTCGCCGGAACGCGGCCGCCAACGCACCGCCGGGCGAAAGCGGCTCTTTTTCAGATCCGTAGTCGTACGGTTTCATCTGGATGATCTGGGCCATGGGGATGAAACGGATCACGTGGTGGTGGTAGTTGCACGGGGATCCGGGGGGTAGACGGCGGGCGTGGTTGGTATGACCCTACTGGAGCTGTGTGGGCGAACGAAAGTCGATGGGAGAAAATGGGTGGGACACCCATGCTATATGCAGGCACACAACGGCGGACGGAACTCCGGCGGCGTGGGCGGTGGTGGCGCGGCGGCGCGGGCGGGGACAGCGCGCGGCGTGCGGAGCGCGGGGCGCGGCGCCTGGCTCCATCGCCGCCTTCTGGCTGCCGGTGCCGGGCTGATCTCCGTTGCTTCTGTTTTGGTTCTGCCCCAAATGGCGCGGCCGCACACACCCGTGCCTCCGCCCTCACGCGGCAGGAGTATGTTTGGATCGCACCCATACACTATGTAGACCCGTACACCATATAGACCCATACACCAGATCCACGGACCCCCACTGCCGGATATAGTTAACAAAATAAAATAGCAGAATTAATATTCTCCTAAACTAATAAAAAAGCAGCTAAGCAATCAACCCTATATATACATACTCTCTCGCGCCATAGCCGCGTCCAGCCGCCAGCTGGGTCCCGGTCGTCGCATCGCCTGCGGCCAATTTCCCCCGCCGCACATCAACACCTGCACACATGTGTGTTTACCTACCGCTACTACTACTACAATGAAGGTGGAGGAGCTCATCATCGACGGGTTCAAGTCGTATGCCACTCGTACGGTGGTGACCGGATGGGACCCGCAGTTCAATGCAATCACGGGACTCAACGGCTCCGGCAAGTCCAACATCCTCGACGCCATTTGCTTTGTCTTGGGTATCGCCTCCATGTCCACAGTGCGGGCGTCCAACCTCCAGGACTTGATCTACAAAAGAGGCCAGGCCGGTGTCACCAAGGCAAGTGTCACCATTGTGTTTGACAACTCCGACAAGACCAAGTCGCCCATAGGCTTTGAAAACTCCGCCAAAATCAGCGTTACGCGCCAGATCATTCTCGGCGGCACGTCAAAGTACTTGGTCAACGGCCACAAGGCACAGCAGCAGACTGTGCTCAACTTGTTCCAGTCCGTGCAGCTCAACATCAACAACCCCAACTTCTTGATCATGCAGGGAAAGATCACCAAGGTGTTGAACATGAAGCCGGCAGAGATATTGGCGCTCATTGAGGAGGCCGCGGGGACCCGCACGTTCGAGGACCGCAAGGACAAGGCCCAGAAAACCATGGCCAGGAAGGAAGCCAAGTTGGTGGAGATCCGCAACCTCCTCAACGAAGAGATCGAGCCCAAGTTGGAGCGCTTCCGCTCGGAAAAGCGCACCTTTCTTGAATTCCAGAAGGTGCAAACGGACTTGGAGAAACTCACACGAATCATAGCCAGCCATAATTACGTGGCGTCGCTGAAAAAATTCCACCACTACTCTACCTTGAGGCTGGAGCACGAGCTGATTATGGCGTCGTTGACGGCTCAGATCGACCGTTTAACCGCAGAAATCACCAACCTTTCGGCTGACTTGGACCAGGTTAAAAAGCAGCGAGAGCGTGATCTCTCCAAGGGCGGAAAAATCGAGGCATTGGAAGAAGCCGAGACCGCCTTGTCCCACGAGATCACCCGGCTCACAACCTCTCGTGATTTAACTTTGCAAACAGTGAAAGAGGAAACCGCAAAGCTTCGGGATTTTGAGACCCAGCTTGCCGAATTGCATCGCTTGGTGGCCGAAAATACCGACGTGTTTGCTCGGTTCGAAGGTGAGCATAATGACCGCAACACGCGCCTCGCCCAACTCAAACAAGAGCACAATCAGCGCGAGGAGCTTTTGTCCACATTGTCCACTGGTGTTTCTGCCAAAGGAGGTACAGATGGCGGATACGTTTCGCAATTAAAGCAGACAAAAGAGGAGTTGAATAAGAAGCAGAATTTCATAAAGCAGTCGGTGCTCAAGATCAATCACTTGAATGAAAAATTACTGGCGGACAATGAAAAGCTCATCAAGGCAAAGGACGAGAACCTGGCTCTCCTCAAGGAAATTGCTGACTACGAAAGGGAAATCGAAGCTAAGCAGAAAAAGTTCGACGCGTTTGGCTTCGATCCCAAAGCTTACACCGCGTTACGTGACCAGGAAAGCATGATCCGCAAGCAAATCGAGCAATATCATAGCCAACTAAACCATCTTCGGCGCGAGGCTGGAGGTATTGATTTCCACTACTCCAAGCCATATCCAGATTTCAATGACGCATCAGTTAAGGGTGTTGCGGTGCAGTTATTCAGTCTTAGCGACGCCCATAACGACAAAGCATTGGCGCTCCAAGTATGCGCTGGAGGTCGCTTATTCAATGTTATTGTGGACAGTGTCAGCACTGCTTCCGCTCTTCTAGAAAGAGGGCAGTTGAAGCGCCGGGTGACCATCATTCCATTGGACAAAATTTCCGCACGGTCGTTGCCGGCTGACATTGTCTCTTACGCAAAGGAGAAATGCCCCGAGAAGGTGGAGCTTGCCCTAAATTTGGTGAATTTTGAGCAAGAGTTACAAAAGGCAATGGCTTACATCTTCGGCTCCACCTTTGTATGCATGGATCCTAATACCGCCAAGGCCATCACATTCGATCCTCGAATCAGGGCGCGCTCCATCACTTTAGAGGGAGACGTTTATGATCCAGAAGGAAATTTGTCAGGTGGATCTCGTAGAGGAGGATCATCTATTTTGTTAACCATGCAAAAGTATAATCGCCTTGTTGCACAGGTGAAGCAGCTTGAAACCAAGCTTGCAGAGATTCACCACGAATTAAACCGTTTAGAAAAATTGGGTCTGGAGACAAAATCTTTGCAGAACGAGCTAAACCTCAGCAAGCACGAGTTATCCCTTTTGCAGCGGAAGCTTGATAGCAACCCGTCGTCGATGATCATCAAAGAAAACGAGTCCAACGTGAATCAAATTACCATACTCAACAGGCAAGTGGCAGAGGAAAAGACCAAATGCACAGAGTTGGAAGATGCGATGGCGAAGATTGAAAACGATATCAAGGAATTCAATCAGGACAAAGGATCCAAATTAAGGGAATTGGAAGCTGACTTGAAAGAGTTGAAGAAAAACCTTGCGCATCAGGAATCCGAGGTTTTAACCCATCGGGAAAAATACCAATCGCTCCAAATAGAGGTAGAACAGCAAAAGGCGGATATAGTCTTGTTGGAGGAGTCTATCGCCAGTGCTCAAGTGGTTGTTTCTGAGGCTGAGCAAACTATCGAGAGTACAGAGTCCAAGCTCAGCGCTAGTGGAGAAAAGCTTGATGATTTGCGTGCCAATTTGGAAGAAGAAAGATCGAAGATGCTTGGATTTGATGAGGAGATCAACGAATTGACTGAAGTTTTAGGGGCCAAGAACAACGAGCTCAGTCAGGCGCGTCTTGCCGTGCAAAAGTTGAACCATGACTTAGAAAAAGCCAACAGCAACACCGCCGCGTTGAAGTCGCGGCTTGACGACTTGATCAATGCCAACGAATGGCTTACAGACGAAAATGTGACCAACGGCATTATTCAGCAGTATCCGGACATCAACATTGAGGAGTATGAGAGCCAAGCCAGTTTGTTGGGAGAGCGGTTTCAGAGCATGAGGCGGAAGGTCAACCCCAACATCATGAGCATGATTGACAACGTGGAGAAGAAGGAGGCGTCGTTGAAGCACATGATCCGCACCATCGAGAAGGACAAGTCCAAGATAGAAAACACCATTGAGAAGTTGAACGGGTACAAACGGGACACGTTGAATACCACGTACCAGAAGGTGTCGGACGACTTTGGCAACATTTTTGCCGATCTTTTGCCGGGCTCGTTTGCGAAGCTCGTGCCGTTGAACCCGATGGATGTGACCAAGGGTCTCGAGGTGAAGGTTAAGTTGGGGCCTGTTTGGAAGCAGAGTTTGGTGGAGTTGTCGGGTGGCCAGCGGTCGTTGATTGCGTTGTCGTTGATCATGGCGTTGCTTCAGTTCAAGCCGGCGCCGATGTACATCTTGGACGAGGTGGACGCGGCGTTGGACCTCTCGCACACGCAGAACATTGGGCACTTGATCAAGACGCGGTTTCAAGGCTCGCAGTTTATTGTGGTGTCGTTGAAGGAGGGCATGTTCACCAACGCCAACCGGGTGTTCCGCACGCGGTTCCAGGACGGAACGTCGATGGTGTCGGCCATGTGAAGTGATACAGAACGTCACACAGAACGTCATACAGAACGTCGTACAGAACGTCATACAGAACGTCATACAGAACGTGTCGGTGTGGCTAGAGGGCGTACGGGTATGTAAATGATATACGATTTGCTAGGTACGGACAGGGCATTGAGGCACGGGGCCATGTATAGCTTGTCAAACCGAGACTGGCCAGCAACCGCGTCGTTTGAGGACTAGACGGGCCCGGGCGCCGCATCCTAGACGGTCTTCTTTGACTCGTGGGGGTCGTCCAAGTCGTCGGCCACCGAGTCGTCGAACCGCAAGCTCTTGCGGCGCGTGGCGGCGTCCGTGTCCACGGCCAGGCTCTTGCCCGCGGACTCGTGGAACACCAACTCCGCGGTGCGGATCCAGCGGCGGCGGCGCGTGTACTTGGAAAAAGTGTCCTCGGACGACGGCTTCTTCCACACGTTGTCGTAGTAGACAAAGCCCTCGTCGGAGTTGGGGTTGGCGGTGGTCTTGGAGCGCTTGGAGGCCGGGAGCGCGATGGCGCCGTCGTTGGTCAAGTCCAAGCGCCAGGCCTTGTCGACCCAGCGCCAGCGCGCGGCGGTGAGCTCCGGGTGGGAGTGGGCGTACTGGTCGTAGGCGGAGTCTGCGTTGGGCAACTCGAACGCGTCGAGCAGCGACAGCTCGTTCAAGAACTCGTCGGTCCAGGGCGCGCGCTCGTAGGTGAGCAAGTTGGAGGTCCAGCCGATGCCGATCCAGCGCCGCTGGTTCTCGTAGATGACGTAGGTGAAGCGCACGGGCTTGGCGAGGTCGCCCGGCGCCGGCACCACGCCCTTCTGCACCTTGGCGAAGGCCGCGGCAAAGAGCAGCGTGTTGCGGGCGCGCAGGAAGTCCAAGCCGGTCAAGTAGAAGAAGAGCACGCGCGTGAAGCGCACCAGCCACAAGAGGCGGCGGCACACGCGCATGAACGCCAGGTGGTAGGAGATGACGTACAAGCCCAGCGCGAGGAGAAGCGTGCGCGGCGCCACCACCAAGAACGTGGCGACCAAGTACACCGGCGTGAGGAACACGGTGGTGAACACGAGCCGCTTGATGTCGTAGGCCGTGAGCCCCATCTGGGTCACCGGGCTGAGGAGGAGGTCGGCCTTGGTGCACGTGGCGGAGAGCGCCTGCACCACGTCATCCAAGGTGGGGCGCAGGCTGGCCTCGGCCGCGATGCGGTTGTTGAGCACCGCGTACGCCACCAACACCAGCGCCAAGAGCACGTGGCCGGCCCACGTCACCAACACCTCAAAGTACGCCACGGCGAACGCGTACGCGCACATCAACGCCACGTTGAGCCAGTAGTCCGAGTTGGTCCACGTGGCCACCAGCAACATCTTGTTGACGATGAGGAGGTACGGGTACGCGCGGATCAACGCCTTGGCCACGGGCGGGGGGGTGGAGGAGAGAAGCGGCAGCGTTTGCGGCTGGACGCCGGCGGGGGGCGCGGCAAAGGGCGCGCGGAGCGGCGCGCCGGAGCGCGCGGGCGGCTCCTCGGCACGCGGGGTTTCGATTTCCTCTGCCATGGGGACGTGGTAGTGTGGTAGTGTGGTAGTGATGAGTGGTGGTGGGAGGGTGGACTTGTGGAGTGGGTGCGATGCACGGGAGGCACGGGTGCAGCGTGCGAGGTATGGGGTACCCCAGAGCCACCGTAAGTGGCCATGAACTTTGGCTCGTTGCTCCTGAAGGAGATTGACCGCAAGCGGAAATCCGCCCAGCCGCGGGCAAAGAAGCGGACCCGCGCGGCCCCGCCCGCCCCGCCCGCTCCGCCCGCCCCACCGGCCCCACCGGCCCCGTCTGCGTTGGACTCCATCTCCGACGACATTCTTGTGCGCTCGCTCGCGGCGCTCGACCCGCCCGGCCCGGCGCCCGAAACCCTCTCCAAAGAGGACCAGCTCCGCAAGCTCGACATCTTGGTCCGCCGCGACAAGAAAAACGCCCGCTACTCGCAATACTTGCAGCAGGAGGCCAGTGTCGCTGCCGCTTTGGCCCTCAGCGACATTGCGGCCGCGTCTCTGGAGGAGGCCGCGCGCCGCTTGGCGATGCAAGTGCGCAGGTTCATCAAGGACATCATCTTCAACTGGCAACAGAACCCGGCGCCGCCGGTGCCGGCGGGGCTTTTGCCCGAAACCAAACGCGACGTGGTGCGGCTCATGTACAAGCTCCGCAGCGGCACGCTTGCGCCCGACGTGTTGGTGTCGCTCTGCACCATCGTGTACTACATCCAGACCGAGCAGTTTGCCAAGGCCAACGAGGCGTACATGAAACTAAGCATTGGCAATGTCGCATGGCCCATTGGCGTGCGCGATGTCGGCATCCATGCGCGCGCGGCAGACGCAAAGATCACCGGCAACGACAAAAAGTCCGTGGCCAACATCATGCAGAGCGAAAAAACCCGCCGCTGGATCATCGCCGTGAAGCGCCTCCTCAACTACTGCGAGCTCGCCCACGGCACGGCGCCGCCATGACCGGTTGGTACTGCAGGCTGTGCATGGTTGGTACCTTGTGCGTCACGTGTGTGCGTCTAGGGCTCGCGCCCCCCTCCGCGATGGCGCGCGCGCCGCTCCTGCGGCCAAAATTTTCGCACCGGGTGGAACTTTTACCGTTTCTTCTTTTTGATACTTACCATACTCTATTGAACACCATGGCTGTATGTACTTACCCGATTGAAAAGGTGGAGGTGGCCATTTATGCCATTATCCGAATGTTTCAGCGGGTCTGCTAAACCCTCTGGCCACAGCAGCCCATTTTTCTCCACCTGCTTTCTCCACCCTCCCATCGCTCCATACTAACACACCAGAGAGAGATCAAGGACATTAAGGAATTCGTTGAATTGGCTAGAAGAGCTGACATCAAGTCTGCTGTCATCAAGGTCAACAAGAAGATCAACGCTAACGGTAAGCCATTCAAGCAAACCAAGTTCAAGGTCAGAGGTACCAGATACCAATACACCTTGGTTGTCAACGACTCCACCAAGGCCAAGAAGTTGCAACAATCCTTGCCACCAACCTTGGAGATCAAGTCCTTGTAAGTTTAGTGTTTCGCACAACCCTTAATAAACAACCGAATAGCATTATCTGTGTAGTTGTGGCCGCATGCCTTGTGCGTCCTACCGTCTCAATGTGTATGTATTGAACCCAAACCTAAATCACATCTTCCATCTCAATGTCGTCGTCCTCGTCCTTGTCTTCGTCCCTCGCGTCATCAAGCGCTCCGCCAAGACGGGCCGCACGCTCCGCGTCCCTCAACCTCTTGTACTCTGGCTTCAAGTTGTACTTCGACGTGTACGGACCCTTCTTGATAAGGTTTGCAATCGACTCTAGCGACTCCTTCAAGTACGTTTCCGGCTGTCTGGTGCGCTCCTTCAATCCCTTCATGGACCAGTACTCGTACTCCTCGAAAAGGCGGAAAAGCAAATCCAACAAGTCCTTCTGCGGCATTCTGATCGCACGGCCATCCGCCTTATTCTTCACCAGATTGGTCGACTTGAGGAAGAGCGACGTACTCTTACCCGTAAGAGATGGCCCCGCCTGCGACTGCACCACACCGGGAATCTCGTTCAAAAACGTCACCTTGGGTCGCTCTTGCGTCAACGGCATGTTCTGCCGCTTCAATAGCATCTGGCCGTAGCGCGCGTCGTTCTTCAGCGGCACAATCTGACAGTCGTGCACGATCTTCCCCACCAAGTTGGTTTTCTTCGGAATCGTCTTCACAAACGGAATGTACTTCTTCTCGCCGTCCGGGCCGTTCTTCTGCACGCGGAAGAACTTGGTGGGCCGCCGCTGCACCTCGTTTTTGTCGAGGTCGGGCAACTCTGGCTGGTCCGGCATGTCTCCAATCTCCGTCACCTCTTGCTTGAACCGCTTCAAGTTCTCTTCGCTGAACACGTAGGAATTGTGCACCTGTGTGTTGAGAATCGACAAGTCGTACTCGTGCGGGATGTCGGCGTTGTCGGCAGAGTCGTTCAACACGAGCTTGACCTCCAACTTCTTTTTGCCGTTGGCAACACTGCTGTTCTGGCGAATCTTCACCTGCCCCAATTGCTGCCCGTTCAAGTTGGCGGGATTGGTCCACTTCTCCGCCAAGTACCGGGGCAACTTCACAAGCCACACCTTTTGGTTGCCCCTCGCCATATTCATGTCCAACGACTCGTTTTCCTCCAAGTAATCCTCGGGGTCGGAAAGAAGCGCATGGTCGCCGTCTTCTTCGTTCTTGACGTCTCCCGCAGCGCCCTTTTCGGTCTTGATTTCTTTGGTCGCCAGGTCCTTGATGATTTTCCGGATGGGGCTTTGTGTGCTCATGGTGCCGACAGGAAGAGAAGCAAACGCTGTAGCTCACATGTAGCCTGTGCCTGGTGCACGGGTGTGTATACATGCCACCCACTCTTTCGGGAAGGAAGCAATGGGTGCGCCGGCCACCGAGTCGCTGGGCAATTGCGGTTTTGCATTTGGCGCTTCTAGTTGCATTTGGCAGGGTTGGCGGGAAATTCCGGGCACCGAGCCGAAACTCTTGCCCGCAGTAGGTTGAAGTTGGCTCTGCGCGCACCGTGGGACAATATAGACATTTATGCCTTCTCCACTTATCGCTTCGGCGCCCACCTACTACCAGCACTCCGAATGCGGATATTGCCACGGTGAAAAAACCAACTTCTTGGGTCTTGCCTTGCCCAAAGAGGCCGGTGCCCCCACAAAATGCACCAGCGCTTCCATTGGAACCCATGTGGAGCAAATGACCTGCCACCAGTACGATCTGCTCCTCAATCGCAATTTCCGCCGTTCGGGAACCTTTCTCTACAAAAGCGACATGCTCCGGGGATGCTGTCGCATGTACACCATCCGGACTGATCTCGGCCAGATGAAAGTCTCCAAAGAACATCGCCAGCTGGTCAACCGGTTTAAGCGGGCCATTGCCGACCCAGCAGAGCAGGTGCCGGAGAAGAATGACGCAGACGCCACGGGACATTCAACGCAAAAACGCCCGTATCAAAGACCTCTGTTTCAGATGGACTCGCTTATCTTGGCAGAGCAGCAGTCCAGCCGCTTTCGCACCCGGTATGAGCCTGCGGTTTTCTCGGAGGAAAAGTTCGCTCTCTACAAGAAGTACCAGGTGAGGGTGCACCACGATGATCCTGAATCTGTCTCGCAGAAGTCGTTTGACCGGTTTTTGTGTCTGTCTCCCTTTCCACAAGCAGAACTCATGGGTACAGAGGACCAGTGGGAAATGCTCAACACGTGGACCAAGACATGGAAGCGAAAGCAGAAGCACCCTACAACCCGGCGCATAGGCCCAACTCACGAATGCTACTATCTTGACGATGTGTTGATTGCGGTTTCGGTTTTGGATTTTCTTCCCTCAGGCTTGTCTTCAGTATACTTCATCTGGGACCCTGACTACGCCCATTTGTCGTTGGGAACCGTCCTGGGCTTGCGGGAGATCCAGATGTGCCATGAGCTCGGCTTGGGCTATTATTATCTCGGATACTACATCGAGGATTGTCCTAAAATGCGGTACAAGGCCAAGTTCGGCGGCGAATTGTTGGACGTATGCAATGAGGCGTTTGCCCCAATACAAAAGGTTATCTCCCTTATCCAAGGCGGCCGCTTCTTTACTCTTGATAGCCTGAGGTGTCTGGGCGACAACGGTTTATGTGAGATAAACATTGACTTGGCAGAAGCACCGGAGAAATGGCCAATTGGAGTGAAAGATGTGAGCGACCAGTTGTATGGGGCTCTGGCGATATATGAAATTGCCAAAACTTCTCGTGAAAAGCTTGTGAGTCGCCTTGGACTAGCTGGAACCTCCGGTGAAGCAGAATTGAGCATTCCTGATGTGTTTCCTGGCGCTCTTCCTATGTCGCAGGTTCTTGGATGGTTTGAGAGCGGAGAGTTGGATGCAGATTTTCCGGTTTGTATCTACGACTGCAATCATGCCCAAATGTACCGAGGGAAATTTTCCGAGCTCCCTCCTCGATTGAAGTGTGTCGAAATCGATGCCATCCGGCTTTTGGGACTAGACATGTTCTTTGAATCATTTCTATATGGATAGTGATAGTATGGCGTATCTAGGTATATGTTTATGTCTAATGGCGTTTCCCGTTTGCGCCGTTGCGGTTCAATTTTGGTAGAATGTAATGCTCGTTTACCTATGGTTATGACCCCAATCGCGGTCCCCTTGCATGGTTCTGCCCTTGCATGGTTTACTCTTGCATGGAACCCTCGGCATGCAACCCGAATATAACGGCTTTTTTGCATAGATGCGGTGTTACCCGGCCATCGATTCACTATATATCCAACACTGGCGCCGCCGCCTTGCTGGTTTTTCTTTTTTTTCTCTGTCGACGTACTTCATAGGATCATTTCTATAGGTCACGTCCCACTTTGACTCTTCTAAAGAGCCACTGAATCCAACTTGGTTGATGAGCGAGATACCCTCATGCCCTCAAAGTGAGAATAGATTTAGCTTGTCCACGATCCTTTGCGGTCTGGTCATCTACAATTTGTTTGCCTTTCACTTTACGCGAAGCCTTGCGCTTGGTGTTGCCGAAAGGAGCGATGATCTTGACCCGCGTCCAAACGCTCTCTCGGGAGTCTTGGTTGCGGGTGGGCATGAGTGGCTGTCTGACAAGTTAGTCTTGGTTTGTGCTTTGCACGTCCGAGATGGCTTATAGTTCCTCTATGTGTTGTCGACCACTGTAGACCCTTTTGCCGGCATGCATTGCCTAAACTGGGTATGCGCACACGCCCTGTTGTCTTGACAACGTTGCTACTCTGTTGCTACTCTGTTACTGCGCTGTTTTTCCTGATGCGGTATCAGCGCATGGGATGTTTCCCTCGCGCGACAGCTGGACAACGCACGTCGGACTTCCTGTTTTGTCTTGTTGCGGGCGGCGCACACAACGCAACGTTCCTGATGCCAAGAAAATTTAACCGCCCCACCCGTTCCGGACAGGAAATCTGTGTCAAACTGTGAGTTGCCAATAGAGTCTCCGACATGCGGAGATTCGCTCCAGGAATGTGCATCCTGTACCCTTGTGTAAATGTGGCGGAGCAGCGCTACTCGGACTACACATCAGCCCCGCTTATTGCTCCAGCCCAAATTTTCGTCGCAGCCCAACACACCTCTCTCTCTCTCTCTCTCTCTCTTTGTGTCTGCACTCTCTAGGCCTATGGTCCAAAATTTGGATCGCCCACCTTGGTGCTGGAGAGTGTCCTGATTTCTGGAACATCGGCGGGAGATATGCGACTGATGCGCGTGCGTGCAGGCGCGCGTCTGAAATTGTCAATTCTGAAATACATGTCAAGTGTATAGGTTTAGTAGGGTGCATTCTTGCCCGCCGGCTTTCCCGCATCACAGCCCCGCCTTGCGCCCAGTTGAAATTTGTCCTTCGCCCATATTTCCTCCCTCTTCGCCTGCTGCTGACCTTTCCTGTCCTTTTTCCCTTGTCTTCAATGAGATTCCGCCGTCTTCGGATCGTAGCGGTGGCATTCGTGCTACTATATGTGGTGAGCCTATCGCTATTCAAGTCTGCTTCTGCCGAGAACAAAACGCTGCTATCTAACATCAGAGAGTTTGCGCTTGACTGGGACTTCTCCAAACTACTCTCCAAAATAACCACCACAGATAGCTACTCGTTCGACTTATGGGTAGACAGGCTTTTCGCCAAATACGCTGCAACCACAGACCCAAAGACGTCCCAGTTTGCCAGGTTTCTTATAAACCCTGCTGTCCCCGAGGCGGACGACACCATTGACATTCCCGACTTTGTCGGCGCCCAATCCGACAATCCGCATTTACTACCGTTCGACCCCCGCCTTACGCTTGGGGTTCTCTTGCATGACATGGCTACCTCCCTCCAGCAAGACGGCACGCTCGACAACTACCAGCTTGAGCTGTTTCACTGGGCTGACTGGACCGACTTGGGCATTCTCCATGCGCACATGTTTTCCACGGGCCCTGACCGGTTGACGTGTGCATCCTTCACCCAGCCTCAGGACAAGAGTGGCCGCAATATCAGAGACTCGCTACCAGTTTCTGACTACTGCGTCAACGACGCCGATCTCGGTGTGTTGATTCGGGATACCAAGGACGAATCGTACAAGGCCAAGTTGCAGTACATCCAGAAGTCCCCCAACCGTCTTGGTTTCCACATCATGTCCATGCCGGGCAGGCTCGAGGCCCATGACAGGCCTGTTTTCAGTGCCGCGTATATGAACGATGTCATGCCTGCGCCGCTCGCTGTCGTGGTGCTCTTCCCCTCTGAGTCCCGCAACTCCACCTTGGTCAAGATAGACGTCGACCGCCACCTCCTGGCCCGGACCAGATTGGTGGATTCGCCGTTGGCCCAGCGCGTGGCCCAGAAGTCCAAGAACTTGAATTTGCGCAAGAGCACCGCCTCCATTGTCGCTGCCTTGCCGCGGGAGTCGCAAACCAGGTTTTCCGGCAGCGTGGGCCTAACCAGCGAGATGTTTTGGGAGTCGCTGGCCACGTATCTTGCCCAGTTAGAGCAGAAGCAGTCCTTGTCTGTGTTGGAGCAAAACTACGTGGATGGGCTTAGGCTTTCGCTTGCTACGGAGCGGCCACCCAAGTACTTCAACGAAGCCAAAATGTCGAGCTTGAAGTTCCGAGACTGGGCCAAGGGGGACCATTACGACTGGCGCTTTTTCAAGGGCCTCGTGGAGCCGCTGTTGCTCCAGCCGCATTTGTATGCGTTGTTGCTGTCGTGGCTCAAGTTTGTCGAGTCGGCAGGAATCAAGTCATGGGTGGCCCACGGCTCCCTTTTATCTTGGTACTGGAATGGAGGCTTGTTCCCGTGGGACGCTGACATTGACGTGCAGATGTCGATCCACGATCTCCATCGCCTTACCCGCGAGTACAACCAAACCGTCATTGTCAACCTTGGCAACGAACCGGACAAAGAGGTCAGAACCGGGCGGTATTTCTTGGACTCCGCCACGTGGATCAGCCACAGGACCTACGGTAGCGGCCACAACAACATTGATGCCCGCTTCATTGACCTTGACTCTGGCTTGTATGTTGACATCACCGCCTTGGCCGTGAGCAACAGCCTTGGCCCTTCTCGGTACGACGACGACGTTCCAGATGAATTCAAGCGCCGCATAGCCACCACCGAGGTTGAAGGCAAGGAGCAAAAGGTTCGGATCCCTGACGACCGGGAAGTGGAGCGGAACCAGGCAACCCACATCTACAACTGCCGCAACAATCATTTTCTGAAGCTAGAAGAGCTTTCTCCATTGCGGTTAACTTATGTTCAGGGCGTGCCTGCCTACGTTCCCAACAAGATCCTCGACATTTTGCAGACTGAGTACGGCTCGCGCAGTATCAGGAACCAGCAATTTTCGAGGTTTGCGTTTTTGCCTCGTCTTGGGGTGTGGGAAAAGAGGACGCAGGTGCGCAAGTATACGGTGAAGAAAAACCAAGGCGGCTCTCTTGACTTGGGCGAGCATGTCAAGGACGCAGAAGAAAGTCTTGATACTGTGTCAATGTTTCACTTCAATGACAAGGACTATCTCGATTGGATGGCCACTTCGCCTGATCTCTTGATACAGTACATAACTGGCCGTGAGGTGGTTCATGAGCACCAGTCTGAGATGCGGTTGTTGATGGATGGACACGACGCCG
This sequence comes from Clavispora santaluciae, assembly GCA_022577645.1. Classification (NCBI taxonomy): domain Eukaryota; kingdom Fungi; phylum Ascomycota; class Pichiomycetes; order Serinales; family Metschnikowiaceae; genus Clavispora; species Clavispora santaluciae. The sequence continues at coordinate 576,264 of JAJNMX010000009.1, forward strand.
CCTCTTCTGTTCTCTCTCAGAATGGTGAATTGTTGTGGAAATTTGCCGATTTGTACCATGACATGCACAAGTACAGAATGTTTATGAGCAAAGCTGACTACAACGAGAGGGTCAAGGAATTACTCCGGCGCTGGGAGGCATTCCGCTCTGGCAAACCCGTCGATGCTGACGGCTCCTCGGATCAAGAAGAATTTATTTTGACCGAGGTGGAACAGCAAGCAGCAGAAGCAAAGGGGCCCGAAAGAGAGTCTCTTATGCGTCCTTCCGCAGACGAGAGTGCGAAGACAGAAAAAGATAATACCGCCGCTGAAGTTAATGGTGACGATGCCAAAGAAAATTCGCCCATCGTTGGACACAATGGCTCCCCCGAGTTGCAGCTATTTCAGGCCCAGCAACCCCCGGACAGAAACGTTGAAGGTTCTGAAGAGGTGGTACAGCGAGCTGAGGCCAAAATCCAGTGATGCACGGATGGATGTGGCATTGGTGTGTGTGGAATAGAGGATATAGCATTATTACATTTAATTGAAGAATTTCTGGTAAACCCATGCAATTGTCCTTGCGAGAAATCCTCATGTAGTCGCACAAATATTTCCATTTTGTCAGTGTATTACCTCGCGACTGCGAAATCCACTAGCGTAGAAACGGCCAAATAATACCACAATTGGCCAAAACGCACAAAAAAAGACCCCCATACGACCACTACACCGAACCAGCCACAAAAAACCCGCCAAATAGCAATTGGCCCGTTCGCCACATGAAATGGCCCCTCCACATGAAATGGCGCCTCCACACGGGCCCCGGCGACTACATACAGGACACGGCCCCCACAGCGATAAGCAAGGCACCCAACGGACAGCGTCTCGGATCCAAACACAGAAGCACGTCCCCCGGCAGCGCAAACAAAGGCGCCACCAGTACATCCAACGCAAGCAACGGAACACGCCAGGCCCCGGCACCCGCCACGACATCAGGCAATGGTGAGATTTTCGCGCACGTGACCCACAACCAATCACACCTCGCGCCCGCTGGTCCCACTCACACCACAAGCACCAGGAAAAAAAAGTCCCAGCCCCAGAACCTCGCACCACAACATGCTTAGAAGTACCGCCCAACGTTCTTTCAAAAGATTCAACTCGCACGGCCACGGCCACGTCTCCAAGTTCATCAAGGAGGACGCCTTCCGCTACAACAAGAAGGCCGGTGAGGCGTTCAAGAAGGAGTACGAGGAGAAGGTGCACCACTCCATCGGCATCACCGCCTTGTGGAAGAAGATCACGTTCTTCGTTGCGTTCCCCGTGGTGGCCTTGACTGCCATTCCCGTGACCAAGATTGAGCTCGAGCACGCCAAGCACAGAGAGCACTTGAGACACTTGTCCGACGAGGAGTGGCCTGTGCAATACGAGTACCAGAACATCAGAAGCAAGAAGTTCTTCTGGGGTGACGGCGACAAGACCTTGTTCTGGAACTCGGACATCAACAGACACGTTGAGAACTAGTGCTGCTGGATGGAGCCCGCAATGCCCGCATATAGGCTGACATAGCCAATGAATATTCCCGATTTGGTGAATCCGCTGTAGCCCCGCCGCATGCGCCGGGTGTAGTCTACGGAGGGTGTGGTATTCATGAATTGCCCGCTGCTAGCAGCAGGCCTATAAAGTGGAAAAGATGTAGAGGTTGTTGGTTGCCGCAATCGCCACAGAGTTCTCCTGCGGATGCCACGATAAATGTAAAATGCTCTTCTTGAAGTCAATGTAGTCGTTGTCATCGCCGCTGCCCACGCCGCTCATCAACCGTCTTCTGGCGGTCTGGTCGCCGTGGCCCACCTTCTTCAGCTTGAACGCCGACTTGTCCGCCTGCAAAATGATCTCCTCCTGCTCGTCCTCGCTGTCGAGGTTGGGCGACTGCGGATACGTCTTGCCGGCGGGCGGGGACTTGTCGTCGTCGTCGTCGTCCGACTCGTCGTCGTCGTCGTCCAACTGCTTGCGTTTGAGCGTGTCCTTGAAGCTGATCAGCGAAAACTCCTTGGCGTCGGCGTCGGCGTCGGCCAGCCCCACGGCGTTGGGGTAGATCATGAAGTTGTTGTTGTAGGAGCCGGTCATAACCGAGCGGTTGTCGCCGCTGAACTGCACCTCGAACTTGTCGAAAATGGCGTCGTTCTCGTACGTGTCGCACAACCGATCCCTCAAGTGCTCGTGCACGTTGATGGTCTTGATCGGCTTCAGCTCCATGGCCAAGTCCCAGATCTTCACCGTCATGTAGTCACGCGACACAATGTACCGGCCGTCGTCGGAGAACTTGACGTCGGATATTGACGACGTGATCTCGGTGAAGAAGTTGTGCGACGCGGGGTCCAAGTACTCCTCGAACACGCGGGAGTGGGTGTCGCACAACGAGTTGGAGCGCATGTCCGACAACTTGATCGTGCCCTTGGACAGCGAGTACATGAACAAATTGCAGTGCTGCGGGTGGAACTCCGCGGACGTGATCACCTCGGTCAACTCCTCCATGTTCGTGGGCTTGATGTCGACAATGTTGAACAGCTGGTCCGGAATCTCCAAGTTCCACAAGTTGATTCTTAGGTCGTCCGACGAGAGGTACGTTTCCTGGTCGGAGTTGACGGAGATGGAATTGATGTGGTACGCGTGCGCGTTGGAGTAGATCTTCTTGGGCTGCGCCAGAATCAACTTGTCGTGGAACGTCATCTTGGGCAACTTGAGGTCGCTGACAGAGAACTTGTTGGAGGGGAGATGGCTCATGCCGTTCAAGTTGGTCTCGCTCACCAACTTGACCTGGCGCTCCATGATCTTCCACAACTTGATCGTCTTGTCGTTGGTGGACAAGAGGTGCAACGAGTTGTTGGACGACTTCAACCACTTGATCTTGTTGATCTTCTCCTCCACCTCCAACGACTTGAGGTAGTCGAACTCGGCGTCGTGGCTCTGGAACTCGGTGAAAAACTTGTATTCACAGTTGTTTTTCTTGTTGCCGTTTCGCTCGAACAAAACCACCCGGCCGCCCTTGTCGCCGGTGGCCAAAAACGTGCCGTCGCCATCAAATTCGACGGTGGATATGATGTCGGCTTCGGTGATATTCTCAATGTCACCCTTATCTCCGAAGCACTGGGAAAACTTCCAATTGTGATCCATGGTCATGGTTGGAGCATGTACTGGGGCGGGAGGTTAGAAACGGGGCAAAGCTGAGGGGTCAACGTCCAAAGAAAAAGTCCAGGCGGGAAACAGAAAAAGCAAAGTCTAGTGCGAGAGGGATTACTCGGGTTGGGGGAAAGTGGCCGTGGTGGAAATGGGGCACAATGTGGTTGGCTTTTGTGATGGAACCAATTTAGGGATGACGAAGGAAAATGACGTTCGCAAACCATGGAGCGAACCCGTACCCCTCGAACATCCTCCACCACCCACTCCACGGCCGAAACAGGAAAGTGCAGTGGCGACGGCTGAAGCAGCGCCATATGCCGGAGGCCAATTCCGAAGCTACGTAGAGTTGGGAGGCCCAAGTTGGAGCGTGGAGGTTAGGATATGCAGAAAGGCAGGTGTAGAATAGACAGAATAGACAGAAACAGAATAGACAGCGACAAGACAGAATCGATAGATAATTGAGACAATTTAGAGACAGAAAGATAGACAGAAATAAGAGGCAGAAGACAGAATTGAGAGGCAGAAGACAGAATTGAGAGGCAGAAGACATAATTTAGAGGCAGAAGACAGAATTGAGAGAAAATCGAGAGACAGAAAGAATACACAGTCAGACAACCGAAAAGTAAAACCACAACCACAACGAGCTGGAGCTAGCGTAAGAGGAATGACTTGAGTACAGCAAGACAATGGATTATTGACAGGACACATAAACGACAAGCAGCCGTTCTTGTCGGGATCTAAAGTGGCAATAACTGAAGGTACAGCCACCCCGTCACCCTACTGCCCTAAGCCTACACCTGAATTTTAAGTATGTATATTATAGTAACACAACCAGGCTGGCGCCTGGCCTAGGCATCAAGATTCATGACAAAGCATTTAGTTAGCCTTCTTGGCAGCGTCTTGAGGAGACACCTTCTTGTCTTGGTTGAATCTCTTTCTTTGTGGAGGAGTTCTGATTCTTCTGTCGGATCTAGATCTAACTCTGACAATTCTGGCGTGAATGGCACAAGAGACACAGTAGTGCAACTTGTTGTACAACTTTGGCAAAGCGTATTCTTGGTAGACGGAAGCCTCAGACAAGTCTCTCACAGCAGCAGCCTCAACCATGTTTCTGATGGTGACTCTCTTGATGGCCTTGTCCTTAGGAACACATCTGGCACAGTTCAAACATCTGACTGGCTTGACGTGACCTCTGCCCTTCTTGTTTCTACCGTTGGAAGATCTCTTCTTTGGCATGTTTGCTTTTGTTGTAGAGAAGAATTGTGAGAGAGTGAAAAAAATTTAATTTGGGTGCGACGGCCACCGGCCGCGGGCGGGCGTCCTGCAGGCGAGCGGCGCGCGGTGGCTCTAGGTGCCTCACGTGACGAGGGCACAAGCCCTACACCCCCCAGGAGCGGCCGTCCGTGCGGGTGCTATTGGTTCCTCTGGTGGCGCTAGCGGCGAGCAAATGCGTTGCTATGGCAGAGAGAATCGGCCAATCTCCTCGCGGAGGAAATCTCAGATGGAACACGTGAGACCTTTTGCCCCGTCAGAACTCCCGCGGCCGTTGATGGACCGCGCAAACGAGAATACATCAGAGCGTGCTGCAGGTGGCACAGGACGAGCTCCATTCGGAAATTACCCCAGTCTGCCAATGGGACTGTGCAATGTGGGAGACAATAGTGCCAGCCAGTTGAACTGTGGCGTATGTAATTGGATGCGGACATGCCAGGAATGCTGATTTCTTGTGCTGATAAGCCTGAGTCCGGTATTTCGGGCCGAATCCGGCCAATTCCACGGCTTGCGGCGAAAATGATTGATCTGGATTCCAGAAGAGTCCAGAAGAGTCCAGAAGGAGTCTAGAAGGATAATCATGTGGAGCTACAAACGGTTGTGGATGGAGAAGACCATGCACAGCCATATATTATGTGCGAAGGTTTCGACTGCGGAGATACGCATAGGAGATTGAGATAGGAGATTCGCATAATAGATTGAGATAGGAGATACGGACAGAAGATTGAGATAGGAGATTGAGATAGGAGATTGAGATAGGAGACTCGCATAGAGTCACATAGAAGATAGGATTCCGTCTGGACCAGTAGAAAAGTCCTGGACCTTCTCTTTTCGACATGGGCATGGAGATGCAACCACTGCAATTGAAACGACTGTACACAACACTAGAGCTGGTCAACACCGGACTCAGCACAAAAACACCACAGTAATGGCAAAGCCAAACATAAACCAGAACGGCAAATTCAAACTTAACAATTTGTATGGGCCAGACAGCTGCATTCAGGACCAGTCACTACGATCGCATCAGCCCATGCATTTCCCCAGATTAGGGCGCACCACTCTTATCAGGTAGGGTCGTAATGAATTTCCGGCTCTAACCCCCATCCCAATCGATTTTCTCACGGAAATCCATTCCCCACGGAAATCCATTCCACAAGGCAATTCATTCCGCAGTGGTAATCCCGCAGTAGTAATCCCGCAGTAGTAATCCCGCAGTAATCCCGCAGTAGTAATCCGGTCCGCGGCGGGACCATTTCGGTCCAAGTGCGCACACCCGAAACCAACTCCGCTATCACCAAGAAGGCAGCTATAGCCAGTGGCATGGACAAATGCGGCAACCCCTAGGCGGCGCAGCTCTGCCAGGAGAGTCCACGGCGGCGGCAGGAGACGTGCACGTGACTCGGGACACGTGACCCGGATCTGGCCAATGGCGCGGCTCAATTTCTCACCAGTTAGCTGATTTTTTCGTACCTCCCATCGTCATATTATCAGTAGCGCTCAAACAATCCTCTGGTTGTACTCATCTTCCACAAAAAATGTATGTTGTTCTTGCCGGTTGCACATGTTGGATGAGTGGTTTCTGGAGCAATTAGCCGCCTCATAGATACATCTTACTTCTTTCGGCCCCGATCCCTGTTGTGGCTCCACCCAGCCACTGTTGTTTCACCCACAGGCGGGTGCCGCCCTTGTCCGGGTTCTTGCCCACATCCACACACATGCAGAGGTCCCCCCGCATCTTGCCATGCCATACTAACAGCCAGGCTTTCCCGCACCCTTATTCGCACTGCCAGACAGGCCAGATTTTTGACCACCAGCAGAATGGTGGCTCAAGCCACCAAGGTGGAGTCCAAGACTGCCTCCACCTTGTCCGAGGTCACCGGTCCAGACTCGTCTTTGATTGGTCCAGGTGCCACCCCAGGCACCATCCCAACCGACTTGGACCAAGCCACTGGTTTGGAGAGATTTGAATTGTTGGGTAAGTTGGAGGGTGTCGACGTGTTCGACATGGAGAACCCTATTTTCGAAGGCAAGGGTACCATGCAAGACCCATACCTTGTCCCAACCTACATGGGCCTGCGTTACGTTGGCTGCAGAGGTAAGGGCGGAGAAGACCACAAGCCATACTGGATGAAGGTTGAAGAAGACCAGCCTGCCAGATGCTGGCAATGTGGTACTGTGTACGCGGCCAAGTTCTTGGGTGAGCCAGGCCACCACCACCACTAGAACACCAGTGCCCGAGCGGCCGTTGGTAATTACTCATCTTGGAATGCATATTCGTATAGCGCTAATGTAGGTATGTCTTTGTCGGCGGAGTCGATGCGTGGGATTGGAAAAAGCTCGTGGGAGAGGGACAAGGAGAAAAGAGACTGAGCTGTGAAGCAGCATGAGATGGGTTGGGATAGTAGGAGATGGAGATAGTGAGAGGAGAGAAGTCGAGCAGTATGACAATTGAGAGATTGAGATTGAGAGATGAGATTGAGATATGAGATTGAGATTGAGAGATTGAGAGAAAGTGAGAATGACAATTAAGAGAGATTGAGAGATTGAGAGATTGAGAGAAATTGGGAGAAATTGAGCAGGAGGGAGGAGAGGCTCCGAGTATCGAGTACCGAGTAGAGTAACCGAGCATAACCGAGAGTAACCGAGTAGGACCAAAGACACCCAATACCGACCCAATACCGACACACCCACCGACACACCATACCCACTCACTGACCCACCCAATACCCACCCAATACCCACACCAACCTCCGAAGCCATACCCATACCGGTTTCGGCGAGTACTAGAGGTGCCGCACCACCACGCGATCACATCATACACACCAACTACACCCACCATGGCCAAACCCAAAGTGTTGATCATCGGCGACTTGAACACCGACTTGCCCGAGTACAAACAGTTTGCGCTGCGCTTCGACTGCGTGCGCTACACCGTGCCCGCCACCAAGGAAGAGGTGGTGGCCGACTTCCGCACCAAGTTCCACGACGTGGCCGCCATCTACGGCGCGTGGCTTGGGTTTGTGCTCCTCGGAGGCTTCAAAGACGAGCTCGTGGCGCACGCGCCGGCGTCGCTCAAGGTGATCCTGATTTGCTCCGTGGGCCACGACCACTACGACGGCCGCCAGATGGCCGAGCGAGGCATTGTCTTGACCAACGTGCCGTCCGACGGCGCCGCCGAGCCCGTGGCGGACTTGGTGCTCTACAACACGCTCGCGGCGTTCCGCAACTTCCCCATGGCGTCGGCCGCGCTCACGGCCGAGCACAACCACACCGTGGCGGCGAGAAAGAGGGCCGAGGCGCGGTTCGACGCCCGGGCCGGCCGCGTGGAGGCGGGCGCCGCGGCGGGCTACTCGTTTGGCGAGCGCGTGGGCGGGCGCCCGTGCCTCAGCCCCCGCAACCACCACGCGGTGATTGTCGGGTTTGGCAACATTGGCCGCACCATTGGGGCGCGCTTGGCGCTGGTGGGGATGCACATCCACTACGTGAAGCGGACGCGGCTCGCGGCGGCCGAGGAGGCGGCGCTCGGGTTCCGCGCCACCTACCACGCGACGCTCGAGCACGCGGCGGCGGTGGCGGACTTGGTGGTGGTGGCGTGCCCCGGCACGCCGGAGACGTTCCACATGGTGGACGAGAAGGCGATTGCCGCGTTTGCCAAGCCGTTCCGCATAATCAACATTGGCCGCGGCCCGGTCATTGACGAGGAGGCGTTGGTGGCGGGGTTGCGGTCGGGCAAGGTGTTGTTTGCGGGGCTTGACGTGTTTGAGCACGAGCCGCGGGTGCACCCGGCCTTGTTTGGCCGCCACGACGTGGTGTTGACGCCGCACATTGGCGCGTCCACCGTGGACAACTTTGACTACACCGCGGTGTGCGCCATGAAGAACATTGAGAATGTGTTGGCGGGCGGCGGGGGGATCTCGCGGGTGAACTAGCGGTGCGGTGCGGTGCGGCTAGGTGAGGCGGTGCTAGGCGGTGCGGTGCTAGGCGGTGCGGCTAGGCGGTGCGGTGCTAGGCGGTGCGGTGCACCCTGCGGCGGCAAACCGCCCCGCTATACCGCATCGACAGTATAAGACGGGCGCGGGTCCGTGGGTGGCGCCCCATGAATGCGGAACTGCTCAAGAGGGTTGTGCGCAACTTTGCCAAGAAGATGATGAACAAGGCGGCCCGGAGCTGTTTCTAGGCCGCGTGTATAGCAATGCAACGCCTGTTTCGACAATGTAGCCGTGTGGATTGAGATTGGGTGAGGTGGTGGTGGTGGGTATTCTGGAACAGATGAGTATCAGATTGTTCAGATTGTGGTCGGACTGGCTGACACTGGTGGCATCTGGAGTGGCATCTGGAGTGGCATCTGGAGTGGCATCTGGAGTGGCATCTGGAGTGGCAGATACTGGTTGGCAGATTGGGTTCAGATTGATTTTTGTACAATTAGTTCAGTTTTATTTCGTTCAGATCAGTTTGATTTGGTCAGATGGTCAGGTCAGATGGTCAGGTCAGATGGTCAGATAATCAGATGGTCAGATAATCAGATGGTCAGATAATCAGATGGTCAGACAGATTCAGACACATTCAGACACATTCAGACACATTCAGACACATTCAGACACATTCAGACACATTCATGTTTGGCCATTGCAGCGGATATCATTTGGCTCTGCGACCTCCCGCATCCCATATCCATACCACTTCTTCCCATGCCCTTCAAAAAAACCAAAACCCTGCCGGACCCCGGGTCCACTCGCGTCATGTGGCGCCTCGTAGAATCTCTCACGCCCTTCACCGACCTCCGCCGCCGGGGCCTGCCCTTTTTCGCCCCCAATTCGGTCGAGCTGGTGATTTTGGCTGCGAACAGTGCCTTTGCCGCCTACACCCGCTACTTCAGCTCATACTTTGGAAAAAACCCGGGTCTTTGCGTCTCCGTGTCGTTCCACCACTGGAACCCCCCGTCGTGTAACGACTCATACATGTTTGCCGCCGCCCACTTTGTTGACCCCCACTTTCGTCTATGCGAGGTGCCGTTGACCTTCTTCCCCTTCTGCGAGGCGTCGTTGGCCTCCATGATGGTCCGCAACACCGTAATGGACTGGTTGGGACCCAAAATCGGCCTGGTGGTGTCGAGCTACGACTTTATGCCCGAGAGCCTAGACGTGCTTCGGTTTGCCGCAGACGCCCGAGGCGCCGGCTTCTCGTACTTGCCCTGCGTTGCATCCTTCACCTTCATTGCGTTGGACTCCTTATTGGTGGACACTTTGCACCTCCTCGGTATCCCGAGCGGGCCCGCGCTTGTGGTGCCGCTTCCGCCCCACACCATGGTAGGCGCATTGGCCTACTCCAGATACGCCCACATTGCCCGCACGCTCCGCACCGTGGCCATCAACTTTGGCCCCAGCGACAACGACCCCAGCGGCTTGCACTTTGCCACGCTCACGTCTCGCACCGATTCGTTTGCGTTTATCCAGAGCGCCCTCGTCTACCGCCCGCAATTGGACGCGGCACAAGCCGATAACGAATGGAGGGCACTCGTGTTTGCAGTAGAGCTCGAGAAGTTTCTCCTGCCTTTTGTGGACGTCTTCTTTGGCTGCAGCCACCCCTCGGCCCATATGGTGTTGAAGTGGCTCATGGTGATGATTGTCAAGCTCACCAAATTGGCCCGGTCCTTGGCCACCAAGGTGCCCGAAGCCGCTGGTCCGCTCGCGAAAGCGGCCGAGTTGCTCAAAAGCGTGCATTTGCAGTACGACTCGACCTTCGATGTCCATTTGGCCACGTATTTACACCCATCCACCCGGTCGTACTTGCAAGAGCGCCACTTGGTGGCAATCCACCAGTATGTGGAATCGCGCAACCAAAAGATCGAGCCCGCAGATCTAAGCTGGTCCAGCGATACCAGTCCCGAAAACATCGATGATGCCGTCTTGAGCCACTTCAACTGCTTTGGTTCTTCCGGCGAGTGTCACCGCTTTGAGTCCGACGCAATCGCATTCGAGCCTTCCCTGCCCAGCGACTCCAAAGGCGTGGCGGACTATTTGTCCCGAGGATCTGGCCCCAGCATTTTGGACTACTGGAACAAAAACCGCCACGCCCTTCCTCAATTGGCACTGCAAGCCACAAGAGTCTTATGCATCCCAACAAACACCAACCGAGACTACAATGGGTTCCAGGTTAGGTTCGAGTACTTCATGGCATCGCTTACTCCGGAGCAGCAGGAGATGGTCGACTTGCGTGCCATCTTTGTGTTACACCGATTGGCGAAGATCTATGACGTGGATCGCTTCGACCCAGCTAACCTCGACGCTGATATTCAAGAGTTCCGCTTGGAGTCGTGCGACCCGGAAACGCCGGTAAACGCCAGCTTGAGCAAAATCAACAAGAAAAATACTGCCGACAAGATTATTTAATGCCGTCTCCTCCCGTTTCCCCTACCGTATACACTCAGTTTCTGGTAAAATCGATGCTATATATGATGCCTGATTAACAATGTGAGCACCGCTATTGCTCCCCCTTTTCGGTTGCAACCATCGTGCCTTGCACAAATTCTCGAGCTTGAATATCCGATCTCCACCGCGACCCTCCGCAATCATCTATCCTGGACCCGGTTGCTTGAAATGGCATCGATCTATATTGGTGTCTACCGGGCATTGTATGACTATGATGCTCAGGCGGAAGAAGAATTGACCATTCGGGCGGACGATTTGTTGTACTTATTGGAACGGTCCGATATTGACGAATGGTGGAAAGTTAAAAAGAGGGTCTTGCCTGTGGGCGACGAAGAAGTCGTTGAACCCATGGGCTTGATTCCGTCTAATTACATCGAAGAGGTATGTTTGCTTTTTCATCTCGACTAATAAAGTTTTATGACGTGGTACTAACTTTTTCAGGCTCCAGTGGTCCAGACTTGTCACGCATTGTATGACTACGATAAACAGACAGAAGAGGAAATTTCGTTCAAAGAAGGTGATCAATTCAATATATATGATCTCAATGACCCCGACTGGTTGTTGGTTGGAGACATTGGCAAGCAGCAATATGGTTTCATCCCCTCCAACTATGTGCAAATTGCATCGGGCAACCCTGTTTCGACCCAGACACAGCCTTTGTCACCTACATCTTTTGCACCTCCTCCCATTCACAAGGACAGAATAGTACAACCAGAGCAGCCTAAGCAAGAGGAAATTGCCGATATGTACCCCGAGGAACCGGAAGAGGAAGAGAGTGACGCTCCCCCTCCACCAATGCCCACAAGACCACAACCAACCTACGAAGATTCGGAATATGTGCCTCCACCTGCGCCTAGACCGACTGTATATTCAACGGAAGAGCCAGAACATATTAATGAGCCAATCCCTCAAGAGCAGCACAAGGAGCACTCTTTTGATGGTGAATACTTCAGATGGTTCATTGACGAAGTTGATGGTCGCAAAAAACGCCCAGTGGTACTTTCCATTGGTAATGGTTTGATCATTTTGAAGCCAAACTCTGACAACCCCAAGAAGTTGAAGTTAAAATCAGCTTCTTCTCTTGATAATAACTGGAGACTTAGAGACATGACTCAGTACAGTCATGAGAAGAAGCACGTGTTCTTTGAATTCCGCAATCCTACTGCCTCCATTGAGTTACATGCGGGCTCAAAGGATGTGGCTGAGGCTATTATAACTATTTTAGGTGATTTAAAGGGCGCCGATGAAGCCAAGGGATTAAAAGAAGTTAAGAAAGCCTCACTGACTAAGACCACTCCACAGAACAGAAGGATTGGAGTTTTGCTATATGATTTTGAATCCCAGGGAAGCGATGAATTAAGATGCAGAGAAGGCGAGGAGGTGTACATTATCGATCTGACCAAATCCAAGGAATGGTGGATGTGCGAGCGTATTTCTGATGGAAGGCAAGGTGTGGTTCCATCATCCTATATTGAAGTCACTGGAACCACAAACTTGGATAAATTGACCGATGGAGTCACGAGAAGGAAATCGGAGAAATCTTCGAAGGGTAAGGTCATTAGTAAAGATTCTTCCTCGAAAAGGAAACTGCATCACTACAATAGAGATGAGCGTGAACGTATTAGAGAGTCCGATCGTCTTAGAAGAGACCACAGCAAATCTAAGAAAAAAGATGACAAGAGTATGCCAAACTACCACAGAGTCCGTACCTGGATTGATAGTTCTGGTTCATTTAAAGTGGAGGCTGAATTTTTGGGTTGTGTCGAAGGAAAGATTCACTTGCACAAAACAAATGGTGTTAAAATTGCTGTTGCGGCGATCAAATTGTCGATCGAGGACTTGGAGTACGTGGAGAAGGTGACTGGCACTTCTCTTCAAAGCTACAAGGACGAAGTTGCGAGACAGAGTATAAAAAAGAAGCACTCTTCCTCCCAGCAGAGCGAAGGCTCGAGCCCTGTCAAAAGCTCCAAAAATTCTGGTGCGTCCCCTGCTTCACCTCCTGAAAACAGACCTCGTTCTGCAACTGCTACCATCAATGATATTCCGCCACCCCAGCCATCGAGACCAAAGGCCACAACTGGAATCTCTGCCAGTGAGCCTGACTACGACTGGTTTGAATTTTTCCTCAAGTGCGGCGTGGATATTGGCAACTGTCAGCGTTACTCCATCAATTTCAGTAAAGAGCAAATGGATGAAACAATCCTCGAGGATATTACTCCCTCTTTGTTACGTTCATTGGGATTACGCGAAGGTGATATTTTGCGTGTGATGAAGTTCTTGGACAACAAATTCGACAGAAAGAAGGCACCAGTGGCTGAAGCGCCTACTGGTGGACTTTTCACGGAACCCACCGGAGCATTGAAAAACAATAGTTCGGCTGAACTTTCAAAGGTTTCTGCGAGTGCTTTACCTGACCCATCGCCCCAAAAGACACAAGAGCCCATTGCCACAAACAAGTTTGAAGATGATGCTTGGGCCGTTAAACCTGCGGCGCGCTCTAGTGAAGACGTAACTGTTCCAAACCCACGTCCACAATATACTGGATCTTTGCAAGATCTTGTGGACATTAAGCCGCTTGAGGCCAATCCACATACTCCTCAGAAGGATGGTTTACTGAAAGCGCCAGCGGGCGCTCCATCGGCCCCAGCATTGACTCCAGTCAAGACTGGGCCTTTGGTTCCTTTCACCCCAACAGGGAATACTTCTACTACACCGCTCAAAGCTGTCAGCACCGGAGGGTTCAATCAGCCTAACTTGGTTCCTGTTCAAACAGGAGGTTTAATGCCTGCGCAACCTACCGGCTTCGTGGCAATTAACTCCCAACCAACAGGATTTGTTCCCATTCAAGCAACCGGAGGAGTTTTCCCTCAATTGACAATTGGGATTGTTCCTTTGCAAACAGGTTCTACTACCTTTGCTCCGCCTATAGACGCACGAAAGACAGGGGAACTTCTGGCTGGTCCACCACCCACCACTTTTGGGCAGATACCTATGCAACCAACCAACTCTTTTGTACCACTTCAACCGGGAAATGTCACTATGCCTACTACGACATTTGGCCAATCTTTAACTGGAGGCGGATTGCAGCCATCTTTGACTTCAACTTCGTTCCCAGGAAGCACATTCCCCACTCAAGCCACTGGCGGAATCCCTGGACAAATAACTGGTGGAATTACTGGTCAAGCTACAGGTGGTGCAATCAAATCGACATTTGTGCCTCAATCAGCGTTTGGAAAACAAATTACGGGCGGATTCATGTCTCAACCTGGTCAACAGACGGGTGGCGCTCCTTTGACAAGTTTTGGTCAACCAACAGGAGGTATGCCATCAACCAGTTTCGGTCAACAACCAACAGGAGGTATGCCAGCTACTAGTTTCGGTCAACCAACAGGAGGTATGCCAGCTACCAGTTTCGGCCAACAAACAGGGGGTACGATTCCTAGCAACTTCAATCAACAAATTCCCAATACTTTTGGCCAGGTAACAGGAGGTGCTGGCATTTTCGGTCAACTGGCAACTACTAGTTTCGGCCAGCCAGCGCCTACTAGTTTCGGCCAACAAACTGGTTTCGGCCAGCCTAACGGCTTTGGCCAACCTACTGGTTTCGTTCAACAAACTGGGTTTGGTCAATCAACTGGTTTCAATCAGCCTACTGGTTATGGGCAGCCCCCTACCACTTTTGGTCAACAAGCTAATAATTTTGGCCCGCAATCAAATGGATTAGGTCAACCAGCGACTACAAGCTTTGGTCAGCCTAATGTGAACCAAGTGACAAATATGTTTCAAAACACAAGCATTGGTGGAGCATATGGAAGTCAAAATCCTTCTTACTCGAATCCGAACCAATTTGAAGGCTTTGGTCAGCCGCTTCAGTCTCAACCTACCGGTGCAGGATTCGGAAATGGTCCATCTTTACAGCCACAGCCCACCGGAAGAAGAGCGAATTTGCAGACCGCTACACCGGACAATCCGTTTGGATTCTAATCCAAATCCCATGTTTTGGGAACCAGGGGCGTCACGTGCGCGTAGTTTCAATGCAACTCTTAGGCGCGATATATGGCGGTGTACCACGCACGTTTCATATTCCCCTTCTTTTACCACTGGCTTTTTACGGCCCTTGTTTCATAATCAGATAGAAAAAAGTATACTTATTATACGTAATTCCATCGTTTCTCTCTTCTTTTGTGGTTGACAATAGAAATTAGACCAATAACTGACAATGCTGGTTCACGACAAATTTTGCAGCCTTATCGAATTCTTGAATTTGCACCAGCACTCGCTTTTGGTTGATCCTTACCGGGGAAACCTCGTCACTATTCACTGTGTTTACAACTTTTTTTGTCAGAAGAACGGAGGCGAGGAGCTAGACACGGTTGTTGCCTTCGACGGGTTTTTGCAGCAATTCAATGCCGTTTCCGGAAATGCATTGGTGTTTGCCGATTCTAACCATTCCCAGCTTCATGTGTTGTCTTACATAAAGTTAGACAATGTACGCTTGCTTCAAGCCCGTCTCGGTCAAGACCAATTCGTGATGCCGAAAATTGGTCACGACCATGCGCCCAAAACCAAAGACACCCAGCTGGTTGTGAAACGATTGCAAAAAATATTGGACGCACCGCTTTCGGCATCCACTCGAACAGAAAAGAAAAAGTCTGATCTAGAGCATGGTTTCTGCTTCGATTTGGAGCGGCTTCGAATAATGATGTCGCAGCCCACGGCTGCCACCCGGTTGGGAGTGGTTCGGGCCCAAGTGCTAACGGCTAAAAAGCCGTTTAAAGAGGTGTGCGAAGTGGTACAGCACGGTCAGGTACTAGCAAATCTATGCTTGGGTCCAAAGACAATGGCAAACAGCATTCAGGATTTGCCCGCCAACGCCAAGCTTCACAAGGTGATCGCGTCTTGTAAGTCGCTCATGGATAAAGAGGTGCAGAGCTGTGTCAAGAGCAAGATCCACTTTTTGCCTTTGGTGACGGGCGTCACTGACGTGTCACTAGGAAACTGCTCCTACCTTGACACTTGTCACAAATTAAAGAGCTGCCGCTATTTGCACTACTACACATTGAACCCTCCCGCTGGAGCAAAGTCGAAGGGGCAAGAACACAAGTCCGTTCTCGCACTTGACTATACCATTGGTGAGTGCCACGACACTGTGACACGGCGTGAAACCCCTGCTCAGTGGATCAATTGTGACGTGCGCCATTTGCCGTTTTCGATCCTCGGAAAGTTCTCAGCCATCATCTCTGACCCTGCGTGGGATATTCATATGTCACTCCCGTACGGCACTTGTAAGGATACGGAACTCTTGTCATTACCCATGGGCCAGTTGCAGGATGAGGGAATATTGATGCTCTGGGTTACTGGCCGCTCAATCGACATTGGCCGCCGTGCTTTGACCCAATGGGGCTATGCAGTGTCAGATGAGATGATCTGGATCAAGCTCAACCAGTTACGGCGAACCATTGTCACAGGACGGACTGGACATTGGCTCAATCATTCCAAGGAGCATCTACTCGTGGGAATTAAGGGCAACCCACTTTGGATCAACCGCAAAATTGATTTGGACCTAATTGTCAGCGGCACGCGTGAGACGCTGCGGAAGCCGGATGAGCTCTACGAGGTGGTGGAGCGATTGGTGGGACGCCATTCACGAAAGTTGGAGATTTTTGGCCGCGATCATAATATTCGCCCCGGGTGGTTCAGTAAGTACATGTTGTGCGCATTCGGAAACAGTAAGAATTACTAACAAAAAAGCTATTGGGAACCAGGTAACAGGAACGTCAATTCATGAAAGAGAGGTGAAGGAGAAGTATGATGCATACATTTGCCAGAAAAAAGCATCCGCTCCATAATCACTTGCGCCTGTCTTGATTCATTTTCTTGACGAGCAAGCCTGCCTTGTTATCCATTCTCTTCTTCACATCTAGCATAAAGCCATAGAAGAATGCAATTTCAAACACCACGAAGAAAGGAGCTAGAACAAGTGCTTGCAATAAGTTGTCGAATAACGCAGGCGCTCTCTTTTCGTGAACTGCGTGGCCGTAAAATTGGGCTAGCCAGCACACCACATGAAGTCCAATTGCGTATTTGATGAATTGCAGCTGGCCACCTGCTGATAAGGTGAGGTACTTACCTTTAATCCAGTGAGCGAAAAGTATAAGCCCTGTTGCCAGAGGAATTCCCAATTGCCAGTTCAATGCCACGTAATAAGTCCCATAGCACCAGGCAATGGCTGATCCGAGGTTGACGTACGGATGAGTCGGGCCAAGCAATAGCACTGGGCTAAGGAAGGCAAGAGTGCTCAACAAGATTAGGGGAATGCAGCATAAGTGAATGGCCACGTTTTTGTGATTGAAGTGGTATTTCCGGTAGAATACGAGATGATCTTCAAGATCAAGGAGGCCGGGCATGGTGCAGTTGGAGGTTGCGTGATGGGAATGGTGTCCTTATATACCCACCCGGATGCGGGGAAGGAATCGCAGTGCGCCCTAATGCCCCGACATTGCACCAGAGGCGGGAGGACAGGGCCCATGAATAGAAAACTTATGTTTGTAATTTTGGGTGTTCTATGTAACCTACTCTCTCAAATCCAATTGCGGCTTCTTCACCGATCTTGATCTCTTCACCTGGGCCGCGTCTTCACTGCGCTCGAACTCACCGGCAGCGTGCATGTCTCTGCCGAGATTATCCAAGTCCTTCACCTTGTAGATTCTGACAATCCAGTTTTGCGAGGTGAATGCTTCCTCCATGGTATCCAATGTGATTTTGCGAGAGGCGGGGATGTTCTGGTTGCGGACTCTATCCACGGCGTCTCTTCCGCCGAACAATTCGGCGAAACGGTAGTAGGACAACTTGTACATCAACGAGTTCTTCATGGTGTCGGTGGCATCCTTGTCCACCTTGTACTCGCCGCGCTCGGTGAAGTAGTCTCTCTCCTTGATTTCGTCGGGCCAGATACCTTCGGAGATTCTCACCATCCACAAGAACTTGTTGATGTCATCGCCCGAGTATCCCAACACTCCGCCAAAAATGACCAACACATAGTCCACGTCGTGCTTCTTCAAGATTTCGTACGACACGTCTTCTGTGGCGGACATGGCCTTGCCGACAGTGGCAATGTGGGTGTTGTTCCACGTGTTGTTGTCCACCAATGTGGTTCTGTCGGCCATGCCGCCGATTTGGTAGCCGTAATCCCACCACGCCATCACCTTTGCGTCCTCAGGGGTGTTCATGCGCAACCAGTAGTACGCTTCTCTGTAATCGTCGATGATTGCAGGCGAGCCGTCGGGGTTCCGCGACGACAACACCACCGAGGGCGATGAGTAGGCGTTGGACGTGACCCAGGTGCAGTGGTAGACAAAGATCACGAGGTAGTACACGAAGGACGACAACACGAGGGCCCTGGTCAACAACTGCACCAACGGGAACGACTTTTGCTGCTTGGTGCTCTTCTTGGGCGCGTCATCCTCGCCTGCGGCGGGGGCGGCAAAGAGCTCGGTCACGTTCATGTAAATGTCAAACAATTTGGACAAGGCAATGGCCGCGGCCACGCAAATGACCGGGGTCAAGGTCAACATCAATCTGACCATCACGCCGGCAAAGTACGAGCCCAACACCGCGTAGATGATCACGAACAAGTGCTCGTCCTTCAAGTCCTTGAAGCAGAAGTACACGCCGGCGGGGAACAACCACACCAACAAGCCAGTGTCAAAGAAGAACGCGGGCCACGCGGTGGGCTGGTGCTCCGACACGGACGCGATGATGGGGATGTGGATCTTGGCGTAGTTGGTGTCCCACAAGGAGTAGAAGCGGCCGGTCCAGGGGGCGATCCAGCCCGCGGCGGTGAGCACGGTCAAGCCGGCAATGCCCAACACGGTCACGAGCGCCAAAGACACCACCAAGAAGGTCTTGAACTGAGCCGAGGGCACGTTGGAGCGCACGTACGCGCCGAACGCCAGCAACTGCATCAAGCCGAACACGCCGAGCGCGGCCATGTGGTCGTTGGAGCGGATGGGCAAGAAGCCGACAAACGGAATCTGCATCGACGCCAACGTGCCGAGCGCGTACCACGTGGTGTACGAGATGTACAAGCGGTTGGAGTAGCGGCCCATCAAAAGCAACACGAACACGTGCAACGGAATCAAGTTGGTGATGAACACGTAGCCGCCCCACGCCGACACCATGTAAAAGTAGGACAAGGCGGTCAATGTGCCGTACAAGATGGAGCCCACCTTCATCGCCTTGATCCAGAAGTAGAAGGTGGCCATGAGCAACGTGATGGCAATGGCCTCGTTGTCGTACGACCCCGCCACAGACCGCGAGATGTATCCCGGGGCAATTCCCATGAAAACCGCCGCCAACAACCCGGCGTTCAGGTCCTTCATCTCCTTGGTGAACAAGTACGTGAAGATGGCGGTGACCCCGGAGAAGGCGGGGGCGAACATCACGCACACATTGCGGATGTCCACCGGCAACCGGAACCAGTCCCGCAAAATGTGCCACACCACGCCGGACGTGACCATGAGGCCGGGGTACAACGTTCCGCCTGTCACACGGCCCAACGGGTACCATGTTCTTTCGTCAAACCAGTTCAAAAAGTCGTAGAACGAGTTGGACACCAAGTACTTGGTGGCTCTGAAGTTGAACCACGGGTCGAATTCGTGGATGATGGACTCAAAGCGGATCACGGCAAAGAGGCGCGACGAGATGGCCGCGCCTGCAATCGAGATGAAGATGATCACTCGGAGGAGCAAGCGCACCGTCTCGATGTTGATGCCTAGAACCTTGGATTGCAGTGCCATTGGTGGTTGGAGTGCTTGTGCCAGGTGTAATTATTCGCGAGCCGGCGGTGCGCATAGTGTGCAGGCGGCGGCCCCACACAGGTTGGCACCACACGAACGGCGGAGCCAGATTAGTGTGTATTGATGGTATGCACGGGTGTAGAGGCCAGGACGTAGAGGCCAGGACGTGTAGAGGCCGTAGAGTAGAGGACCAAGAGGTGGAGTCCTGTCAGAACGCTGGACCCAGAGTGGAATATTCAACCACAGCAACCTGCGCTCAGCAGCGCCAGATTAAAGAACATCACCCACAAGAGCGACGCCGCCCTAAAACGACGACCAGCTCCAGTTTGCAGGCACACTGCCCGCCACCGGCTCCGACCGCGTATCGTCCCGGCTCGCCTGTCCATGCTTGATAAGCACTTCGCGCCGAGTGGACGCAATGTCACGCCGCACCACCGGCACGTCCACCACCAGCGCCTGCCGCGAAGGCGGCAGTGCGGCGCCGGTGCCAAACTCGTGCTGGATGAAGTCGTTGTACTCCTCAATGCATCCGTCGCACACGCGCGAGAGCGTGCCCCGGCCGCCGGTGGTGAACTGTGCGAGGTGGTTGATGTACAAAAAGTGCAGCGTGTGCTCCTTGCAGAAGATACCACCGCACTTGCGGCAATGGTGACGACGCTCAAAGAAGTTGAAGCGCTTGTGGCATGAAGACACGCCGCACTCTGCCACGGTTTCGTCACGGAGCCAGTGGCGGCGCGTGGGCGCGGCACGAACAATGTAGTCGTGGTGGCGTGGCGCGAGCACGTACGGTCCAGCCCGCAGTGCGGTTCCGCGGACCGAGTCGGTCGAATACTGCAGTTCTGTCGACGCCACCGAGTCGCTGGGCGACGCAGACGCACGCAAAGCCTCGGGGTTTTCGTCCTCGGCGATGGTTATGCCGTGAGGGTCCTCGTCGTCCATGGTGCGCCGGAGCACCGCCGGCACGTACATGGGGCTGCGAAATCCCTTGATCTGTTGCACCTTGCGGTCGGGCAAGGGCTGCTTGAGTGTTAGTGGCTCGTGCTGCACGCTGGCCTTGCGCGGTAGCATCACGCCGCGCAGCAGGCGCCCGTTGTAGCTGGAGTTGGCAGGAATATTCGGGGGCTGTGAATGAGGCGCATGGCTGCCCCCTGGAGTCTGTGCGGAAACGGTGGTGCTGAGACTAGGGGGCGCCTGGCCTAGTGAGGCGGGTGGGCCGTATGGGGACTGGCTGGGTTCGGGGGCGACTGCGCGAGGGGGACCCTGGAGGTGTCCGTTGGAGTGTCCTTGGTTTTGCCGGTGTGAGTGTTGCTGCTGCTGTTGCTGTATTTGGAGCTGTTTCTGTTGTTGCTGCTGCTGTTGCTGTTTTTGTTGCTGCTGAAGTTGAAGCTGCTGCTGTTGGAGTTGAAGATGCTGCTGTTGCTGTTGGAATTGAAACTGCTGCTGCTGCTGCTGTTGCTGTTGCTGTTGTTGCTGCTGTTGTTGCTGCTGCTGTTGTTGCTGCTGTTGCTGTTGTTGCTGCTGTTGCTGTTGCTGTTGCTGTTGTTGCTGCTGCTGCTGTTGTTGTTGCTGCTGCTGCTGCTGTTGTTGCTGCTGGTGTCTTTGATGTTGGTTCTGCTGGGGCTCCTGGGGCTGAATGGCCACCTGCGCGTCGGGCTTGGCGTCGTCCAAATGCTTGCTCTGGCGCGTGAGGCTCGCAAACGACGAGAGGTCAACCTGCGCCGGCTGATACGGGCGGCGCGAGCCGGACATCTCTCTGGCGCGGTCGCCGTCGCGCTCGCGTCCGCGCCCCGCAGCACGCTCGCCGTCGCTGTCGCCCGGGTCCCGCAGGTCCGGCGGGTTCAATTGCCGCGTGGTGAGCTGGCGCAGCGGCGAGTCGTCGTTGTCGTAGATGATTGGCGCCAACGAGAGCGAGAGCTTCTTGAGCGCGTTGAGCGTGAGCCGCTGCTGCTGGAGGGTGGTTTGTTCGCGGTACTCCTCGTCGTCTGCGGATTGCTCTGGCTTGTCGCCGTCGCTGTCTGCCCGCTGCTCGCTGGAGCCGGAGCCCTGCCGCACAAACGGCATCTGCTGGCCAATGGCCACGTCGTCGCTGCGCCGGAGCGTGGCCAGCAACACCGGCGCCTGGATGAACAGCTGGACGTTCTTGCTGCTGAACGACGCATACGGCGCGCCGCCCGTGCGGCCGCCTGCGGGCGCCGGCTGCACCTGCTGCGCCTTCAACAGCTTGAGAGACGCGGACGAGAGCACCGACTGGAACAGCTGCGTGCGCAGCCGGTAGTCTTTTTTGGCGAACTGGAGGTCTGACTCAGCGGGGTACGGTTCGGTGGCGGAGTCTGCGTCCGCGGCGTCGTCGGCGCGCGGGCTCGCGCCGGGCGCGCGCTGCGGCTCGTACGCTCGGCTGGCGGCGTCGTCCTCGTCTATGGCGCTCTCGGCGGCGGTGTCGGCGGCGGCGGTGGCGGCGGCGTCTTTTGCAGCCATAGTCACGCTTTTGGGTTGCGCACTGGTGTGGTCCGCTGCGGCGTGGCGGGGGCTGGTGTGGTCCGCTGCGGCGTGCCGGGGACTGGGGGTGGCGGCTAGCGGGGCGGCGGCGTCATGGGGCGGGGAGGCCGTGTGTGCGGAGGCCGAAGGCGGGGAGACAGTAGCGGTTTGGGCGGATGGAGACATTCGTTTCAAGCTGGCGCCGGGGAGCGGGTCTGGGGCCGGAGCGGGTTGGCGGGATGGGGGTATAAGCGTCAAAGGAGGAGAGGCGGACATTGGGCCGAAACGGGAAACGCGGAGCGGAGATTTGCCAAATGCGGAAATTGCCAGTGCGTGGCTGCGGCGAGGGGAGAGGGGACGAGGAGGCAGCGGGTCCGGGTGGTGGAGAAGAAGCTGGCGGCGGATAGCGGTGACGGGCGCCGCGATAGGCTGGCACCCGTGCCTCTGGCGATAAATGCACACCCGTACATTTTTCCCCTTATGTGCCGTACGTCCTCCACACCGGGAAAGGATCCAGCCGCGGTGGAGGTACGGATGTACCAGCGGAAGATGCACGGGCCGTGCCTAATGTCGGGCGAGTCTGGAGTCGGTCCGAGAGTCAAGTCTGGAGTCGGTCCGAGAGTCAAGTCCGAGAGTCAAGTCCGAAGAGTCATCCGAGTCAAGTCCGAGAGTCCGGTCGAGTTGTACCGTGCGGCTCCTGCGTAATGGGGTGGGCGAGGATGTCCGGGTGTCCTGGACGCCTCCAGCAATAGACGCTTCTTTGGGTTTCTTCTGGCAGTTTCTTCTGGCAGTTTCTTCTGGCAGTTTTTTCTTGTTGTTCTTCCAGCAAAAATGCCTTCGATCAATGACTCGTTCCACATGAACCACACGTGCATCCGCATCAAGGATCCCAAAGTCAGCGTGGAGTTCTACCGCAAGCACTTTGGCATGGAACTCGTCAAGGCGTTCCCGTTTGCCGACTTCACCTTGTACATGTTGGGCTTCCCCCGCGCCACCAAAACCAACTTTGCCGACCGTCAGGGCATCTTGGAGCTCACCCACAACCACGGCGTCGAGAACCAGGCGGACTACCGCGTCAACACCGGCAACGAGGACAAGTTCCGCGGGTTTGGCCACATCTGCGTCACCGTGGACAACATCGAGGCGTGCGAGAAGCAGTTGCTTGCGGACGGCGTGCAGTTCCGCAAGAAGTTGAGCGACGGCCGCCAGAGGAACATTGCGTTCGCGTTGGACCCCGACGGATACTGGATCGAGCTCGTGGAGCACGGCGTGGGCAAGGCCGCGGGCGCCACGTCCAAGGCGTCGTACAAGCTCAACCACACCATGATCCGCGTGCGCGACGCGCAGAAGTCCTTGCACTTCTACCAGAAGGTGTTGGGCATGCGGCTCTACCGCACGAGCGTGCACGAGGACGCCAAGTTCACGTTGTACTTTTTGGGCTACGACCACGGCGCCTCGTATGCGGACGGCGAGGCCAGCCACCAGCACATGTTGGAGCAGGAGGGCGTGGTGGAGCTCACCCACAACTGGGGCACCGAGAGCGACGCCTCGTTCGAGGGCTACCACAACGGCAACTCCACCGACAACGGCGCGCGCCAGGGCTTTGGCCACA